>CM073474.1:38897500-40097500 GCA_037074535.1 Gleditsia sinensis
TGGCATTCCTTTTGAGGATATATGTATATAATTTAATGTGATCAATCTTTCCTAAACTTGGAACATTTGTAATTTGCAAGATGATAACAATTCTTTGTCATCTCTCACATCAAATTTCGTGTCGTAAGAATAAACATTACATTGTAACTGTATTTTCCAACAAGAGTTTATTTGAATAAGAAAGGAACCAGATAGTAATGAACTGCTTACTAAACTTCCTGTGTTTCTACCATTTAAAGTTATTTGAGACTTAACATCCTATGGTACCCCTTCATTAAGAATTCTAAGACGGGGAAAGAGGGGATATATGGGGTGAGATTTCTCAGAGCCACAACGAGACTCTTAAGAGTCTTGCTTTCATAGTCTCGAGGGTTCTTTTGCAGATAAGCTTCAAATATCAAAGGTTTTCAAAACCAAGGAAGATGGCATATATTTGCAAGTACACGGTTACGCACAGAAAAGATTTCAAGATGACAATGAAACCTGATTAATTACTGATTGGCCATCATGTGTATTGAAGATCGATACAGAGAACAGAAAACAAGACATCAGAAACTGCAAGAAGTCATGCAACTTAGATTCATAGGTGAAATTGATAATTTTGAATTCTATGTCACGGGAAAAGGTACCTGATGTAGCTTAACCAATATAAGTTACAAATCAGAATTCATATGCGTGATTGCAATTTTTGGCATAGCCACCATAACAGGCCAAAGCGAAATCTTAGTTATCAATAAAGATTTTTTCTAATACTCTCTATCATAGATAGGTACAATAAGATAGTACTAGATGTTAAACACAAATCATGATCATGATTTAACCATTGACTTTTGGGCCACAATCTTACAAACTACCAGCAGCTAAGATGTGTGTCGATCAACTTTTTATTTTATTTTGTTCTCATTTAAAAATAAAATGATGAAGTTGTTTTAAAATTTCAAATAACCCATAAACTACAATTCTCTATTTTTTTATATAAAGAAATATTAGGTAGTTTCAAAACTTCAAGGAGCTACCCACTAAATACGACATTTTACTTTTAGCTTAAAATATGTAAGTTGAAGGCACTAGGAGGCCAGAATCCTCCAGAGGCATATATATTAGTATAAATAAATACAGTTATTGTAATATATTGCAGATTTAATTTTCTACGGAGAACAAGAATTGTAGCTAGCAGAAATTACTTAGGATAAAGGAGGGAACCAAACTTAGTACTTCGTAATAGAAAAGGACAAGCAAGTTGCTTTTTTTTTTTTTAATAAATCTTAATAGAGTAGAACTTACACTTCATGCAAGCTTCTGATGTTCCCTAGGGATGAGGGAATCTCTCCACTGAATCGGTTGTCTTCCAAGTGCCTAAAAATAAGATAAGAGTGGATAAGCAAATGAAAACACTAAGTTCAATAAATTCAGCAAGGTTATCTCAGATTTCAACAATTTGGATAACAAATTGCTATATATCACATTAATAAGTTCCTGACAACAAAAGAACTAACAAAAATATTTTTTTCCTATGGAATGGCATAATTGTAAAAAGAATGAGGTGATTGATCATAAGCTGAAAGATAAATCATCTTATTTTTCAAAAAGAAGAAAAAAAAAGAAACAACTTACAGTGTCTCTAACAACTTCAGTGAACTGAGATCAGGAATGTTTCCCAACAAACTGTTATTCCCAAGCCAGCTGCAAGAAAGCAATGATTTGCAATCAGCACAATAGCTAAGTTTCATAGCTTGTATATTTGAACTAAGGAACCTACATGTTAGTCAAAGCTGTCATATCGGCAATGTCAGGCGATAAAGATCCTGACAGATCCATACTTGTCAAATTTCTGAAATTAACAGCAAATCATTAGTAAGGTATTCAATTACACAGCACAATAGAATTGAAAGGACAAACTTTCTAGCTATTATAAGTTGAGTCTGAGCTTACAAAGTGACAATTCGAATTCGAGGACCTTTGGAGCAAGTGATGCCAGTCCATGAGTACTGGCGAGGCATACAAGGATCACCATTCCAATCAAGTGGAGGGTTTTGGAAACTCTCTTTTACCCGTTGCAAAGCAATAACTGCCAAGAGAAAGTTTCACTTTCAAAAACCTAGGATCGTTATAACTTATAATTAACATACAAATGCCCTGTCACTTTGCTATAGCATGTTACTAAAATTGGGATGAGAAATACAGAATAACCAGTCAACTGCGTCTCTTTCATGCACATATTACCCTCTTCTAGTGTCTGGTTTGCTAGAAATGTTGTGTCCTGGCCTTAAGATTATTTTAGAAGTCAAATAGCCCTAATCAGAGAAAGATGACATCAGAAGCTATACCATCTCGAGTCAAAGTTCTTTCTCCAAGTGACAGCAGATCAAAAATTTCACCAGCATTGATCAAGGGACCCAAGGAAGAACTAGCAACAGGGGTCAAAGTTATTGTCATGGGACCAGAAAGAGGCCACTGGTCGGCAAAGACGACAACACCGGATGAAGTCACATTCAAATCATGGTAATAAGATATGCCATTTACACTTATGTTAAAAATCCTCGAACCCCCTGCTGATGATCCGTTGTTATCTGCAAAGTATAGAGCAATGTAGAATTTGGAGCTTGGAAGTGATTCTGGGGGCCATCTCAACTCCAAGGATTCCAATAGATTAGATCCCAGCTGTGTCTCAAATATTTTCAAAGGTGGAAGATTCCAAAAACCAGATACAGAAACATTGCTGCTGCTTGCTTTGGTGGAATTACTTTCTCCAAAAGGGTCCCAAAATCGGTCAAACATATCATCAGGATATCTATTGAAACCACACATTGGACATTAGAAGGAAGCACAAAACGGAAAGCACTTTCTAAAAAGACAAATTTTGAATTTAACGTTAAAAATGTGGCAAATCCAATTTATTATTGGTGACAATTTGATATATAAAAATTCTAATCTCTGTGCTGCAAATTAATTCATAAGCTTCTTCCTGTACTGGTCTATGACCAGTTCATTTACTTTCAATATCTAAGGTTCACTGTAGTTTTCGACCAAACTCTCAAAAGGAAAGGGGGGGGGGGAACACTTCTACAGCAATCCCTTAATTTTTAGTAGAGAATTTTGTGGAATAGCCAAAAAAATAAAAAATAAAGAACATCAAACAATTTTAATAAAATGAATAAAGTTTCGAAAATGATGGAATGGGAAAGAAAACAAGAAAACATTTCTCACTGACCGAATGGCGGGTCCTGAGTAGCCAAAACTGTGCCTTGCAACCAAACTGAGCCCAAACTTGCTGAAATCGGTGGTATTATACAGGGAATCACCCAAAATCACAAACTCTAAAGCCGATATAAACGGGTCAGAATCTGTATAAGTATTTGACCCGATACACAAGCTCATGGTTTTCCCCTCAGCTAAGAAAACCCCTTCGTAATAGCTTAAATTTCCCTTCGCATAATCCTCTGTGGTGTTCACCACGCTCCAGAAAGTCCCATCCACTATCTGATCAAACGCCGGCGGGGAAGGATGCTCGGGGCCGTTGACCCCTCCATAGAAATACGTAGTCCGCACCATGTATCTTGCTCCGCGAAACACCCGAAAAGTGTAGCAGTTTTTCTTGATTTGAAGAGGGAAGGATCGAACGGTGGACAAAGTGGGAACCAGAACAGAGGTGGTCACATTCTTGGGTGTCCCAGTGGAGATAAACTCCGCATCCGGCAGCCATACACGACCGTCTATGTTGGACGAAGATGTTGCTCCACAATCAATCAGAAAACCTACGAATTACATATATTTTTCAGAAACCAATTATAGAAAAAGAAACACGAATAAAAGAATGAATCTTGTGATCAATACCTTTGGGGGGTGTCTGTGAGAAAGAAAGCGTGAGGAAGGGTAGGAAGAGGAGAAGGTAGAAGAGGGGCATGGTTGAATGGGTTTAGCATGAAACAGAGAGAATAAGATAATAGTGAATGTGGTATGACTATTACCGGATTTTGTTAGAGCGTTTGGTGATTTGAACTTTGAAGGGGTCTTGCGTGAGTCATGCGAGAAAGGAAAAGACGAATTAAGTTGGAGCAAGAGAACTAAGAGAAGAATAAAAGTGGCTAAGGCGACGCGGGAAAAACTTTGGGACGGTTGGGCCTTGACAGGTGTCTTTATTTTATTGGAACAATAACAAGAGCTGTTAGGGCAGTGAGCATTTATAAAGGGTTGGGTCTCAGGTTGACTTTTTGTTGGATTTGGAACCGGGGCAATGTCACGATGATTTGGTGATGGATAATAAATTAATAAAATTTATAAAAGGCATTAAATTTTAAACTGAATTACATTTTTCTTCTTCTGAAATTATCTCATATTTTTTTTAATTTAATTTATACACATTTTTTTATTAGTAAAATTTTTAGCAGAATTTATAATTTATAAAATTTTGTCTTAAAAATTTGTGAATAATTTAATTTAGTACAATACAAATCACTCAAATATCAAATTAATATTTATTAAAATTTAAAATTTAAAAGGTTAGTATTTTTTTAAAAAATGAAGGAGAATGTAAATATAAATTTTATAAATTTAAAAAATATTTTAAATTAAAATTAGAGTGGATTTAAATATAAATTTTAAAAAAATTGAAAGAAAAAGTAAATGTAATTTATTTAAAAATATATTATTCATATAATTTGACCTAGGAAACTCCTTCAATTTTTTTAATGTAATTGTAAATAATTCTAATAAAAAATGTTTAAATAAGATTCTCTAGGTTAGAATTAATGCACACTTTACATAATATAATTTTTTGTGTAGTATTTCTTATTACATTTGTATAATTCGATGTTCTACAAAAATTAAATAAACATTCCAACAATATTTAATTTTATTTAAGTAACATATAATGATAGATAACAAATTCTATCCCTAGTTAAAATTACATAAAAAAATTTTAAGGTTTGTTTGGTGGTGAAAATATTTTTTATTTTTAATATTTTTTAAAATATGTTTAATTTATATTTATTTTTATTTTTATATTATATTTTCACTTTATTTTTGTTCTTTTATCATTTTTTAATTATAAAAATAACAAAATATTATTTATATAATTTTAAAAAGTGCATTACAGGATTGAAAATTTTAAAAATCTCATTCTTTTTTTTTTGACAATGTTTAAATTTTAAAAATATTTTTTTAAAAAAATAAAAAATAAACATATTTTCATTATTATTTTTAGTTTTAAGTGAAAATTTAAACTTAAAATAAACCCTTAATTGTATGCAGTGAGGATCAAGACTACAGTGGCAACAATTATGCAAGGGAAATAACGACAACTATGAGTATAGAGAATTATTAAAAGCTCGAGATAAATTGTATTGTCTGAAAAGCATGGAAAGGTTAAAAAATAAGCATTTGTCATCCCTTGTAGTTTATAGCAACGGGAGATTTTTTTGTGAGTTCAACTAAAAATTTACTTTCTCTTTCTGAAACCAGGGATCAAGATTTATTCATCTGATATGAATTATATGAAAAAAAAATATATAAAAGATTAGTTATTTTATATCTATCTCTTTTCTCCTATTTTATATAATGTAAATTTAAATTTGTAAGTAACAAAACAAGACGTAGAAGAATTAGGTAACTGAAACAATAATATAGGTCTGTTTATTTTTTAGTTTTAAAAATTATTTTTTGTTTTTAATTATTTTTAAAATAAAAAAATTTATTTGATAATTATTTTATATTATTGTTTTAAAAATAAATTGTTTTTAAAATAAAAAATAAAAATAATAAAAAATTATTTTTGTTTTAAATTTTTATTTAAAAAAAAGTAAAAAATAATAGACTTGTTTGATTCTGATTTTATTTTTTTTGTTTTTAAAAATTATTTTTAAAAATTATATTTAAAAGTTGTTCTGTAGAATAAAAATAAAAAAAATTTGTTTAATAAATTGTTTTGAAAATATGTTATTTTTTTTTTTGAAAGCAAAAACAACTTTTTATTATTTTTATTTTTCTATTTTAAAAATAATTTGTTTTCAAAATTTATTTTCGAAACAACAATAGAAAACAGTTACCAAACAAATTTTTTTGTGCTAAAAATAATTAAGAATAAAAAATAATTTTTAAAATTGAAAAACAAATAGACCCAATATATTTTTAAAATAATTTATCAAACAAATTATTTATTTATTTCACAGAATAATTTTTAAATATAATTTTTAAAAATAATTTTTAAAAATAAAAAATTAAAAACAAAATCAAACAAACTATTTAAGTTCTAAATTTTTTTTTTTTACGAACTTTGAGGATACGACAAATTTTGATAGTTATATGCAAAGTAATTTTCTTTAGCAAAATGTACTAACTTTATTCTTTCGTATACTACCAGAATGCGAAACTTATTGTCATTAAATTATTCACTTTTCAAAATATAATAAAAATTTTAAAACAATCAAATTAGAAAAAATAAAACTTAGATTGTACTCGCTTTTTTTTGAAAATAATAAAAATAAAAAAATGATTAAAATTTAATTATATTTAAGTAGTTACAAAATATATAAAATTTTAAAAGTGATCCATTTTTCTCTGATTATAAATCAAATTTTAATTATCGAAATTCAAGAGATACTCACCTTTCTCTAATCTATTCTAAATGTTTAAAATAAACGTATCAAATATTTTTCTAATAAAAATTTAAAAAAATTATATACTTTATTTTTGATCTAATAGAAAATTACAAAATAATAACAATTTAAATAATATCAAATATTACACAGTTATTAATATTTATCTTAATATAATTTAAATTTTAAAATATCAAATATTTTTTGATAAAAATTGAAAAACTAAAATCTATCTAGAATTTTATCTTGTAATAGATTTTGGAATTTTTTTTATCTTTATTAATCAGAGAGCGTAAGTTTGAATAATTAGGAGCAAAAGCGATAAGAGAAAGATTAAAAAATAAATTTAATAATTGTTTAGAAGTAAATTATTATTATTTTTGTTAATATAGTAGTTCGAGATCGAAGGTATTCTTTTTTTTTGGACAGGCAGATCGGAGGTATTCACCTCTGCGATTATCGCAGGTGCAGCCACGCCGGTCCCAATTTTTCCCCCGTGGGCCCAATCTATCAACCCACTCCACTCACCTAGCATGCGCATGTTAGCAACTTTCCTCCTTTAATTCCCTCTTCCGGCGGGAGGGTACGATAGTCAAATAATGTACATCGACCCTAAGTAGTAAAGGGAAGTGCGCCTTGTTCATCCTCACGGAACGGAAAATAATGCGGCCGGGGTAGAACCCGATGCTATTCTTCTCCCGCAAAGAAAAAAAAAAGAGAGAAAAGAAACTAAAAATAAAAAGTAAAACCAGGACAGTTCAATTTTTTGGTTCTTGTAGAATTCCAGAAATACCCCTCCGATCTGACATCTATTCAAATCCCAAATTTCATTTCGGATCAGCCTCCGTCTCTCTATCTCTCTAGTTCCATTAATCTCTGGAGACCTTTTTTTTCTTCTTCTTCTTCTTCATATGGAGTTTCAGAGGCGCCAAGAACAGAGCGTCCCTGAGAGAAAAGGCCAGAAGCGGAAGCTGGAGGAGGATTTCGAAGACGATCGAGAGATCTCGGCGCCACCGACCGGCGACGCCCGAGAGGCCCTTCTCGCGGAGGTCACGGCGCAGGTTGAAATCCTTGACTCCAATTTCTCATGGAGGGAAGCCGATCGAGCCGCGGCCAAGCGCGCCACTCACGTCCTCGCCGAGCTTGCCAAGAACGGTAAATAAGTCCCTTCAGAGGTCGCTCTCCGATCTCGTCATGCGTTGCATTTTATTTGAAGTTTCATGAATTACGATGCTGTTTTTGTTCTATGCATCTGTTGCATGCGTGTGTGTACCTGTCTAATGGTTTGAGATTAATGTTTGGTGTTTGATGATTATGTTTGCAGAGGAAGTAGTGAACGTGATTGTTGAAGGAGGCGCTATCCCGGCTTTAGTTAAGCATCTTCAAGCGCCGTCTTTAAGTGAAAACGATCGCGGTCAAAAGCCATTTGAACACGAGGTCGAGAAAGGGAGTGCTTTTGCTTTAGGACTTCTTGCCGTCAAGGTAGCTTGACTTCCTTGCTTTCCACAATGGTTCGGGAATTACCAAAAAAAGAAGAAGCAGTAATTTATAGTTTATACCTTTTCACTGTAACTTATTTCATCTAACATTCTGCAAGTTTTGAAGTATATACTGGTATGTGATATGATGCTGCAAACTAACTGAGATTAAGGTTTTAGTTCGATGCTAGCGTCTATTTTATTTTTTGTCTGCTTCTTGAGTGTTGATTAATGATTATGTATCGATCTTGGAATGCTGATTAGTGTTATTATTGAAATCCATGAAAAAAATCTAAATACATCAGGTAAACGACTTTATTGTGTGGACTTTCGAGTATGATCTTCATCTTGAATGGCGACTTTTCTGAATTGACAAGTTGTTTATATACTTCGAGGTGGCAAATGGAAATGTCAGCTGTTTATTCATCATCAACCATCAGTTCCGATTTTTCTCTGCCGTTGCTTCCCACCCTTTTTGAAAGAAGGGGATAAATAACAAAATAAATAAAGAAATAGCAGAGGAACTTACCAAATACTGGAGGGTGTTAGAAGTCATGATAAAAAATAAGGCTTTATAAGTTATAATTAATTGAAATCTATTGTCACTAGCCTCTTTTTTTTATAATCACGCATATGGTTCCTCCTTTTGCACTGATTCCTGAGCACGTGAAACTCCTTCTAGGAATGATTGAGGCTATGTTTCATGAATATTTTGGTCACAGTTTGTTGAGTTTTGAACTTCCTTTTATATATCTGCTGTTGAATTAACTACAGGCTGAAATATACTCCCAATTATAGGATGTAAATAATCTCGTATAGTATGCCTCCTTTCTTCTTTTTTGGCTTGGCATGTCAAAAATGTCTTACGGCCATGAGCTTGTCATTTTTAACCGATCTTGGTATCATGTCCATATATAATTGCTAACTTGCCTTTTTATTTGAAAATTCCTTCAACAGCCAGAACATCAACAACTTATTGTTGACAATGGTGCCTTAAAGCATCTTGTTGATCTGTTAAAGAGACATAAGAATTGTTCCACTTCACGTTCTGTGAATAGTGTCATTCGTAGGGCTGCAGATGCAATCACTAATCTTGCTCATGAGAACAGCAGTATTAAAACCCGTGTCAGGTTTGCTTTTTCAAAGAATATCTTACATCAAATTGCAAAATTGGAATGTTTTTATTATTATGGATATCTGGATTCCATGTGTAGGATGGAAGGTGGAATTCCACCACTTGTTGAGTTGCTTGAATTTATTGATACCAAGGTGCAAAGAGCAGCTGCTGGTGCACTGCGAACCCTGGCTTTTAAAAATGATGAAAATAAAAATCAGGTAACTGTCTTTTCTTTAAGGTTGTGCATTTGAAATTAACTTGAATACTGGTAAGTTACACAATATCATGGCTTGGCAGATAGTTGAATGCAATGCTCTTCCAACTCTAATTTTAATGCTTCGTTCTGAAGATGCTGCTATTCATTATGAAGCGGTATGGCTTGTGTAACTTTCATTATAAATGATAAATTTTGCAATAGTATTGTGCTTGGTCTTTGCACTTCTCGTCCCTGCTGCATGTGATGTTTCTTAATTCTATCACAGGTTGGTGTAATTGGAAATCTGGTACACTCTTCCCCTAATATAAAGAAAGAGGTTCTTCTTGCTGGAGCTTTACAACCTGTTATTGGATTACTTAGGTAGGTTTTCATTTTTTTTTTTTAGCCATGGTAGGTTTTCAGTTCTGAACTATGGCAAATTCAATGCCTCTTCCCCCAAGCCCCTCTCTGCTTGTATTGGTTTTATTAAATCCTTGAAGTTTCTTTTTTTTCCAGGTAATAATGTCCATAAGATATATCACTTTAAAAGGTATTTTTATATTGGCCTATTCTAATAGTGTTTACTGTAATAGCTCCTCCTGCTCTGAGAGCCAAAGGGAAGCAGCATTGTTACTTGGACAGTTTGCAGCAACTGATTCAGACTGTAAGGTAAACATAAACTTTGTTGTGCTAACTTCATCTTTGTATCTTGTACTGAAGGGGGAGGAGGGAGAGGTAGACAGGGGAAGATACCTTTTAGCCTCTTTTATGTTTGTTTGCCTGGATGATGATGAGAGGGGAAAAGATAACAATAGATTCCTGGTAGCAATTGTTTTATGGTTCCAATTTTAGGATTGGACTGCGTCCTTAAAATTTTTGTTAAATAATAATCGGGTCCTAGAATATCAATTAGGGTTTGGATAACCTGATAAGTGATAACTCCTTTGGTGATGCGTAATGTGTTATATCTTTCTGCCCCCATTCTTATCATCTGTTTTACTTGGTTTTGTAGGTTCACATTGTTCAGAGAGGTGCTGTCCGACCTCTGATAGAGATGCTTCAGTCCCCTGATGTACAGCTCAGGGAAATGTCTGCCTTTGCTTTGGGGAGACTGGCACAGGTTATCCCTTTTCCTTTTTCTTTTCCAAGTTACAACTCGTGTAAGTTGACTAGGTAGGTAAATTCACCATTTTATTTATGGAAATAATTTATTGCTATTGCTAATATTTTTTAAATAACATATATTGTCCATATTCTAGCCATTTCCATGTGTTAATTATTATATATAGGGATCATAGTTCTGAATGTAAGGTCAGTTTGGTCATCCAACTAAAGTGATGTGCACTATTTTGTTTTGTAAGTTGCATAAAGTTATTTTTAGCCCAATTTTCGTTGGCCTGAAAAGAATTATTTTGACACAGGACACCCATAACCAAGCTGGTATTGCGCACAATGGTGGCTTAGTGCCACTACTCAAGCTCCTTGACTCCAAAAATGGGTCTTTACAACATAATGCTGCTTTTGCTCTTTACGGTCTTGCAGATAATGAGGTATGATATAACTTTAATAATGTTATAAAATTGAGATCTTCTGTCCTTAAGTTGGTATAAAAGTACCTTCTTTGAGAACAATGTTAATTAACTGTGCTTTTTGGTTATTTCATTTTGTCCCATAGGATAATGTGTCTGATTTCATTAGGGTAGGTGGTGTTCAGAGACTGCAGGATGGAGAATTTATTGTTCAAGTAAGTGTGCCTCTTTAATTTCTAGACTCTAGCTTTGATCTCTGGTTTTTTGCTTTTGTCCGTTGTTGCTTATGTCAATGGGAATAAAGTGTATCACAATTGCTTGTGTATAGTTGTATTTGTAAAAGCAGGGGAAAAATAGTCTCCCCGTGGATGTAATTTGATTGTTTTCTATTGCAGGCAACAAAAGATTGTGTTGCGAAGACTTTAAAAAGATTAGAGGAGAAGATTCATGGTCGTGTAAGCTGAATGTTACATCCACGTTTTGCTTTTATGTATTTATTGTAATTAACTTGGAAATTGTCAGGCGTGCTACTACTGTATCAAGTCCTCAAGTTTGTAATTCTTTATTTTTCTTCATGTAGGTCCTGAACCATTTGTTATATCTTATGCGAGTTTCAGAAAAGACTTTCCAAACAAGACTTGCTTTAGCTCTTGCTCATCTTTGTTCTGCTGATGATCAGAGAACCATATTCATTGATAACAATGGTACACATCTCCTTCGAACATATAGTTTTATAGTTGTATACATGTTGGTTTTTTCTGCATAAAATCTTAATATTTTTTTTTTTTAAATGGTCATTCTGCTTTCTAGCCCTGATTATCTGTCCTGCAGGTTTGGAGTTGCTTATTGGGCTTCTTGGCTCTTCTAACCCTAAGCAGCAACTTGATGGTGCTGTTGCTTTATGCAAGTTGGCCAACAAAGCCATGACACTGTCTCCGATTGATGCTGCTCCCCCTTCTCCGACACCTCAGGTAGGCTTTATCTAGTTGGCTGGTCCTCATTCCGCCACTCACAAGAGTGTAATGAAACAAGTCTTGTAACATGATCTAAATAGGTTACTTGTACCTTGATGTCCTTCGTTGACAAATTTCAATGTTTTTTCTCTTTCATGAGGGTTTAGGATAATCTTATATCCTTGCCTAGATTTTAATCTTGCTATGCTGATACTTCACACTTACCCAAAAAACTAAAATTTGAAATTCTGGGGCTGTTGGGCTATTTGCTTTTATATGGGTACTTGTATTTGATTATGGTAATTTTAATATTTAATTTTTTTTTCCTCATCTTGAGGCCCATATAGTATAGTATTGATTAGCCAACAACACTTGCCTTTTATCATATTTTCATATCAATGTATACAGCATGTTATGATGCCCTCTGAGATTTGAAGTTGATATAAATATCTCATTGAAGGCGTGTACTTTAAAACATATGGTCCATTTGGTTAATTAGCATCTGCTGACCCTATGCTAGTTAATATGATCAATGTTTATCTCCTTTATATATTCCTGCCACTTGCATGAATCCTGATGCATAGGTCCCTCCCAGACTCTCGCTCATCTAAAACATTACAGAATAAGATGTTTCATAAAGTTGGAATCTCTATGTTGATTGACTATTCTTCTTGCAGGTTTATTTGGGAGAGCAGTATGTAAACAGTGTCACATTGTCTGATGTTACCTTTTTGGTTGAAGGTTGATGCTTTTCAAATACATTATTTCATGCTTACGTTGTTTAATAAAACTTATTTGAAATTTGGTTGTTGTAGCTTCAGTTTGCACAAGTAGTTAATTAAGTAATTTTCATTCTTCAATGCAGGGAAACGGTTTTATGCTCACAGAATCTGCCTACTTGCATCTTCAGATGCATTTCGTGCGATGTTTGATGGTGGTTATAGGGTGAGTATATTTCTCCTCCCCCCCCTAAAAAAAAAAAAGAGAAACCATAGGAAGTGCGTCATTCTTATTTTATGAAATAAGTATCAGCCAGAAACAACTGCTTTTGGCTACATAATACATTAATTATTACCTATGATTTTGGTATTTATGCTCTTTCAACTTCTCTTGAATCTAATTATTTGAGTCTTGGCTGGTGATTTGAGTGGTGAATTGGGATATACTTTATGTCAATCAATGCTCGTATTTTTCTTTTGGTGGAAATTAATGCGTGTCATTTAATTGAAGCTAAAATTGACAGACAAATGTCCATTGATTTGCACACCTTAATTGAATGTGTTGTATGACAGGAGAAGGATGCAAGGGATATAGAGATTCCAAATATCAGATGGGAGGTTTTTGAGCTAATGATGAGGTCTAATAAATTCTGCCCTCATATGTTTTATTAAATTTTTGCTGTGAAATCTTTTAATGATTTGTGATCCACTTATATTTTTTTGTTCTCATATTTTTTTCCAGATTCATATATACTGGATCAGTTGATGTAACTCAGGATATTGCCCAAGATCTTCTCCGAGCAGCTGATCAATATCTCTTAGAAGGACTTAAGAGACTCTGTGAATACACGATAGCACAGGTGAGCTAAGAAATTTAGTTTATATATATATATATATATATATATATATATATATATATATATATATATATATATATATATATATAATATACAGAATTACAAACTCCTGCACTAATATTAGACCTGTACGTGGATGCCTTATGTCTGATTTTTGTTTCAGGATATATCACTTGAGAATGTGTCAAGTATGTATGAACTTTCGGAAGCTTTCAATGCGATATCATTGAGGCACACATGCATCCTTTTTATCATGGAGCAATTTGATAAATTGAGTGCCAGACCAGGGTATATCTGATCCCTTTGATCTTATCTTTGAATCTATGAGTGATTAGTTGCAATATTATTGTGTGCATGGGCAAGTGGATGTTTCCTGTTGGTATTAGGGCTGGGGATGGGTGATTAGTTTATGCAACAGAAATGTGGATGAGTGATTTACGCAACAGAAATGCATTTAATTACCATACCTGAATCAATACTCTGGCATGTTCTTGTGACTGAAATTTATTATGATTAATATTTTTGGCTAGTTGTGATTATTGATTGACATTATAGAAACTGGTTAACTTGCCTAAACTCATGATTGCTGTCCCATTTTAGTGCAAAGAACTTTCATGTTTGAAGATCAAGTGGCAACTAGCAAAGTCAATTTTGTATGTTTAGTGTTTATTACAGTATTTAGAAGGGAAATGACGGCTTTAATGTTGTTGTGAAAATGTGAAGAGCCATTACTGTTTCTTTTCTTTTGTGGAAGGAGGGATGACAGTTGAAAACTCTTGTTCAATATTTCTGGAATTTTGCTCATTTATATTGTACAAATATTACGTTAGGTTCTTATCCTCTATTTTTGTTTAATCGTATTATTCAATTTCTTCTTGCTTAATTATAGATAGATCTTGATAGTAGGGACTAACCTTTGATTTGAAGTAAGCTGGATCATTAAGTAACAGCAGGTTGATTAGTGCATAGTTGTTTAGAATTTGGTTCCTGTCATATACTTAAATCATGAATAAAATGATTGAGATTCATATTTATCATGGCATTGGTTTTATGTCTTAAAAGTTTTTTTGTCAGCTTCTTAAATTTTTGTACATCAAATTTCTGCAGGCACTCTTATCTTGTTCAGCGTATAATACCAGAGATCCGTAATTACTTTGCTAAAGCACTCACAAAGGCTAACTCCCGTGACATCCGTCTGTAGTATGCCACCATTCAATTATTGACATCTAACCATTTGTGATGTACAGAATGTGGTAGTTCTTCTTGTTGAGCTAGGGAAGGGGGTCTACTCTATTGAGTAAAGCAAGGCTGAAAGAAATATCTGACGGCAGAGTCATTAATGTTGCTTTCTGCTGCAGAGTAAGTCCCTCTGTCTGTTACGTCATTGTCATAGATATAACAAATATGACCTTCACGGACATTTTTTTTTCTTCCTCATGCAATATTGTGATGGTTATAGCTCTCTCCTTGCTTTGATTTTGCATTTAGGGACTTACGAATTGTTGTGTTTGTGATGATAGGTTAGATGTTTCTCCAATCGTGTATATGTAAATATGACAATTAGGTAGTCAGCAAGAAAATTGTGCCATTAGGTCATTTATGCCTGGCCGTTAAATCCTGTCTTCTGATTTGGAAATTTGTGATGTAAATTAATGTTGCAAATACATAATTCAAATACTTATAACCCCACGCCCGCTTGAATAGTAGTAAGGCCAGGGTAAGGGCCTTCAGATAGTGTGAGGAAATTCATGTGCAATGGAATAGTGCTGGGTGCTTACAAGGTGATCTTGCTAGGAGGAGTTTAAATGGGAAAGGCAAAATACAGAAAGGTGGAAAACGACTATGTTTTTAGATTTAGTGTCTATATACATTGCTATTTTTCATCTGCCCGTGTTTAATCTTTCCAAGAACACAAAACACGTCTCAACGGGTTCTTATGCCTTTGCTTGGATTAAGCTAATTGGCCATGCTTTTTATGTTTGTTGCATAATTGGGGTCTTTTGAAACTTTTGGCCTTAACGTTTGGCATGAGTACCCTGGCGTTTTAATTTGAACAAAATTGGTTCTCCACTTTACTGATGGTTAACAATAATTTAAAAAAGAATAGAAGATTCTGTCTACGTGGATATTGAGATGGTTTTTTGATTTGAATCCTACTTGCTTTTTGTTGCAATATTTACTAAAAACTCACTTTGGATTCTTGGTCAAGCTGGATAGGAATTACCCTCATAGTGATATAGGATAAAAGATGTTTATATTTGCTCCTGTAGTTGTAAATCCAATTGCAAATATTATGCCAGTCATACCTGTATTCTAAAATATAACAATAAGAAGACGGATTTCCATTATTGATCTTTGTCAAAAAATTTATCAATGATAAATATATGTTTATTATTAGTCAATATATTTATATTAGTGATAAATTTTATTTGTTAAAACATGAGTTTTTTTTTTTACTGTAATAGATTTAAAAGCTGCACATTTATTTCTCATAGGTAACTCTAAATATTTTTTTACTGTAAGCAGCAAAATTTGTATTCAAAATAGCCTTGATCTTTGTACTAGTTTCTGGATCACAATTTTTGCTAACAAAAAAATAGAAAATTTATTTACGTTCAGCTTTTGTCCTAAGCAAGCTTCATAAATACTTAGAAGACGCCTGAATTCTGCCGTAATTTTCCTCTAGAAACATAATGTTGTCATCTGCAAAAAAAAACATGAGATACCTGCGGTGCTCTTTTACAAACTTGTGTACCATGGATTAAATTCAACCTCTCTGCTTGATGGAGCAATGCACTAAATCTCTCAATACATATAAGGAACAAGTAAGAGGAAAGTGGGTCACCTTGTTGAAGACCGCGTCGTGGGAGAAAACTCCCAAAATAATGACAATTTACACCAATTTTAAAGACAGACTTAACACAAGCCATAATAAGATGCGCCCACTGATTATGAAATCTCAAATTTTTTCATCTTTGCCTCGAGGAAACTCTACACAACTCTGTAATAAGATTTACTTATATCTAGTTTAATTGTCATATACCATTCATCACCAGTGCGTCTATTTTTTTAGAGCATGCATACGTTATCATAAATTTGTCGATTAGGAACAAAAGCACTCTAATTTTTTGAAATAATATTTGGTAGAATAACCTTAAGCTTATTGGCAAGAACCTTGGCTTTAATTTTATTCACCACATTACAGAGACTAATGGGATGAAATTGAGACATATCTACTGGATTAGGAATTTTAGGAATAAGCACAATCCGAGTTTCATTAACCATATTCAAACAACTCCCATTATTAAAAAAAAAAAAAAATCACTTGTGTGGCACCAATTATATTATCCCTAACAATATGCCAAAATTTCTGATAAAAGAAAGTAGGAAAAACATCTAGACCAGGCGCCTTGGAAGGCCTTATTTAGAAAAATCATTCTTTATTTCATCAGGAGTGAAATCTGATAATAAAGAAGAATTAATCACAGGGGTTAGCTTTTGCAGAACTGCTTAGAGAGTGGCTTCAAAATTAGTCGGATTGGAAGAGGCCGGGGAAGATATTATGAAAATAACCTCTAGCAACTTCCCCAATCTTATCAATATTAGTTTACCACAACTCTTGGGCATCCATAACACCAAAAATTTTATTACGTCTTCTCCGGTAATTGGCTTTAGCATGATTTTTTTTTTTTTTTTTGTATTTTTACCCTCCTTTAGCCATTGCACACTAGATCTTTGTCTCCACATAACTCCTTGCTTCAATAAATCATCCAGCTCCTTTTCCATTGAATGCAGTAACTCAAAATTGGAGACATCAGAGGCTGAAGTCTGTAGGTGCTTCATTCTAGGTTGGAGTTTTTTAATTTTTCGGTCAACATGGCCAAAGCATTCTCTATTCCACTGGAAAATCTCCTTACTAGTCTTGTATAGTTGGTGATTGACGCAAGACAAATTAAATTTCCTTCTCCAAGCAAGTCACGCCAACAATTATCAATCAAGGATTCACAACCATTATTAGGGCCCACATTTGTTCAAACCTAAAAGGTTTATTTTTTTGAGCCATGCAAAGATGTTGGGCACCCTTTCAAAACAATTCCACTAACAAAGGCACATGATCAGAAGACCATTTTGGTAGATGGAGCAGTTGAAAATAAGGAAACATGCTTTGCCACTCACGATTAGCTAAAGCTTTGTCAAGTCTAACTCCAGCATTTGCTGCACTACTTCTACCATTGCACCATGTAAACTAATTTCCTATATAAACTAAATCAATTACTTCACAAAAATTAACTACTTCTCTAGAGGCTTCCGTTTGAGTTTGGGGTCTATCAATCACACTTCTTTGCTTCTCCCCCGTTAAAATCTCATTAAAATCACCAACTAATAACCATGGTCACTAATGAATATTTTTCAAGCTATATATGGAGAGCATATTCCACCCATTATGTCTCAAATGTGTAATAGACTAACCATAGAAACCCGTGAATCTCCGTGTCACCTGCCAAGACATTAATGTATATAAGAGATTCTAAACCTATTCATTACAAACTTTCATTCTTGCGTTTTCCTCGATAACTATTAGTAGCCTGTAAGCTGTTGAGCTAAAGTTTTAGGGAAATCCTTATTGGTGCAGGTCTGGGATCAGTGGGGACTTCTTAAACATCGAGAGCCTTCCACCTCTGCCTTGGCCGATAGTAGAACTCTTGGGTGAAAGGTTAATTCCTAAAAAGAGTAGTTTCTCTGTCTACAAAGAATTAAACCTCCAGACTGACCATCAAAAGGTAAATTCAAACCAGTAGGAAAACCCAACCTCGCTTTCAAATTGTTCAATTTATCAACTGTAAGTTTGGTCTCACAAAAAAATAAAAAATAAAACTAGGAGCTTGTTGTCTCAGTATGAGACGAAAGAACCGAACTGCAAGGGGTTTCCGAGCCCTCGACAGTTCCAACTTAATGTTTTCATTGGTGGCGGTGGGATTGGGATCTAGTCTCTGCCGATATAATCATGTGACACCAATACATCCTCCAACTCTTTTCTTTTCTTCTGCACCTGACTGCATGCAACCCATAATGGGTTCGCCTTCGACAACATCAGAAGGACTAGCACTATATGTCCTCTTAGAAACGACTTCACACATAGACGTAGTGCCCTAGGTATGACATGAAGAACGAGCTAGCCTTTTCTTTTTATTCATGTTATTGTTAGAAACCACATGCTTGGACACAGAAATCTCTTCCTTCGAAGTTTTTACAGCACCTTTAACGTGAAGAGAACTCTCACTGTCACACTACGTACCCTTTAAAATCATAGAGCCCCCAACTTCCCCCATATTACGTAGATGTAATCAATGCACACACTTATCAGGCTTTCCCAGAGTAGCCTTGTCACCTTCCCCTACTCCTTCCCTACCACTAGCACCATTCATAAAACTCCCCCGAAACTCCATCCTCAGCAAGTACCTTATTGCCATTCATGGTACTATCTTTATTACCAGCCTCATTAATTCATACGAACCAAAGGAGTTAAAAGAGGACCCAACCAAGTTAACTTACTTGGCATGGTTGACTCGGTTAATATAGCCTCTATCTTGGATTCACTAGTAGACTTAGAAGCTCCATTTTCTGCAACTGAAAAATTAGTTAACTACTCAAAAACTTTTTCTGCATTACGAGCATAGAGACTAACCTCCTTTTTTTGCTTCGCGGTGTGGACCCCCAGAGTCTTATTTTCTTTACCCTCCTCCACCTTGCATCCTATTCGAGAAGCTTTAAGCCAAGGTCCCAAATCTTTTAATATAGCCAATGTTGATAATCTTGAAAAGCAATATTACATCCTTGTTCATCATGCCCACAGTAATAGCAAAGTTGTGGCATCTTCTCACATCGAAAATCAACCCATAAGACACTGTTATTCTTGCTAGCAATCTCGGTTCCAACCTTCCATCTCAAACCAAGACCTGCAAAAAATAAGACTGCTTGTTTTGTGTAGTATAGACCTATGCCTCCAAAACAGATCCCAGCGAGGAACCAATTTTAAACCCTATCGTTCTTGTTTGACAATAGAGGACTCCAGACTTGCACCCACGCTGAAATAAGGTTGAAGTTCGTTGCCGTGGTTTCAATATCTCTCTTCCATTGCTTTAGAACTATCCAACAGTTCCTGAACAACCACTGACCACTCCTTAGCACACAAACAAAGTTCTATCTCTTCCTCAAAGAAAAATTGAAAGATCCTAGATTGGATTTCTTCCACCTTAAAACCTTTAGGTGAAACCCAAATATTGATCATCGTCATCTCCAAAGCCACAAAACTAATCTGTTTTTGAAATATCACTTTGCCCACTAAACTCCTCTCATAAAACTTTACTCCCTCTTGAATGTCACTGTCGTCGAAGGAGATTATTATATTATCTACAATGTCTTCATGCCTGAGTATCGTTTCTGCTATCTTTCCAGGTAAAGAGCACATCCTGCCTCATCACGAAGGGGCTAAAAGCACTAGATATCGAGAGGAAGGACGGCCGTAGTCGGAATGTACACCGTTACTCGTCGTCGTTAACTCTACCTGGGAACCCTAGCAAAGAACACAATAGTACGAGTAATAACCATTTCTCGCCATTTTCGCTTAAAATTGCAACTTGCTTAAGGATATTTTAAAAAATTTTAAAAATGAGTACTTTTAATATCATATATCTTCTAGCAGAGTATCTTGTTTCATCGTAGATACACCAAATAACAGAAAATGAAATTGGAACATTTCACCAAAAAAAAAAAAAAAAATGAAAGTGTGGCAAGTACCTCGTTAACTGTAAGAAATCAAAATAGAAAGAAAAAAAAAAGAGAGAGGAAAAAGTAAGGGCATGTTTGAAAAGCGGTTTAAAAATAATTTTTTATTTTTTTAAAATAAAAAAACAGAGAAACATATATAAATTTTGACACTGATTTTTTCTAATAGTGTTTTAAAAATAGTATTCAAAATATTTATTTTAAAAATAAAAAAAATCGTTACCTTATGTTTTAAAAAATATATAAATTTTGACATAAAAATATTATAAATATATGAATTTATTAATGATATTTTAGTAAATATAATATTAGTATATTCGAAAGACAATTATAAACTTTAAACTTTATAACTTTAAATATCAAATTTTTAAATTTTAAATTTTAATAGTTTAAAATTAAGTATCCAAAATTTAAATTTAAATTTTAAATTTAAATTTTAAATCTTAAATTTTAAAATTATAAAATTTAAATCATAAATTTTAAACTCTAAAATCTTCAACTTTAGAATAAAAAAAATTCTTAAAATTTTAAAATCAAAATTTTAAATTTTTAACTTTAAAAATTTTAATTCAAAATTTAAAACTTAAAACTCTAGTCCTAAAATTTTAAACTTTAATTTTTTTTTAAATTTCAAACATAAAAATATTAATAATGTTTAGAGTTTTAAAATTTGAATTTTAATATTTGAAATTTAAAATTTAAAATTTAAGATTTAAAAATTAAAAATTAAAAATTTTGAAGATTTAGAAATTGAATTTTAAAATTTTAAATTTTAACATTTAAAATTTTAAATTTAAAGCATTTAAATTTCAGGAAAAGTACATTTTCTCAATATGATGTATTGATGCATTTATAATTTTTTTCTTCTTTTAATTATTGTAATGTCTGTTGTTTGTTTTAACTGTAATTGTCCCCCTACCATCTAATTGAACAGTTAAATTTAACTTTTGTGAGTATAAAATAATTAAACCACCCTTATAATTTTTTTATATAAAAAAATCCATTCTATTTTATTTATTTATTAGAAACCCAGCATCTCTTACCCCAAATACGCGAGCCCTTCCCTGTGAAAACCCATTCCCCTTAAGCAACCCAGCCACCGACATGGTATTCCCTCTTTTAGACATAGAGATGGACACTAAGAATAATAAAAAAACAAAATAAGAAAGAGACCATAAATAACAGTGTGTACAAAAATGGAAGCAGCTGTAGTCTTCATGCTCATAAACTCCAAGGGGTGATTCTTTCCCAGCATCTGAAAAAGCATTCCTGGTGAAAAAACCGCAAACAGGGCAGTGACTATCAGAGGAACTGCCCAGTCGTGCATGGTGTGGCCTCACTCCAAGATGATGATGATGAAGAAGATATGGAGGTGGTGTCAAAGAAGAACGTCAATATACATATATACCATATATTATTATAATTATTCTGTCAAAACTCTTTCAAGGGGAATCCGAATTGTATAAAGCTAACGTAGAAATAATCAATTATGAGCTTTAGTTTTTATTATCTCCTGTTTTCTGGAACCTGTTTGTGGCTTTTTCTGGATAAGAACGGCACCGTTTTCTTTTAAAGTCCATTCTATATATAAAGTTGCCAACAGTGAGTGGCTGCAATACGATGCATTTTGCAATTCAACTTCAATAAACTATTGGAGGCACAGTGGGCTCATTATGTTTCCATCATTGTCCCCCTCAAGAAACCCAAATATGCAAGATTCAACTAGTTGCGTTGTTTTCTTTCTACTGAATGCTGTCTCACGCTTGTTGCTAATTGCAACGAATGCACACCTTCCAACAGGTGGGTTGCTTGAGGGGGATGGGTTCTCGAAGGGGAGCGGCTCACGTATTTGGGGGAAGATATCTGTGTTTCCGATAAATTAAAAAAATGGAATCGATTTTTTTTTATAAGAAAATTTTACAAGGGTGGTTTAGTTATTTTACAAATCAAAAATTAAATTTAACTATTAAATTAGACGGTAGAAGAACAATTACAATTAAAACATTGTAACAGAGATGGAGAAATTTGCAATTGCACAGGGTGAAAAAAATATACTTTTGTCTAAATTTAAAGTTTGAATTTTGTAATTTAAGAGTTTCAGATTTTAATACTTTCTTGTATTAAATTATTAAAAAAAAGAAAATATAAAAATTTTGTGTCACTTTTTAAATTTTAAAAACAAATCTTTGAAAGAGGTTTATTTTTTAAACTAAAAATTTTGAAAAATTATTTTCAAAATCTATTTTACAAAATTGTTTTAAAAAACAAAAAATAAAATAAAAATAAAACCAGGCCTAAGTTGCTTTTGAAACTCTTATTTTTTTGAGTTAAACTAAATTAATATATCATTTGATAAGATTATCTTGGAGTGAAATATATCGTTGGATTAAAATTTCCTATCGTATTATTTATTCTCATAAAATTTAACGTTTTTTTTAAATATTTAATATCATTGGACTATTTTTATGGCAACGGCTTGCTCAATAAAAATTGTCTTAGACAGTTTTAGTAAGATACTGAGTTAGATCAATAAAAATCAGTGAGGATATGCTTTTCATCTTTTGCTCTCGTCGTTGGGAGAGTTGTATTGCTTGTCTAGGCAAAGAGGTGTAATGCTCTCCTAGGTAGAGATTGTCTCCTTGAGATCAGCTCAAGTGTCGTTGTATTCACATCACAGCCTACAAGGTTTTGGGGGATTTGGTGAGGAGCAATGGGAACAAACAGAGAACATGAGGAAATGGGGAGTAGTACTAAAAGTGATGGGAAGAGAAAAGAAGATGTACTGTACTTGGAAGCAAATGAACAACAATCACAGAAGTTGGCAAACAGAAGCTTGGTAGGCCATATCATGGTTGACAAGCCGCTGAATAAAAAAACAGTGAAATCGATGATATGTAAAGGGTGGGGAGAACCTGAAGGGATGAGCATAGTTGTCATGGGGTTTAACACCTTTCTTTTCAATTTCGAAGAGGAAGAAACCCCTAGAAGAGTAATGGAGCAAAACCCCATAGAATATAATGGGGCAACTACTAAACTTGCAAAGCTGGAATCCAGAACGAACCATTCAGGAGATGAACTTCAATATAGCCTCATATTGGGTTCAAGTTCATGGGTTGGCGCTGGAGAACCTGAATGTGAGAAATGGCTCCATCATTGGAAGTAGACTGGGAGAGATCATAGAAGTGGAAGATCCGGTCTACGAAGGAAGGTTGCTGAGACATTTCCTACGGGTCAAAATCCTTAAAAACCTAAAGGAACCATTCATCACTAGATTCTGAGTTCCCAGGAAAAATAGGGCTTGCACTTGGGTCAGGCTGAGATATGAAAAACTTCAAGAATACTACTATAAGTGTGGGTGTTTGGAACATGAGCAAAAGGATTGCAAAAAAGAAAAAGAGTCCATGATTGATGAAAACATTCCAGGGTATGGGCCAGGTCTGGGTGTCCAACTAGCAAAACCATTAAAGATTATCGCAAGGGAAAGCAGATGGAGGAAGAACAATGGTGGCAGACGGTGGAGCTCAGGTGAAACAGAAAGGTACACAGGAAACCACATAACAGGTGGCACAAAGTCGGAAGAAGCCAAAAGCAGAGAGTTGAAAATAGGGCCAGAGCGATGGAGGGAAAGAGCAGAGGTAAGCGTAGCTGGTAGACAGGAGGAAGAGGGAAATGACAACGGAGTATTCACATAAATGGAAACTGTGACAGCCGAACAAGAACAACCAAGGGAGACTAGACATAGGAAAGGAAATAAAAAGTCAGAGGAGGGAGAAGAGGTGCGTGCGAAGGTACAAAAGAGCAAAAAGGTTGACCTTAAAAAGTGCCCTCGTCAGTTTGTTAACGAGATTCCCAAAATGAGGAGTAGAGGGCTAGTAAAAGAGGATAATGGGCCCACCAAAGCCATATTCATAGAGGATCCGGGTAGGCCCAACCAAGTCCTTATCCAAGAAGAAGGGGGCCTAAGCGAATTCGGGTTGAAGTATTTGGAAACAAGGAAAGGGCCTTCAATACCAAAAGTCCAGGAGAAAGAAGTCCTAGATCAGAGAGTGGAATTAAACCCACAGGAAGAAACAAATAATAAGTAATATGAGAATGAAGGAAATAAGAGTAGAGGTAGTAGTGAAGAAGGAAGAACAAGGTTGCAAAAAAAATAGTATAAAGAGCCCAGGAAACAACAGTTTTGAAAGTATGAGATGGAAAAAGAGAGAAAGGAGAGTAAAAAAAGCAATACCAGTACTACGTTGAATTTCCAAGTGAAGATGATGCGGAGGAAGATGATGGTGAAAAAATAGAAAAAACAACATGGGCAATAGTGGAGAATGATATGGTTGTCGCTATAAACAATTTCCTTAACTTGAAGAGGCATAGATCAGATACAGAAGAGAGCAGGCAGGGACAAAGAGAAGATGACTATAAGGAAAATGAGAATGAAGAGGTGGAGGAAAGCAGGAAAATGAAAAGAATAAAATGGTGGGGGAGTGCAGGCAATTAGAAAGCTGGATATGAAGTCTGGGGCGAACATAGGGCTGTGGAGGATACCTTAATGGCTGAGGAAGATAATTTTATGGCCGAGGAGGCGGGCCTTATCTAGCTCCACTCCTTTAAATGACAGCCATAAGCTGGAACTGTCGAGGGGTGGGAGTTGCCTTGATAGTTCGGGAGTTGAGAGACTTATGTCTTAAAAATAAACCCTCGCTTTTGTTCCTCGTGGAAACAAAAGCAAAGGAAAAGAAGATGGACAACCTAAAAAGGAGACTTGGCTTTGATGATATGGCTGTAGTTGACCCTATTGGAAGGTCAGGAGGGTTATGCCTAATGTGGAAGAATGGATGTGATGTGGAAGTCAAAAGGAAATTCCAAAACTACATACATACAAGAATAAGAACTGAAGATGAACAAGATGACAACTTCTGCACTTTTGTTTATAGTGATCCAGAGCTGAGGAGAAGAAGGCAGGTGTGGAAGCATTTAGCTGAATTAAACCCAGGTAACTCACATTCTTGGAGCTGCATGGGGGATTTTAATGAGATTTTACACCAATGGGAAAAAGAAGGGGCTAGGTTACACAGTGGCAAGCAAATAGAATTATTCAAAAAATTTCTATTTGAAAATAATCTCTATGATTCCCCTGTTAAGGGTTGCAAATTTATGTGGAGTAATGTGAGAGAAATAGGAGGGGTGAAAGAAAGAATTGATAAGCATATAGCAAATGAGAAATGGCTCAATAAATTCAAAGAAGCGAGTATTGTAGCCCTCCCTGCAGTGGGATCAGACCATAGCCCCCTTCTCATTTGAAATTTGAGGCGTATTGGGTAGATCATGATGATTTTAATGAAGAAGTGGGAAGGTGCTAGAATAGCAATTCTAATGCAGAGAGCCTATTTGTTTTAACATCAAAGGTGAGCAATATGGAAATTCATTTAGAGAATTGGAAGAAAAACAACTTCAAAAAAGCTGACTTCCAGATTTCTAAGCTCAAAAGGAAGCTTCAATCAATCCAGAACAGCAAACAGAGCAAGAAGGCAATGGAGGAAGCAAGGAGAATTAAGAACATAATTAACCATTTATGGAAGCAGGAAGAGAAATTTTGGGCACAAAAATCTAAAGTAAAGTGGCTAGAATGTGGGGACAGAAACACTAAATTTTTCCATCAATCCACCATGCAGAGAAGAAATTACAATAAAATCTTGAGAATTAAAGATGAGAAAGGAGTATGGAGGGAGGGTGAATGTAATATACAGGAGATATTCCAAAAATACTACCTAAAGCTGTTTGAATCTTCACACCCAGAGAGTAGCCTGTGTATTGAAAAGGTGATCCCCAAGCTTATTACAAATGAAGGGAATGAGGAGCTACTGAGAGCAGTAACTACTGAGGAAGTTGAAAAGGCAGTCTTCAACCTAGGAACCATGAAAGCTCCTGACCTGGATGGCATGAATGGTATTTTCTACCAAAAATTTTAGGAGGTGGTGAAGGAAGATGTCTGCAGTGCAATTAAGAGATTTTTTAAGGATGGCCTACTGCCCAAGGAGATAAACGAGACTCATATTACCTTGATCCCTAAAGTGTAGCACCCAGAAACTGAGTCAATATCGTCCTATTAGCTACACTAATTTCATTTATAAAATCATTTCAAAGATTATTGTGAATAGGCTCAAACCTCTAATGAATGGACTGATTTCTCACAACCAAAGTGCATTTGCGAGTGGAAGACTAATACAAGATAACACTCTAGTTGACCAAGAGGCTTTTCATGCTTTAAGGCAAAATAAGAATAAGAAGAAACATCTTATGGCTATCAAGCTTGACATGAATAAGGCTTATGATAGATTATAATGAGACTTCCTTAAGAAGGTTATGGAAACTCTAGGCTTTGATGGAAAGTGGATTGGGCTGATTATGAGTTGTATAGCCTTTGTTAGTTACAAAATCAAAATTAATGAGACTTTGGGGCCTACCATCAACCCCCAAAGGGCTTAAGGCAAGGTGACTCGCTGTCTCCATACCTATTTATTCTAGTTGCTGAAGTTTTATTAAGAAGTATTGCTAGAGCAGCAAGAAATAAAGAAATCAGCGGGATCAAGGTTGCAAAAAATGCACCGGAGCTAACGCACCTATTCTTTGCAGATGACTCTATCCTTTTTGCAGGGGCTAATGATCAAAATGCAGTTAAAATAAAACAAATTTTGGAAGAATATTCAAGGCTATCTGGACAATTGATAAACTCAAATAAATTCGGTGTCATATTCAGTAAAGATACTCCAGAGGCCATAAAAGAAAGGATACAAAGGTGTCTAGGGATGCCAATTTGGGATAATCCAGGAAAGTATTTAGGAATCCCAGCAGTGTGGGGAAGATCAAAGAGACAAGCACTAAACTGGATTATGGACAGTGTTAAACAGAAGCTATGTAATTGGAAGATGAAGTATTTATCCCAAGGGGGTAAGGAGATTCTCATCAAGGCTGTCATTCAGGCTATCCCCACATATACCATGTCCACTATCCTTTTCCTAAAATCTTTTTGTGCAAAATTGTGCTCAGAGATAGCAAGTTTCTGGTGGAGAGGCAATGGCAAAGATAATGGGATTCATTGGGTTAGCTGGAAAAATCTGACAAAGAAGAAAAGTGAGGGAGGTATGGGATTTAAAGATTTTAGAAGTATGAATGTGGCTCTACTGGCTAAATAAGATTGGAGGTTGTTAGAGGATCCAGGTTCTTTATGGGGAAGTATCTTTAAACAAAGATATTTCTCGAAATCAAAATTTCAAAAAGCAAAGAGGGGAAGAGGCAGTTCATGGGGGTGGCTTAGCTTATGGGAAGGTAAGGAATTTTTGATGAAGAATGGGCTATGGCAAGTTGGAAATGGGGAGAATATTAACATTTGAGATAAAAAATGGTTCAAGAGTGGGGAGCTGATAGAAAACCTTTCCAACAATAGCTTGGAAAAGGTTAATTCCCATATAGACCATGACTCTAAAACCTGGAGGATTGAAGTTCTAAGAGAAATGCTACCCAGTCACCAAGTAAGAGAAGTGCTTGCTATACCTATTCCCCATTTTAATAGAACAGATAAATTCTTATGGCCATGGGATAATGAAGGCAGGTATAGGGTAAAAAGTGGGTATGAAGTAGCCAAGAAGGGAGACCCAAGTATTCCCAGTAACAATGCCTCTACCTCTGCATCAATTGACCCAAAGATTGGGGGTAGAATATGGGAGTCCTCTATCCCCCCCTAAAATTAAAATCTTTATTTGTAAGACCCTACATAATGCTCTACCTAGTTTTGAGAATCTACACAGAAGGAAGGAAACTGACCCAAGAACCTACATGTCCTATTTGTAATGAAGTGCCCGAGACTCTGGAATATATGTTCTTAGAGTGTAATTGGACAAGACCAATGTGGTTTGGCGCTGACATCCAGCCCCGGATCAACCAGAGTGAAGGAAACAAGCTAGATGAGTGGTTGAAGGCCAAAATCAAGTTGTTCAGTGAGACTCAGGGGGTTGACGAAAAGGAAGCCATTGCAAAATGTTTTATCATGTTATGGTTCACATGGAAGGAGAGAAACTCATTCATCTTCGAGCAGACGAGAATTGACCCACAAAGAGTTATATAGAAAACTAATCAACTGGTCTTTTCCATCTCTAGGGTGCAAAACATAAATGAACATACAGAAAACAGGTGTAGAAATGGGGACCCAAACAAAAGAGTAAAATGGAAACATCCTCCGGAGGAGTGGCTGAAAATAAATACTGATGCAGCTATTCCAAGATAAGGGTCAGAGTGTTATCTTGTCGCTGTAGTGAGAGATGACAGAGGACATCTTCTCACTGGCAGCGTCAAACAGAGTTTGGCACAATCGGCATTGGAGGCAAAGAGTAGAGCAATTGAAGAAGCCTTTTTGCTTATCAACAACTTGTAGTTGAACAAGGTGATAATCGAGTCCGATTGCAAAAATATGGTTGATGTTTGTAATAAGAAGAAGCAATTTTGGCGTATAAATTACATCGATAGCATGATCAATGAAGTTACCTTAGGGGGAAGGTAGATCAGGTTTGAATAGATCCAGAGAGAGAGAAACGAAGTGGCCCATGTGGTGGCGATACTCTTCGCGCAAAACAGGCTTCATAGGAATTGCGTTATTCATCTTCCGAATAGTTTCAAGAATCTGATCAGAATGGAGGCTGACCTCAGTACGGAGAATCCCTAACCTTCGTCCAATTCCCATAACAAATTTTCCAAAAACTTTTGGATTTTTTTTTAGTGTGTTGATATGAGTTACGTAACTAACTCGTGTTTTGTATATCTATGAGCTAAATTCGTGCTGCGTAATACAGCTGAGTCTCCAGCGTCTCTCAGTTTTAGACTTTAGCCCCTATTGCTTGTCTTAAGGCCCCGGCCTTATGTTTATTAAAAAAAAAAAAATCAATAAAAATCAGTGATGGAATGACGTAAATAACGTCAAAGGATAGTCCGTTAGAAATTATTTCCTGTTCCTCTAATAATTTTTTATTAGTGTACCTAACCTAAGAACTGTTGACACAGACAAGCATTTATAAATTAAAAAGACGACCGGCTTGGTACGTTTTAACTTTTTTGGCATTACGATGTCGGATGGGGTCCATCAAATTTGTCTTTCCCGTTTCATTGACGTCATTCTAGACGTTTCCTTTCCCTTTGGGCGGACCAATAACCCTCGTCCCGCACCCTTCCCCACATCCCAGCAATTATGTGCAAGATATTCATTTCCATCTAACTTCCTGTATTCTATTACCAAAAATCAATCTAAAAATTTATTGGCGTTCTCGCAATGGCTTCCACAACCGCCACCGCCGCCGCAGCCGCCACAGATACCAAAGAGATAGCCGCGGAGCTTCCTACGTATGTCCGTGTCTTCAAGGACGGCACCGTGGAACGCCCCCGACAATTCCCGTTTGTGCCTCCCTCCCTTGACGATCCTCAAACCAATGTCTCATCTAAAGACATTCTCATCTCACATAACCCCTCCATCTCTGCTCGCATTTACCTCCCAAAATCCACCATTTTCAAGGATAACAGTCAGAACCCAACACTCCCCATCTTGATTTACTTTCATGGTGGTGGATTCTTCTTCGAATCTGCTTTCTCCCAGCTCTACCATGGCCACTTCAACAAGTTCGTCTCTCAAGTCGATGTTATAGTCGTTTCTGTAGAGTACAGGCTCGCTCCGGAGCACCCTCTTCCTGCCGCTTACTATGATTGCTGGGCTTCTCTGCAATGGGTCGCTTCCCATTCCACCAAAAGCATCACCAACACAGAGCCATGGCTGATTAATCATGGTGATTTCCACAAAATCTTCATTGGGGGTGATAGCGCCGGTGGTAATATTGTACATAATATAGCCATGCGTGCAGGGACTGAGGCTTTGCCTGGTGGTGTCAAAATTTCAGGGGCTATTTATTCCCACCCTTACTTCTACAGCTCACAGCCGATTGGGTGTGAAGCCGTTGATGGGCACGAGCAGAGCTTTTGCCTTGTGGTTTGGAACTTTGTGTACCCTTCTGCGGCAGGTGGGGTAGATAACCCGGCGATCAACCCAGTGGCTCCTGGGGCACCGACCTTGGCTGGACTTGGGTGTTCTAAGCTGCTTGTGTGTGTCGCTGGGAAGGATACCTTAAGGGACAGAGGGGTTTGGTACTATGAGGCTGTGAAGAGGAGTGGGTGGGAAGGGAGATTGGAACTTTTTGAAGAAGCAGAGGAGGGTCACATTTATCATATCTTCAATCCTGAATCTGCTAATGGCAAGAAAATGATCCAACGCTTGGCTTCTTTTATCTTCGAATAGAAGAACTGCTATTTGCATCAGATTTCTATAATAAAAAGTAAGGAAAGGTTTATAAGAAATAGAAGTCCAAGTCCAAGTGTGTTTTATTTGCTTTTGACATGCAGTGATGAAAACAGACGACTATACTGTAAGCTCTTGCAAATCTGAATGCTTTATTCAAGTGCTTTGAGGAGGAACCAACCATCATGTGAGTTATACTCTGAATGAAGAATTAACTATAGAGCTAATCTTTTCTCTACTCTTCTGAATAATATTGAAGAACCAAATTATCAAATCTATCTTTGTTGTGTGGTTGATGTCAAAATTATAATCAATCACTGATGATCACGTGTCTAAATTTATGGCATATTTTATTTATAAAATCAATCCAAGCCTCAGGATTCGAACACGAGAAGCTTTTAAATCATCCAAAAAATTTATCTTTGTTGATACGTTAATGCTATAGTAGTGTTTATTATCTGGCAGAAGCTCTGCTAGAGCAGTTCAAGGGTGGTCTGAACTGACGATGAGGAGAGAGAGAGAGAGAGAGAGAGAAAGGACCTTTCTGTCCCGACAAGATTCTCTTCCACCCTTCCTCACGGCAACGTAAAGTCCTATCTTATGGGATGAGATTGACTTATAGAATAATCTATTATTTTAGTCATCGAAGTTGATGCTATCAGTTTAATTTTTTTAAAGACATTTGTTATTATTTTAATCTTAATTTTTGAAAATTATATTATTTTTGTCTCTTACACTAAATTTGTAAAAAGAAACATTGACAAAATTATTAAGGTAAATTAATTTTGTCTAAAGTGGAATACAAGAGTGGACAGAGACTGTTTAAATTTATATAAAAAAAAAGGCATCAATTTTTAATAGTATTGGGGTAAAAAAATTTTATTTAAATTAATTCATTTCTCAACTTTGCTGAAAAACTGAAACATCTTCCTTACATCTACGTTTTAACAGTTTTCTTGACTACTTGATGCTATAGTTGGGTCAAAATTAATATACGTGAACAATTCTATTAATATTTTTTAAGGAACTCGAAAATGATGATAAGTATTCTTAAAGGATCAAATGGGTGAAATTAATTTTTTAGATTAAAATTGTTATTTACTATAAATTATATGTACTATTGAAAAATATAATGAACATATTGTGCCAAAAAAATCATTGAAAAATGTTATAAACATTGATCATAATTTACTAATTACTTATGAATAATTTAAAAAGCTACTTCAATCTGTGAATAGTTTGAAAGTAACACCCAAGAAGTGATAGAATTAGGTGACATCTTAAAAACCACAAGTTTTAAGAGCATTAAGAGGATAAAAATTCCAACATCAACCTGCACGCGCGTTAAATAAATAAGACTAACAACAGTATAATATAAAAATGATAAATAAAGAAAGTAAGAGCACTTGTTTTATAAAAAAAAAATGCAGTAACAAATTAAATAGTGTGAAATCACAGAGAATCACTGCTTCGTAGTAATACTTGGAAAATTATTACTCTACGTTAAATAATTCATTCTAAAAAAATTCAATTTTTATTAATCAATAATAAAAAAGATAACTGTAATAACAAACTAAAGTCATATTTAGGTAGTAATATAAAGCTCGAGTTATTATAAAGAAATTAGTTCAAAAACAGCTTATAAGAAATAAAACCATAATGCAATATAAATTGAAGTAAACAAAACCAAATTCAGTTTATAAGCATATAAATTTTTGTTTTCAACTTTACTCATAAACAAACATATTACAAGAAGGTTTTTTACACTTACCGACAACGTCATGTTAACCTAAAACATTCCCAAAGAGTACAAGAGAAAAGGGTAAATTAGTCTAAAATAGTATAGACTCTCTCTCAAGTATCAAACAAAGCTCTTAAATGAACACATAAAATTAGATACTAAAAACAAAGAGACTCTAATAAAATGTGGGCACCGGAACACGTGCTATGTTTTAAGAATGGCTCAATGTGACTTTAATATGTCTTGTTAAGCTCTTATACTTCTCCAAAGCATCCAGAGGCATGCTTTGTTTTGAAATTTTCAATCCACTGAAAAAGAATTTTTAATGACAGACTATAAAGTTCAAATTTATGACATTAATTTTAAGATCCCTTGCCATTAAATCACACCTAATGAGTATCCATTTAATTAAATTTTTTGAGTCGAGAGTGCATCTAATTAACTGTTTTTTCAAGTTGACATATTCAAAAATCAAAATTTTACTATTATTTATATTCAAATAGTTATTACTCTGGTCAACATTACATCTTGCTTGATATTTTATCTTTTTAATGAGATTTGACTTCTTTAATTTGTCAAAGTCTTCTCCTATTTATAACAGTTTGCATTCATTAAAGTAATCTGAAATTAAATTAATGGATATCAATCCACATTAATGTATACTTTAATTTCATTAATTAATTGTCCTACTTAATTAATATTCAAATCTTCAATGGATGCCCTTCGTGTATATAATGAGTGAATTTCAATAAATCTTAAGATAATTGCACATTTCCACCTATCTTTCTCTGTGTTCTATTACCAAAAATCAATCAGCATTATTGCAATGGATTCCACAAACGCCTATACCAAAGAGATAGCCGCGGAGATTCCTACCTTTGTCCGGGTCTTCAAGGATGGCACCGTGGAACGCCCCCGACAATTCCCATTTGTGCCACCTTCCCTCGATGATCCCCAAACCAATGTGTCGTCTAAAGACATTCTCATCTCGCACAGCCCTCCCATCTCTGCTCGCATTTACCTTCCAAAATCCACCCTTTCCAAGGATCACAATCAGAACCCAAAACTCCCCATCTTGGTTTACTTTCATGGTGGTGGATTCTTCTTCGAATCCGCTTTCTCCCAGCTCTACCATGGTCACTTCAACAAGTTCGTCTCTCAAGTCGATGTTGCAGTCGTTTCTGTGGAGTACAGGCTCGCTCCGGAGCACCCTCTTCCTGCAGCTTACGACGATTGCTGGGCTTCTCTGCAATGGGTCGCTTCCCATTCCAACAAAAGCATCACCAACACGGAGCCATGGCTGATCAATCATGGTGATTTCTACAAAATCTTCATTGGGGGTGATAGCGCCGGCGGTAATATTGTACATAATATTGCCATGCGTGCAGGGGCTGAGGCTTTGCCCGGTGCTGTCGTAATATCAGGTTGTATTTATTCCCACCCTTACTTCTACAGCTTACAGCCGATTGGATCTGAACCCCTTAAAGGGCACGAGCAGAGCTTTGGCATTTTGGTTTGGAACTTTGTGTACCCTTCTGCAGCAGGTGGGGTAGATAACCCGATGATCAACCCAGTGGCTTCTGGGGCACCAAGCCTGTCTGGACTTGGGTGTTCTAAGCTGCTTGTGTGTGTCGCTGGGAAGGATACCTTAAGGGATAGAGGTATTTGGTACTATGAGGCTGTGAAGAGGAGTGGTTGGGAGGGGAGATTGGAACTTTTTGAAGAAGAAGAGGAGGGTCATGTTTATCATATCTCCAATCCTGAATCTGCGAATGGCAAGAAAATGATCCAACGCTTGGCTTCTTTTATCCTCGAATAGAAGAACTGCCATTTGCATTAGAGTTTTATAAGAAAAAAGTTAGGAAAGGTTCATAAGAAATAAAATTCCAAGTCCGAATCAGTGTTATTTGCTCTTGACATGCAGTGATGAAAACAGAGGACTGTACTGTAAGCTCTTACAAATCTGAATATTAGAATGCCTTATTTAAGCGCTCTAAGGAGGAACCAACCATCTTGAGAGTTCTACTCTTGAGGAATTAAGTACAGAGCTAACTCTTATCGCTTCTCTATCCTCTCGTGGATGATATAGCAGAAACCAAATTATCAAACCTACCTTTGCTGTGTCGTTGATGTCATAAATATAATCAAGCACTCGTGATCACATGTCTAAATTTATGGCTTATTTGATTGAAAAATGATTTATTTTATTTGTTATGAATAAATTTTTTATTTATTATAATATTTAAATTATAATACGTAATAAAAATAATTTTTTTTAAATTATTTATGTTATATATCATAATTTAAATATTATTAATAAAAAAAATTATTTATTTATAAATTAAATATCAATTATTTTAATTTTATAATCAATTCAAATCTCAAGATTTAAACACGAGAAACTTTTAAATCATCAAATTTATCTTTATCGAGACGTTAATGTTATAATAGTGTTTATTATTTGGCAGAAGCTTTGTTAGAGCAGTTCAAGGGGGCTCTGAACTGAAGATGAGGAGAGTGGGCCTTTCTGTCTTGCCCAGCAACGTAAAATAAAATCTTACAACATGAAATAATTTATAGAATAATTGTTATCATAATTTTAATATTTTTGAAAATATATTATTTTAGTCTGTCATGCTAATTAAATCTATTAAGAAAATATTAAAAGAGTTATCTATGTAAATTAATTTTATCTAATATCACTACAAAAAACTGAAATTTTTGTGACGACTTTTTTGTGGCGACTTTACCAAGTCATCACTGAAAATATATTTTTAGTGGCGACTTTCTATAATCACCACATAAAGTCGAACTTTTAGTGGCGACTATAGAAAGTCCCCACTAAAAATATACTTTCAGTGGCCACCTACAAAAGGTTGCCACTAAAAATAAGAAATTTATGTACTTAAACTTTCAGTGGCGACATAAGGTCGCCACAGAAAGTAAAAAAATTACTTTTTATCATTTTTTTTTCTTTTCATATTTAACAAAACTAAATTTTTAGTTAAAATATATAAAATTTTAGTTATAATATAAAAAAATATGTTAAATATTTACTAATAAAATAAATTCAAATTTTTTTAACTTGAATTAATTTTTTTATTAATAAGGTAAAATTCTAAAAATCAAATTAATAATGTATATATATTTAAAAATTCAAAATAACTATTTAATTTAAAAAATGATAAAATAAAAAAAAAGTATTGTTATTGAAATAAATTAAAGATAAATTTTAAAAAAATCAAATATATTTTCCCGAATCCTCCTGAGCATATATCTCTTCACAATTATTGTACTTAAATAATTCTCACAATTATTGTATGTCTAAATAAAATCACTCAAAGAAGAAGCAACTTTTGTGTTTAAATTAAACAATTTACAAAGTCATTATATAATTAATGAAAGGATGATGAAATGATTAATTACATTTAATGATTTCAGGCTTAAATTATTCATTGTGATTGTGCCTTTTTTATTTTTGTTAGGAACTGATTTCGTAATTTTCTTTACATTTGAAGTTTTGAACCATAATATAATAAATTATTTTAAATAATTAAATATAACGAAGGATATCATCAGAACTGATGTTGGCGACAACATGTGCAAAAAAATTATTAAGTTTATTAATGTTATCTTTTAATCTCTTTTTTGTTCCTATCCCTGGATCGTTTTATCTTTATTAATTTTTTTTTAATTTTATCTTTTTATTGTTATAAAGTGTAATTGTTATTAATTTTTTCGTGCTAGATTACCACATAATTTTTCTCAAAATCAGAAGTTGAAATCAATTAAAAACTTCTGTAGTAATATGAAAAATAAAAAAATAATTATACTTCTTTCGTCAATTGAAATTAAACAGTTGGTAGAAATTAATAATACAAATTTTTTTTTGTTTTACAGAATGAAAGGAGTATATTAAAATTTACCAGATAATTTTAATAAATAAATATAAAATAAAGAAGTGACTTTAAAATAATCTATAATCAAGGTTTATACACTTTACAAAATTGAAAAAGTACTTTAGTTGAAAGAAATAAAAAAATATGAAAAATAAAAAAATAATTATACTTCTTTCGCCAATTGAAATTAAACTGTTGGTAGAAATTAATAATACAAATTCATTTTTTTACTAAAAAAATAAATTGATCCCTTAACAGAATGAAAGGAGTATATTAGAATTTACCAGATAATTTTAATAAATAAATATATAATAAAGAAGTGATTTTAAAATAATCTATAATCAATGTTTATACACTTTACAAAATTGAAGAAGTACTTCAGTTAAAAGAAATAAACTATTAAGAAAGTTTAGAAAAATAATTGTTCTACTTATTTAAATATAACCAATTATGCTTAAACTTATAATAAGTTCATAAAAATAATTCATATCGTGATTTTCTTAAAATTAAATAAATAGTAATAAAAAATTATCACAAAAATAAATGTTTAATTGATTTCAAATAATATTTTTAATAATTTTAATATAATATTAATAATATAAATACATAAAATTATATTAAAATTAATTCGAATTAGTGTCTTAATTGAATGTATAAAATTTCAACAGCATTTAACAACAATATTTTGTGTGTGTCTATATTTCTATAATTCTTAATTATTTCGAAACATTTATCTTTAAATCTTGCTCTGCCTTCATGTGACGATTATTATATCTCTATTTTCAAGTATTTCTCTTAAGTATCTTATTTTTTTTTTTTTTCTGATCTCAATTTCTTTTATTATCATTTTTTTTAATTTGTTCTTTAAAATAAATAAAAAATATCATGAGTATAAAAGGAGAGAATAAGAAATTTAAAAAAATATTTTGACTTGTGAGAGAAAATGTGAGTGATGAATAAGACATACTTGAACAATTTAGTGTTGAATGTAATGTGATGCTACTTTCACCTATTTTCAAATTATCAATTTTTATTTTATTTTTTAAATTAATTTTGTTCTTTTCTATCAAAATAATTTGAAATAAAAAAATTTCTATCGAAATATCTCGTAATATAATAGTTTTAATTAAAATGGTCTAATTTCTTAATAAATATTATGTTTTAGTTCGATAATTTTATTTCGTTTCGGTGACTTCAAAAACAAAAATATTTCAATCGTTTTGATAGAAAAGAAAAGAAATTTAATCTCTATCTAATCTCAGGTGGCTCACTCCTATTTTACTATGTTAATTATCGCTACACTTAAAATTTATTTTAGATATATTTAGTTTTTTTATGTATATCTTCATCAGCTGTTGTATTTTACAATATATATATATATATATATATATATATATATATATATATATATATATATATATAATTTTATTTTTCACAGCACAAAAATTTAAACTCACATTTATAAAATATTTAAACTATTTATCACTTGATCGTAAAAGATATTTTCGCTTTCATTTTGAGACACCATTTAGAGATTACCTATACAAATTTGTATACAATTATTTACAAATGTGAATCCAAACTAAAAATTTTGGTTTATAGATTTATAACATCATAAAATGTCTAAATAAAAAAATTACTAACAAGTCAATAGGAGAGAAACATTATATTAATTTACTAATAAAAGCAAATAAAAATATTAAAAATTCTTAAACCCATCTAAAAATAAACAGATTAAAAAATCTTAAATTTATTTAAAAGAAGATATAATAAAAGAGTTTTTTGAACACAAAAAATAAAAAGAGAGAAATTGAGAAAAAATACTAATTTTTTTTCAAACCCACCTCATTTTATAAATAATATTATAATTTTAAAATAATAAAAATAAATTATCATTCTTATTTAATTAAATTTTCCAACGGCACACTAGCAACCTATACACCAAAACTTGCAAATTAGCTAGCTCAACGTCACCTCACTGCACTGCAAGCATGTACAGCCTCTGATCGCCTCTCACTTTCTTCCCCTTAAAAAATTTCCCTTCCCCAGTTGTTTTCCCTCTCCCATTTTCATTGTTTCCCTCTCCCGTTTTCATTGTTTCCCTCTCAACCTCTCCCTCACAAAATATCTTCTCCAAAACTTGGTTTTCATTGTTTTCCTCTCAGTCTCTCCCTCAGAAAATCTCCAAAACTTTTTCCCTGTACCCGAGCTTTCAGCAGAAAAGCTCCAGTCCCCAGAGCTTTCTCTAGAGCTCTCTCAGTCCACTCCTTTCAATAACCCGATCGAGCTTTCCGTAGAAAAGCTCCAGACCTCGGTGTTATTTCCCTTCAGTTGAAGCTGCTGTCGAGTTTGGTCGTGGCTGTGAGCTTCGTGAGGTTAGTATTTTTACAGATTCTTAGCACCCTTAGAAAATGCATCTATAGTGTTATAGCTGTGAGCTTCCATTCTCTGTTTCTTCAATAGAAAATGCATCAATTGTAAATTTTACATGCTCTGTTTCTTCAATAGAAAATCCATCTATAGATCTCTTCTATTGTGTCACTTTTCTCCATGCCCTTCTGAACCATAATCTGAATCTTTTTGAGTCTCGCTCTTGTGTTGAGTTTCGTCTCATTGTTTCAAAATGTCGACGTTCGGGGCCGCAAACACAAATCCGAACAAATCTTTCGAGGTATGTAGATCACTGTCTCTCCAGCTGTGTTTTAGTATATTCAAATTTTCAAGCTTTACGTATTGGGTTCTGATTTTGTGAGCTAAACGTCGCATAAATATATATACATACTACTTGTATCAGCTAAGATTATTTGAGAAGGAATTGCTGCCAAGATTCTGGGATTATTGATTTTTACACATGTAGAGTCTAGTTTATTTTCCATTACAGGGGGTATTTCTTGATTATCTTATAGTAATTTTTGATTTTGATACCCAGTAGAATGTGGGAGGCATATTTGTTTTAGGTCTTATTCTTTTTTGTAATTGATTAGCAATTTATTCTACATGAAACCTGCAATCTTCAGGTGACCCAACCACCTGGTGATTATGTTTCAAGTGTTAGTTTCAGTCCCAAGGCCAATTTCCTTGTGGCTGCATCATGGGACAACCAGGTTTGCCGTTTCTGATTTTGTTTCTCTCTTAGAAATTTTTTTGTTTCATCTTTTCCTCTATGCTTTATTGCTTGATTCACAACCTGTTCCTGTGTTAACAATCTTGTAGGTACGGTGTTGGGAGATAATAAGGAATGGGCCTGTTGTAAACAGTACTCCCAAGGCGTCAATAGCTCATGATCAACCAGTAATTAATCTCGCTACACTTTATTGGAAGATAGTAAGGAATGGGCCTGTTGTAAACAGTACTCCCAAGGCGTCAATAGCTCATGATCAACCAGTAATTAATCTCGCTACAATTTATTGAAAAAATATTGTTATTCTTTGACCCTGAACTGGCATTTGTCATACTTCTTAACACACAAACACAATGCTTGTTTAATTGTTGAAGGTTTTGTGCTCAACATGGAAAGATGATGGAACAACTATTTTTTCTCGATGATGTGACAAAAAGGTCAAAATGTGGCTTCTTTTGTCTGGTGGGCAACCAGTGACTGTTGCCATGCATGATGCTCCCATTAAAGATATGGCCTGGATACCTGAGATGAATCTTTTAGCCACAGGAAGATGGGACAAGACCTTGAAGTATGTGATTCAATTTTCTTAAAAGGCCTACTTTACTTATATGTTAGTTAGCTCTATTGTTGCAAGTTAGATGACAAATCGATTACAAATTGTGATCACTTCTACTTGGGGCTTTTCAAGCTTATAATATTTTAGGACCAATGCATCTTGACATTATTTTGAAGAGTTGATAACACTGTAAAAAAAAATTACATAACATTATAATGCAGTAGCTAATACCTGCATGTATCACACAAGAAAATGTAACACATTCCACTCTCATTTGACAATTTTATGGTTGTGTTATAGTCACAACAACCACATCTGGTTGGGCCACACATTTCCATATACATTGGGGTAGGGTGGACTTTTTATATAATGCATGCTCCATTCTAATATATGGTATTGTGTGTGTGATAATTAATAGGAAGCTTAATACATAGATCTGTGTTTATATTGTACTTTTTGAAAACATAAAACTTTATTTTTCTCCTTTGTGTCTCTGTTTCCTCTGAAATTGCTGAAAGGCCAGCTTTCACAGATGAGCTTTCTCCTTTGTTTTTCTAATTAAGAAGTTCATGCTAGGCTGGTTTGAACTTCTCTTTCACTTGGCAATAGTCTATTTATGATCATGATTGTCACTTTGGGTGATAGCTACTATGGAAAATTTTGGTATTTTGGTCCAAAAAAATGCATTTTCTGTTATAATTTCTTATTGTATTTGTGTGGTGGCCACCATTTAGTGTTTCAAATACTTCTGGCTGTCATAAATTATTTTTTGCTTTACTTGCTTTCTCTTAGGTATTGGGACACTAGGCAGTCAAATCCAGTGCATACTCAACAACTACCTGATCGCTGTTATGCAATGACAGTGAAATATCCTCTGATGGTTGTGGGAATTGCAGATAGAAATATGGTAGTCTTCAATTTGCAGAATCCTCAGGTAATGTTTTCTTCTTTCTACAATAGTTTTTCTCAGTGTTTTTTTGATTTTAAGCAATAGCAACATGTTGGCATCTAAATTAAGTGATGTTATTATGAGTATCCAATATTCCAATTTGAGTAAGATAGGTGCTCGTGCATACTTTTGCATAGCTATGTGAAATATGCGTTAAGTGATGTTATATATCCGTCAATAACTAAAAAGATAATATACTTGCTTTGTGAATGCATGTGAGTGCATAAACTGCTATGATCACAAGTATTGAATCCCAGATCATCTGAATCTGTAATCTGTAGAATCCTTCCATGAAAAACCCAAAAGAACGATGTATGTTCAACATGCAGGTTTTTCGTTGTTGAATGTCAAGAACTAAAAAATTTTAAAAAGTTAGTATTGTCATTCAGTAATAGGAATGGCATATGTTAAACGTAATTCCTCACTATAATAGAAAGAATGACATCATGAAACAGAAGAGAGCAAAGTCCATATAAACCCCAAATTTTATTATCATACTTTTAATGTTGGATTCTAATTCTATTTGTTTTCATTATAAGATGGTACAATCATGTATTTTTGGCTATAATGTTCTTGGCTATTGTATAATGTTGTCTTCCAATTGTGTTTGGTTATATAAAATTTTTAACATGATATTGTGTTTGTATTATTTTTAAACCATATTAATTTGGTATATTGAATTAAACAAGGACAACTTCCAAGCATGGCAACTAATACGACAAGTACATCAGCGCCAACAATGCCAAATGAAGCACCGAGTTGATTATTATTGTCAATATTTAGTGTATTATTTTTATATTAATTGACATAATATTAGCGTACAATATTTGCTATATTTGATATAATGTTAATGTTATCATTTTATCAATTGCAATCATTTTATTTATCTTTATGTTTATTAAATTTTTAATTATTGCCAACAAAAATGAGATAAATGTCATTTAAAAAAAAGAATTATCTTTATGTTTATTAAATTTTTAATGATTGCAACCAAAATGAGCTAAATGTAATTTAAAAAAAAAAGGGTTTCAGTGGCGACCTCATCAGGTCGCCACTGAATCTCTCTGGAGTTAAAACGAAAATTAATAGATTTGGTGGCGATTTTTTTGTCACTAAAAATACCTTTGGTGGCGACTTTCTCGCCACTGAATCATCTGAATTGAAAATACTTTTAGTGGCGACAGAAAGTCGTCACAAAAAGTTTTAACCATATTGTGGCGACTTTCAGTCGCCACTAAAGTAAGTATTAGTGGCCACTAAATAAAGTCGCCACTAAAAGTATTTACTTTTTGTGGCGACTAAAAACATTATGTGGCGAAATTTATTTGTTTTAGTGGCGACTATAGTCGCCACTGAAAAGATTTAGCAACGGAGTTTACAGCGACAACTGAGTGGCCACTAAAATCGCTACTAAAAACATTCAGTGACGACTTTTGCATTTTTAGTGGCAACTTTAGTCGCCACTAAAAGTCTTATTTTTTGTAGTATGAAGCATTAAGTGCTCACAGCAATTGTTAAAACTTATATAAAAAATGCATTAATTTTTAATAAAATTGGGACCAATTTTAGTAAATTGAAATACTTTATTTTTATTTAAAAATAGTGTGTTTTGCTTTCATCTAAATTTTTTTGGTCTCCATTAGTGGTGACACCTCTTAGAATTTTTTTTAATTAATGGACTTGATATCAGGGATTAAAACAATTTTTTTATAAATTTGAGGATAAAATAATGTTAATGTTATTAGTAAATTATATGATGATATTTAAGAGATAGCAAAATTTTCAATGGCATCATTATTGTTAACATGCATATACATGATCATAAGAATTAAGTTGATAACCTTTGGACTTCTTTTTCTAATGAATTGTGTAACTTTCTTTTATGATGATACATTTAATTGTAAGGTATTCATTATCTCTTTTACAGTATTCTTAATGAGACAAATTTGTAAAATTCATTGTATTATGTTTAAAGTCTTATATAAGGATCTCACTTTTTGTACTAAGTGAGATTACAAATATATATATATATATATATATATATATATATATATATATATATATACAGTGTGGGATAGTTTTTGAGGTAGCTAGTCTTACGAAGCATGGATAGTTCCGGGAGAACTAAACTCTTTATTATCATTTTAATTTTTCTCTCTTATCTCTCTTTATGTATTTTTATCTTTATTTTCAATTTTGTTTATAACTATGAACACGAATTTTTACCAAATTGAAGAAGCCAATCAATCTTTTAAGTTTACTTTTCAGCAATTAAGGTAAAAAAATTCTTTTTGTTCTTACTTTGTATTATCTATGAATTCAATATGAATTTATAGTATATTTATCAATTTGCTATTGATAAATTGAATTGGACATAAAAAAGGGTGAAAAATCGTCACATTATCATAAGTATTGTAATGAAATAATTAATTTTATTTACTTGTTGAATCAAATTTAAAAATTTATAGAAAATCATAATATACATGAAACGAATAAAACCATTAAAACTCTCATTAAATGGAGGTAAAAATACCCACTTTAATAAGAGTGAGACAAAAAAAAAATTTGATCCACCAACAAAGATATATCAAAATATTAAAATTTTTAAAATTTGTTTAGAAAAAGATAGTTAAACTTTTTTTTAAAATATATTGTATAAAATAAACTTAAGAGATTTATTTGTATAAAAGAAAAAGATTGAGAAGAAAGAAAGTTAAAACAAATTAAGGGAGAGACTGTCGTTTTTAATGAGTTTGTGCTTTGCTATGAAAGAAAATTGAGAAAGAGAGAGAGAGAGAGACCCGGGGGGGGGGGCGACCATATAGCATGTTGTTTATATAATTCATACATATAAATTAGCAGAAAATAAGGATAACCATCTTTTTACTGATTGCCCATTAGCTGTCCTAGCTAGTATGAAGCAACTGTCCCTTAATGCTTTCAGCCCAACGTCTATCTCAGGAGAAGGTTCGGTAGGAAGCTTTGCTTAGAGCAAGTAAGGACTATTCAGAGTTAAGCGGCGCAGCAGAATTATCATTTTTTCTTCTTTGGAGGCTCTGGAAAGGAGGAATAATGACAAAATATTGGTCCCCTCAGCAAACAAATCAAAGTTTTTAGTAACTTTTGCATTTTTGTCTGGGTTTTGGATGTGTACTTCCTCTTGTCTGAAAGTCAGAATAAGGATAACTACAAGTCTACAAGTTTAATTTCTAATATCTTTGGTCAAATTCTAAGAGTCCCAATAAAATAAAATTATCCATTAATGCTCTAATTCCATTGTAGAAAAAATGTCTTCTTTTTTTTTCATCAAGTATCTTCCAACTTTGAATGAAATGTGTGGTTATTGCCTAACTCCAAAATACGTGGACCTGAAGATATCACCTAACTCCAAAATACATGGATCAATATTCTGTTTTCTCTACGAAGATTGATATTTATTACTCTCATTCAATGTCACTCTAATAATTGATTTATTTGTTTCACTTACCTTTTTCTGATTTTTTTTTTTTGCACTTTTTATGATTTTAGTGGTCTTCTCTTTTTTAAAATGATTATATATTCTCATATTTGATGGTAAATTACTAAATCTAAACCCATAAGAGGGTTTTCATCAGCTTCCATAATTAAATATCTTATAAATTTAACGATTTTATTTTAAAATATATTATATTCATCTCTTTTAATTTATAAAAATTATATTATATGCTCTCTAATTTTAAATTGAAATAAAAATTTTGAAGTTTATATATAAAGCTACACTCACATCTTTTTAAGTTAAAAAACACTAAATTTTATTTATTTTTAAATATTGATGATTTGTAGTACATCAAATTTAGCTATATATGAGCTTTTAATATATATATATATATATATATATATATATATATATATATATATATATATAAAGAGAGACTTTGTAAATAAAAGAGATTTTTTCTATAAATTAAAATTATAAAAAATATGAATATAGATTTAAAAAGTTTCAAAGGCGGTGAATTTAATTTATTAAATGGGTTCTTTATCATTTCCATGGATCTAATTTCTCTTCTTCAGGCTGCGGCAAAATTTAGAAACACTACTACAACAAAAATAATTTTTCATGTTGACAAAAATCTTCCGCGGTTAACAAACAAAAGTCGTCCTAGTACAGTAATCACTAGCTGCTTCGATAGCAACTAAAACACGTTGCTACTGAAAGTGGATCATTATCACCCCAATGGCATCTTAAATCAGTTGTTTGTAAAGTAAATCGCCACTGAAGAGAATATTTAATGATGACTTTTTTAGCTGAAAAAATCTTCATAAAAAATCTATTTTTTTGTAATGTACCGATAGATCCACCAACGACGTATGTTAAAATTTATAATAACGTGTATTCATAAATTAAAATTTTATAATTGTTATTAATTAGGTTTAATTTTAATGGTTATGTTAAAACTTAGAAAGGTAATATATATGATTAAGCATAATCTCTAAACACACTGTAACAAAATATTATTAACATTAACTTGAGGGAGTAAATTATTTACTGTAAAACAAGAAGAAAAAGAACCTTATGATTTTGGTTTTTTTAAATTTTAATAGTTTTTTTTCAATTTTTAACTTAAATGGTTAAAAGAAATTATATTTCAAAAATATTCATTTAAAACTAATAATTCATTTTTGGACATATAGTCTATACCACGAGAAATCATTAATAGTTTTTGCAATGAAAATAATAATTTCAAGCGATTGAGTTTTTATTTCCTTTAAATCTTTTTTTAATTTCCTTTATCTTTGATGATTGAGTTTTTATTTTCATTCAATGCCGATCAATAAATTAATTATTTTAATCAGTTAGTTTTTCTCGATCTTAAGATAATTATTTTTTTATTCTTTAATCTAATAAATTAATAAATGTCGGATATACATTTAGTTAATCCAATAGGAGATATATTCAATGAATTTTGATACATTTGGAATTAGTGTTATAACTAGAACTGAATCTTTTACCATCCACTCTCAACCAAGTGAGCTAAGTATACTTGATTTCATTAATTAATTGTCTTAATTAATATTCAAATTCCCTTCTTGTATATAATAAGTGAATTTCAACAAACGAAGCATGCGCATTATCCTCTCTTCTAAGTCTTGTTCTTGAAATGGCTTCTTCTGCCACCAAAGAGATTGTCAAAGAGATTCCCACCTTCATTCGTATATACAACGATGGCACTATAGAACGCCCTCGAAACTTCCCAATTGTGCCACCGTCGCCTCAAGACCCTAAGACTGGAGTCACATCCAAAGATGTCATCATCTCACACAACCCCTCCATTTCTGCTCGTCTTTACCTTCCAAAACTCAACCAAGATCATCAACAAACACAGAATCAGCAGAACCAAATGCTACCCATCTTGGTCTACTATCGTGGCGGTGCATTCTTCTTCGAATCTGCCTTCTCCATCCACATCCACTCCTATCTCAACCTCCTAGCTTCCCAAGCAAACGTCATGGCTGTTTCTGTTGAATACAGGTATTGTAAATAATTTGAGAGAGACTAATTATTTTTATACGAGAACAGTGTTTAACAGTGCTGAAAATTTGAAAATTTAATTTTAGAGAATTACAGTTGGCTATTAGTAGTAATTAGAAGTTTCTAAAAATTAAGGAGGCGTTTTGTATATTGCATTTTCTTGGATTCCTTGTATGAACATGGTATATATAGGATATTTCATAAAAAAACACATGACATAAGATACTAAAGTATAAAATACTATCATAATTAAAATTTTCATATTTAGTATGACAATTAAAAATTGTCATAAAGTAATATAATTATTATTTTACAAGAGTTAAACAAAGTTAATTGTGATATAATTTTTTTATAGCTTTAGAGTAATATGAAATAATATTTAAAATAATATTATTCTATGACATTCTAGTATATATTAAATAGTACTAAACATCTTACATAATTGAAACCTACAGCATCTGAGATCCAAGATAAACATGATTATATAATAGACTTCTTCTAATAGTAAACTTTTTTTTTGGGTACCTTACGAGGCTCATGCCTATCAAAATGTTAATAACTCAAAAATTATTTACATGACGCAAAATTTAAATATATCGTTGATTTTTGTTATTATTGAAAAGATACGTTAGTTCAAAAACATTTCCTAATTTGGTTATTATAAATATTTTCTTATCAAATGACTTATCATGATAATTTCAATTTCCCAACAATAGGAATGCTCCAGAGCACTATTTACCTGCAGCCTTCGACGATTGCTGGGCTGCTCTGAAATGGGTGGCCTCGCATTCCACTAAAAACTCCATGATCAACAAAGATCCATGGCTGATCAGCCATGGTGATTTCCACAAAGTCTTAATAGGGGGTGACAGTGGTGGCGGCAATATTGTTCATAACATAGCCATGCGTGCTGGGGTTGAGACTTTGCCTGGTGGAGTCAAAATATCTGGTGCTTTTCTAAACCACCCTTACTTCTATGGTTCAAAGCCGATTGGGTCTGAACCAGTGTCAGGGTTCGAAGAGAGCTTGCCCTATGTGGTTTGGAACTTCGTGTACCCCTCTGCACCTGGTGGGCTTGATAACCCCATGATCAATCCTCTGGCTCCTGGGGCAACCAGCTTGGCTACTCTTGGGTGTTCGAAGATGCTTGTTACTGTTGCTGGGAAGGATCAAATGGGACTAAGAGACAGAGCGGTGTTGTACTATAAGGCTTTGAAGAAGAGTGGTTGGAAAGGGGAAGTGATGCTGTTTGAAGAGAAAGAGGGGGACCATGTTTATCATATGAACAATCCTGAAAGTGAGAATGGTAAGAAAATGATCAGACTCCTGGTTGATTTTCTTCGCCAGTAGAGTCTGCAACTGCCATATAAAGTCAGTTTACAAAAGTTTTTGAATAATAATGAAGTATTTCTTCAAGCCTCCAAGTCTCGTGTTCATGTAAACCTGATATATTGTAATTAATATGGTTCGTTCGTGTGTGTTTGCGGACGGGATATCAATTTTTTAAATTTTCGATTCCAACGCACTAGTTTTACTGAAGGTTGGCGAAACTGTCGCTGAAATATGAAACATGACAGTTTTCTAATTGTAGTTATTTAGTGATTAATTTTTTAAAATTTGTCTATTTATCGACGGTTTTAAAAAATTATCGTTAAAAATAAAAAAAATTATTATTTAATGATAATTTTTTGAAAAATGATTGCTAACCACGCATGTTCCTCTTTCTCTTTCCTATATACATTTTCTTTTAACTGAATTGTTTTTTTTTTTTTTTTTTTTGCTTTTTCTCTCTATTTTTTACTCTTCATTCCCTCCATCGTTGCTTTTTCTCTGTCGAAGTGCTTTATTTTTACTCGTCTCTTTCGGCTTGCAAGCTTTGTGACTTTCTTTTTTGAGTTTTGATATATTTTCACACTTCATTTTTATTCTTTTTTCTTATGATTTTTGTTTATATAAAAAGTTTTCTCTTGTGATAACGTGGAAGAGAAAAGTAAGAAGGTCAAAGAAAAAAGAAGAGAAAATAAAGAGAGGGAGAAAAAATTTAAAAAGAAAATCTTTGATACAAAATATTAAAAAAAATAGTACAATAACGATTTTTATTGATTTAATGATAGTTGACAAAACATCGTTAAACTGTAGTACTACAACAATTTTTTAAAATTGTGGCTAAAATAGTTGCGACATTGAATTTTATAACGTTTGTATATATAATTGTTGATAAATGATTTATTTATAGTTAAAAAATTATTAAAAATATGTTTAATAAAATAAATAAATTAAATTTTATAATTTATTTGATTAATTTATAAATTTGTTTGATTAAATCAAAAGTATTTGATAAAGAAATTTATTTAAATAATTTAAATTAGTTAAAAATTTATAAATTATACATTATTTTAAGTAATATATAACTTATAAGATTTTAATTAATTTATAAATTTTTAATTAGTTTATAAATTATTTTTATCAAATAAAATTTAAATATTTAATTTTATAGTAATGATCACAAAAACTAATTAAAAAATTAAAATAGACAAAAAATTTTGTTATTTTTATAAAAAGTATAAAATAAACATATAATTTATTTTTGAATTTATTAAATTTTTATATATTAATTTTTAAATTTATATCACTATATAATTTAATTTTTAAATTTATTAAATTTTAAATAAATTATTATTTTTATTTTAACTGTAATTAAAAATACGTTGACGAAGTCCATTAAATGTATATGTTAATTCCAGCCAAATATTATACGTCAGACTCATTTAATCTTTTATTTAAAAGAAAAAAGTAAAAATGCTGCTTTTGGGAACCAATCACAGCTGCCTGCCTCCTCCTTTTTTGACACAACGCAGCAGCTTTTTGCTCTTTCCCTCCCTTTCCCTCCCTTCGAGCAACCCAAGTCCATGCCTTAACTCAGCAAATCAACGCAAATCACAGCAAGCTCTCCTTTGACTTTCTTTCGAGATCTTATCATTCACGTTAACTCTAGTCAAATGTTCAGCGTCAAATTATCTCCCTGGATTTAAAGTTTAATAAATTTAAAAATTAAATTATATAAGTATACAAATTTGGAAAGTAATACATAAATAGTTAATAAATTTAAGATTAATTAATTATATATTGAATAAAAAAACATTTGATATTAATTTTTCCTAAAAGAATATCAATTTTTATTAATTTGTTTGAGGAACTTCATTTCAAATATTTCCCCTTATATTGTATTGCAGTGCATCATTAAATCAATTAACCTATCATTCATGACCCTTTTAATTTTTGTTGTTTAGCTTAGGTTCTTTCTTTTCTCGTTTCCATTCATAAATCTTTACAAAATATTAATTAATTTGACACATTATCAAAAGTTTTAATAACTTGAAATAATATAAATGAATTTCTGTGACAAAAATAATTGCATACTTACCCAACAAAATGCTTCAACCAGAAATAAATCCTAATTTAGGAAGATCTCTGATCTTATTATATATCTATATATATATATATATATATATATATATATATATATGGTCTAGTCTCCGTCTCCCATCCATTTTGACTTTGGAGCCATGTTTCCAATTCCATATGATCATATCAGCTTAATTTCTCCTAGTCTTCTTTCAGGAGAAGACGTGTTTGAACAAATATATTTTTAGTTCCTTAACTTTGTTTTGCGTCCTTTAACTTCAATTTGTTCCACTTTAATTGTTTAATACCATTAACAGATCTTTCTTAAGCCGCACTCAACAGGATTAACGACTCACCTCTCGCTGCCCACTCTACATAACCCATCAAAGCCAAACGCTGCGTTTAGCCTCTTCTCCTCTACTTCTTCTTCGGCAAGCATCGATCGCTGCTCTTGACCACGACTACTTAGCCTCTGAAATCTCCCTGGTACCTTCTACTTCTGCTTTATTCTCACACAAATACACGCATTCATTGCATTTTCTCTATGTATATATCCTTTCTCATGAAATTACTGTTCTCCACGCCGATAGACCACAATGCATGCTTTTCCATTTTCTTTTGTATGACTTCCGATCTTACCTTCTCATCTGACCATCGAGCTTTGTGCAGTGAATTTTCTGAACTTTTTCCTATCCAGTGATAATATATAAACTGCCATGTAATCTCTGTTATTGCTTATGTTTCAACGGAAATTACAAAATGAAATGAAACTGACGAATTGAATTCCTAAGTTTTTCCAAATAATATCTATTTGTGTGTAGAAATAAATAAACTTCGATTTTTCAGTGTACGAACAGCGCTGATGCATATCTGAATGGTCGAATCTAAGCTCAAAAAATTTGAGCTTCATCCAGCTTCTAGTGTTAAATTCTTAGATCTCTTGCAGCATTTGGCAGGGCATGATTGTCATTATCTTCACGAGGAGAGCTCGAACATTGGAGCTGGACAGCCTGGGATTGTCTGAAAAAACAGTGGCGGAGCATTATTTTGAGTGAGCTACCAAAGGTACGTGATCTGGGAACGTAGTATACGAGGAGATTCTGAAAATTCTTGATCTGGGATCAACTAGCTAGTTAACTTAGTGAAGTGTTGGCCACTACCAAGATCAGTATGGCAGAAATTGCATCATTAGCTGGCTCAATCATGTGGAGCATACACATCTAGGTTTATTTACCTGGGCAAAATTTATGAGAAATTGTTGATAGTGAGAAAGCTACACCACCAACAAATATTAGAGAATTAAAGAAGTGGAAGGTAAAAGCTAGCAAGGCAAAGTATGTGCTTTTTGTTCAATTTTTAAATCCCATAAAAATGGTGAAGCCACAAGGGAAGCTTACGACATATATACTTGTCACACTCTTTACAAGGAAGAACAGTGCAAAGTTGCAGCAACTGGAGAACGAGTCTATAACAATGCGCCAAAAAAATATACCAGGAAGTCAATAGTTTTTAAAGTTAAATCCGTATGTGAGAAAATTTCAAAATTAGATCCGCAGAATGCTATTAATGAAACGGGAATGAGGAGAATTATAGTTAATGCTTTAAATCCAAAATATAATACCCTCATTAGGAATCAATTCTAACCGAGTTGAAAAGTATTCTAACCAATCAAGAAGTCCTATATTCGCAAATATCTAGAGCTTCATTAAATGAAGAGAAAACTGCTCTTTTTAGCAAAAAAAAAAAAAAAAAGAGGCTATAAAGAGCATGCTCAGCAGGGAGAACACAATTAAAAGAATAAAGAAGATGCTGACAGATATCGAGATGATTGGCAGAAGAAGATCGAAAGGAGAAGATGGAGCACGTTACAACTGCCACTTTGCAAGAAACTGCTGGTTTAACAAAAAGATGCTAGAAAGGCAATTCTGCAACTTTAAGGAGCTAAGAACAAGAAAATAAGGTCGGTAGGATGATTTAAACTGATAAAAAAAAGAGAATTTAAATTTTATTTTATTAGATATTATGTTTGATTAGTAGAGTTATAGGTTATAAGGAATATGAATTATTTTATGTAAAAGAAAGTTGTCTATTTCTTAAAAGTGATAGAAAAAAAGTGAAAAAAATAGAATGGTATTAAAAAATATTAAAATGTCATTCTCATTATTTATTTATTTTTAATAAATAAAATAAAATAAATAATGTTTAAATTATTTTTAACATTTTTAATAAAAATTTTATATTATTAATTAATTATTTTATTTTGTATTTATATTATTTTTAAATAAATTTTTAAGTCAAAATAATATTATTTTAATAATTTTATCTTAAAAAATATTTTTATTTTTTATTATTTTTTTTATTCTCATCTTACATTATTTAAGACATATCAAATATAAAAAATAATAAAAATTTTTTTTTTTATATCATATCAAATATAATTTTAATAATAATATTTTATTCTATTTTATTTCATTCTTAATTTTATTTATATTCTTTTTTTTACCGACAATTAAACGAGGCATTAGACTCAAACAATATTATATAATAAAAAAATTAAAAGAATTTTAATAATAGCATTTGTCATCGCAAAATTAAAAGAAGAATTGGATTTTGATAAAAGAAAGTATCAAAGAAAAAAAAATTAATCAGCATATAATTTACATTTTTTATAACATAAATAATTAAATATTATAAAATGACCTCAAAGATTTAAATCCTTGCAAATATGAAGCTGCTTAATTTTTATTTTAAGTCATATAAAATTGTACAACTTTTAATTTTTTTATATAAAGAATTTATGTAATTATTTTCTTAAGAAAATAAATAATTAATTAAATGTAATTTATTTATATAATAAAATATTAATCATTATAAAATTTAATACATTTTATACATCTCTACTATATTTAATTATTTTCATATTTTTATTAAAATATCATTTTAATAACTATAATTAATCTAGTAAAAAATTTTAATGCAAAAATTATTTTTAATTTTTAATTAATATGCCATAAAATAAAATTTTATTAAATATCATATTATTTATTCAAACAAATATTTTAATTAATTATATATGAAGCAGTCAATAGAATAAATAAAATATTGTTTTATATTTACTAATTCATTACTAGAATTACTAAAAATGGTTCATAATGAATCTAATTAAGTTCAAAACATTACTGCTCTTTACATTTCATTAATGAAAACATTGTTCTTTTATAATCAATGACCAAAAAGCAAAAGACAATGCTTTAATGAAAGCATTTAATAGCATTTAATAATGTTTGTTATTCTTTTGTTTTTAGAAACTAAAATCTGTTTTAGAAAATAATAGTTTTAAAAATAGGAATCAAACAGCACTTCCCTCGGTGCGTATATATAGGAAGCGAATCCCACCAAATGAAGCACATCAATCTCTCTTCTTGAAATGGCTTCTTCCGCTACCAAAGAGATCGTCAAAGAGATTCCCACCTTCATTCGTATCTACAACGATGGCACCATAGAACGCCTTCGAGACACCCCAATTGTGCCACCTTCGCCACAAGACCCTGAAACTGGAGTCTCATCCAAAGACGTTGTCATCTCAGACAACCCCTCCATTTCTGTTCGTCTTTACCTTCCAAAACTCAACCAAGATCATGACCAAACCAAGAACCAGAAGAACCAAAAGCTACCCATCTTTGTCTACTTTCGTGGTGGTGCATTCTTCTTCGAATCTGCCTTCTCCATTCACATCAGCTCCTACGTCAACCTCCTAGTTTCGCAAGCAAACGTCGTGGCTGTTTCTGTCGAATACAGGTATTAGAAAATAGTTTGAAATTTTTTTAAAAAGTAAAAAATGATAGTATATATAATATCTATCAAGAGCTACTATTTAGTAAATCTTTGTTGAATAATTTTTTATTATTAATAATATTTAAATTATAATATATGATAAATAATATTTTAAAAAATATTATTTTTATTAATATAAATAATAGTCAATTTTTGACAACTCATAATAATTTGTTTCTTAATAATTATTAAGACTTAAGGGACGTTAGATAAACAGTAAAAAAAATTATTTATAAAAATAATATTTTTTAAAAGATATAATTAATCAAAATTATAATTCTTAAAAATATATAAATTTTTTTTTTAAATTATTGAAAATATTTAAATAACAATTTTTGAAATTTTTTTATTTAATTATATTTTATTTTTTAAGAATTTTTGTATAATTTATAAAAATATTTCTTTATTTTTATGAAAACAAATAAAAATAAAAAAAATGATGAGAAAGAATAAGAATAAAAAAAGAGAATAATTTATTATTATTATTATAATTATATTATTAATAAATAATATAATTATTTTTTAACATTATAAAAAAAATTATATTTATAAAAAATTAAATTTTTCGTCCAAATGACAATTATTTCTTAAAAATTTTATTAAAAAATTATTTTTTAAAATTTTAATCTTTTAAGAATAAATTTTTTAAATTTTATATTAAACATAAAAATTTTAATTTTTAAAATTAAAATTCTTAAAAAAAAAAATTCGTGTAGAGGTGTTTAAACTTCGAGCTGTCAATAGAGTCTTTGTCACTTTAAATTGTATTAATTGGTGTTTTGAATAAACTAATCTTTTACAATGTGTTAATTTTATTATTATTAAAAAAAGATGTTGATTTAAAAATAGAGAAAATATATGGTACACCGCTGGTGGATAAAAACTTGTCCAGATTGCACCATGTGTCATAAATAGTATTTTTTTGACACATGGCACGATCTAGACACCGCTGGTGGATAAAAATTTGTCCAACGACAATGTACCAAATCATTTCTCTTCAAAATAATATAATAAAATCTTATCAAATTACACCATAATAAAGCCTAAACTTTCCCTTACTCGTGATATTTTCAATTTTCCCAACAGGAACGCTCCAGAGCACCTTTTACCAGAAGCCTTCGAGGATTGCTGGGCTGCTCTAAAATGGGTGGCCTCGCATTCCACCAAAAACCCTATGATGAACGCCGATCCATGGCTGATCAACCATGGTGATTTTAACAAAATCTTAATGGGAGGTGATAGTGGTGGTGGTAACATAGTCCATAACATGGCCATGCGTGCTGGGGCTGAGACTTTGCCTGGGGGAGTCAAAATATCGGGTGCTTTTCTAAACCACCCTTACTTCTATGGTTCGAAGCCAATTGGGTCTGAACCAGTCACTGGTTTCGAAGAGACCATGCCCTATGTGGTCTGGAACTTCGTGTATCCTTCTGCCCCTGGTGGGCTAGATAACCCCATGATCAACCCTTTGGCTCCTGGGGCAACCAGCTTGGCTACACTTGGGTGTTCGAAGATGCTTATTACTGTTGCTGGCAAGGATGAAATGGGGCTAAGAGACAGAGCGGTGTCGTACTATGAGGCCGTGAAGCAGAGTGGTTGGCAAGGGGAAGTGGAACTGTTTGAAGAGAAGGAGGGGGACCATGTTTATCATATGAACAATCCTGAATCTGATATTGGTAAGAAAATGATCAAACTCCTGGTTGATTTTCTACGCCAGTAAAACAAAGGGTTTTAACAATAATAATTCAATCCTCCAAATCTTGTGGCTCAAAGTTCACTTAATCCTAAATATATTATATATTTACATATTGTAATATTGATTCGTCTTTGTGTACGTGTTTATGAATTGGATATCAATTTTACCATTTCTGCAATGAATCCATAATATCATATCACAAGTGCATGCAGTGGATGACTTATGGCGATATATATATTTCCCCCTTATATATGTAAATCATAATGATTTTATTAACTTCGATTAGCGGCTCTTTCTTTTCTCATTCCGTATAAATTAGTACAAATTGTTAATTCGATACATTATTAATAACTCAAAAAATATAATATATATGAATTTGTGACAAAAATAATTGCATAATTAAGTAATATTATTGTTACTCTTAAATCATTTATATATGTCTCACGCCTATAACCAAGATTCTATTTTCATTGATTAAAAAGTGAATTGAATGCAACTAATTAATGAAGTATCAATGGTTTGCGTGGGGATATATGCAACTTATTTAAAGGATTCTCTCTTAAAAGCTAGGTAGAATTGCACATCATAAGAAGTTACTATTAGACTTGATTACAAATTTGACTTTGAATTTTATTTTATGAAAATATTTGTTAAATTTTGAACTTAAATTTTTTTAAAAATAACTTGCAAATTTTTTTGAGTGAATCTAGTTTATAAAAAATAATTAGATGAAATTAATTATAAATAAATATATAAATAGAACCCTCACACTTTTACATAATTATTATTTATTTACTTGGTATATTTTTCGAAACCAAATCTACCTAAAAAAAATTCTTCAACTAAGCCAGTCCATATAATTTTTCTCTAGAAAGGTCGACATATCCCCGATTCTGAGACCTCGTTTATGAATACGTAACGATGAAAAGTATTGTTCCCTTACGGAACACTCTGCATCTATATTTACACAAAAATGCTTCAATCCGTGGAGAAATCTCAATTATGGTCAAGTCTACACTTTCTGGATCTTCTTTATTAAGAAGACGTGTTTGAACAAACATATAAACCAAGTTCAAAAAAATAAAATAAAGAACAAACATATAAAAGTCATTCCCGTCATTTTGGACTACCTTAACGGCGGCATTTTGTAAACTATTCAAGTCCCATCCCTGCTTTTCTATATAACAAAACTGTCACCCCTCTTTCTTTGCCAATATCCTCTACCCTATCTCTTCTCTCTAAACAAAACCAAAATGGCTTCCGTGTTACTCACAAACACTAATGAGGTAGCCATGGAGATTCCTACCATTGTCAGAGTATACAAGGATGGCACCATTGAACGCCTCCAAAACTCCCCAATTGTGCCACCCACGCTTCAAGACCCCAAAACCGATGTCTCCTCCAAAGACATCGTCATCTCACACAACCCCTCTATATCTGCTCGTCTTTACCTTCCAAAATCCACCCAACAGAACCAAAAAGTCCCCATCTTAGTCTACTTCCATGGCGGTGGATTCTTCTTTGAATCCGCCTTCAACCACCTCCACCATAGCTACTTCAACTTGTTCGTCTCCCAAGCCAATGTCTTAGTCGTTTCTGTGGAATATAGGCTCGCTCCAGAGAACCCTCCTCCTGCAGCTTATGATGATTGCTGGGTTGCTCTGCAATGGGTCGCTTCTCATTTCATCGACAACCCCACCAACAGCGAGCCATGGCTTATAAATCATGGGGATTTTCAAAGAATTTTCATTGGGGGTGACAGCGCCGGTGGTAATATTGCACACAACATGGCGATGCGAGCTGGGGCTGAAGCTTTGCCTGGAGGTATCAAAATCTTGGGTGCCTTTCTCTCCCATCCTTACTTCTACGGTTCAGAGCCAATTGGGTCTGAACCTGTTTCGGGGCACGAGCAGAGCGCGCCCCTTTTGATATGGAACTTGGTTCACCCTTCTTCGCCTGGTGGGATAGATAACCCCACAATCAACCCAGTGGCTCCTGGGGCACCTAGCTTGGCTGGACTTGGGTGTTCTAAGATGCTTGTCTGTGTTGCCGGGAAGGATATATTCAGGGAAAGAGGAGTTTGCTACTATGAGGCTGTGAAGAAATGTGGGTGGGAAGGTGAATTGGAATTGTTTGAAGTGGAAGAGGAGGATCATACTTTCCATATCCACAATCCTGAATCTGAGAATGCTAAGAAAATGATAAAACGCTTCGCCGTTTTTCTTCTCGAGTAAAACAAGTGGCATTGAGTAATCTGTTGAAGTTTTCCAGTGAATTGTGACTATTGATTTCTGAATGATACCCAAATCCCCATAATAGATGATAGTTGGCGAGTTCTTGCAAAACTTAAATTCTTTAATGCTGTGTTCATGTAGTATATATGAAGAAGCTTGGAAAGCTCTACCCATATTTCTGCAGGAATTTTAGTTTTTCTCTTTGTTGTTCATACTTGTTAGATAAACGCAAGAAGTAAAGCTAATATCCTTCTCATTCTTCCTCTGGCATCACGTCGTTGTACTGTCCATACAAGGGGCTTGTATAGAAGAAAAATAACTCTTAAGAAAACAAAAGTTGAATCCAACACAATAGAAGAAGACTATTGTAGACTCTATTTCAACTCCAACTCAAAAAGTAAAAACTGTAGCAAGTCCAGTTTATCGTGCATTTGCAACCTCAGATACACGCGAATGCCTCTGAAGTGGGTGATTTAACGTCTTATAATAACTGTTCTTCAACCACGGCATTCACCTGTGGTGGTCCCATTCAGTTTTCCATTAGTTTAAATATTCAAGAGCATAAATTGTCAGTATAATTATTATCATGTGGAAAATCAGACTAATAATCTTTCTCGAAGAGTCAGAATTGATCGCCGTGATTTTTTATTTCTGGTTTATGCACGCTGTTGGTTTTCATTAATTGGGCTCGTTTTTTTATAAAATATCCACGATCAAGACACGTGAAATTCATAGCTGGCAGATAAAGTATTTTAATTACAAAAATTCATATCCTATTATATATCTTTGAATATTTAATATTATCCTTCTTCTCTTTACTTTACTTTCTGCGCAATCAATAATAGCACTTTTTTTTTTTTGGAAATCGTTTTCCAACTATTTTGATACAATATAAGCTTCTGGAAGCCTTCAATGAGGAGTCATATTTGACCATAATAAAAGTCAGAGAAATTGCAGAATTGAGACCGAGGTAATTTGATCGGTAATATCATGCAGCTCTGTTGCTCAGGATCCATGCTATTTTTAAGGGAAGAAAGAGCAACGGCATTTAAGCCATGCAATCGGCCGGCCATGAACAGGTGCTAATTGTTCCCTCGTCGGTCCACGATCATTTGCTGCCAAATAGCAACCTCCTGATAGTGTGATATAAAGATTAAATAGTGACTTGGTTTTTATCCATTAATAAAATAATAAGTTAGTTGGATGCCAACACGAAGCCATCAAATTTGACTAACAATTATCCAATAAATTCAAGCCATTTCCAAAAAGTCATTAACAGAATATTTAAGGGGAGGCTTTCTTACAGCAAAACTGCGCCTTCCTCTGTTTCATCCTGTGCTGTGTTCTGTAAAATCTCTCCACTTCTCTTCTCTCTGCCCCTTCGATGGCTTCCACTAACACAGCAGCCAGCACCAAGGAGATAGAAATAGAGCTTCTTCCTCTTATCCGAGTTTACAAGGATGGCACAGTGGAACGCCTCTTCGGTTCCCCAATAGTTCCACCCTCCCCTGAAGACCCCGAAACCGGAGTTTCATCCAAAGATATTGTTATCTCCGACGACCCTTCCATCTCTGCTCGTCTTTACCTTCCGAAATCCACCCAATCCCATGAGAGCCAAAAGCTTCCCATCTTGGTCTACTTTCATGGCGGTGGGTTCTGCCTCGAATCCGCCTTCTCCTTCCTCGACCACCGCTACCTCAACCTCATAGTTTCCGAAGCAAATCTCATAGCTGTTTCTGTGGAGTACAGGCTCGCTCCAGAGTACCCTCTTCCTGCAGCTTTTGAAGATTGCTGGGCTGCTCTCAAATGGATTTCTTCCCATTCAACCCCCAACCGCACCAAAACCGAGCCATGGCTCATCGACCATGGTGATTTCAACAGAGTCTACATAGGCGGTGACAGTGCAGGTGGAAATATCGTTCATAATATAGCTCTTCGATCTGGGGTTGAAGCCTTGCCTGGTGATGTGAAACTATTGGGTGGTTTCCTTTCCCACCCATACTTTTGGGGTTCGAAGCCAATTGGGTCTGAACCAGAGGAGGGGCACGAGCAGAGCCAGCCTCTTCTGGTGTGGAACTTCGTATACCCATCTGCACCAGGTGGGGTCGATAACCCCATGATCAATCCTTGGGTTCCTGGAGCTCCCAGCTTGGCTAGTTTTGGGTGTTCTAAGCTGCTTGTTTGTGTTGCTGGAAAGGATCAGCTAAAAGACAGAGGGCTTTGGTACTATGAGTCTGTGAAGAAGAGTGGGTGGCAGGGTGAAGTGGAGCTGTTTGAAGTGGAAGGAGAGGATCATTGCTTCCATATCTTCCAGACTGAAACTGAGAATGCTAAGAAGATGATCAAGCGCTTAGCTTCTTTCCTCATTTGAGTTAAAGCTTCAGCTTATGTAATGTTTTGCTGTTTGGGGCAAGTTGATTAATTGTGGTTTGTCAGTCCTAATTGATTTGGAGAGTTGATAGGTAAAAAAAAAAAAAATATGACTAATGAGTCATACGTTGGAAAAAATTAAAATTTCTAAGGATAATTTTTTACTAAGTTGTCACTGGAATATGTGAGAATTTTAAATTTTTATGAATACGAAATTTTTTTTATAATATTAAAATATAATTATAATAATAATAAAAATAAATTATTCTCTCTTTTCACATTCTTTTTTCTCTTCGTTGTCATACTTTTTTTTTTTTTCTCAAATAAAAAATATTTTTAAAAAATATATAAATTTTTTTAAAAAATTAAATATGATTAAATAAAAAAATATTTTTTTTAAAAAAATATTATTTCAATTTTTTAATAATTTTAAAAATCAATTAAATATATTTATATTTTCAATAATTATAATTTTTATTAATTATATATTTTTAAAAATATAATTCTTAAAAATAAATTTTTTTACTGTTTATCAAACAGGATATATGTTGGTTTTCTAAAGTAATATATACAAACTATAATTTTTCTTTAGAATGAAACAAAAAAAAAATTTATATAAAATATTTTATTTTAAAAATTATAACTCTATTTATATCTATATATATATATATGACATCAGTGTTTGATCCATCACAACAAATTTGATATCACACTAAATTTTTATATATTATTTTAATATTTTAATATTTTATTAATTTAATAAATTATTTTATTTAAACTCTTTGTAATCTATGTACACTTAATTAATATTAATATGTATAAACTTATAAAATATTCTAACAACATAATATTGGTCAGGTTTGGCATTTAAATTATTATATGGTTTTCTTCTTTTTAACTTCATTTATATGCCTAGTGTGGTTAATATTGTAAGTAGGAGCGGGGGAATCAAATCTGTGGTTCATGTGTCTGTTTTCTTATGCTAATCACGTAATCGTTTTATAAAGGAATATTTAAAAAATTTAAGTTGTTTTAATATATTTTTCATCTTATGAAAATGAATAAAAATTAAAGAATATTTTGAATAATTGAAGTTATGTATTTAATTTATGTAAGGCTCAAACAATATATCCTATTATACTTAGTAGAATTATAAATAAAAAAACTCTAAACAAAATTAAATACCAAATATAATATTTCAAAATATGTTTTGGATTACGAGCAGCACAAGTTGACCAGCCCATCCTCGGTTCCCTCGAGGACCAGTTGAAACAAGTAGAACTATCATATATCATTGCCGGAAGATCAAATGCAGAAGCTCTTGAAGTCATGAAAACTTTGAGAGAGAAGCTCAGAGATCTTCATGTTCATAATAATATGACTGGAGATGAGAGGGCACAAGCTGTATTTGAGTTTGTGAAGCGTTCTGCTTCATTGGAGGATTTTCGTTGCTCTTCTACTAGTATCGGCTCTGAGGAAGCTTCACTTGTGAGATAATACTTTATGGCGTAGAAGGTGGAGTTTCTCTTTTGCAACATTCTTTTCTCCACTTAAAATTAAGCTTTCGGCCTATGTAAGACTCGAGTCTCAATTTATTAATTTAAACAGGCTATAAAAAGTAAATGCCGAGAGTGCTACTTTCCCACTTCTTCCTCTGGCCCGCCCTAATAGCCACCAGCCCAAGTTTTAAAGAGAAGGTTCTTTCACCTTTTTACTTAATATAAGTTGTACTATAATTTCTTTCTTCTAAAATTTTTTTTAGAAGAGTTTTTTATTTTATTTAAATAATTTTTTAAAAAAATAATTCAAATTTATAACTTTAAATGTAAATCTGGATAAAAATAATAATAAATTTATAACTCTATGCTGTATAAAAAATTTAAAAATAATTAACATTCAAAAATTAAAAAATATATTACCTTTTATTGGCATTGTATTGACAATATATCCCAAACATTAAAGTATAATATTTAATATATTAATATTTATAAAATATATTATCTCTGTAATTTTTAATTACAAGACATTTTCTGTATATTTAGAATCTGCAAGACTGATTTTACTTGTTTTTGTCTTTTATTTGTTAATTTTAGTGCTTGATGTATTCATCTTTATATATAAATAATAATTTTCACTTGTACAATAATAAATAAATAAAAGTCCGACCAGAACACCATATAGACCAAGTCCAAGACTTGGGTATATGCAATCATGGTCTAAAACTGACTGATTTTACATTAATGCTGATCAACATGTTACAAATACCGGAATGAATTTGGTGGAAATGATCATTTGTTGAGCGAGTGTTATCTAGCAATAGCTCCTGACAAATTGCTAGGGCTAATAGCAGAATCACAGCTTAATTGCTGTGGGAAATACTGGCAGCCATCATTAAATTGAAGCTCAGATCAACTCCAGTTTGCTCTTCCATTTGAATTCTGCCCTCTAGAATCAGATAATGAACTCTGGGCAAGATTGCTTGATCTTTTTTTTCTATGGGTATTCCAGGAAAATATGTGCTCATTCAAACCACTTCCTCTGATGCCCTCGTATTCTTGTTTCTGAGTATTTATTCCTTCAGGCCTCGGTCTCTTTGGGGGAGGGGGGGTCATATGGAAAGAATCTTCGCTTGATCTCTCTTTTGCCATGGGGAAGCTTTCACTCTGTAACTGTGATAACCCTTCTTCTGCCCCAACATTATCACTAGCAAGTGTGTTGCTGTCAGATGGCAGGTGGTCTCTCCTTCTCCCTTTCACTGAAATCTTTGCTATGTCATCTCCATTCTCCACAGCTTTCATCCATTGTAGATCACTTAATGTATCTGCATATACCACTTCTTTTCTTTTCCGCTTCCCAGTAACACTACCAATATCAAAAGCTTTGACCTTGTCATCTTTATTAGGTGCAGAGTATACCCAATCTGGCACTTCATGCTCTTCCATGAGACGGGATCTGTAATTCTCCTTTAGCCTTCTTTCTTCATCCATCTTCTCAAATAACCAAAATTCCTCATCTGACCGAGCTGCAAGGCGGTTGATTTCCCTCTCACTTGGTACGTCAGTCCCAAGTGAGCTTGTGCCTCTACGCATAATCTCCTCCAACATTTCTCTTCTGTCCTGAGCTGCACACACACACACACACACCAAGTTTAGCGATATGACAGAATTTTGATGATTCTAAAATTCTTATCTCAATCTCAAAGTAGAGATCAGGTTTAAAAAAGAAATTGGATACATCAAGGAATGCAAAATTCACTTTAACTTACTTAACATTGCTAATATGAAAATATTACGCATAAATTTGGAGATGATAAGAAAATGTGGGGAAAAAAATTCCTAATGAAAGGAAACCCATTATGCCCGTGAGGCTGTAACTTTCATGTTGACATGTCTTGGGATGAGAAAAATGGTGTACTTTCTTCAGGATAAATGGAATTATCAACTCTATATATAAAAAAAAACATAATACAAGACCCTTAAGTATGTAACGACTCAAGGATAGCCTATCTGTAACTAAGTCTGCATCAAGTATAAACACATCAATGGATAATATCTAATATCTGATGAGTATGTAACGACTCAAGGATAGCCTATCTGTAACTAAGTCTGCATCAAGTATAAACACATCAATGGATAATATCTGATATATCACTTCAACTATTTTGTTCATCGCTAAGGGAGCTTGACACATGAAAGCATATTACATATCTCACAGAAGTTGTTCAGCTAAGGCTAAGCAGCATAAGCAACAATTTCAGAGGCAGGAAAGCTGGTTAAATACTTAAAATGAAGAAGTGAACCAAAGGCTACTTGCTCCTCCCCCTTTTCCTTTAACATTCAAAAGAAATCTTTTACTCCTTTACTCAAAATAGTGAGTGATAGATATTCTCAAGTCATAGCAGTGGTATAAGAAATCACAAACCTGTTGAAGTTGTGTTAAAAAGTCCAGCCTGGATGACTTTAGCATCAATGCCCATCTTTTGTTTTGCACGCTCCAAAATCACCTCCTCAATCGATCCCACACTAACCAACACAAAAACCCTCACTTCCTTTTTTTGTCCAATGCGATGAGCTCGATCCTCAGCTTGTTGATCCATTTGAGGGTTCCAATCACTGTCAAAGATTATAACAGTATCTGCTGTTTGTAAGTTGAGACCAAGACCTCCAGCACGGGTGCTCAAGAGAAACATAAAGTATGGTGAGTCAGGCGCATTGAACTGCCGCAGTAGAGTCCCTCTTTCCTCAGTTTTTGTTGAGCCATCGAGTCTAAGAAACTTGAAATCATGAAGTCGCAGATAAATTTCAAGAATATCCATGAGGCGAGTCATTTGTGAGAACATAAGGACTCTGTGCCCAGTTCTGCGAAGTTTTGGGAGCAAACGATCAAGAAGTTCAAACTTCCCTGATGCTCTGACAATCTCATCCTTATTCCAAATATTATGTTCTCCCACAAAGAGGTAGGGATGGTTACAACACTTTCTAAGTTGCATTGTTAGGTTCTGTAGACTTTTTGATTTCCCAGAACCTACAAATTGTTCTATAATTAGTAAAACATTTACAAATTTCTCAAGACATCAGGTAAGCATGGAAGCATTGAAAATGTTACTGGGGAGGAAGATTTTAAACCTAATGTAATTAAGTGCATCAAAAGAAAAACATCAAAACACCAGGTGACTAGAAACCACATTTATATTGAACTAACATAGGATCATTTTTCATTTTTCACCTATTCAAAACAAAGCTGCAACTGATAAAATATAACAATAAGGAATTGATATCCAACTAAATAGGAAAAAAAAGGTTTATGGCTTAACTCATAGAAGTTACACTTAAGTGAATCATAAGCATATATTGAAAAAAATAACAATACCCATGGGTTTTGAGAACCGACCAAAAAAAGGGAGGGGAGGGGGATGATAGAATACCTTCAACTGACCAACATTTCAATCAAAATCATTTGGACAAATTTGTGTTTTTTATTGGGTTCAAGGGGAAGTGGCTTGGGAGATAAATGAAGAACATGAAAGAACAAAAAATACTAACCATTGTCTAAGCCAACTCTGCCCAAGTCAGTAACTTGTTGATAATATACTTTCTGCCATGATGACATGTCACATTTGAGTATGACCTGAGATTTCCCCGGAAGATATTTTTCCACCTCATCCTTCTTCCTTCTTAATATAAAGGGCCTTATTACCTATAAGTCAAGGTGTTACATCAGAAACAAGTTGAAAAGGGCCAGAGAATAAGAAACTAGGAGAGAAACCTACTTGATGTAGTCGGCGAATGATCAATAGCTGTTCTTCATCTGTTAGAGAGACATCAACTCTGTCAGCAAAGGGGGCATTAAACCAGTCCTCGAAATTTTGAACTGAATTGAAAATGCTTGGAAGGAGAAAATTAAGCAGGGACCACAATTCCTGCAAACTGTTCTGAATAGGAGTGCCAGTCAGCAAGAGTCTGCGATGGATGTTATAGCTGCACACAAGTAAAATTTCAATTAGAGAAGTCATACAATTTATTCTATTCAATGTGCTTCAAAAAATGAAAATTGTTCTAAACGACCCAAGAAAGTCAACAAGATGTATTGCACAACCAAATTGATTATTAGAAAAGCTCTAGAAAAAACAAGACACAGTGAAGTAGCAGATAGAAACATGTCACTTCTATGTGAAATTTGAAAAGGGTACTTTATATAAAAATGTAATTACTAGTTACATTGTCTTGCCTCTAATTGAAGTATTCAATTAAAAATCAGTCTCCGACAATACAACCACCCCTCAATCCTCATTGAACAATATTAATGGTGTGGTTGGATAAAACAACCAAATTTGTTTCTACTCCTTTTTCTCTGTAAATATTCATAATATCTCAGATTATGCAACTACCCCTGAGAAGTTATATATTAAAGAGTTCATCCAAATTTTTTTTTATAAAGGAAGAAATTGTATTAGAAAGAAAAGAAAGTACCAAAAAAGTGAAAGATAAGAAATCCTCAAGACAGAAAATACAAAATATGAGCAGTGTGGTTTCTCGAGTCTTCTGAATAAATAGTAATAAGAAAGTTAACAATATGTATTGCACAACCAAATTGATTATTAGAACAGCTCTAGAAGAAACATAACACAGTGAAGTAGCAGACAGAAAAAATGTCACTTCTATGTGAAATTTGAAAAAGGAAATTTATATATAAAAATGTAATTAGACTAGTTACATTATAGTCTCGTCTCTAATTTAAGTATTCAATTAAAAATCAAGTCTCCAATAATACACCTGCCCCCTCAATCGTCATTTAACAATATTAAAGGTATGGTTGGATAAAACAACCAAATTTTCTTCTACTCCTTTTTCTCTGCAAATATTCATAATATCTCAGATTATGCAACTACCCCTGAGAAGTTACATATTAAAGAGTTCATACAAAATATGAGTAGTGTGGTTTTCTTGGGTCTTCTGAATAAATAGTATCAAATTTAACTAATCAAAACAGATCAGTTAAATACAATTATTAAACTCCTAACCCTGTCCTTTAACTTTCTCATTTTTCTGGGAAGGTCAGGGTTGTGTAAATTTATTTTGGCTTCAGTGATCTGTCACCGTGACCATCCAAATTTAAAACTCCACCATTCAAATGTGAGATGATCTCTGTGTCGGCTTTCTCATTTTAAAAAAATTAGGCTTATTAATTCAGGTAAAGTAATTCTAATTCAATCCAATGCCATCCTCGCTTCACCTTCAACTTTCATTATTACTCCCATCTCCCCCCCCTCCCTAATCCTTTTTTCCTTGCCTTTCATTCTTTCCTCCTCATCCCCTAAATCTTAGACTTGCATCTCTCCCTAACCAGAAAATCAGCGGATTCTCGACTATCTGGTTTTGGGCTTTCTAACTATTGTAATATACTTTTTTAACTCGATTTTGTTTTGTACGTTTGAATTAGATTTTCTGACTATATCTGTGCTTGGCGGCATTTTTTAGTGATTAATCAATATATCTCAAGACCATGAGAATCTAAATAATCAGCTCAAAGTTTAAGTATTCAGTTTGATTGATTAATTGAGGTTGATTACAAACCTGAGACCAGCCAACCTATGCCCCTTTCCAGAGATGAAGAATACAGAATCCCAAGAAATTCGTATGTAGAGATAAATCCAAAGAAGCATTGATAAATAAAATAAAATAAAAGGATACAATAACCAAGAATCTAGGGAAGCTAACATATTAAAACATTGTAATGCTGATATTGGTCATACTGAATCATACCCAGAGTCAAGAGTTCTTGCTAGAGCACACTCATGATTCTTCAGCCGATGCCCTTCATCCACAATCAAGTAGAACCAGTTAATTTTCTTCAGAAATGCCTTATCTCTCATTATAAGATCATAGTGTGTTATCAGAACATTAAACTTCCCCTCCCCCGACAATTCTTCCTTCATTGCTTTCCTCTCATCCAGCCGTCCATCATAGAGAATAGTTGTAATGCTGAATAAGAGAAAATCCATGAGTGATTTGAAAGTAAATATTATGTACAAAAACCCAAACAAACACAACCCTCCTCCCTCTTCCCAGCAAGAGAGCAGTGAGGTTATAAATTTACGATGTCTCCTTTGGCATACCTAGGAACCCATGTTGAGAATTCAGTGATCCAATTTGGAAGAACAGCCTTTGGAGCCACAATCAAGTGGGGGCCAGTCACACCCTTGTTCTCCATAAGATAAGCTATCAACGAAATGGTTTGTATTGTCTTCCCCAGCCCCATTTCATCAGCCAAAATTCCATTTAGGTTGTTATTAAACAAAGAAAGCATCCACTGAAGCCCTTCTATCTGATATGGTCTTAACTCACCGCCTTGAAGAATAGAAGGCTGCTCTGTTACCTGCAAATATTTAAAACTGTTAGATTTCCATGTACTACAACTTTTACCAAGAAGCAAATTAAGGAATAACTTTAAACTGTGCAAATTTTAAAAACGTGTGATAAACATAATTAAGATAATTTTAAACCACCTTCAATCTGTATTAGTTTCTTTTTTTGGTAACATTTGTATTAGCTTCAATAAACATGTTAAAGTCATATAATTGAAGAGAAATATGGAACAAAATAACTTTTGACAACTACTCTGATACATAACCGGATGGCCACTTTGTGAAACAAACTGTTCAGGGTCTCCTTTGAACGTTGGTGTAATCAGTAGGATTTAGAGCAGTTGCTTTCTCCTTATTCGGTTCAAAGGTTTTTTGATGGACAAAGGATGGTTAAACTTTGTGCCAATGTGTTTGGGATCTGGAATATTTGGTTGGAGCAGAATGCATATATTTTAAAGGGTGTTCCCCCTGTCATTAGATGCATTACGGGCTAGGATAATATTTGGGGCTTCTCTTTGGTGTTCAGCTCAGCTTTGCTGCACATTTAAGTCTCTTTTTTATTTTCTATTGATCTAGTGTTTTGGTTTAGGTCATCTATCCTCCTCTTTTGTATTTTTCTTCCTTCTTAATATAATTTCCTTTGTACCAATATATATATATATATATATAATTTCTTCATTTAAAAAAAAATATTCTGATGCATAGAAGGAAAGAAATTTTAACTCAAGTGTTTGACAAGAACAGAATCAGAATAACAGTTGTACAAGGCATCCATATAAATTGCAACTAACACCATTTACAATTTATGCTGGAATAAGTAGATAAAAATACACCCACTTGTCTTAAATCTACACAGGTTCTAATGTAAATATGAGTCTCACGCAAATCAGTACCAGCTTGATTTGTCATAAGTAGGACAACATGTTGAGATGGCATATAAAATTAGAAAAACTTGCCGGGGAGAATCAACCAAACAAAATTTTACTCTCCAGCATAAAAAGGAATGCTATAACCCAAATATAGCACGGGCACAAGTTAAACGTTCATCCTAGTATAAGGTCATCAGGCATTCAAACTCAAGCATTCACAGTTACACAATGTCAAACAAATACAACTATAACAACAATCAAGTTTTTTTTTACTAAATGGGGTCGACTACATAAATTAAACGCCACCACAGTGATCTATTATAAATGAGATCAACAGATAAATTGTTAATTGTTAAATTTTTTTTAATAATTTCACTAATTGTTTTCTTTAACTTCTTTCTACCTCTAATTATCAAACTGCTCTTCATCTGATCTACTCTTTTTAATAAGACTTCTGATGGCCTTCTCCACACATGGCCAAACCATCTTAAGCAAAATTTCACCATCTTCACCACAATAATTGTTACTCCAACTTTCTCTCTAATGCACTCATTTCCAATCATATCTCTTCTAGTGTGTCTACACATCCATCGCAACATTTTCATATCTACGATATTAAGTTTATCTTCATATTATCTTTTAACCACCAACATTCAGTATCATATAATATAGCAGGTCTTACAATTGTACGGTAGAATTTTTCTTTAACTTTGAATAACACTTTTCTATCACAAATAACACTCGAAATCTTAATCTATTTCATCTATCACGCTTGAATCTTATGGTTTATGTCCTTTATTTTACTATCATTATGTATAATAGATCCAAAATATTTGAAACTTGTGACTTGTTTTAAAAGATATTATCCAAATTTTACTTCTAAATTCATATTTGTTCGCTTTTTACTAAAGTCACATTCTATATATTCTGTTTTATTTCTGTGTTTCTAAAAATTATCTCCATGACTCTAACTTCTTATTTATTTTCTCTTTTGATTCACTAATTAAGACTATATCATATATAAAAATCATACATCGCAGTCCTAAATCATGTATATGTTCAGTAACTATATCTAAAATCAAGTTAAAAAGTTATGGATTCAGAAATGACTCTTGATGTAACCTAATAGTTGTAAGAAAATATTTTGTATCTTCATTTTGTGTTTTCATACAAATCGTAATCATATAATACATATTTTTGATTGTTCGAATATACGCAATACGTGCTCCTTTCTTCTTTAAGGCCTTTCATAAAACCTCTCTCAACACTCTATCACATGCATTTTTCAAATCAATAAAAACCATATGTAAATCATTTTGCTTCCTTTGATATCTTTCCATCAATCTCTACAATAAGTAAATAGCTTCCATAGTTAATTTTCCTAACATGAAATCAAATTGATTCTCTATAACTTGAATCTCTTGTCTTAAACTCTGTTCAATGACCTTCTCTCATAACTTCGTACTGGTTAAGAGTCTGAAATCCTTTCCGACAAACACATAATATATCTCCACACATTCAACTATTTGTATCAAAAAACTTCAGTTCGTTAAAGTAATACTTGGATACCTACCTTTTCTTGAATTGCATGTATGGCAGAGTTGTATTGTCGCTGACCCTCAAGTAAATCACTAGAATCACCATTATGATCAGAATCTATTACATCAGTATCTTCCTCAAGAGGAGATTCCTTAGATATTCCATTCTTTGAAGCATCTGAATCTGGTAGATCAGCTTCTGATTCTTCCAAGGGTTCGATGCCATCTAATAGTTTTGAGTCTTTTTGACGTTGAACAGCTGCTCCCAAATTTACAAGTAGTTTATTTGTTTCTTCAAGAAGCAAAGTCAATCTTTCATTCTTACTCTCTTTCACCATTCTCATGTAAGCTTCTTGATCATCAGCCTTTAAGGCTTGGAACCTCAATTTCTCAGCCCGTGTTGCACGTTGTCGTTGCCTTCCATGCCATGCCTGCAAAATTATTTATCGGAATTCATAAGCTATATTTCAACCCACATTAAATGAAAAATTTGACCCATTAAGAAGAGCAACAAACATCATCTGATATCACATAAAATTGCCATAGAAAAGCTCAATCACATGCTTAAAATTGTTTTAACAGATTTGGAAATAGACAAATTTCTAGTAGATGAAAAGAAAAAAGAGAGCCTCCTGTAACTAGTAGTAGTCAATGAGGTATATCCTATATTAGAGAAAGTACTGGTGCAATCCAACCACATAATTTGCAAAATTGGAAATACAATGAGTCTGTGACTGTATAAAATTGTTTTAATAGATTTTGAAATAGACAAATTTCTTGTAGATGAAAAGAAAAAAGAGCCCCTCCTGTAACTAGTAGTAGTCAATGAGGTATATCCTATATTAGAGAAAGTACCTGTGCAATCCAACCACAATTTGCAAAATTGGAAATACAATTGAGTCTGTGACTGTATTATAACTCATGGGAAATGCAGGAAATGCTTCTGCAACCACATATCTCGTTCTCTTTCCATTTCCTAAATCCTCCCCTAAAACCTTCCCCAAATTAATCCATAGCATTTTAAACTAGCTTCATTGCATCCAAACAATATCTTCCCTTAAATTTTCCACAGTCCCCTCTTTCCTCTTCAAGGTCCCTATTTAACTTGTCTTTCATTACATCTTTGTGAGTGATAAATGAGTTAGAATTCAATTCAAAATTCTACAAATTTAATATATCTGGGAGAGAAGAATTCACATGCAAATCAATCAAAATGCATTCCATCACCAACAGAATGAATTCTAATATGCCAGATTCAGCTGGATGGCTTAGAATTAAAAAAATTCCACATCCATTAGGTCCAGAACAGCAGTACAATAACAAAACAGAAAAAGTAATTTAAAAAAAAGGCGAGAGGAGAAGGAGGAGGGCAAAGAAGAATGACACCAAGTATGCAACTGTCACTCATTCAATTAAAGATCACACAAACTATCAATCCACCTAATTCTCATGGCAAGAGTAACTCACAAGTAATTATAATTCTAATAGGCTGAAAGTTATATGCCAAATTTAGATATCTAATTTTTTCCATGTACGCATGCTTCGTAACACATGTAAGATTGGAGAAGAAATTGAGTACCTGGACACCATCATTTCTTTGTTTTCTCCGTTTCAAAGAAGCTTGAATTTGTAACTGGAACTCACGAACAGCATTGAGTATTTCAGCAAAAAATTTTCTTTTTCTGGTTTCTATATGATTCTTTTCCTCCTCTTCTAATTTTGACAATCTCTGCATTTGAGGTTTTGCATGAAATGAGCAATAAAGAGGAAATTTCAGTCAATTTTCAGTTACTGTCGTGCATATAACCAGAAAAAAAAATAAGGATCAATACAACACAGATCTAGTCTATTTAACTTGTAAATATCATATATGTAGGCCATACAAAACTTGAAATCCCTCACTGATTGATAATTCTTTCTACCTTTGTAAAGTGTGTGCACATTTGTGTGTGAATGACTGTGTCTGTCTTAGTCGTTTTCAGCATGTCTTATTGTTCTTGATACTTTCTTTGGAGGAAGGCTTAATAGTTTATAAACTATTTACTATCTAACAGAAGAAAGACCACTATATTTTTGAATGCCCGTCCCCAGTGATTATGCATATAACCCTGGACTTACAGTCAGATATTAATGGACTTCTATAGCCATAGACATCAGAGAAAACCATAATAGGACCTTAAGAACAAATGGAGGAATTGACCAAGAAGCTGGTACAATCTCATTGCATCAATGAAACCTAATAATCTACAGATATGAACTATAATCTATGATATCAATGGTATGTAAAAGAGAAAAAAATTAATGTATTTAATCACCTCTGCATCCCGTTTCTTCCTTAACTGGTCATCAGCATCCATGGAAAATGGATCTCCAACACCATACATTGGACGACGCAACCGCATCATTCCCCAATCAAACAATTGCCTGTCAGGATATGCACATTTAACTTTGAGCCAGTATTCAAAACTCACATCAGACCGAACCTTCCTCTGCAACTCCGCTAACTGCCACAAAAAAAGTCCTTGGCAACAAGGACACAATTCATGTCATTTCTCGGTTCCAGTTGGAATAAGCAGTATAGATATTAACCTATCATCCACACTAGAAAATATTCTTTAGCTGGGCATTTAATTGTAATGAAGAAAAAACTACACATGTAGCATCTGTAAAATGTTTGACTTGTTACATTGATCAAAATTAGTCACACTTCAAGGGCAACAGAACAACAAATTTTATATTTTAAATCTCATTAACAAAAATATATTTTGACTAGCTTCTAACAAAAGCATGAGTTGGTCAAATGCAATCACACTTCAGGGGCACCAGAAACAAAAGATTTTCTTTATTTCTCATAAACAGAAATTCTGTCTAACTTCTAAGAAAGGCACGAGTGCAACTATTTCTGAAAGTAGTTCTCCTCCTACAAAAGAAGCACAATTGAATGCCACACTAAAAACAACTCAGTGACCAGTTAGTCAGAGTTAGACATGAGTCACAATGCACTAAGTATTAAATAAAGATTGAAGAATCAAGTTTACCTTTAGTCCATATAGTTCAAGCAGGCACTTTGTCTGCAGGTCCTCTCCCTTGCTTGAAGGCAATTCTGATTCAAAACAGTAGTGCATTTAAGTAATTTTTCTCTAAAATACTCAAGATAACTTCAGTCAGTCTCAGTTAATGCATAAGGAAAAAAAGTATGTTCAGAAAGATCTTATAGCAGTTTGGTCGGCCAACACTTTAGAGAAGCTTCCAGTATGATAACTTGATTCGGCAATGATACTGCCTCCCTCTTACAAGCTTATCAATATAAGAAAAGGTAAAATCTAAACCAACAATCAGCCCTAACCACCTAAGCCTTGGCCAAGTTTGATGGGCTAATGCAAGTGATACCTCTAAAGATCATTTAGTAGTGTAACAACAGTATGCAAGGAAAGTGATCTACAAAAGGTATGAAAAATTAAATAAATTCATAATAATACTGCTTAAATGAATGCACATACTGGAAGCAGCGAATAGAAACAAAGCCCACATTCTCTACCATGTTTACATAGACAAACAGGTACAAAATATATAAGACACATGACAATACTTCTTTATTACAACTATCGTTAACCTTCAAGGTCATTTAACCGATGCTGAATTCGACTTTGATAACGGTTTTCCCTTTCTTCCTTCAATTTGTAACCTGACACACAGTTCGGTCGTTGTTTCAATAGTGCATCTTCAAGATCTGTTAATAAATCTTCCCTAGAATTCCCTTGATCATCCTGCACAATAGAAACATTATTGTCTAATTTTGATTAAAAAAATTATAATATGCGGTATAAGGCTGAATATGAAGTGTAACCTAGAATAAGTCTAAAAATAGGTGTGGAGTTAGGTAAAATTCGAGCACGAAATACCTAAAGTTCTACAGAAGCAGCAAATATCAAGCCCCCAAACAATTTAAAGCACCAAGAACTCTTAAATTTTCCCAATTCACACAGAAATTCAGGCAAAAACCAAAACTTGACAAGAACCCACAATCCCAAAACATTCCTACCCTCACAAGGTCCGACAATTACCCCAAAAAACTGACACCCGAACACAAAATTAAGGAAAATTGCCCGTAAAACACCTACCAAACCCTTGTCGGCGGTAGCATCCACCTGTTTCTCTTCGGATCCGCCAGAATGGCCACTCCCATCACGGACCTCGCACTCATGCCCATTGCTGTCAGCATCTTCGGCGGCGTGATAGATGGAAGAAACGGTGTTAAAAAGGTCAGGAGGCAGAGGGAGGTTACGGGAGACAAGGTTGAGGGCGCAAATGAGAGTCTTGGTCTTCTGGGCATGGTCGATGGGTGGCTGCTGCTGCTGTTGGCTCTGCAGCTGAGCCATGACCATGGCGGGAGCGTGGCAACGGTTCCCTTATTTAACGAATATTTGAAAGAGGGAATTAATCTGTGCTTGCTATGCTTTAGAGTGACAAAGAAAGACACACTCTTACATTAACATTACAAACATACATACGCACGCACACGCCCTCCTATTATCGTTTCGTTTCTATGTTTCACTACTTCGCCCAAACCCTCTCTTCGCTGCTTTTCTTTCTCTCTCTCTCCGCTTATTAAAGGGGGAGGCTTTCGGGGTCTTGTTACGGAAGGGCACTAACTTATTCGTTTAATCCAAACACGGCTCTAACTTTAGTCGGAAAGACGTTTATGTCCCTCCTAGTTAGACAAATGCCGCTTATGTACATTCAGTTACGACGTTTTTCAAATAAAAAGATAAAGAGCATGCCAATAAAACTAATAATAATGCACCGTTATCGTTAAAAAAATTATCGTTTATGTTTGGAGTACGAATTAGTCTATAAGATCTGTACTAATATATGTAATTTTGAAAAATTCAGTCTCTTAGTATACTTAATTTTTAAAAATATAAAAATAATATGTCACTGTAAGAATTTATAGTATTCCATTATCTCTCCGTAGTTATTTAAAAATTTATATTTTTATTATAAAAATGTTATTATATAGTATTAAATAAAAGATTATTTGAAGATCTATAACTCTTATTATTTATTAATTTGGAATTAAAGTAAATAAAAAATTGTGAATTGGCAGTTCATAATTCCTACGAATTAGGTATTGGTAGGTGTTATTATATTATGAGCTTTCATTTTTTTACTAAGAAAATCTTGCATATGAGGAACCTCGTTATGTCCAAAAATAGAATAAAAGGAACATCGTTCTTCTTGTGAGACCTTGACTCACACCTATGACAATACTCGTCTGCCAAAAAAAAATTGTTTTTCAGTTCATAAATATTAAATGCTACTGTTGCTTAGGCAAACAAAAAAAGAACGATGATAATTCAAGGTTAAATATCCTATTATCTTAAAAATAATCTTTGATAGTTCGATGTCCCAAATTTGTTATTTAATTATCAGCAAAAAAAATGTTATTTTATTTTTCATTTTTTGATATTTAAATATTTTTTTCTAAAGCATTTTTATACCAAAAATCAAGTCAGGCTAACCCTGACCAAAAAAGAAAAAATTAACTCAGACAAAATTGCTTAGCATGAGATCAAAACTGCGGAAGCCATGATAACTGTCACATAAATTATCATTTTGTAAAAATTTACTTTGTTGGCATTCCTTTATTATTTGTCATATTTAAACTTGTTTCCTTAGCCCCTTGTGACAAAAGAACCAAATTTAATAGAACTTCTCATGTACAAGGCCTTTCATTCAGAAAGAGTGACTTATAAATGTATCTAACAGAAACATTAGATTTAATGCTTCACCATTGAAACCCTCTAAATTAACTGAAATAAATAGCATCAAGAGGCCACAAACACCATTCTATTCCAAAACCTTATTTTTGAAGATCTCAACATTCATATCCATTCAAGGTGCCAAAGGATTGCGTACATAGCACATTGCTCTCTTTATTTCTCCAAAATGATTAGTTATTCCCTTTAGTTTAATACGTTTATGGACAATGTTAATTACAGTACACTGTTTGTCATACATAATTACTTTCTGCATCTCCTTTTTTGATGCACCAGCACAAATTCAACATAATCATAATCAATTATAAATAACATGTACAGATGGAACACTGACACGTCTGCAAGTTTGCCAAGATAAACAAGAAGGGTTAAAAGCTTCAAAAATGTCTCGATAAGAGTAGTACAACATAATGACCAGATGTGAAAGGGAAATTCCAATTTGGCTTTTGCCCTTAAAAAAGAACAGAAAAAGTATGGACCCCCTCCCACTTTCAACCATAATTTGGAGAATTGTCACCTGACCCAATACTGATAATGTTGACCAGATTATGACTGCCATTGCAGCTAATGTTTTATGGGTATTCAACTAAGTTAATGTTCAACTCTGCAAAGCTCGGCTGATTGGTTCTTGGAAGTACTGGAGAGAGATAAAAATGGCCTCCTATTCAACAAGATGGAAGTTAAACAATGACTATACAATTAACAGGTAAGAAATTTAAACAATTTGACATGCAAAAGACTAGAAAGACAGGGCAGATAGTACCTCAGTTCGGATTGTTCGACTCCCCTGATGTGTACATGTGTTTAAGTATGAATTGAATACATCCCATGCATTTTTTCCCTGGATTTTTTTTTTTGGGGGGAGGGGGGTATGGGTGTAGGAGCAAGAAAATTAATCTTCAGTGCCTCAGTCCTTCCATTTTCATATGCAAACCCAAAACAGAGTCATACAGCTATAGTGATTAAAGAGATCCAAGATTGCTCGGTAGTCTGAATTTTTAAATGCTAAATTATAATTAATTCAGTAAATATAACATGACAAACTTAGAAGAATGAAGACAAAAAAGATCACAAGAAACAACCAGCCAAAATATATAGGAAAAATCTTTCAAGATATTCAATAAGTACCATACAGTTTTCCATTTCTCTTCTAGATAGTATATCCAACAGAAATGTAAAATCTGATAAAGGCATCTTGCCAAAAATTTTGACATTTCTAGAGAATCTCTGATTGGCAGTTGTTCTAAAAAAGGGAACCACATGTGTGTGTGTGTAATTGAACAATGGAATACCTTCAAGTTATCATCTTCTTCAATGCTCTCTTCCAACCCAGCAAGTCCACCAAAGGCAATCAGTAAGTGTCTACCATATTATAGAAACAAGCAAACAATAAATTAACTTTGAAAACACCTAGAATCATCACAAATATATGATTTTATTAAACTTCAAAGTTTTCACCAAACACCAATATAAGTTTCTCAGTTCTCACTCTATATACAGAACCTGGAGAGAAATCCAAGAGGAGCAAACTAATAGAGGAAAGAATTTTGCGCGAACTTCCAATGTTTATGCATAACAAACCATTTGAACTTTCTGTATAAAGATTAAAGTAATTAAAAGGCTTCCGATACAGCCCAATACAGAGCCACATTTTGAATTTTGGAACTGCTATTTGAGACATCTATAGTTGGATGTGAAAGATACTTCTGATTGAAAGAATACAATATAGTAATACAGACGAGAGAGCAGCTAATCATCACTCCTGAAGCAACATAATATCATCAGGAAAACAGGTCAAGCTCCAAAATTAATCCTTAAAATTTTCTCCTTTGGTCCTTACAACACATCTCATGTGGTCAAACAGGCTGACACATCATGCCACAGACATTATGGTACACCAGTAAAGTAACCTTTCCAGTATATGGCATAATGCTCGTTTAGCATCACCAAAAATTGAAGCTAACAGATGTGCAGTCTAAATGACAGCACTCTGACTAATCATCAAAATACTGGAACATTAATGCAATTCTATGAAGCAAGACAACCAACTGTTTCTATTTGAATGCTGGGCAGTCCACTTGAGATATAACAACAATAGTGCCAAATGTAAGCATAAATGCTTAATTCTCATATGCACTCTTGCAAGCAAGCCACGGTTTGTTATCCATATCTATATGAGCATTTCTTTTATAATCTGATTAATATATAAAAAATTGAAAAGAAGCCATAATTAGTAGGTGACAAGGAAGGTAATTACTTTCCAGACCCACCACTTAGAAATGATCAACTCTCTTCACTTAAACGAGTAATCTAAAGAATGTTAAAATTAGCTATTAAGGAATCTGATATCAAGAATTTAACAATTGATATTACAGCCAAATACCTGAAGGAAGGAATTTTAAGTTCAGATGACTTAATAATCTGACCATGCTCAGAGGTACCAATTATATAATCATAGCCACCCTGTCATAATAATAGAAGTTGATAGGAGAAAGACCTCATGAGTTAAGGTAAAACAAGATAATACTGATATATGGACATTAAGAGGAAAAATATGATTTGGAAGGAGACAGTGGGGGAAGCCAGGGAGGGATACCTTGTATGTGCAATCCTTAAATACCGAACTCATATTATGTGCATAGCGCACTTGATATCCCCAATACATTCCTTCTTCCCTAGGCTTGGATGATGAGACAACTTGACGTGGTAAATCTAGATGAAGCAGATCATTGTAAACAAGCTTCATAAATATTGAACTTGATTTCAAATCAAACAAAGATCACAGAAGCATTCAAATAACCTGAATACTATATGTATCAGGAAGCAAACCCCCATCTTTAACTAAAGGTCATCAGTACTACACTTCCTCAATAAAAGTCACCTTAACCTTTACTTTTCTCTTGCAAAAAATGTAATATTTTCTTCTTCTTCTTCTTTAATAATAGAAGCTTAGAACCAAAGTGTTTTTGTAGCTGGCAGACAAATTTTAGATGCTGTCTTGATTGCCAATGATGTTGTTGAGGAGGTCAAATGTCGAAAACATGTAGGTTGGTGTTTAAGTTGGATTTTGAGAAGGCCTGTCATAGGGTGAATTGGGGTTTTTTGGATAAGGATTTTGGGGATAGATGGAGAAGTTGGATTAGAAATGTCTTTCCACAGTGGGTTTTTCTATTGTTAATGAGGAGCTAAGTCGTGGCTTAGGGGGGAACGGGTGGGCCAGGAGATCCCCTTTCTCCATTTCTTTTTACTCTTGTTCATGTACTGAGCTGAATGTTGGTCAGGGGTCCTGATAGAGTGGTTGAGCGAGGTTTAAGGGCAGGAATAGAAGGGTTGGAAGTCTCTCATTTACAATTTGCATATGACACTGTTCTTTGCCTTCCCAAGGACAAGGATATTTTTGAGAATGTACTTTTTAAGTTACAAATTGTGGAGCATGTGTCTGGTCTTTGTATTAATCTGTCTTAGTGTAGGTTGGCTGGGATTAATGTCCAAGATGGGGCAGCGAGAGAGTTAGCTAAGATAGTTGGCCGTGGGGTCTTACATTGGCCTTTAACTTACCCAAGTGTCCCTTTGAATGGTAATCCCCATGCTCCTTCATTTTGGGATTCAGCTTTACAATAGATAATTGGAAAAGGGCTTATTTTTCTCTAGGTGGGTGAATCGCTTTAATTAGAGCTTCTTCGTATAGTATCCCCCTTTTCTACCTTTCTTTGTTTAAGATACCAATTGGAGTAGCGAATAGGTTGGAGAAGATTATGAGACAATTCTTGTGATCTGGAGGTGGGGAGAGTAAGAAAGATTCACCTAGTGAGTTGAGAAGTGTACTTTGTGAAGCTAAGGAGGATGAGGGATTGGGTCTTGGTAAAATGGAGTCTGGAAACTTTTCTTCAGTGGCTAAGTGCCAATGGCAGTTTGCTTTAAAGCCTAACTCTTTGATGTATTAGGTGATTAAGGGTAAATATGGTATGCAAGAAAAAGGACGGATGCTAATTTTGGGATTGGTCCTACTCATGCAAGCCCTTGGAAGTTCATCTTGCAAGTATATCCTTTTTCATCTCATTTTTCTTATTGGGTTGGGATTGGCAATTGGTTGAGGCTTTGGGAGGACCATTGGATTGAGGACGCTGCTTTTTCTGAACTTTTTCATAGACTTTATCAGTTATCTTATCATCTTTACATCATGCTCCGACTTTAGATTTGAATCTTACAAACTACTAGTTTCGCTGGAATTTTCACTTCTCTAAGAATGTTAATGATAGAGTAGTTTATGACCTGGCTTTGTTGTTGGAAATCCTTGGTTCTTTTCATGTTTCTTCTTTGCCTAATACAAGGAGTTTTGGATTCTTCAGGAATATATACTTGCGTTGTTTCTTCAACTTTTTTATTCGTACTTCGAATGTAGAGACTCTTTTTTTTGTCTAAATCTTTTTGGAAGGTCAAGGTTCCCTGCAATGTAAAGGCTTTTATTTAGGTTGCAGGACTTAATAGAATTAATGCAAAAATGATCTGCTTCAGATTCATAGGCCCAAGAAGACTATATCGCCAAACGTTTGTATGATGCATTATCAGAGCTCAAAGATGAATAGTCATCTTTTTCTGCATTGTGATGTGGGTTGGCAGATTTGGAGTAAGTTGTTTGGTATCTGCAGTGAGCACTGGGCTTATCCATCTACTTTAGAGCTTTTATTAGCTATTAAGCACATTGGTTTTGGGACCAAAAAAGAGCATAAAGCTCTTTAGCAGTGTGCAGATTTGGCAGTTTTGTGGTGCCTTTTGTTAGAGTGGAATGCAAGAGTTTTTAGTCAGTAGTTTCTCCTGTCACATCTTTGGAAGAGGGTTGTTTTTCTAGCTTCCTTGCAGGCTTCTGCACATGGTTAGTTTAGGGGGGCTTCTCTTGTTGATTTACAACGAGAGAGAGTTGTTTTTCTAGCTTCCTTGCGAGCTTCTGCACATGGTTAGATTAGGGTGGTTTCTCTTGTTGATTTACAAAGGGATTGGCAAGCCCTTTTGAGCTGTTCATTGTTCAATTTTCATTCACATTTTTTTGAGGACTACTTGTCCTCCATGATTGTAATTTATTCTTCTCTTCTCATCAATAAATTCTTTTACTATCAAAAAAAAAAAAGCAAGCAAGGTCCAAGATTCCTTTCCAGTGCAGAATAATAGGAACGCAGTGAAACATTGTTTCTATTTGCAGAAAGAGTATTTGGCTAAGAAAACCGTGTTCCACAATTTCTGAAAATATATTTGGTGGACCCCTGCAATGATCTCTTACGGATAATAGTAGCATGCTATAGCTATGGGAGCAAACACTACCAAAGTGTCCAAAAAACATTTGAAAGGAAAAAGACGACGATAGCAACAACTAAACCTTTTCTCAATAGGTGGTGCTGGCTACATGAATTAAACAGCGCTACAGTGACCTATCATGAATGAAATCAATAGATAAGTTATTAACTATTAAATCATTTTTAATAATTTCACCTATTATTTTCTTTAGCCTCTCTCTACCTCTAACTATCGAACTATTTTTCGTCTGATCTACTCTTCTCACTAAGATTTCTACAGGTCTTCTTCACACATGACCAAACCACCTTAAGCGAGATTTCACCATCTTCTTCACAATAGGTGCTACCCCAACCTTCTCTCTAATGCACTCATTTCTAATCATATCTCTTCTAACTTCTAGTGTGTCTACATATTTAGCACAATATTCTCATCTCAACAACATTGAGTTTATCTTCATATTATTTTTTAATCGCTCAACATTCAATACCATATAATATAACAGGTCTTATAACCGTACGGTAGAACTTTCCTTTAACTTTGAGCGGCACTTTTTTATCACAAATGACACTCAAAACTTTCCTCCATTTCATTCATCCTGCTTGAATCCTATGATTTACATCTTTCTTTACTTCGCCGTCATTTTGTATAATAGACCCAAGATATTTAAAATTTATAACTTGTTTTAATATATGATCTCTAAATTTTACATTTAAATTCGTATTTATTCGTCTTTTACTAAAAATATATTCAATATATTCTATTTTATTTTTACTTAAACGAAAATCATGTGTTTCTAAAACTTGTCTCCATGATTTTAACTTTATATTTATTTCTTCTTTCGATTCACCAACTAATACTATATCATCTGCAAAAATTATACAGAGACCCCAAATCTTGTATATGTTCAGTAACTGTATCTAAAATCAAGTTAAAAAAATACGAACTCAGAGAAGACACTTGTTGTAGTCCAATAATTGTGAGAAAACCTTTTGTGTTCTCATTTTGTATTTTCACGCAAGTCATGATCCTATTGTACATGTCTTTGATTGTTCAAATATACGTAATATGTACTCCTTTCTTCTCTAAAACCTTCCATAAAACCTCTCTTAGCACACTGTCATATGTTTTTTTTAAATCAATAAAAACTATATGCAAATCTTTCTATCTTCTTTGATACCTTTCCATCAGTTTCCGCAGTAAATAAATTGCTTCCATAGTTGATCTTACTGACATAAAATTAAATTGATTCTCTGTGACTTGAGTCTCTTGTCTTAATCTTTGCTCAACGATCTTCTCCCATAACTTCCTAGTGTGACTCATGAGTTTAATCCCCCAATAGTTAGAACAATTCTGTATGTCTCCCTTATTTTTATAGATGGGGATTAAAGTACTTCTCCATTCATTCAGCATTTTCTTAAATTTCATTATCACATTAAACAATTTAATGAGTCAACTTATACCTTTTTTTCTTAAATTTTTCCACACCTCAATAAGTATATTATCGGGTCCTACCGCTTTGTCATTTTCCATTCTCTTCAAAGCCTTTTCTACTTCAAACTCTTGAATTATACGATAAAAAAGTATAATTATGGTTCTTCTCTGCAATATTTAGTCTGTCAGAGTCATAAGTCAACTCATGTCCTTCGTTAAAAAGCCTTTGAAAGTAACTCCTCCATCGTGCTTGGATATCTTGCTCCCTTACAAAAACATTACCCTCTTCATCTTTAATACATTTCACTTGATCTAGATCTCTTATCCTTCTTTTCCTATCTTTCGCAAGTTTGTAAATTTTTCTTTCCCCATCCTTAGTTCCTAAAGATTGACATAGCCCCTCAAAAACTTTAGATCTCGCTTAACTCACAACCTTCTTAACGTCTTTCTTAGCCACTTTATATTTATCCTAATTTTCATTATCTTTACATAAGTGTTACTCTTTATAATACTCTCTTTTAACCTTCTTATCTTCCACCTCTGCATCGCACCACTAAGATTTTTTACCCTTTGGTCCAACACCTCTTGACTCTCCAAATATCTCTCTTGTTATATTCCTTATCCCTTTGGCCATCTCGTCTCACATATCATTAGCATTTCCCTAGACCTCTCAGAGTCCCTCTTCTTCTATTCTTCTTTAAAAACTCCTTTGTTATTCATTCTTCAAAAACTACCACCTAATTTTAGAAATTGTTTTCTTACTCTTTCTTTCTACTCTTCTCTTAACTCGTACATCTAAAATTAAAACTCTGTGTTGGATAGTAAACTCTTTTCAGATATGACTTTGCAATTTGTGCAAAACCTTCTATCTGATTTCCTTAAAGCAAGTATTTAAAAGGAAAAAGAATTTAGTGAAATTCGGGAATGGATTTTTTATCATTCAAAATATCTTTAAAAACAAAAAGAACCATTACTCTAAAGAAATGGCATATCATATTTACAATTTAGAAAGTACAATCTGTCATAATGAGTATGCACAAAGAAACAAATGAAGACTTCAAGCTGGTAACGATAGGTAGAACAGAAAGGAGGCAAAACTGAATTTCCCCTTTCCCCAAGGACAAATGCCTCACAAAAAGCCATATCTCCAACTGGGAAGAGAAAAAAAAAATGAAGAAAATCGTATTGCTTTGACCTACCCACAGGAAAAAGAGGGAAGGTAGAGATGGATAATAAGTTATAGAAGCTTACGTATATAACATAACAGACAATAGTACAGTCTGCACAATCCTATAAGTATGGCACTGTTTATGTCAAATATCAGGAGGCACAACTTACATCAAAATGATTGCAAAACAGCTTAAATAGAGCTAAATAAGGCGGATAAACAAAGAACAATTCATTACCAGAATCCAAAATGCGGTTGGCACCCATGGCCACAGTAACTCTTCTTTGTGGCTCTAGTACTTGGTCAACTACAACATGCTGCATATGTTGCGCACTGAATTAGAACATACACAAATGCACTCAAAACTTCTTAATGGCCAAGTCTATTAAATAAAAGACTTAAAAAAACAGATGGTCAGAACTGCTTCAATCTATAGATAGTAGTTAACAGTCAACAAAACAACATTCAGATTTTATCAGACCAAATGGCCAACTAGTGCTAGCAAGAAGTGAATGTCACAATGATACTTCTAGACATCCACCACTAAATTCACAGGTAGATGCCAAAGTTCAAAACATAAATGAAAAATGCATACATTGTAGGAGAAACAGGGAAAAATTATGGGGGAAGGGGGACATAGAAGAATAGAATGAAATAAGTGCGTAAAAGAAAAAAAAGGCTCATCCATTGACAACTAGCAAAAAGTTTAGCTTCAGGCTAAGTAAATTATGATATGATATACCCATACCTTACTCAAACCCACGTCAACTAGAGTTCCCACAGAATCTGAATCTTTCTCTTTTAGGGTGACACCTATGAAGTTATTCCAATATATCAAAAAACTGGCCAAAGTAACCATGGGAACAAAACAACAAACAAATAACATAATGCAACTAATGTTCTTATTTTACATTTTTGCACAAAGAAAATTAGAAATTTTATAAAAGAAACTAATAATGAAAAGAATAAGATGTCCTCCCTAACAATGGCACAAAAATAAGACAGAGAAGAAATAAACAAGCCCATGAATACAATAAAGCTCTCTCCCGTCCCTCTAAATGTATGTCAGGGAAATCCACTCAACAGAACCAATGGCCAAACGCCAAAAAGAGGCAGTATAAACAAATCCTACCCATGGCAGATGTGAGGACAACAAAATATCTGTGAAAATTAAAGCATCCTACCCCAACCAAATTATTTTAACACTTTCCATTTTCCATCTCTCCTTCTCCGTTAATTACAAATACAATAAACCTTCTCGACATAATCCATCTTAACAACAACTTGAGATGTAACAATCAAGCAAATAAAATAAACATGACAGGTATGATTGAGTTTAAAGAAACTCAACCTCTCCCTGCATGAATTATACAGCCCAAACCTTTCACATCTTTGAATGCCTCTCCCATCCAAAAGAAAAATTTCAGGTTGTAAAGTGAGAGTGAAAGGGTGAGAAAATATTCCTCATATCCATTTTTTTTCAGAAAAGAAAAAAAGATGACCAAATCTATTAAGAAATTTTCATAACTGTATAAAACAACAGCACCATATGGAGCTACCCATCGATAAATGCCTCTGGTCCTCTGTCACAATCTACAGTGCATAGGGTAATCAATTAATAACAATGAAAATTTAAATCATGCTTCCTTAAACAGAAGAATTTAACTTTTCATCCATAAAAAAGACATGACATGAGAAATTTCAGTGGAACATAAAGGCATACCTTCCCGATATGGACCCCATTCATGTTTGCGCAAATGGTGTGGAGCATCAAGGGGTGGCAACAAGCCCTGTTAAGTGCAATAAAAATAACTGAAGTTAGGCATGGACCAACAATCGACTAAACAAACTTAAGAAATGCAGTTACTGGCAGCAGCCGAAGGAAAGACGCATTTTAGTGAATTAGTCGAACCACAAATCTTAGGCTGTTATGCTTTGGAAAGAGAGCCTTTCTCAAATACTGGGGTGTTTCAAGATACTGCAAAATTCTTATGAGGAAAGCTGCACCACTGTCTTCGTCAGAGTTATCCGGCTTTGAAACATTGTAATCTTTATCTGGATTACTTTTATTGTCAAATACGACAACCTAAACGTACAACAAGAACGATGTCTATAAGCAATATAGATCAATCAATTTGACATCATACTAGAGAACATTGGGGGTGAGGGATCAACAATCTGAAGCACCAAGTTACGATAGTGATCTTCTGATAAAAGGAAAAAAAAATCTGAAAGAAGTAACATAGTTAAACAACTGATGTAAACAGCAACCTCGTTGATTCGGAAAATTGTGGCGGCACGAGCGATTTGACCAGCCAACTGAAAAGAAAATTAAAAAAAAAAACTGAAAAGAATACTCAGAAATAAGGAGCAAATAGAAAATAGAACAAGGGCCTCTTGAAGCAGAGCTTTTTTTCGTGTCCTATACAAAATTACAGGAATTCCCTGTCACAAATACTTCCTCTGTAACCAAACAAAAACCTTGATAGAGGAGAAAAAAAGAGAGTACTCGAGTAGCAAGCTCATAAGATTGTGCATTGTCAATGATGGAACCAGGCAAAGCTATGCTGACAGTGGGTATTTCCTTCGCTTCGTCATCCTCCATCTCTATCTTCCTTTTCTTTTCCTTCTTGAGCTTCTTCTTCTTCATCTTATGAGAATCACCATTAGCAAGCTCACCCTCCTTTAGTGGTTCATTCACTTCTGTTTCTGCCTCTAAATCGGTTATTTTCTTCTTCTTCGCCATTTCTGCGATGCCTCTGGCTCTGCTACGCAGGAAACTAGAGGAATGAAACCGGGCCTTCCCTCGGAGGGTTTTAGTATAGTAATAAGGGACTTTAAATATTAAGCTTTTTCAAAATGAGATTTAAAAAATTCCAATTCATTTTCTAATATTCACTAAAAAGAAATAGATCATACAATAAAAATTATTTTTAAATCAAATTTTTTAAATTATTTTTTTCTTCTCCACTCTTATATAATATTATTGGGCATAAATATTTTTACACTATTCAATACTATAAATTTATAATTTAAATTAATTATAAAAACACCTGCAACTCAGTAAAAATCATGTACAGTGGTTAATATAGTTCAAATTTATATGTTAAATGTTAAATGATACTTAAATTTATTTAATTATAATAGTTCGTTGATTTTCTATAGGCAAATTGTGATTTTGGTAATTTTAACTTTACATTGAATTTTATTTTGATGCCTAATCCTTTTTTTTTTTTTTTGCAACTATACTTCTTTCCTTGCGGCATGGCATGGCTGCATAATTAAGTTATTACTTGTTAGTTATTAGCATCCAAAGAAATATCACATGGAAGTGAAATATGGAGTTAATAACACCCTTTATTTTATAAATGCTAACCTTACTTCATTTGTGAAGTTATTATGTTTTTTTTTTTTGGAATTATTTCATGTGTGTAGTTTACATTTGGTTTTTCAAGTTTTTTCTTTTTTGGGTGAGTGATCTTTTTAAGTTTTAAACGGAAATCTTATTTACAGTTTCTCATTTATGATGCGTTTTGTAAGAATACACTATAATTTCAGCATTTTTCCTCGAACTTTTAATTCCTTATGTAATTTCAAAGAATTTTTTTCACCAAATCGAAAAACTACCCTACCCACCTGTTATTACCCCGAAGCAGCCACAACTGCGCCAAGTTCTTGCATGCTAATTTTTATTTAATTATTTAATTCTTGAAATATGATTAATATTCTTCTAGATCTTTTAAGTTGATGGGACTTGACCAGCCCCTCGTTCTCCCGACAGAAAAAGGAATGAAGAAACTACATTACATGAGCGAAAAGAGGAGGGGGGGCCTAATTGGCACAAAATTATTTGATTCTATAGCTTGAGCATGAAAAACACAGAAAAATGAACAAGTTCTGGGGAGAAAAAACCATATTATTATTCTTATTTACTGTAACACGAACTCTTAATTTATATACTAGGACGCAGATTTACAAGGAAGTCTGGGGAAGGTATCAAAATCTAAGAAAATTACAGAGGTATTATCCTTTGTTTTGTGTGTTCTAGCCTCACCCAACAAGGAATTTGCAATCTTTTCTGCTAAATTCTCCCCATCTGTGGAGAATCTCTCCCTCATCTGTGCAGTGGAGAAAGCAATCTGTTAGAGCAAGTGGGTGAGAAATAGAAAAAATAAACTATCTAGAAACTCTCAAGTTTTTGTATAAGACCTGAAGCACTAGCTGCATTGCCTTCCTCATGCTGATGACATCCCATAACCCATCACTGTAAATTTGCAGATGCAAAAGTTATATTCCAAAGGAGAATGTTCACAAAAAGACCTCTATCATTCTCGGACATATAACTGTTCAAGGACAAATCCCCACCTTTTGCATTTTGCAAAGTTAAGTCCATTAATTTGACCAACTAATTCTAACAATGAAAATCTATAAATGCGAACAGACGATAATCACCTTGCTAGTATGGCAAAAGGCCTGCTTGCTTGATCAATACGTACGACTTGACTTATATAAGGCTCTGAACTGAACCGGGAATCCTGCTGTTTAAGAAATTTATCCCCAAGCATCCTTGCAAGATTTATGCCTGCATTAAGGTGAGAACATGAATCAGAAGTTGCTAAGTCAATAATACAACTCAGAAAAATACAGTTGAATTTACTTTTATACCGTAAAGACGTGTTTCCCCATCTCTCAATGGTTCGCCTGTCTGTTCGATTCGGAGTCTTTCAGAATAACTAGTTATTTTATGATCTTCAGTCATCTTGATATCTTTCCCATTAACACTGTCAAAGGTAAATAAATAAATAAATAGTTTCATATAGGCTTTAAGGATTTAGTCACAAGAATACCAATCTACATAAGCCAAAATAACCACATACAAAGCATAATAAAGTTCAAAAACTATAAATTCACTCAGATGCATGTATCGGAACTACAATTGTTGCATATAGGTAGGTAGTAGATACCCTAAAATACGAGAAAAATAAATACTAGACAAAATTATAGACTTGATATGAACTTCAACTAGAATAATATAACATCATCTCCTATCACCAATCTTCTCGCCTATTTACCTTGTAAGAATCCAGAACTACTAAGTTGAAGGTTTTTCTTAAACAACTATTATCTATCAGTATAATACGTAAACCCAATGTAATGTATATAGTGAAAATGGCATAACCACTATAACCATTTTTTTAAGAAAGAAATCCTCCAGTTGTCATGTTGCCTAGTGCCTACCAATGACTTTTTTTAAATTCCACTAGACTTATACAGGCATTTTTTCATCGAATAAATAAAGAAACATACTTCACTACACAGGCAGAGTCTCCAACATTTGCACATTGCGCAAAGAAGTTTTCATCGCCATCAGCCCACACCAGAAGCACTGTTGCTGTACATCCCTGCAAAGTTTTGTTATTAAAATGTTAGCCTTCAGTTATAAAAAATGAAAGGTGAAATAATTTCTTTAGAATTTACTATCATAAGACAAAAAATTGTATATATAATGCGGGATCACTAGCAACTTTAATATGGGAAAGAAAGCATTTTCACATGGTAGGTTTGGGTACCCCAACCAATCTAGCCTACAAATCATTACCACAAATATAAGGTTAGTGACTATTTAAGTATTGAAAGGCAAAGTGTCAAATATTTACTATGATTCAAGAAGATAAAGGCCAATTGACCCTCTGCAAGATATGATTGAAAAGGAAGGAGGAAAGAAAGAATGTAGCTTCTTCCATGCTACTATAAAAGTAGAAAAGGAAAAATAGATTCCTTTTCATGTACAGTAAGAGAGTTCCAGGCTTCTGCTGGCACTTGATCTCTGTGGCCTACCTTTCATTTTCGTCTGTCTGGAATACTGAACAGATGTAATAGTTTACGTACAGCATAAAGTTACAATAAACCACATGATGTAATAATGGAATACAGATGCAAGTAAATATAACAATCTGATGAAGCAAATTTCAACCAACGCCAAGTAGTAAGAAGATCCACAAGGGTAAAGACAAATTCAAGATGATAAATCAAAGGGGGGAAAAAATACCTCATAATGGTGATTTATGCGTGCTTCTGTTTGAGAAAATGCGTCTCTAAGAACATTTGAAGCATCACAGAATGATAAAACCTTCTCTCTTTTTAATGAATCCGATAGTATATTAGCAACTATCTCAGGGAAAAGTCTGATAAAAAATTGCAAAATTTTAGTTCAGTTACAAACATTGGGAACCACAACAACCATGGATGAGTAAGTAAAATCAGCACAGACATTATTAAGAGAAGGCTGGCATTTTGAAATAGAGGGATTTTAGGTTTTTCTATTCCTTTTAATAGTCCCAACTTTGCTTCGCATGCAGCAATACTCTTCACGTTCACATATCACATTTTAATAGATTCAACATCAATTAGCTTCAATTGTCAGAAACTAATCATATGACCGGAGCTCTTGAGCAAATTAATCACATAGTTTATGGCATCTGTGAAGAGGAACTCAGAATTATTTTAGAACAGATGTAAGCATGATCTGCTGAAAGTGTTTGGCCTGACTTATTTTGTCATTGTTGCTTGCATATATTGAGATGGTCCAAAACCAACTATTTCATACAACTTATTAAATGAAATAACGTCTCAGCTACAATATCTTAAGTGCCAGCAGACCTTCAATGTCCATTATTAGTTTATTACCTTACATAGATTGGTGGAAGATACACTACAATGGAATTCAATAAGTTCCTGTAGGCTAGGGGTATAAAGGATAGAAATCAAGGTGACAACATGGGCTAGTCAACGCAGTCTATTTAACCACATACTGCATAAGATTTAATAGTTTCATCAATGACAGTATGAAAAATCACTGAGGCAACATAGACCTATACAGCATACACTATACTGAAAAATACATGAGGAAACTTGAAACAGAGAGCACGTGATTATAAGCATCAATAGAAGATATTCACAAAAAATACATACTCAGATGACACGATTTAGACATTATTTTATTCATATTTGTCTTTTACAGCTCATAGTCATTGTAATAGGATAGAGAATAGAATTGGGATGCATTATAGATAACTTTCATAAAAACGGGAAAAACAAACATGGCAGAGAAATACTAACTTGCTAGCAGATCTGGCAGCCCCATCTCCACCATGCCCATCACAAATGCCAAACAGCCCAAACTGCAAGTTAGGCATCTAGGTGGGTTAGCTCCCAATGGAAGGTGCAAAATAAAACAACAGAAGAGACCTTGATTTAACAAGCATTGTGTAGAAGTCTAGAACCTGATCCAGTCCAGGCAGAGGCCACTGATAATAGCAAACATCTTCCATGGGCAGCTTTTTCCCTCCTCGACGCAAAGCCATGGGATCTGATGCCATACCTACTCCAAAGGGAATGTGATTTCTATTTTGTGAAGTAATATGAACCTGCCATATATTAAAATAGCATAATAGGTTAAATAGCATGTTTAAAGAAGAAGTAATCACATCGTTCATAATAGCATTAAGAACTAACCAATGCAGCACACTCATTCTGAGTATCGCCATGTGAACAACTTTGTGCAGAGAGGAAAAGAAGAAAAAAAAAACTTGACCACTTAAAATTTATTTACAACAGAGACTTTGGTAAAATCATATAAAAATCAGAATTTTCACAGTGATCATCAAATAATAATTTTCCCTTAATAAAAGAAGCCAAAAAAATGTATTTATTATTTCCTTTCTCCAAAGCAGTGTAGGGAAAATACAATTTTTCTTTTTCTTTTTTTAGGGTATAGAAAGAATAAAAAATATATTCCTGAGTCAAGCTTCCAAAAAAGGCTTCCTTAGAATGAAACGTCTAATCATTGTATCTCAACAGAAACAATCTCATTCTATTTTATTTATATGGATGAAATTTTGCTCCTGAATATTCATGCAAGAAACGGGACAATAATTACCGTTCAATAAAATTTTACACTTTTTAATGCAAAAATTATAAGAATAGAAAAAATATTCTGGGGCTGCAGAGGAGAGCAAGACACCTGTGAGGTTTATTAACCAACTAAAATTTTTTCAACCAAATAAACCTGCATATAGTCTTGCAATAGCTAACATCATGCATAAAGGGACAAGCTTTGCATCTACAATAGTCAAAACTAATAAGAAGGCACCATTTTTAACAGATATTTAAAAGTGCAAAACTTACAATTACTTTCGATGTAGTTCCAAGTGTTATGATATCTCCATTAGCAAGCTCAACCGGATTACCCCAGTGCCTACCACCAGTGTCTGAATGGTTTATTGGTTGAGAATTCAAAAGTGTTCCATTTAGACTACCCATATCTACCAACTCCCATTTCATTTTCTGAAATTAATAGCAATTTAACAATAATCAATGCATCACTACACCTTGCAAAATCCAAATGCAAGTCCAAGAGAACAGGAAGAGGTTTACATTCAAATTCCAGTTTATTAGTGCATGCTTTCCTGACACTTCTGAATCCTTTATTAATAAATCACTTGGAGAAACTCTTCCAAGGGTCAGTGGTAGCCTTGAGGGAATTGTTGATTGTACAGAACAACAAAGTCCACTAGAAGGACCAGTTATAACCTCCAGAGTGAGGCAACTTCCTGCACTTCTAACAGAGAGATATGATGACATGCTTTGCATTTTTAACCAATGCAAATACAGAGAAAAGTAACAACAGCTAAACCTAAAGAAGTTAAGAAATTACTATGATCTAAGATATCTCTTTGTACAAAGTCCTGCAGTCTGTCAATTTCAACATTTCTACTGTGCTTTTGAAATTCTGCCAACTGGGCTGTAGAAAGCTTTAGTGTCTGACCAACGGAAACATCTTCTACAGGATTAGAAGCTACATCTAAAACCAAACTATCACCTGGAAATAATTATAGAACAGTATTATCAATCATGACATTGCAAAGTGGTAATGCAGATAAAAGCATAAATGGGATTGAACAGAAAGGCTGCAGTAAGGTAGAGTACCCTGAGGTACATGGGGAGAAGCAGCAGGAAGCCTTTGCTTATAAACAAGACCACGGGTTCGCGGTGAGCGAAAATGACCTTCATTGGTGCAGCATGCACCCTCAAGATCATAGTCTCTGGGCAATTCATTGCTCTGGTTATGTACCACATTTGCATCATCTAAGACAAGGGGCCTCTCCAGGTCATTAACCTACAAAAGTAGCAATCTTTAAGGATTAAAAACATAAGCTCAACTGAAAGATCATAATTCTTAACAAACTCAGAAGTTTTAGAATATTGTTCGTAGATGAAATCCATGAAAAGTATGTAAGTTAAAACAAAATCATTAAATGGTTTATAAGAAGCAAAGCAGGAGCATACTATTGGCAAACGATGTTTTACCGACTCACTGTATGTTGGTGAAACAGGTATTTTTGCGATTGAATGATACAAAATGTCATAGAAAAATAGTAACGTGTCAAGTCCTTGCATTTGCATCCTTGACAGGTAAACCACGAGATTAGGAAAAAGCACTAATCATTGGAGACAGATGCATGGAGCCATAACATGTTTCTTTCAATTTCCATCCTCTCTTAAAGCGCTAATCCATTCATATCTCATATACTAAAATATATACAAGACGGTTACAACAACAAATGTTTAGAAGACTTAACACAAACACATTCATCAAAGCCGCAATCGTTGGAGAGAGATGCATGAAGCCAGCATTGGCTGCTAGGTTATGCACTTAAACTAAAGTTCCACTGAACTCCAGGCAAATAAGATTATATAATCGATCAAGCCCAAATTCCCACTAAGTGGTCAAAATCATCAACTCAAAATTTAGAAACCACAAATAAACTAGAGCAACAAAGGAAAAAGCACCCCAAATCAATGCTTAACCAAAATATATTTGGAACAAATTATCTCGAATAGATCACTTCAAAAGTTTCTCGTGCAGCTCGATGCACTCGCACGTAACTGAAAAGGACGCCAAAGGCTAACTAAACCCTTAAGCAGCGATATCTTTCTGCAAACCACACAGAACTAGGTGAAATCAATTCTCCTCCCCTCCTCCTTCCCTTTTCCCCCTCCCCCCCTGGGTCCATCCAAAAAAAAAAACAATACTACGAGCATATATACTCAAACAGGATGTAACAGAAGTTCCAAATTCTAATTGGGTTTCCCCACTAAGAATATAATTCAAAAATTATCTTGGAATTTGGATGCCCAGTGCTTTCAAATAAATGAAAAATAAGAAACTGATGGGAGAATTGGGAATAAGAAAAGGAAGTACCTTGATGGAGGCGTGGGAACGCGAAGAGAAGACGAAGCGCCATGGTTTACAGGCAAAGACGATGAGGACGATGATGAGAATAAGCATAATGAGAAGAAAGAGACTGACAATGCTCTCTACCATCGCCATCTTCTTCGTTCTCTCTCTTCTCGTCAGAAGAGAGCAGTGATTGGCTTCGGCTTTGCGAGAAGCTCGCATTGAAAATGGTCGCACTCTTTTTTAAAAATAATAATAATAATAATATTTTATTACAATATAAACGTGTTATATCTAATCTTATATGCTTTGTAACAAATTAAACCTTTTAAATTATTTAATGTTCAAATATAAATTTAATTTATCTAACATATATTTGTTAGAAAGGCCTTTTTATTGTAACTAAAATTGAGAGAAATTACATATCTTACAAAATAAATAAATATAAATAAATTTTTAACTTTAATTTTTTTTTTTTAGCAAATAACTGTTTTTTTTTTGTGATTTTAATTTTGATATTGCCTAAACTTTCCGTCAGCAGCAAATAATTTCTTTGCGGAAACAAAAGAAAAGAAAAAAAGATTGATCGATTAAATAAAAATTTGATAAAAATTGTCAAAACTTAAGTAAATTAATTTTGAACAAAATTAAAACTGCGTACATATGTTATAAATGTTAACTAGAGATGACAAAATACCAGATTACGTTTGGGGTTGGGACCCAAAAATCGTTGAGTTTGGCAGCCAAACTAAGAAAATCAAAATTAATTCCTGCAGTGCAAAATGAAATTGCTTGGTGCAGAAGTGATGGTTGCGTGGTATCCAAACAAGCCATAAAGTAAGTGACCTAAACTATTCTTAAAAAAAAAAAATTGGGTTTGGGTTTAATTAGTAGAGGAAAACTTATAGGTTGTAATAGCTTAATATAAATACGTATATAACTAAAATAATAACTGTGATAATTATAGACTAAAGAGACAATAAGGTTGTGGTAATTATAAATATAGGAAGTAAATCACTTTTATAGAATAAATTATAATTAAACGTTGCCTATATATGAAGATTTGGTTCCTCAAAGACACTTTAAAGTTAGGTATGGAGTAAATAATATTTGCTGGAAAGATAAGCATCAACTTCTTCGAAAGGATTAAAAGATAAGTTTTCCAAACAATGTCTTGAGATATTTGGTGATAAAGTATGTGGAATCTTATTATATAAAACACACTATTGTTGTTTTTTATTTGTTCATACTCTAAATTTATTGTCAATTGGGAAGAGGTGATGTTGGAATGGATGTGGACAGCTTATAATGACAAGGGCTCTGGTTATTATAACTATAATGATGACTTTGGTTTTCATCTTCCTTACTCTAATGGAAATGGTAATTGTTAGCTTTTTTTTTCTTTTTTTTTCTTTTTTTTACATTCATTCATATAAATAGACTATATAAGATCAGGTACATAAACTAGCAATAATAAAAGATTAGGTGAGTATACAATAGTTTGCATACTCATAAAAGAAATATTCCCAAGGAGAAGTGAGCACCTCTCATCCTCTTTGAATGTAAGCTTCTTTTTTTTTTTACACATATTTTGTCAATATTTGAAGTATATAATTGTAAGTCTAAAAAAGGTTGAAAACTTTAATAACTAAACGCTCTTATTACAAAAAGAAAAAAAATCATTTACCGAGAAAAGACAAAGAAAAAAACTTCGGAAACCCTTTAAGGTTCTAAAAAGGGGGGAGGTCCCGGCGCTAGGATTTCCTATCAGAATTACAGCTAATTGGTAATTTTTATTTCGCTAAGCTACGGCTAATTGGTAAATGTTAGTGAATAATGATGCTTTAGATCTTCCTTTTTAAGATAAGATGGTTGGAAAGTTCAGCTGGACAACTCTTAATTAGGCCCAAATTAATAGTCGTATACTAACCCTTTTAAGGCTGAAAAGTCTCTTAAATGGGCTTTACCTTTTTTTTTTCTTTTCTGGGCCTTCTAAATTGGATTTGAATATTGGTATATAGTTAGTATTTGATAAACAGATACATTATGAATCACTCCACAATATATGCGTAATGCATTAGGTGTATAGGAGATTTTAGCATAGCTCTCATGTATTTAAAAAAATATAAAATTTTTAATTTGAAATTAGATAGATTTTTTTTTTAAATCTTAGCGAAGAATGGTAGACTGGTTTGTTAGCATAACAGTTACCCAGGTTTTTTTCTTAATTAGTATGGATTTTTAGCACCACGGTGTTTTGTTGAAGTAATGGCGTAGTATATATAATATACAGTACTATAATTTACTTAAAATATCATAATTACTTTAATAGTTAAAAGATAAACTAATAAAATATATAAAGGTTAATTGTCAGCAAACCAAGAAAGCAAATAAGCAATCAGAACACACTCAAAAACACCATAAAACAGTAGCTAAAATAGTGAAGAAGTAAAACTTAATTCATGATACAAAACAAAATTGAAATGCAACTTTTCTTGTAGGAAAAACGGTAGAAAAACAGACAATAAGTATTTAAACAAGAATAATAACATAAACTAAGGTAATGTTTTGTAGGTGGAAATAAGGTGATGGAATGGGAATGTGGATTCCCATTCCATCCAAAATTATGTTTGGTTGAAGTAATATAAAATTAATGGAAAGGAGATTACTTTGTGTGAGAGAATGGTGCTTGCTTCTTAAAATTGATGGAAAAAGAGGAAAAGTAATAGAATGGCAATAAAAAGACTTAAATATCTTTTTAAAATATTCATTTTTTTTATTTGAACTTTGTTTATTATTAATAAATAAAAGATAATAAATAATATTTAAATTATTTTTAAATATTATTAATAGTATTAACAACAAATTTATATATAATTTTTTAAGTCAAAATAATATTTTTTTAATAATTTTATTTTTTAAAAATATTTTTATCTTTTTGTTAACTTTCTATTCCATTCATTTCTCTATTGTACTAAACGCAATTTTAATAACAGTATTTTGTTTTATTCTATTACATTCTTAATTTTTATTTCATTTCTTTCTTTGTTACTAATCAAACCACACCTAAGGAGATAAAAGAAGACAAAAAAAACACAAACAATTTATACTAGTTCAACTTCAATGTAAAACTCACGCCTAGTCCCTTTAACTTCTAATAAATTTTCTCCATTATTCAATAAAACTTATATTCAACTATCTTCACAAACAACATATTACAATAATGTTTATAAGGCTCAACAACAATATTAAGATTTTCATACACTCACCAACAACGATACAAAATAAATGAATAAATAAAATAATATATGTTAGCATAAATACAAAATAGACTCTTTCTCAAACACTAAATAAAACTCTTAAAATGAACAAATACAATCGGCCACTAGGTTCAACAGACTTAGGAATAAATATATAAGCGTAAGTTCACTAAGATAGATCGGAATGTCACAAAACTTTTTCTTCATTTCCGTGTGGCTTTCACACGTCTAGGATCCCTTTTATAATGTCTTTTTCATAACTTGACTGTTAGAATTGGTGTAGATTAAATGCACTAGCCATTGCACACCATTTTTGCTGTAATTTGGCATTTTCTAGTTGACTAGAGGCAAATTTCCGGTTGAGATAGGCTTTTGTATGATTGTTATTTTCGTCTCCATGTTCTCTAGGTTTATTCCTTGTAGACATTGCCCTCTTGATGAAGCAAGCCGTTGGAAACTCATAAGGGAAAGATTTGGAAGACTTGATCTTGATTTGCCATAAGAGCTCAAAGTTTGAAATTTTGAGATGATGTTTTGTAGCCTAGTATGATTCCCAACAATATTCTCCGCTGATTTTGTTTTGATTTTTATTGCCAATAATATTTTTTTTTTTAATGGCAGGTTGACTCTCTCGATAGCTCCACATAATATTGTCTTCTTTGAATCACTCTTGTATTAATAGGAAAAATCTAAAAAACAAATCAAAAGCCTTGACTAAATAATTTAGGCAACTTTAGTAAAAAAAAAAAAATACCTATCACTTTATATTCTATGGTTTAAGATATAATAAATCCTTAATTTTATTCTTTTTTTTTAACAAAATTTTGCAATCATCGAAACTTTATTTCATAAAACCATGAGGCTTGCTAACAGATACCTTTTTAATTTGAACCTTCAAAATTGAAAGGAACTTCTCAAGCTGCTTCTTCTAGCTAGCTACCTGACTCTCTGTATTCTAAACTGTTGTTTCCACAACATATAGCCTATTCTTAAGATGACAGCTTGAGATAATGAAATTTAACTTATTATGCCTAATCAATCCACTTCTTTTCTGCGTTTAATTTTGACCGAAATTTCCCCTTCTATTTAAATAAACGACCAAACGAAATTTACGAAAAATATATATTGACTAAAAAGTCTACCAGGAATTCTTGCAATTTCTGCTTTATGTTTAATTTTTTGGAAAGTCTACATTACATTACATTACAATAATTTTGGTTTGTAAAAAATTGATTTGTCACTATTTCAACTATTGAAAAATTAAGAATAATTAATTTCTATTGTAATAAAAAAAATATTTTCATCATCTTTTTTTTATAAATAAATATCAAATACATAAAGAAATTATTAATTCCATTTTTCAACCAAAAAGAAAAGAAATTATTACTTTCCTACCCAATAAAAATGATCCCACCTTTAAATAATTTTTCATTTTCTTTTTTTTTCCCTCAGTTCTTCAGCCAAATACACGCCAAACTGAGTGACAATAAGTACAAATGATGCTTATATATAGAACCTCCTTTTGAATTTTTGTTTAGATGCTCCATAGACGGGAAAGAGGAAGATGGAAAATATATTAATACGAGCATTTGGGCGGCTTTTCATCAATATTTTATAAATGGCGAGTGGTTGCTTAGTTATGTTTCCAACATTGGATGCCTGTTAGTTGCGAAACATAAGGCATTGATTGATTGATTGTGGATTAATTACGTTTGTTAAGGAAGAGTGCTAGAATCTTACGTCCATATTTGGATTAATTAACTTCATTAGAGTATTAATTTTTTTCCTTTTTAGAACAAATCACAACAAATTAAACGAAAAAAATAATATTATGATCGGATAAGTGTGGCCTGAGGGGTGCGTCGGCTGATTTTGTTGCTTATGAAAATATGGCTGCTTGTTAGATCCCCTTCACCATCCATAACAACAAATCCGTGACATCAATCTGTATTTTCCAAAATCTAGGCTTTCAATCTCTGTCATCTTCCAGATTAAGAAGAATAATTAAGTTCATGACCTCACTGTTTCTGTTCAGCATAGTATTAATTTATTATGCAAGAATACATAGTGCGATCAAGTTTTTCAAAATGTAAATTGATCCCAAATGAGGACGGGGGAAGTGCCTTTGCCTTATAATAATGTTGTTCTCGAAGAGAGCCGTGAGACACATTAAGTTCTCCTTTGGGATTGGTGTGATTTTTCAAAAGTTGTGGCATTATGGTATAGGTTCTCTCAAAAAAGCTATCGTAGAAGTTTTTTAATGAAGTATTTGTAAATTAATATTATGAAATTATTGTAAATGTCTAAATTTAAATTGATATACTTTTAATAATAGAGGTGAAAGTTTTTAAGTATTTCATGTTATTGACAATAATAAATTAATAGTTTTTTGAAGGAAAAAAATATATAATGATTAACAGTTTTGACAAACATTTTTCATGTACGTACATAAGTGTGCATTTACGAAAAATGTAACTAGTGAAAAAGACTAAAAGAAGTTATGATAATGTTTTCCAAGTGCATAAAACTGTAAAAGAAAAAACACATTATGAAACTGTATATATATGATACTCATTTAATTATAATTATAATCTCAATATACCAACTCTAACCTTCTAACTAAGAGAAAACCCGATTAGCATGTATTCATACAAGCAATTCCATTTAATTAAATATATATAGTTATTCCAGTCATATATACTACACAATAACATATTAATATCTAAGTTATAATATGGAAAAAAAAATTAATTAATTAAGCGAAGCACTTTAAATAAAAATAGAGTTTATGCCTGTACTTGTGGACAGACAAATATAGCTGTAAATCATTGATTAAATTGTGTAAATAATCTTAATCATTCTATCTCTCTTTGAATGAATTGAAAAGATTGATCCATGCGATGGTTTATCTTCTATTTTTCTTTCCAGCAGTTCTTTTTTTTTTTTTAATAGACTATCAGATCCAAATCAGCTGTTGGGCGGTGGGCAACTGTAGAAATTAAGTTACGTACTATATATACATAATATTTATGCATTTAATGATTCAAATCTGAGGCATCTCTGCATCACATGTACGTGCTAAGTGCAGACCAGATGCGAAACTTCAGGGAAAGACGAAAGATCTGTGCGTGTATATATATACAAAAACAAGTGCCTGCTTTTGTAACAAAAAAATTGCTGCGTATTGGAAATAACAATATGCTAAAAAGTTTAAGGATGGAATTTGCAGGTGTTTTTAATATGATTCATTAATTCAACCAATGTATATAAGGCTGCTAGCTAGCCAGCCAGCTTTCTATTCTGCAGTTGGTGAGAGATAAAACTTTACTTTATTACCCTGGGTTTCAATATGCATGTGCATTGGACTCCATATTCTGATCCAGTAATTAAATTTACAAGTTTTAATTGGCAGATGCTAGCTGTTGTTGCAATATTTAATTCATTAGTTTTCTTCTTAACTCTCGGAAGATAAAACCTCATTTTTTTATCTTCACCTAACAATTTGATATATTTAAGGGTCGATGCCTAATTTTCTTTTAAGCCTTTCACCTATTCATGTAAGGGTGGATGCCTAATTTTCTTTTAAAAAATCCGCAGGTCGTCTTCAGTGTTCATGGTAACTGGGCGCTGGTTTTCTATTGTGAATATCTGATTTTTCTATAATCTATTAGTATTATTCCCTTTATCTGTTAGTTTATATGGATATTATATTTATATTGGGATTTTCTTCAATTCATCAACTTGAAAGCCCAAATGCAGGAACTCCCAATAGCAACGCAAAACGTCTTCTAGGATACACAAAGATGGTAAGTAATAAAAAATACAAGGCACTTGTAGAAGTAACATGGACCAATGATGCATATGCATGTATGCCACTTGAGATTAGCTAGAATTGAATAAATATCTCTTTGTACTTGTGGAATGCTATTCGTTGTTTGTAAAGCACAAATCTTGAACTATGATGTTATGATAAAAGTGTACAAAATCGAACAAAATCGACCGAATCAAATTGAAACATTAAAAAATCGAACAAAACTAAATTTAGGCAGTTTAGATCAGTTTTTTTGAATGAAAAATCGAGCAGCTTGGTTCGGTTTTCGATTGAGAAAAAATCTCAATTGATCCAGACCGAATTGACCGTTGTATTTATATATGCTTACCCCGTCTTTTTATCGTCACGCACTTTCTCCCTTTCGCATTTGCAAGTCAAGTGCAGTATACTAATCTCATCGTGTCTCTGGCATATTGACTTCTCCTCGCCAGATGCTCTGCCACTCATTGAGAATCACGTTCTCTCAGCACCCATCTTGTTGGCTCCGAGCATGACACTACTTTGCTATCCCTTGCAGCATCGTCTCAGGCCTGACAGTCCTCGGCACCCATAGACTTTGACATACTACGTCTCAACAAAAGATCTCTGAACTCTGCATTCTACGTCGTCTCTCGTGGCCTTTATGTTGCTTACCATCGATCTCACTTCCTAGTCACGAAGCTGACCATCCAAATTGTCAACATTTAAAGATGAGGAAAGTGCGAGTTAGAATCTCATACCATAATGCAATAGGAAATGGAGACCCAGCCAGATGGCAACAATGAAGTCACTGATAGCTTCTTGTCGTTACAGAGATGATGCCAATGCAGGTACTGATTCGTTCGAGTCCTATTCTAGGAATTCGAAAGGTGCAAGAGTTCGACTTCGCACACTGTGATAAACCTGTAAATCTTTGTATTATTTTAATTTAACATATGTGTTCATTGGAAGACTGCAAGGGAGCTCAACGACATTGAATTCAAGTCACAGCTAAGAACTTCACTTTCAAAGACTACGCAAGAGGGTGTTAATTTTGCAAAGTACTAGACCGTGTGAGCAAAAGTGCTAAACATGGCTACCATTGTGAATGGCAAAAGTGGGTCAGAGCCCAATAAACATCACGCTGAAGGAAGGCCAGTGACTAATTGATGCACAAGCAGCAAGCAGCAAAAGAAAAAATAAAAAATCGATAAATCGAATCAAACTGAACCGATTATTTGCAAGTTCAGTTTGGTTCAGTTAAATAAATCAAAATCAAACTGATAAGGTCTACTTTTTTTTTAAAAAAATGTCATCAATTCAGTTTGATTCAGCCTTTAAAACCGACCGAACCGAACCGATGAACACCTCTATGTTATACACCGTTTCAAAAGCATTTTGGCTCCATGCATGTGCATTTAGCAATTTATATATATATATATATATATATATATATATATATATATATATATATATATATATATATATATATATATATATATATATATATATGTGTGTTTATTAAATGTTTTCTATCAAATTTTTCAACAAAATTATAATATGTAAAAAAATTAATAATATAATGTTGAGTTATAAAAAATACAACATATTATATATATATATATATATGTTTATTAAATGTTTTCTATCAAATTTTTCAACAAAATTATAATATGTAAAAAAATTAATAATATAATGTTGAGTTATAAAAAATACAACATATTATGAATCAAATAACAAACAAAAAATTGATTATCGATATTTTGTGCTTAATTCACATTAGTTAGGTTAGTCAATTGGTCGGGCCGACTGATTTATTTAAATATTGACTAAAGTAATTATATTTTTCTTTAAAGATAGTGTTTGATAAATACTTTTTGAGAATTGCACCAAACATGATTTTTTTATCTTAACTGCTCGGATCATTATCAAAGATTTTGCATGGGGTGTTCAATCCACATTAATTAGGTTAGTCAATTGGTCGGGCCGACTGATTTATCTAAATGTTAACTAAAATAGTTACATTCTTTTTTAAAAATAGTGTTTGATCAATACTTTTTGAGAATTGCACTAAACATGATTCTATTATCTTAACTGCTCAGATCGTTATCAAAGATTTTGAGAGTCAATTAAACTTTATGTCCATATAAATATCCAATGGTCACCGACCATTTGAAATAGCTTAAATGCCCTTGCTTTTTGGTATATACAACCTTTTTTCAAATTTAGGTATGGACTTAAGCCTTTAATTATATTTATTTTATTTTAATATTGACTTAAATATCAAAGTGTTGGTATAATAGCATTCGATAGTATGTCGGTTGAGCTAGTACCATCAAGGGAAGGAAGGATTTGTCAAAATCACACAAGTTTTATTTTCTTTGATTAATGACCATTAGATGGTTGACATGTTTGCATGGGTTACGTAGCAGTTTCATTATTTTGTTAATTTGAAAAGGAGGAAGAGGGTAATTAAAGAAAGTAGAATGATTAGAAAAGGTGGCACTCCCACATGGTCAAAAAGGTAGAGGGTAGGGGAGGGGGAGCAAAATTGCCTTTGTATTCTTGCTGCTTGTGTAAGCCACGAATTGGATTCTCTTGTCCTTCTCAATAAAGTCACCTACAAGATTATTATAATTTACGGGGAAACAATTAGAAATAGATAATTAAGTAACCCTAGGCTTCACTTAAGGCCAAATTAAGGGACATGACGTCTACTTGGTTTAAAGATTCTCCATTACTTAAAAACAAAACTTAATTAACTAAGAACTATGCATTTATTTATATATGGATTCTGATGCAAGTATCATTCATTCTCTCTCTAATCAAATGGTCACGAGCTAGCCAGGTTTAAAAATTTTACACAAAAAAGAACAGAACCCAGATAGACAGGTACCAATGCAAAATTTGATGAGTTCCCCCTCTACATTATATAATATACATAAAATTCATGTGATTCACTCATGAAAGAAGCTTTGGTCTCAAGATATATACCACGCTTACTTAGAGGTACCAAAGGTTAGTGAGCTTCCTGAAGTTTTAAATTAATTATGAAAATAACAAAAAAGATGAGAAGGGGAGGGTTGGGATCGATGTTTTTGTCTGGATAGTCTGCTTGGTCTTTTAACTCTATATACACAGCTATAATTATTATTTAGGGTCAGTGGAACTCTATTTGTTTGATTCCCAATTAATGCAGAGAAATTTGTTAAGCATATATACATGTGATATGATCAAAGTCTTTCTCTTGCTTGTAAAGATGCATCACAGAGTCATATTTTAAGCTGACCCTTGGGAGATCTTTAAAAATTTTTCTTTCAAAAAATCTTGAGGATATGTTGAGATCGTGGTTTGTTTATTTTGTTAGAGAGCACTGCAATATGAAATTTTCGTTTTATGTAATTAGAAAGTAGCACGCACTCAAAATCTTAAAACTCGAATCTAAAATTTCAATTTAAATTTTTAATATTTTATCAATATGATTAGTTAAGTTTAAGCTTGGTCTATTTACGAATATTGCATATTATAATGATCAATGAGTTGGGTCACCACGTTGTATTTTAAATTTCTATAATTTTAAGAAAATGATAATTTTTTTCCTAACAATGGAGATAAAGGTAAATTGAGTCAATGACTTCTCTTTTACATTTTCAATTCCTCAATGAACCTATATATATATATATATCCGTTATTAGCATTTGAGGGAAGTTTGTGTACGCTTAATTTGGTTGGTGAAGATTTAGAATACAAACATAAGATTTGATATTAATTTTATTTTTATTTGTATTTAATAAAATAAAATAAAGTTAAATTGTTAATATAAATACATTTTTTAATATGTAAGGCGTACGTATCTGATTAAAACTAAGGGGACAAAGGAGATTGTTTTTAATATCAAATAACTACTCGCTTTACTTAACTTTTTTTTTAATATATATATATATATATATATATAATATTTTACCTCTTAATTGAAATATTAAGTTATTAGAATTGATATTTAATTTATTGTTTGTGGATAATTTTTTATCTATCAATAATATTTAAATCATGATACGTGATATAAATAATTTTAAAAAATATTATTTTTAATTGTCACGTATTATAATTTAAACATTACTGTTAGATAAAAATTATCTATAAATGATAGATTAAATTATTTTTCTTTTATTTAAAATATTCTTCTTTAAGTACATACGTAATACGTAACACTTTTGCTTTGTTTGATGAATTTGAGCTCAACGCATAATTCTTAGATAAAATCCTTAGTTGTAAAGATGTGTTAAACTGCTTGTATGGTTGCTATCAAATACCACCAAAAATGGGAATCGTGCATGCAAATATAAGGGAAACCCACCGATTGATCTCAAAACGGAAAGTAAAAAATTATGAAGACTCCAGGGAATTAAGGATATTGGACGGGTCAGACTGAGTGAGAAAGTGATCGATAAGCATTAATTGTAGTTCCACTTCTCCAATTTTGTTTATATATATATATATATATATATATATATATATATATATATATATATATATATATATATATATATATATATATATATATATATATATATATATCTTCATGTTTGTCTTTTTGTTGACCTCGGATGTCCTCGTGACACAAGCATCCTCAAAATTCTAGCTCGTCTAATATTTCTTTCTGGATTAATAATGCCAATGCTTCTTTTGTTTGCTTTCGTAACAAAAAACCAAACAAAATGCATCAATTTATTTTGTTAAGGTTCTAGGGCTATATACCTCCAAAAGCAGGCGATTTATGTTGTAGATATATATTTTTCCTTCTTCCCATATATTGAAAACGTACGTTGCACGAGCCATTTTTCCTACTTCATTTATGTCCAGGTGAATTGCCAGCTTGTCCATTTGGGAGCCATAAATTTAGATTAATCTACTACGAAATCAGATTAGATTAGTTTACACTTTTGATATTTATTTTGAATATAAAAAAGATATTCCTCAAACCCACACATATATATGTGTGTGTGTGTGTGTTGGTTAATATAGGGAGGAAAATGGGAAGAGTACAATAACAGAAAGGCAGGACCATTACCAAATATAGTAATTTAATATATAGTTAGATCAGAGGTCCGTGACATTGGATGCTGGCGCCTGCTGCTCGCTTTTACATCTAACACGGTCACATCACTGTAGCGGTTCAAATCCCACGCACCGCTCTATAACTAATTTCTATCCTAGTATGAGTCATAACTGCTACTTTTGTAGGGTATTGGCACACTTTTAGGCATTTAGGTTTAGGTCGGTTGGGGTCTACTACATATAGCTTCCGGCTCCCCCTTTGGACTTTTCGGTTTTCATAATTATTAATTACACGACACATAAGTTTTTACCTAATTAATGCTCGTAATAATCTTAAGAAACGTATGATATACAAATTCTTTTTTTTTTTTAATTTCAATTTAAAAAATTAAAATTTTAATATTTAATATAAATTTTAAAAAATTATTTTTTAATAAATTTTTTATAAAAATATTCTCATAAAAAATGATAAAAATCTTAATTTTTCATAAAAATAAAAAAATTTCTTATAATATTAAAATATAATTATATTTTTTATTATTAGTATAATTATAATAATAATAATAAATTATTCTCTCTCTCCACTCTCACTCTTCTTCATCTCTTTCTCTTTTCATTCTCTTTCACTTTTTCTCTTATTCTCTTTTTTCACTCTTACTTTCTCTCTCATAAAAATAATAAATTTTTTAAAAATATATAAAAATTTATAAAAAAATTAAGTATAATCAAACAAAAAAATAAAAGATTCTCAATAATTTTAAAGGTTAATTAAACACATTTGATACATTTTCAAAAATTATAATTTCCATCAATTATATTTTTTAAAAGATATAATTTTTGAAAACAAATTTTTTTATCTTTTATCAAACGCCCTTTAAAGTTTATATATAACATAATGCAATATTAATTAGAATAAATTTTTATTTAAACCAAAATATTTAAAAAAACTAAATTAATTATAAATATATATATATATATATATATATATATATATATATATATATATATATATATATATATATATATATATATATATATATGTGTGTGTGTGTGTGTGTGTGTGTGTGTGTGTGTGTGTGTGTGTGTGTTTGTAAATATATTAATGTATTCTCATTCAATTTTATTTTTAATATATTTACATATTTATTTATAATAAACTTTATTTATTTATTTTTATAAATATAATCCAAAATGTTCTATTAATTATATACATTGTGTGAAATTCAATAGCCTACAAAAAGAGATGTAATTTTGATATGTATTTAAAATGTATTAACATTTTTATCAGTCATGACACTATTATTAATTATTAATACAATATTATCATTAATTATATAGAGCATTAATATATATATTATGGATATCATAAAATTCATCCTTATTTTATATGTAATTTTTTAAGTGTTTGGATATTATTATTGGTATTATTAAAAAACAAATTTGAGACTCATAAAAATGTGAATGTAGTAAAAGGAGTGAGACGGGGGACAATCGCTCATTTCTTTTTCAGATGGCTTTTGATTTTGGGCATGTCTTTATTAGCAGACCGTACAACATGGGAAGTGGGTTTAATGGATTATGCTAACTCCAATCTAAGCACCGTCCAGCCGTAATAATAATTCTCGTTTAAAATATTGAAACGCATTATTTATAAAGGTCAACATTTTCAAAACACAAGAAAATAATGATTTCCTCTCTTTTTTAATTTAAGTTAAAAACTAAGTAGTGGCGCAAGCTCATGGGTCAAGCTCATGTTTGTTTACGTATAACTTTATTAGAATTTAAGATATTAATTTTTTTTAGTGAATTTGGTCATTTTTATAAACATATAGTATTTTACTGTTTTTTAATAAAAAAAATTATTATTAAATGCAAAGATGGTGAAATTAAAATTTTCACAAGTGCTACACCAAATATTAACACATAATAAAATAATATTAAAAATATCGACTAAAAAATAATTTTATTACTTCAGTATTTAATATAATATTTAAAAAAATTATAGGTGCATTTAATAATAATCTTTCAAAAAATAATAAAAAATATTTAATTTTATATTTTTTTATGTAAGGATATTTTTGTAATTTTTTTAAGTGATTATATTTTTTTCATATTTGGTTTATTTGACGAAAAAATGAATTTACAAAGTAAAAATATATAAAATATGAAATATGAAAAAATAATATATATAATATAAAATTTAACAATAGATCATTTATTTAATTATGTTGTAGAATCTATGCAAGTTAATTCTAAGGCAAGCCCATTAAATTTAAAGACTTATAAGTTTAATATTTAAGTTAAAACTAAAATTTATTTTACCTATATATTATATTTAGACCCAAATTCATTAAAATAGACTAAATATAGTCACAAACCGACCTAACCCCAACACATCTAAAGCAATCTTTCTTCCCAAATCTTTGCATCCACTTTATGAAAGATTTACAAATTGATGATCATTTTAAGCCTTACGTGGCGCTACCTTGAGGTAACAAGCTCAAATGCCGGTGTTTCGGGAAAGCATTACAAATAATAATTATAATCCACTTATTGAATTTGAATTCTGCTAAAATCCGCCTAGATTATTTTTTTTTTTAAAAAAAATTCATTAGGGTTAGGTGATGAAAAATTAATTAACATTATGTTGTGAAGCTACTAAAAAATTATAAAGAAGACATACCAATGCGTAAAAGTCAGTATGGAACGTTGAGAATTTAAATATGAAAATTAAAAATTATTTTATTTAATATCAAAATAAAAATTATAATTTCTAAAAAAATTTAATTTTTAGAAATATTTTTTAAACATTAATTCATATAAAAAAATTACCACTGAGAGAGTAAGAATCAGTGATTTTCGTGAAAAGAAATTTTTTTATCAAGAGTGAAATGATAATTTTATTTTTTAATATATTATGTAAAAAAAATTTATAAAAAAAAGTAATTGTTAATATTTTTTAAATTAATGTAAACTTAATAAATTATTATCAATAATTTATTTTTTTTATTTTAAAAAAACTAGATAAAGGTAGTTTTAAAAATTGTACATAAATTTTTTTAAAAATTTGAATATAATCAAATATGGGAATGAATATTTTAAAAAAAATATTATTCTCATTAATCATATTTTTAAAAAACATAATTATAAAAAATAAATAAAAAATTTAGAGTTTGTTTAATTTTTGTATTTTTAATTTTAGTTTTATTAAAAACTAAAAATTGGTCACCAGAACGTATTTGATTGATATTTTTTATTTTTAAAATTTTTAAAACTAAAAAAAATTTTAAAAATAATAAATTTTTAATTATTTTAAATTATATACATAATATTGCATTATTTATATAATTAGAAAGTTATAAAAATAAAAATATAATTATATAATAAAAAATAGTAAAAATAAAATTATAAATTAAATGTATTTTTAAAAATATAAAATAAAAATTATTTTTAAAAAATAAATAAAAAAATAAAAAAAATATGCCTCCCATATGTATATTATGTATAATGAAATAGTTGGGGGCAAGCAAGATATGATGAAGGTATTTGAATTTGAGGCGTGCCGTGATATTGAGTCAGAGCAGGTCATGCCGCGTGGGACTGACTATTTGTATATATCCATTAATTTCAAAAGTCTATGCTGAAAAACTGAGGCCATATTTTTAGCTCCAGATTTTCCCCAAACATAATCATTCACTGACGCAGGTAGCACCGTAGCAGCCGGTCTTCCTAACGTCTACCAAACAAAACCATATATTTTGCATCACAAATTCCTCCTTGCTAATTTTACATTTTTAGAGAAAATTTTTATATGCACTCATAAAATAACTACCAACTTAAATATTAACTTAATTGAGTTTTATTTATTTATTTATTTGTACAAATAATTAGTATATTATATGAATGCAAATATTTTTTGTTATTACATAAATATAGTAATCATCATCTTGGGTAAATGGAGAACAAAAATAAGTGGTCAGTTTTTTTTTTTATTTTATTTTTCTAAGATTCTGGGATTTTTTTTTTTTTTTTTTTTTACTTTCTCTCCGCAATGCAATACCAATCAACCTAAGTTGTGAATCTTACATGGTGTGGGTACCATCGCTAGAGAACAATGGGTTGCATTCAGAAATACTACTTATAGACTCAGAAAGCAATCAGTGTCGAGAAATATTTGGGCGAATCCATTTCTGCTCTGACCTTCTTGTTGGCGTTCTTTTGGAAAAATAATAGGAAAGCTGGTAATTTTGCAGCAAAGTTAAAACCCATCCGTCTCTCTTTTTTATAAGCTCATTTCCACTTAAGGGCATGCCTAAACCAAACCACCCCTCCCCCCCCCCCCTCCCAAAAAAAAAAAGAAAATTCTGCAGAAATTTATTATCCTGTCAAATTAAGCCAGAAACGAAAATACTATCATGGGATCTTCTTTTCTTTTACTTCCCCCGGGCCCATCTTTTTTTAAAAAAAAAAGAAAATTGAAATTTAATTAGTTTTGTTGCTTTTCGTAGTGTGCGGTGGATTAAGAAATTATACAATGAGTTGGTATTTAGTTTTTTTGTCAATTAGTTTGTGACACGTTATAAAGTTATAAAAATTTTTTTTTTACGTATCCCTGTTATCAAACAAAAAAGTTGCCTAAACCAAATAATGTTATAATGTTCTTTGTACAATTCAAGTGGCACAAAAGGCCCACTCTCCCTACCACTCCAGACTACATACCCCGGACACTTTTTGGCACTACAAATTCACTCCCACCCCCTGCACTTCTCCCCCATGCCAATGCCTCCACTTCTTCCATTTTCTTACTCGCTTTGTTCCTTTCATTAGTATTTGCTCGAAGATCTGACCTGTTGCTTCTCTGGATCTATCTGGCTCACAAAAACAGAGCATTCTGTTCCAATTTGTAAGTCCAAATCCATTGTTTGAGGTACTCTCAGGTTTCTTTTCATTGCAAGTTCTTGTTAAGCTACCACATGGCTGCAATTGTGTGCCATGGGTTACAGTCGTGGCTTGAGTCTCAGCTCGTCGAGTCAAGAACACTGAAACTTAGTTTGCCTTTCTCAAAAACTCTCACCCCACCTCAACCCATTGATTTGGCCTTCAAAACTAGCTTCCGGGATTCAAATACCAAACCCCATTATTCTGAAGAAATCAGCAAGAAAACTGATACCCATGATGATAACCATGGTTGGAGCTTCCTTCAAGCTCTTTCCAATGTCAACCAAGGTCCCAAGGAACCATTAGAGGAAGAACCCATTTATGTTCATCCTCAAGTGAAGCGATCTTCGTTGGTTCTTAATGAGAGAAGCCTTGAATTGTGCACTGAGAATTTAGGGAATGAGACAGGCACTGACATTGTTGAGAATGGCATTGACTTGCTCTGTTCTTCATTTCACTGTGCTGACGGAGATTCGCCAACAAGGGAGCAAACAGGGCGACGTCAATGTTTGGTAGCTAGGAAAGTGAAAGCCCGGAATTTTCCACCTCCTTTGACAACGATAAGGGGTTCGGAATCTCTACGAGTTAGGCCCCACCGTGAAGATGGGCGGCTAGTAATTGAAGCCGTGAGGGTCACATCAAGTGCTTCGGGTTTCCAAGCTGAGAGAAGCCATGGCCGCCTTCGCCTCTGCCTTTTGAAAAACTGCACTCCAAGTTTTGACCCGGAACAATATGACGCAGAAGAAAACGAACCAATCAGTGAAGGGTATGAAGAAGAGCTTGAAAGTGAAATGAATGAGCAAAGACAAAAAGACGAAGAACAAGAAGAGGAAGCCGAAGAAACAGAGGAGGAAACAGAGGAAGAAGAAGATGTTGAAGATGGTGAGGATATCAATGGAGATAGTTGGAAGAGTGGGGGGGAGATGAGAATGGGAAAGTACGAGAAGCCACGAAGGTGCAAAGAAGGAGAGCATGAAAATTATGATTCGTTAAATTGGGAGCCTCTTTGGGTTACTACTACTTCTTAGGCTCTGTTTTAGATCTCTATATTATTATTATTATAATAATAACAGTTTTACATTTTTGAGCCTTTGTCCTCTTCCCAATTCCCCCCCCCCTAGTCACTTTTTTTCCGTTAATTGAACTTCCCAGGTTTAAACTATGGCTGTGGTCGGTAGTTATTATCGTTACTTTCTCTCTCTTTCTTGGAAACACGCACCCCAACAGACTCTCGCATGCACATATACATGACAACTCTTCACATTGCAGGCATAAGAATCAGGAAAATTTGCCGAAAGTCCCTTACAAGATTTTCTTTTCCTTCTTTATTTATAAGAATTTGCCAAACATAGAGTTCAACCAAAATGGAAAACCAGGATGATGCTTATAGACGCTGGTCTTCTTCTCCGAATACTCCAGGCAGAAAGCAGTTAAAGGATTGTGGGTGGTCCCAAGATAACAATAGAGAAGAGTTAAAATTGATACCCGAAGACGAAGACCCTCTCTATTTACAATGGTTTGAGTAGGGGTAAAATGGTAATTTCAAAAGACTCCCCTAACTCGATCATTGGGGCGATTTCAACGCCACCCCCCAGAGTCACTTAGTTATTGGCTTTCCAGAGTATCTGGAGAAAACAGCAGAAAGATTGGTGCAGACCAGATCGTAATGCAAGATGAGGAGAATCTTAAACTCAATTTTCGTATGAACAAACGTGGATAAAAAAAGTAAATGAATAGTAATATAAACACGGTGGCATTATAATTCTATGCCACCGAAGAAACGGTTTGGTATATTATTATTTTTACTTTAATAATTAAGATGATGTCATGTCATATTTAAAATATTATTTGTATTTAAAATATCATAAAATGACAATTGATACTATTCAAAAATTATAAAAATTTCATATTATACTGTTTTTAGTGTATTTTAAATTTTATAAGTTTTTATAAACGATCAATTATATTATTTTTATGACTTTTTATTGTCCTATAAAATATATATATTTTAAAATATCATAAGATTTAAAATTTCGGTACGCCAAACTAATTTTAAGAGTGATGTAGAAAGAAACAAAAGACGCAAAATAATTGATGAGTGTGATAAATTAAGGTGTAAATAGTTAGTAGAATATTTTATTATCAAATCACTGCTCAATGCTACATATATAATATTAGGTTATATTTAAGTGCTCCACCGAACTTCATTAAGCCACGTGCAAATTGTTTAAATAATATAAAATTAAGATTGAACGACGAGCTCTAATAATTTAAATGGAGTTAAGTTCGGGTCTCATTCTGCTCCCGCAAAACCACATGCCTAATAAACAATCAACCTTTTTCGAGTATTAGGATTAAGATCATTAATTATACTTATTTATTTTAATACATATTAATGGCAAGAAAAATTAAACAAAAGATGATTAATTAATTTTTTTAGATATAGTTTTTAAACAGTGACATCTTGCTCAGACTACGTGTATATACATGTAATCCACTTTAACCACGAACTGTTGCGATCATTATTAAAGGTGTTTGGTAGAAGTATAATGCTACACAGCAATAAAGTTGCATGCTCTTCTCATCTTCCATTGAGATTTTTAAGCATTTCATATATAATGAGAATTTGGACTAAATTCATCGATTGGCCTTCTTACTTCTTAAGACCACACAAGGCAAGGCTTTAATTGCTTATGCGGTCCTCGAGTGATTTAGTAGCTCCTGATTTTATCATGGGTCATATTTTAGTGCAATTTTTTTTTCCTTTTCTTCTTCTTTATTACTAAAAAGTATGGAATAAAAAATAACGTATGAATTACAATTTTTTTATAAAAAAAATTACACAATTAAAAATGTCAGGAACTTAAAGTACAAAAGATGAATTAAATAGTAGTGTAGTCTTTATTTTATTATTATTATTTATGAGACATTAATGCTAAATCATAGTGATATTATGGGAATAGCCCTTACTGTGGATATCTTCTACTGACGAGCAAGAGCAAAGCTAGCATAATATTGTATTAAAGAAGAAATGGCATGGGGCACATCTTCTTCTGTTCGAGAATCCCCTGCAGTAGAAGAGGAGGCATGCCATAGTTTAAGAAGGAGACAGAGATCCTAACTAGGGCTATTCTTCGTGGACTAGTCTTTTGCTTTTCTCCTTCTCTAGTTGTGGGACTTAAGGAGGAAAAGATGTCACCGGGCGTTCTAGGGTATACTTTTCTTATAACCTGAGTCTTTTTTTTTTTTTTAAATAATTCATTGTGTGCAGTTTGAATTTTTGAGCCAACTCACCGAATAATTCAGTCATAAGGGTATTTTGCGGGGAGATTTGGCAAAAAGAAGAAATAATGATATATAGAATGACGTGGAATGAAACATGGCATTCTTGGTAAAGTTTTCGGTGCATATTCAGAAACAACGACATTTTCTTTTCTGTTTTTTTTTTTTTTTAATTTTCGTTCGTTGTCTTTATTGCTTTTGTTTCCTCTTGTCTTCTTTTTCCCGCTCTGTACTTTTGACGTGGAAGATTATGGTAGTTGCATCAATTACATCGATTAGCAATAAATGGACGAGAATCTTTCTAGAAAATAAAAATTAAAGACAAAAAAAAAAGGGAAGAATTTTTAATGTTATAGCAGAAATATTTAGCCAATAAAGAAGGAAAGAATTTATTTCTGATCAGAACAAGATTTGATTCGCTATTTGTGTACGGACTGATGCAATCTACCCTTTTACTCTCTCTCTCTCTCTCTCTCTCTTTTCTTTCTTCAGAAATGAAATGGCCTAGTTGTTGCAGGCTGGCGGTCTGTGTAATACGACCTCAAAGAAATAGAAAAGCCTATAATTCACCCAATTGCTGCTGCTTTTGTATTGAATCACCCATTCCGGTGAGCGATGCAGCTTAAAGTGCGGAACCATATCTTTTTTGAGACAAATTGATCAAAGTAACCTAAAAGCAGTACCAGAACCGGGATTGCATTTTGCACTATAACCAACCCACAGGAGGATTCGTATCTGTGTCGTACCAACTTGGGGGACCAACATATCCGTGACTCTGAAACCAAATCGAACCATAATCCCTCTCTTTTATTTTGCGTCTTTCGTCCACTTTTTACTGTGGCCACTTGAGCTGAGGTGCCCTTCAACTTCAGCTATATACGGTCCACCTCTTTTCTCCCCTGACAGCAGCAGTACCATTACGTGAAGGGAACTCGACAAATATCCTGCACATGTTCGACAATTATTACTTAACCTGCAAATTCTACATTTACCCATGATTATTTGACAAATTCTAAAAGCTCATGCACTCGGATAATGCAAAAAAAGGTTAATAAAGTTTCACAAAAATGAATGTTTCCATATTTAGATAAGTTTTCATCGTATGACAATTTCTTGAGTTATGTTCTTAGACTTTTGGAGTACGATTTATTTTGAATTTTTATGATGTTCTTATAGCATCCGTTTTCTGCTTTGTTCACAACTTTTTTTTAGGACGCACCGAAAAGAAGTTTGAATTAAAGATCTTCGGTTAACTAACCAAAGTTCCACACTCCTCACTATTCACCACTGTTCAATTATGCCTAATGGCTTTGTTGACAATTTCGTTAACACACTGCCAAAAAACAGTGGTCGCAATCTTAATGCACTGTGCCTCCGCGAATTTTATATGCTTACTTTTGCTTAGTTGAAGATATGATGATGAGGCTATTTATGTTCTAGCTAATGGCGTGTCATGCCTGCTTTGGGAGGTAGAGGCACGGCAGGGAAAATAAAACAAACAAACCGAAAAAAATAAAATTTTAAAACCCAAAAACTGCAAAATATTTTATCAAGAACTTAGAATAATAAAAAAAATGAATAATGCACTAACTTGTACTTTATGTAAATAAAAATTTCAATTAAAAATATTAAGTTATTAAGTGTAAACCTATGAATACTAGTTCAAAAGTTTTGAAAATAGTTAATTACTTACATTCTTCTTTGTTTTTTTGCTTGATTTTATAAGAAAATAGTTAATTACTTACATTGATCTGTTTGTTTGTTTTTTCTTATTTCACTTCTCGGACAAAGAGAATTTAGTATTAGTCATTTTAATTTGGTAGTTTCATTTTGAGAGTTCTTGAAAGATGCAAATATGTTTTTTTTTTTAATAGAGTTACTTTGCTAATGGAATCAAATTTGCGCTTCAAGCTTGTATAAAATTCCTATCACAGAAAGTTCTAAAACTGCTGATGCCATTTGTGAAAAGGCAAACACAACGTAAAGATAAAAACTTGTGGGCTTAAGAATCTACTAAATAGATTCAAAGTTTTTCCTTTTTGTCTCCTTTTTCTTAATAAAATAAAGGCATTCAGTCGATGCAATCCACGAAATCATTGGGTTTAATCCAATCCAGAATGCCAAAATACGCCAATAACATTGCACCGCGTGTGTGAATGAGAGGTCGGGAGGCCAATTGGAAGCAAATCGAAATTGAGTTTAGGGAAATAGATTATTAGGTCAACTTCATTTAAAAATAATAAATAAATATTAAGCATATCATATGAGCCTCATTAAACAATGTACTTAATATGTGTACATTTATTTTTATAATGACCTTATTTATTTATTTTTGATATAAAAAGTGTTCCTAAAAATAAAGAAAAATTACATTTATTTATTTTGATATGTATTTTTAGTTGCAAATATTTTCTAATTTAATTTGGGCCGAGATGAGAAAAGATTAAAAATAAAAAATTACATTTATTTATTTTAATATGTATTTTTAGTTACAAATATTTTCTAATTTAATTTGAGCTAAGATGAGAATATATATATATATATATATATATATATATATATATAATTTTTTTTATTTATTACCTCTTTTACAGAAGGGTTAGTTGGTTTTCTTGTTAGTTAAGAATTGGAAAGCTTTTTTCTTTGTTTTGGTTCAATAAAAGTATCACTTTCTTCTTTGCTTCCACAAAGTTTTGGAAAGCCAGTTGTGAAATACCACCTACTTAGGCACCCAAAAAAGGATAATAAAAAAGAAAAGCTTTGTATTGGCAACTTGTTCAAACTATTGTAACCAATGTTGGGTTGGAGGGATTTTTACAATTTGTGTTTGCTTTTGGTTTTTCAATGCTTATTAGTTTGGTTGGACTTGGATTACATGGATGAGCTTTTCCACAAATGGACAACTCAATTAGTGACATGCAACTTTTGAATAGCAAATACACATCCATTCTCAACTTTTAAAGGAACCAAATTTTCATTATTGAACATCACAAAGAGAACCACCTTGATTTGTTCAGCTGGGTTTCAATTATAAATAGTAATAAATTTTGAGTATGTTCAATCTATAAAAATTTAAAAATAGATTAAATCAATCATAAATAAACGTATAAATATTATATAATTTATTTTTAATTAATTAACATGTTTATATATTTATTTATAATTAATTTTATCATGGATAGATTATGAGTCGGGTTTCTTGAAAATAAGAGATCCTTCTCCATTCTTGGTGGGTCTAACCTGCCATAGCGTCACCAACAAAAGGAACAACCGCTGTCACAAAAGCAATTCATCATCCTCCTTAGTTTAGAGTGTTTGGACCCCACCACCCACATCCACCCAACCTTGGACACAAGCGGAGCCTATTCAAAGGGGACAAAAATGGTGGAGTCGACTAATTCAGTCGTTAATTGGTTATGGATACTATTTAGTCTATAAGAATTTATAAATTCAAATTGGAAAGTGAAAACCCACATTTGACCAATTATTAGAGAACGTTGAATGTTCTTGGCCATATTTAAAACAAAAATAAAATTAGAAATTATAACAAAGTGATTATATGTATTATTTTATAGTGCCAAAATAAAAAGTCACGCTCAAAAAAGAAAGGTTTTAGAACATTTTAAGTTTGTATGGCTGAAATTATAAGCCCTCTCTTTTAACCTCACTACCCAAATGGATAAGCATGTAGAATTTATTCACACATGGCATGGCTATACCATGCGTTACAGAGCCTTACTGCATTTAGTACAAAGGCTACCTATTGATTGTGGCTTGAAAACAGTATTCTCAAATCTTTTATGTGGGTGATTTTGATTACTCCACGTACAAGCAAATGGACCACCCTCTGTTACCAGTTACCTCTTGAGCCTTGACCCTATTTATGTCCAATCGTAGTAGTTCTTGTCTCTTTCTTAGCTTTCATATTTCATTAATGGCCTTAAAAGGGTGTTGGAGAATAGGTACCAAATCTGTTTAGTCCACGAGAAGCATTGGTTAATTCATTGCAAATTGCAATGATAAAAGTGTAGGGAGGACCGCCAAAAGAATTGAGACACTTGTTGTTTAGGCATTCCAAGGCTGTGATAGTCTTAAAAAAATTGAGATGTGCTTGACAGATAGAGCGAGATATTATTAAGCAAAGATTTTTTACTTTGCCATCAAAGGTTTTGGGGAGTGGGTGGGGGAAAGATGCCAAATTACTTACCTATCCAGAAGAGTATATTCATTAGAATCTAGACAAATTCTTCAGAAGGCGTGATTGACTATCTATGATTTGGTTGTCTTGCTTCCCTCATTGAAAATGGCCCACCTATTGTATATTTTAGACCATATCTAACAAGATTTTGAGATTATTTGTGTGGTATTTCTTTCCCTTGTTTTAAATTAGGACTTTTTAAATGTTTTAGTATTGTTTGAATAAGCTTTCATGAGTCTTTATTGATCCATCTCTCTTCTATAGTAAAAGGCAAACTACAATTCAAATATATAATCACATTTCACATGTTCGTTTTTATCACAAAATCAACTCTTCCATTACTTTTGTTTATTTTTATTCGTAAGTTAGACAATTTTTTTTGGGAGAATAATTGGGTCGGGGTGTAAATTGTTTCATTTTTAGTATTATTTCTAAAATTACCAATAAAAGTTTTGACTTTAGATCTAGATATTTAACCTACGAGAATCTCATATTATAAACAATTTATACAAACATATGAATCTCCCCCCTCTTTTGAATTTATCTGACGGTGAAACCACTAAAAAAAGGGGGGGGGGGGGTAAGCTAACCTCAGAATTTACACACAAACTTTTTGTTCTTCTGGTCTCCCACAGAAAGTGAGATCTTTTTCATCTTGATTTCTTTTCTTCCTCTTTGAAACGATATTTTTCATCATTAGGTCTTTCACGTCAAAAGGCTTTCTTTATTCTACCGAATACAAGAAAAAGACATACCCACCTCATCCAGCACAAACATCTGTTCTTTCAATTTGGTCCTTTCTTTTAATTCACAATTCAGCCCCTGGTTCCCCAAGTTTTACCTTTCCATCATGTTCTTTCATTGTTTGGGTTCCTGCTGATAACTTTTATCAACACATTATATCATTAAAAAGAGAGACCACAAAGTGCAACTTTTGTTATTTTTTTGACCCCAACAACCAATTTGGAAAGAGAGAAAAGATCCCAATAAATAGCCTTGATTTGTTCTGGGGAACAAAAAGATTTTTTAGGGGATTTTTAATGATCTGTTCTCACGGAAAATCAAGGCAAGCAGGGTCCAATGCTCTAAGTTGTGCTTAATTTTGGAAACACATGGACAAATCAAGTGTAAACCGCAACATAGGAAAATTTAAATAGCTCCTTGTTCGTTCATTATCCACACCAATAATTTTATTACAATCATGTGCAGTCTCTTTGACTTCAGAAATATATGACCATCACAAAAAATATACAAGGCAATTTCAAGTTTTCTCCTTCCTCTCAACCCATGAAAACAACCAGTACCTAAGGGGTAAGAAAATATACTTTTCCCCTGATTCCTATCAGCAAAATAGTTTTGTTTGGTTTAATTTTCATATCATTTAATGAAACGTGACACCTGACTATCCACATATGCATAGAATACAACTGAGGGCCTTCAATCAAATGCATTCAAAATCTAAATTTGAATTTGAATGTATTGACCTCCCCATGTGCTTTTGTTTTAAGCATGGTCTAAATGCATTTGACATGGCAAATACCTACCTTCCAGCACAACTCCCCCTGCTTCAAATCATCATTTCATGGGTCAAAACTATTTACTTGAGTTTCTCTTGGTCAAAGTATTTGAGAAGAATAGACAACTAGCTCTACAAGTTGTCCATATGACAAGAAGTAAACCATCCAACGACTTGCAGAGCCACTTTCCTTATGCGTAGACAGAATGTGTTGCAAGGGTGACATTATAAAAAATGCAATTATTCAATAGTGCAAATAAGAGAACATACTCTTACAATAGTGTAAGTGGAGAGAGGATCCAATCAATTATATACCGAATTTTAAAAATCCTTCCATTAGGAGTCTAACTAGGCCAAAGTCTATAATATACTGCCAACGGAAAAACTCATGCAAAGTGCATTTAGCTCATACAATAGAAATCACATAATTTTTAGGTTTTAAGCATATCCATTATGACTTAGAATATTGCCACCATATTGTGATCACAACTCACCCTTACAAAAGTAGGCATCTCTGCAATTCCCTTACTAGCTATATTGCCGAGGTGCTTAATACGGTATTTTTCTTTCAAACAAATGATACAAGTATAAAATTATATACCATATAAATAAAAATATTTTTAGAATGCCTAAAGAGTCTTGACTTAGGTAAGTATTTATTACAAATACGATGTGAATCTAAAAATCTTTATACTACATAATTTATTAGTCATAAGCATAGCTTCCTTCCCTACCTTAATAGCATTCTTAAACCTCAATAACCTAGAAAGTTGCTAGCCAAAACTAAGGGTGTGCATTGTCCACCAATTTGTTCAATTCCGACCAAATCCTTTGAAAAAAATTGCATCAATTGGATCGCTTTAGATTATTAATATGATAAGAAGTAAACTATCCAACGACTTGCAGAGCCACTTTCCTTATGCGTAGACAGAATGTGTTGCAAGGGTGACATTATAAAAAATGCATAAGCATTTTTCATATTATTAATATGAAAGAAAAAGTAAAACAGAAAACTGTCAAAGCATCATATATTATTTCTGCTTCTTTCTATTACAACGATATATTTTATACATAACTCAGTACATTTATATCCATATGCCGCAGTATTACATTAACTTAGACAAAAAATGCTAAGCAAAAGAAATAAACGTACAGCTATTTCCCATTTTCTGGCTGAAATAAGATATTTTGATGTTGCAACATCATTTTTAATGACATTGCAAGGTCAGTGAGTATTGGTACACTTTTGCAAGTTTGCACCAATATTAATATTACATGCATGATCATTCTGAAAGGAAAAGCAAATTTTCCTTCTTCATAGCCAAAAGAAAAAATCCGGATAGAAAATCACTAGCCTGGAAATGCAAAATGTAACCGATCTGTCTGTTTATGAAAATTGCGATCATTTGGGGATGTTACCTTCTCTCCTAAGCCTGAATGACGCATCATCTCTGCAATATGCACTAATCATCGTCAGTTTCCAAAAATTAAAAATATTTTCAAATTCTACAACTTTACCAAAATAAATAGACAATTATAAATTAAGAGAAACTAAAAGCCACCGCTCTTAAACAGATTTGGATTCAGAAATATGCTCATCTAGTTTTAAATATTTTTTCTGGCGTAGAAAATGAACACTTCGTATGGAAACTTAAATTGTATAAAGATTTATTTACAGGTTGCATTACCAGGACAAAATCTCCTAATAAATATCTCATTTAGTTAAATCTGTGACACTAAGACTACCACTCCTAGCTATATGGTGGAATATTATTACTCAAGCACTATTTAGTATCTACTGTCGTTCATCTGGCAACCCTCTTTAGAAATAAGAAGAAAGTAAGAAGTACTCTCAAATATAACTGGTTCTCGAATGGTTAAAAATAAAAAGGTCAGAAAATTACAGCAAAAGCAAAGAAAACATAATAAAGAAAGTGGTAATAGTTATTAAAGTTCCATTAATAGTATGCTAGCACAATGAAGTACATGAGCAAGGGGAGCATGAGCCTCCTCCCATTAATGTCATGCACATTTTCCACATATCGATGACGTAATGACTGGGGCAAGCACAGGCGATGCAAAAATAACTTAGAAAAGATTCCCAAAACTCATGTCCATGACCAAATGGAAAAACTTGAACTTATCCCAGGGTTAAAAGCCGCATACTAACATCAACAACAATAAAGTATTTTTCTGTTAAGTGGGATTAGCTACATAGTGTTAGATATTTTAATTAGTGGCGTTTTAGATATATATTTTATTATATTTATCCATTTAAACTTGATACAACTAGATATCATTTAAATCTATTTCAAATTTTTTATGTTCCTTTTATTTCTAGAAATTTAATCTCTTTCTCTGAACTTGATATAGTTTGATACTCTTTTAAATTTGAGAATAGATGTTTTAGTTTATTCAAACATAATCATCTCATTGGTTCTAGCATTTTATCTGATGGTTTGTACAAATTAAAACTTGATAACCTTTTTGCTTAGACTCTTTTAACCTTGCATCATAATGTTGATACTAAACCTGAGTTAATTAATAAAAAATCAGCTTACTTGTGGTATAAACCTTTGGGTCACATATTCAAAGAAAGAATAATGAGATTGGTAAAAAATGAAATCTTTCTAGATTTGAATTTTGATCTTGACAAATGTGTGGATTGTATTAAAAAAATAATATAAAACACACAATTAAGAAAGTAGCCACAAGAAGCACACAGCTCCTTGAACTTATACACACCAATATATGTGGGCTTTTGCATGTTCCATTTTTTGGTGGAGAAAAGTATTTTATCACTTTCATTGATGACTTTTCACGTTATGGCTATGTTTATTTGTTGTATGAAAAATCTCAGTCAACAGATGTTTTAGAGGTATTTGTCACCGAGGGAGAAAAACAATTAGACAAAAAAGTGAAAGTTATTAAATCTAACAGAGGTGGTGAATATTATGAAAAATATGATGAAACTAGACAATGCCTTGATCCATTTGATAAATTCTTTGAAAAGCATGGCATATGTGTCTAATATACAATGCCAGGAACACCACAACAAAATAGTATTGTAGAAAGGCGTAATCGTAATCTAAAGAATACGATTAGGAGTATGTTGAGTTTTTCTTCTTTATCTATATTGTTGTGGATGCATGCTTTAAAAGCTATTATGTATTTGTTAAACAGAGTTCCTAGTAAAGTAGTTTCAAAGACTCTTTTTGAACTATGGATAGAAAAAAAATCCAGTTTAAAACACGTGTATGTTTGAAGTTGCTCGACAGAAATAAGAATTTATAATGCACATGAAAAGAAACTGGATTCAAGAACAATCAGTGATTTCTTCATTGGTTATCCAAAAAAATCAAGAGTATAGATTTTATTGTCCTAGCTATAGTACAAGAATTGTTGAAACTAGAAATGTTAAGTTCATTGAAAATGGTGAAGCTATTGGCAGTGTAGAACCACGAAAATTGGAAATCCAAGAAGTTAAAGTACAAATTTCTTTACCTAAAACTTTTTAAAAAATTGTTGTTCCCACAGTTGTAAAACAGTTTGATAACTTAGAAGAATAACAAATGATTGATAAAATACCTCATAGTGAAGTTATCACTAGGGGTGTGTAGTGGGTGGATTCAGTCGGGTTTAGAGTGTAACCCAATCCGCCCGACCACTCGTTGGGTTAGCAAAAGGAAAATTGAAACCGATCGCAGGTTCAATGAACCGAAAAGCACAAGTTTGTTCAAGTTTGCGAGTTACTGTGGATTGACGTGGGTTGAGGCTTATAAGTTGCCACAAGCACTTTGGACAATAAATGAGAGGAAAATGTACCTTCACCAGTCCAGGAGTCAAAACAGAAGTTGAAAACTGTGAATGCAAAACCAAGCACAAGAGAATACTATATTAATAAAATAATCATCCTTAAAAAATTGCATGTGGAGAATGGAAACTAAATACAATGGCAATATATCCAAAGGAGGCTAGAACATTTTGCAGAAACACAATCTTTCCCCAGATAAGCTACTGTGGATTCCAGGCAACCAAGATATGGTTAGGGATTTAGGGTTTTCAAGGAGAATGTGAGAAACTTACTAGAGACAAAGATGCAGAGCTACCGTGAATGATGGAGGCTTTGGGCGTGACGCGCAATAGGGAGGCAGTGCCCATGATGGTGATGTTGTGATGAGAACTAAGCTAAGGTTTTGTGATGGAGGCTTTGGGCGTGACACGCAATAGGGAGGCAGTGCCTGTGATGGTGATGTTGTGATGAGAGCTAAGCTAAGGTTTGAATGTGGGGAAGGGGAACTGAGACCGAGAGAAAAACTAAAGGGATCAAAAGTGCAAAGGACAATTGGGATTTAGGCATCGCGAACTCGAGTGAGAGGAAGAAAAGAAAAGGGGCAGGAGGTATGAAACGACGTCATTTAAGTTAAATGAGAAGTGTTTTTCTTATACTTTCGGTCGGGACGGATCGAACCGTTTTTTTGAGCCCAACCTGACCTGACCAAAGTAACCCGATTTTTTAAAATTTTGTAACCCAATATTAACAAATGAGCTATATTTTTATCGATTTCACTCGGGTTAATTCGGGTTGCACGGGTTGTGTACAACTCTAGTTGTCACCAATGAACCTATAACAGATGAACCACATGAAATAATAATATTAAGATCAAAGACAAAAGTGATTTGCTATTTCTAATGATTATATGGTCTATTTGTAAGAGTCAAAATTTGACTTAGGAGTTGATGATGATCCAATTTTATTTTCACAAGCTATGGAAAGTACCAATAATAATAAATGGTTAGATGCTATGAAAGAAGAGTTAAAATCAATCGATCATAATAAAGTTTGGGATCTTGTTGAATTACCTGAAGGTTGTAAAAGAGTCAGGTGTTAATGGGTCTTTAAAACCAAACGCGACTTAAATAGCAATGTTGAAAGATTTAAGGCTAGACTTGTTGTCAAAAGTTTTGCTCAGAAAAATGACATTGACTATAAAGAGACATTTTCTCCTGTCTCCAAAAAAAATTCGTTTAGAATTATTATGGCAATGATAGCTTGTTATGACTTAGAATTATATCAAATAGATGTGAAAACTATTTTTCTAAATTGAAAATTTAGAGGAAGAGGTTTATATGGATCAACTTGAGGGTTTTTTAGTAAAAGAAATGAATACATGGTGTGTAAATTTAAGAAGTCAATATACGGACTTAAACAAACCTCCCGGCAATAGTATTTTAAGTTCAATAATATTGTCACTTCCTTTGAATTTAAATAAAATACTATTGATCGGTGCATATATATAAAGATTAGTGGGAGCAAGTTTATATTTCTGATTTTGTATGTTATTGACATCTTGTTGGCTACAAATAATCTTGGCTTATTACATGAAACCAAAAAAATTATCTCTTTGAACTTTGAAATGAAAGATATAGGTGAGGCATCCTATGTGATAGGAATTGAAATATTTTATGATAGGATAGGTCACAAGGAATGTTAGGACTGTCTCAGAAAGCAAATATTAATAAAGTTATAGAGAAATTCAAAATAGAAAAGTGCTCTGTAAGTGTTGTTCCAATTCAGAAAAGAGATAAATTTAACCTTATGTAATGCCCAAAGAATGAATTGGAAGGCACAGAAATGGAAAGAATTCCTTATGCATCTATTGTTGGCAGATTGATGTATGTTCAGACTTGTACCAGGCTAGACATCAGTTTTGCTATTGGAATGCTGGACAGGTATCAAAGTAATCCTAGATTGGATCATTAGAAAACTGTAAAAAGTATTTGCAAAGAACAAAGGATCATGTACTTAGGGGTGAGCATAGGGTTGGGTTGATCGGGTTATCGATCCGACCCGATGAAAATCGGGTTGGAAAAAAATGACTCGAATTTAACCGAATTTTTAAGCTATTCAAAAATTTTGGGTTAATTTGAGTCGGGTTCATCAGGTTAGATCAGATTATGTCGGGTTTGTCGGGTTGAGTCTAAGAAATTTTTTTAAAAAAATCACCTGACCCACTTGTTCAAACCCGATTTTTTTAAAAAATTTAACCCGTTCGAACCCACTCACCTGACCTAAAGTGACTTTTTATTGGGTTAGGTCGAGTTGGATCGAGTTTTCGAGTTTGTGCTCACCCCTACACATACTCACTTGTAGAAAATCTAATCACTTTGAGGTGATTGGATATTTAGATTCAAATTATATTGGATGTGTTGATATAAGAAAATCTAATCACCTTGAGGTGATTGGATATTTAGATTCAAATTATATTGGATGTGTTGATATAAGAAAATCTACATTTAACTACTTGTTCCTTCTAACATGAGGAGTAATATCATGGAAGAGTGCGAAGCAGTCTGTCATTACTGCATCCACTATAGAGGCTTAGTTTGTGGCATGCTTTGAGTCCACCATTCATGATTTATGGTTGCGAAATTTTATTTCAGAGCTTAAAATTATCGACAGTATTGCTAAGCCGTTGAAAATTTACTGTGATAATTCTGCAGCAGTCTTTTTTCAAAAAAACAATAAGTATTCAAAGGGTGTTAAACACATAAAAGTGAAATACTTTGCTGTTAAAGAAGTTCAAAAATAAAGAGTGTCAATTGAGCACATTAGCATCAACTTTATGATTGCAGATCCATTAACGAAAGAATTGCCGCCAAAGACATTTAATGAACATGTCAAAAAAGTGAGCATTATTGGATACCACTATTGAGATTATGACGAAATTTTATGCTCTTTGGGCTCGTTTGATGAATCTGATAAGTAATAGAATAAGATAAAGTTATCCTATCTTTCTTTTATCTTATGTTTGGTGGGGTAATTGGATAGGATAAAGTTATACTCTGTATTATCATATCTTACCTCTAAGTGAAAAATTATATTTGAGGAAGAAGGCTGGGTTACAAATCAACCAGATAGGATAAGAAATTTTTTTTCCTCACTCAACCTCACCCTCGCCCTCGACCTCATCGTTCCTCATCCTCACCTCGCTCCAACTTCTCCAAGGCATATCACTCTTTCACCCTCGCTCTTACCTCTAAGTGAAAAATTGTATCTGAGGGAGAAGGCTGGGTTACAAATCAACCAGATAGGATAAGAAATTTTTTTTCCTCACTCAACCTTACCCTCACCCTCACCCTCGCCCTCGACCTCGACCTCATCGTTCCTCATCCTCACCTCGCTCCAACTTCTTCAAGGCATATCACTCTTTCACCCTTGCTCCCAAGCACATCGATCCTCCTCTCGCAACGGCTTCTCCCACCGTTGACCTCACTCTGTCTTTCAACCGAGGTAAACTTCAATTTTGCTCACCCTCACCCCTCATACCCCTCAGAATTCGCCCCCTCAGAAAACGCTCCTCCTCCCTCACCTTGGAGACATTGTCTCCGTCACCCTCCAACCATGGATCTCTTCCCACCGTTGACCTCTCTTTCTCAAACCCTTTCGTTGCTGGGATACTAGTTACACAGAGGTAGCACCTTACTGCATTTCCACACCTCTTCGTCACAATGGTAAAGCACTACAGACCAATGAGTATTGAATCCCCTTTTCGCCGGTTCGAATCTCTATCCTTTTCTGCTGAAACCGTCTTAATCCCCACTTAATTGCTCTGAAAAATACTGGTTTTCGCTAATTGGCCAGAAAGTCATGCCTCAAAAGGCTATCTCAATTCCCTTGCACTTGTAACTCGCTACATGTGCTCTGTCTAATGTGAAAACTCATCTTTTTAACTTTTATTTTATTTTTTTTCCTCTTTATTCTTTAATTGATGGGCAAAACTAGGTCCTGGTATGGAAAAATGTTATGTATTTCACTTAATAGGTTTTATGTTAACCTCATTCTTCTCTATTCTTATACGTATCATATACCTGTATTGTGATTGTGTTAGATGTGCAAAAAATTTGCAATATTCAATTGCTGTTAATCCTTTACGGTAATAAGTGGGAGACAAGTGAAATCTCTGCGACCAGAAAGTCTATCAATTTCCTTGGAAATATTATTCTTTTAGGAAGTTTCTACGATTCAAATGTTTTTTTCCCCTATGTTGTGACTTGCAATGTGTCTGACTTTAGAATTTTGGATGTGCATCTGACTTCAAAATTTTTTGTGATTTACGTCTCTGGATTTGCTTGTGTATGCTAATTTGTTGTGTATATGCTCTTATGGGTTACCTTCTGCTTGTATATATTTTGGCCGATTCCTTCCCCTTCCTATTATTATTAACCATGCTTTGTTTCCATATCATGGTGCCAGTTAAAAAAATAAATTCCTGGGTTTTAGAATTTCAATAGATTAAGTTTCACCTCTCTTAGTTATTAGAAGTTGTAGTTAGATTAGACATAAACAAACTTCCATTGGACAAAAAAATACTCCTTTATTTTGATCAGGGCAAGTAGTGTTTAGCATACTAGCCAGCCATCTATGTAATCTAGTGGAAAAATTAGAATCTAGGAAGTAAAAAGTCATGTTGAATCTCTCACTTTCTAATGGTATTTTGCAATGTTACTTTGTGTCATCGTTTATGAATTTAGTTTGGGTGCTGTTATGGAAAGTTCAACCTCCTAAGAGGTGGAGTTTTTTCAACATTGGATTAGTACTATTTCTATGTAGAGATATATGTTATTTTATTTAACAAATAAAAATATCTTGATAAAGATTCTTATCCAAGGGTAAACCTCCCAAGAAGTCAAACTTTCCATAGCAACACTGGTTTATTATTCTATGAATCCAAGCTAGACACCTTACTTGACAAGGATATTTGTCTCTCTATTGTGATAGCATGTAATATTTGATAAACTAATGCTACTCGTATTGTTAATACTGGTTTTGTTGTATGTCTAATAAGCAGGGAACAAGTGATGATGTTGTTGATTGGTCTCATAGAAAGCGATTATAGGAACTTTCCAAGAAAAAATATGATCCCTTGTCGGTTAAGGGCTCCCATTGCAACCTTGAAACTTTTCCTGAGTACCTCAAGCACATGCGTAGGTTCTTAAATGCCATGGAGAAACTCTCGCTCGTAAGATAGAAAAAGCCAGAAGTCACTCCAAATCCTAGTCTTTCTGAATTCAGATAGAACAAATGCTTGAGATTTAGTTTAAGGTAGCTGGGTCTTTTGAAGTTTTTGAATCTAGGAAAGTAGAAGAACCATGGTTTGATTGAAGATTAAGCCAAACAGCTGGACAACCCATGCTACTTTTATCCTTGAACCTAGGATTTGGAAGTATTAGAATTGAAAAATGACTGAGATCTAATCCTGTAACTCCAGATTAGACAACCCATGCTACTTTTATCTTTGAACCTAGGATTTGGAAGTATTGAAACTGAAAAATGACTGAGATCCATATCCAGTAACCCCAAATAGCCTTTTTTTTAGGTAGAAAATTCGTTAGTGGTCTTTATCTACATTAAGTAATTTATTAAAAAATATAAATGAAATATACTGAATATGAATATCTGGCAAAGGTGTTGAGTTTATGTATAGGTCATCATCATTCTCATAAATAATGTTATTTTTTCCACTACTAAATCTTTCCCCCTTAGAGAGCAAATGAGATTGTTTATTTATTTATTTTAAAGGACTTTTATTAGTTATGTTACAGTTAAATCAAATAAAATACAATTCGTTAGTGGTCTTTATCTACGTTAAGTAATTTATTAAAAAATATAAATGAAATATACTGAATATGAATATCTGGCAAAGGTGTTGAGTTTATGTATAGGCCATCATCATTCTCATAAATAATGTTATTTTTTTCACTACTAAATCTTTCCCCCTTAGAGATCAAATGAGATTATTTATTTATTTATTTTAAAGGGCTTTTATTAGTTATGTTGCAGATAAATCAAATAAAATACAATTGCTATCAGGTAATAAAAAAAATTGTATTAAAATTGATTTACAAGGATAATTAAAATTGTATCAAATAACATACATGCAACTAAAGTGATGAAGTGCATAGTGGTCTGATGTTTTACTCTCATGATAGGCATACTAGTTTGATGATTGTGACTTAGTACTATCATTTTCATATAAGTTTTTGTCAATAGAATTGATTGGCAATTTGCTGGTCATTAATATCAAAGTAATCTATGGGATTATGCAACTATAATTATGTTATTCTCTCATTAATTAGGATAACTCAGATTTATGTAATTATGTTATTCTCTCATTAATTAGGATAGCTCAGATTTATGTAATTATGTTATTCTCTCATTAATTAGAGTAGCTCAGATTTATGGCAATTTAGCTTAGTTATAAGGCTGACTTTTAACATGTATAAACAATATATATGGGAAATCTCCAGGAGGTAAAAGTACATTTTTGGACTATCTTTTTCATAGTTTGTCATAGTATCAGAGTCTCTCAGGATCCTAGTCTAGTCTAGCTAGCAGTTTCTCATCTTTTGTTTTTTTTTCCTACACTGCTCTAGTTCAAAGATCTTTCTTAGTCCACTAGTGGTCCTTCGTGAACACTTTTTTTCTTAACCTCATGTCTATGGAAAAATCTGATGTCCTACTGGTTCGCCTTAATGAGAAAAACTACTCAGCTTAGGCTTTTCAATTCCAGATTTTTGTTAAAGGTAAAGACCTTTGGGGTCATGTTGATGGCACCAAACCTGCTCCTATCAAAGCTACACACTAGGATGAACATGCCAAGTGGGAGGTAAAAGATGCTCAAGTAATGGCATGGATCATAGGTTCTGTTGATCCCAACATCCTACTTAATTTAAGATCCTTAAGACTGCAATTGATATGTGGGTCTACCTGAAAAAAATCTACAGCCAAAATAACACTACTCGGAGATTTCAACTTGAACACGAAATTGCCATTTTTCTACAGGAAAGTCTTTCCATCTTTGATTTTTATTCTCATTTCATGAATCTTTGGGCCGAATACACTGATATCATCTATGAAAACTTGACTAATGAAGATCTTCGTTTGGTACAATCTGTTCATGACACTACTAAACGCGATCAATTTCTCATGAAACTGAGAACGGACTTTGAAGGTATTCGATCCAATTTCATAAACCGAGACCCGGTACCCTCACTGGATGCTTACTTAAACGATCTCTTTCGTGAGGAACAATGCCTTCTCACTCAAACCACCATGGAACAACAACAACTCTCCTTTATTCCAGTAGCATATGTAGCACAAGGCAAGCCAAGAGGAAGAGACTTAAGTGCTGTTCAATGTTTCTGTTGCAAAAGTTTTGGGCATTTTGCTTCCACCTATCCAAAGAAATTCTGTAATTACTGCAAAAAAGAGGGACATATTATTAAAGAATGTCCAATCTGACCACCCAAGCACTCTGCTACAGCTTTTACCGCCTCGGTTGGCCCTAGTATTTCTATGAATACAGCTTCTGTGCAACAAAGTGCTACTGCTCCTGTTCAACCTTTGAGTCCTGAAATGGTTCAACAAATGATAGTTTCAGTATTCTCTGCTTTTGGCCTCTCAGGTACTTCTTTTTTTACTTCTCCTTGGTTCTTTGACTCTGGGGCTTCCCACCATATGACAAACAATGTTCAACACCTTACCAATGTTACCAAATATTTTGGCCATTTCAAGATTCATACTGCTGAAGGAAATAAATTGTCTATAACAACCACCGGTGATATCTCTTCATCTCTAACTGATGTCTTTGTATCTCCTAGTCTCACCAGTAATCTTTTTTTTTGTTGGTCAATTGGTTGACAATAATTGTCGGGTAGAATTCTCAAAATCTAGTTGTCTTGTGCAGGATCAACACATTGGGAAGATGATCGCGAAAGGGCCTATAGTTGGACGCCTTTTTCCTTTCCATTTATCTGTGTCTCCCTCTTTCTTACTGCCTTTTGTTTCTTGTAATTCTGTTGAAGTTGATTATCCAACGTGGCATAAGCGTCTTGGACATCCCAATTCCAATGTATTTCGTGAGTTGCTAAAATCTGGTTTCCTTAGAAATAAAGAGTATATTTGCTGCATACTCTGAGATAATTTGGTTATGTGGTCTTCTTACAAAGTTTGGCTTCCCTCAAGCACAACCCACTCCGCTACATGCCGACAACATCAGTGCAATACAAATCGCAACAAATCCGGTTTACCATGAACGCATGAAGCACATCGAGGTTGATTGTCACTCTATCTGCGAAGCTTATAACCGCAGAGTTATCACGTTACCTCATGTCTCGACATCTATTCAGCTTGCTGATATCTTCACCAAATCTTTGACACGTCAGCGCCACAATTTTCTAATAAGCAAATTGATGCTTGTTGACTTACCAGCATCAATTTGAGGGGGGATGTCAATGGAATTGATTGGCAATTTGATGGTCATTAATATCAGAGTAATCTATGAGATTATGCAGCTGTAATTATGTTATTTCTCATTAATTAGGATAGTTTAGATTTATGTAATTATGTTATTCTCTCATTAATTAGGATAGCCTAAATTTATGTAATTATGTTATTCTCTCATTAATTAGGATAGCCCAGATTTATGGCAATTTAGCTTAGTTATAAGGCTGAATTTTAGCATGTATAAACAATATATATATGGAAAATATTCAAGAGGTAGAGGTACGTTTTTGTCCTACCTTTTTCATAGTTTGTCAGCTTTAACATGTAACATTGGCAGCCTAAAATTAAATTTATTATTTTTTCCATCGCAAATTATTTATGTACTGTTTTAATGAATTTGGTCTTTACAGAAGCTTTGGTAAATGATGTAGTATACTTGTAAACTATTTTAGTAGCTTTCAAGTTGTCCAAGAGAAAATCTGATGACTATTTATGATATATTAATTTATAAATATTATTTTGTTAATTATATATATTTAATTTTAATTTATGCCAATGTATAAAGTAATAAAAAAATTATATTAAAATTGATTTTAAATAATTATATATGTAATTCTATTATAAGGGTAATTTTATCATTTTATATTTTTTATATCATATCCTATCGTTATGGGGTTTATTCTAAACACATGATAGGATAACATAATGTCTATCCTAATACGCATCAAACACTAGATAGGATATGAGTTTATCAAGTCCATATCCTATCTTACTGGTATCCTATCTTGACCACCAAACGAGCCCTTATGGTAGATGCATGATTCTCCTCATTGAACTAAGAAGCACAACACATCCACAAATTGATGGTCAAACTAAGTCACTTAATAGAACTCTTAAGTCATCTCATTCACAGCATTTGCGGCAACAGACTGAAGTAAGGGGACATTGCAATATCATAAGTAGAGTTTGCATACAATAGTGTAGTTTACAATACCATAAGAAAATCCCCTTTTGCTCTTATGTACACCCGACCACCCTAACATGCCTTTGACTTAATTAAATTGCTTAAGGAACGTGGAGTTAGTGCAACTATAGTTAATATGTGTAAGAAGTTAAGTAGAAATTAGAGAAGGCCAATGCCAAATACAAGAAAGAGTCAAACCAACATCACATAAAACAAGTGTTTGTAGTTGGAGATTAGGTAATGGTGTTTTTGCCAAAGGAGCAGTTCCTATGGGGACATATAACAATTTGTAGCCAAAAAAATATGGATCATACAAAAAATTGGAGAAAATCAATGAGAATGCCTATATTGTTGATTTACCAAAGATAATGGGAATCTTCAAAACATTTATTATGATAGACGAACCCATTCCATTTATCAGACATTCCCCTATATCTAGATGTTCCAATGAGATATCAACAAAAGCTATTTTCAAAGCATACACTATCCCAATAGGGTACACCCTATTGAGGTCATTTTGATGCCCAAAATCTATTGTCTTGGCACTATGTTGGCCCTTTTTCTATTTTTTGTATTTTTTTTTCTTAGTTTTCTAGTCTATTTATGTTTCTTAAAGTTATTAGAAGTCCTAATTAGTGTCATATAAATAATTTATTTTTTATTTCATTCAGAACCTTTTTAATGATTAATCAAATTTCAGAGAATTTCTCTTTCACTCTTGGTAAGGGTAAAAAATATTTAGATATGATGGAAGAATTACTTTTAAGTGCTTTTTAATAAAAAAAATACGAATTTTCTTATCACTCTGATAGATTAAAGATTACAAAGTAGGGCCGAAATTATATTGTAGTATTCAAGAGTTTAAAGTAGAGAAAACTTTAAAAACAGTAGGACTTAATAATATATCTATTGAGTTGTAAAAAGTTCTCGGTAAGAAAACGTAAGTTGGATCACTAAATTATTTAATGAAATAATGATATATAAGAAAATGTTGGATGAATAGAGGAGTACTTTAATCCTTATCTATAAAAATAAGGGAGTCATATAAAATTGTGTCAACTATAGGAGATTAAACTCATAAACCATTTTATGAAATTGTGGAAGAAGGTCATTGAGCAGAGATTAAGACAAGAGATTCAAGTAAGAGAAAATCAATTTGATTTCATGCTAGGAAGATCAACTATAGAAGTATTTTACTTACTACGAATATTGATAGAGAGATATTAAAAGAATAAAAAAGACTTACATATGATTTTCATCAATTTGAAAAAGGTGTATGATAGAGTGCTAACAGAGGTATTATAGAAGGTTTTAAAAAAGAAAGGAGTATGTATTGTTTATATTTAAGTAATTAAAAATATGTATGATAGAATAACAACTTATATGAGAATACAAAAAAGGGTCACAAAAGGTTTTCTCATAAAGTTTCATCTCTAAGCCTATATTTTTTTAACTTGATCTTGGATGCACTCATTTAACATATCCAAGAATTGGACCCTGATGTATGATTTTTACATATGACATAGTTCTAGTTGATGAATCGAAAAAGAAAATAAATGCGAAGTTATAATTATAGAGATAAGTTTTGAAAGCACATAGCTTTCTTATAAGTAGAAATGAGACATAATATATGGAATGTAAATTTATTAAAAAGTGTAGAAATTCAAAATTTAAATATGAAACTTAGAGATCATTTATATAAAATAAGTCATAATTTTTAAATATTTTGGGTATATTATAAAAAATGACAAAGAAGTCAAACGGGACGTAAACCACAATATCTAAATTGGATGGATAAAATAGAAGAAGGTTTCAGGTGTCATTTATGATAAAAAATTGCCACTCAAAATTAAGAAAAAATTATACTATACAACTATAAGACCTGCAATGTGTATGGTATTGAATATTGGGCAATTAAAAGACAACGTAAAAATAAATTTAATATTGTAAAAATGAGAATGCTATGTTGGATGTATGGACATACTAAACGAGACATGATTAAAAATGAATGCATTAAAGAGAAATTGGAGTAACAGTGATTGTGAAGAAACGATAGAATCTTGTTTAAAGTAACTTGACCATATGCAAAGAAGACCTGTGGAAGTCCCAACAAGAAGAGTAGATAAGATGGAGAGTAACTCGATAGTTAGAGGTAGATGAAGACAAAAAAAAAGTGAGATCATTAAAAAGAATTTAGCAATTAATAGTTTATCTATTGATTTCATTTACAATAAGACACTTTAACGTCCTTTGATCCATGTAGCCAACTCCAATAAAAAATTGTTTAAGTTCCATTTTCTTGCTTGCCAATAAAGCCAGGAGTGGCAGTTTGACAAATAGCATAAAAGGCTTCTAATATCTATAGAGATGATTTTCTTATTTCCATAAGATATATAAAACATGGGAATCTTTTGGTACCTACAATCCCAATGGCTATTCTAAATAGACCAATACCCTAGTCTTCATATCTACAAAATGAAAGAAACATGGGATTTTTTTTAATTGTTAAAGAAATGAAAACTTACCTCGCTTCCTCTCAAGCTCTTCAACAAGTTCTTCTTTCCATTTTCTTTGTCTCTCATAGAAGCTTGAGCTGCATATAAAAATATTCCCATTCTTTGATTTTAGTTTGGTTTGGAAAATAAAGCTAAAGCTAGCATCAAACAGTAGATACACACCTAGCACTAAATGATTCTTGCTGAGCATCATGAATAGTCTCTTTCCATTCATTAAGCTCAGATGGATGGATTTCTTGCAAAGGTCTATTGTGTGCACCACTAACTTTTGATTGATTTTTGATATGACTCCCATGCCTCACAACAGTGGAAACATCAGCCACGAAGAATCGTCTGCTAGCCTGACTTGGTGACCTACTTTTTGGTGTTTCATTTGAGACATTTGAAACAACTTCACTGTGTGCAATTGAAATAGGTGCTGGAGAAACAATTGCATTCGATATGCTAAAAAATTCTTCATAAAGAGGAGTTTGGAGTTTCTTCAGTTCGAAAGCCTAGTGTCATGTAAAAAAGAGAAAAAAAGTGTTTATACTTGCCATGCCACATTTCAAGGGAAAGGCAAACAGCTAGACAAAAAGTACCAACTATCTAGTATATTGACTTACGTGGTTTCATCCACAATTCATTATGTCATGTAAAAAATAGTACCTTTTCATCGAGGAAATCTCTAATTTTTGACTCAGTGACTTCATCATCATCATCGGCTCCTAAAGGCTCACTTGGAAATGAAAAGTCATTCTCCACCTTTAGAGATGCTTTAGAGCTTCTCAGACTCTTACTAATAGTCTGATCAAGAGACAAGTTGGATCTTCTTTTCTCCAAATCTAGATTTTCATCAAACTTGCAAGGCCAGTCATCCATAGGTTCACACATAGGATTGAAACTCTATTACAGTGCACATATCATCCCATTATTACCAAAAAATAATTATAGAACATCTCAAACACTGTAAGAACAAAAAAATAAACATACCTTCACATCATCTGATGCACCAACAAAAAGATCATCTTTATCATCTATCTGACACATGTCATCGTCATACCTGCTTGCTCCTTGGTAGGAAACTGAGTTTAGAAAAGTTTCAGGATACATAGTTGAGCATTTTAAGCTATCCATCTGACAGACATCCTCAAGGCCTGTGCAGGTTGCTCCACTGGTAGAATCCAAACTGCATAACCAAAACGGAGTCTAGTAACCTAAACCCATAAAAAGTTCCACAAACATCAGATGATGTACTTACAAGTTTCTAGAATTCATCCCAGATGTCGTCTTCTTGCAAGATTCCTAAAATTTATAAAAGTCCATATAAATAATAGAAGTTATAGTCAAAATAATATTTCCATCATATAAATCCACTATAGTGATACTAACCACAATTGAACTGCATGATATACAATTAAGTTCCTGATACTCACAGGTGACAAATGGATGCTGCAGATGATATCATCATAAGAATCATTAATAAGATCATGAGTGAAAACTTAGTTGAAAACAAACTAAATGTGATTGTGTGTGCTACCATCATTGCATAATTATTACTTAAGTAAGCTAAAGAGAAGAATGATGTGAAGAATTACCTGTAACAAGTCTGATGCAGAAGACCTTAAATATGGTTCCCTGGCACCACAAATTGATAGGTAGCGATTAAAACTAAAAGTATCTAACATAAATGGGTACACTCAAGTAAAACGTCATACTGTCTCACTAGCTCCTTAAAAAATAAAAGTAATTAGAGTAAAATAGGGGGACGTCAGAAAAAAAAAGAATGGGCGAAAGTCTATTTGTAATGTACTTCTGTAAGCATTTCAACAAAAAATCCTTTGCCTCCACAGAAAGGTGTTCAGGTATGGGCGGATGAGATTTAGTTGTCCCAATATGGAAAAGGGCAGCAACCTGAAAGAAAGAGTAGCTTTAGTAAGCCAACTCTTCAAGAGCCAAGTCAGAGAGAGAGACAGAGATAAACTCAGTGAGGATTTAAGTAAATACCTCCTGATATTGTTGGCTCCATGGAGGCTTCCCTGTGGCCATCTCTATCACAGTGCATCCAACACTCCAAATATCAGCAGAGCTAGGAAATCATAAACCAAAAGTCCATGAAAATTAGTTATCAGAATGAAGTACAATAGGCCCCTCAATTCTTCCATTCTTAAATGATAATTTAAAACAAAATCATGTTATTCTGTCAAATATACACTCCAAAATAAAGCAGAAGAGAACTTTGAAACAGTATTCCAAAAGGTGCTCAGTTCAAGTTTTTTCCACGATTTAAACATGATTACAAAAACAAAAGAATTAGTAAGATGGATGAACCATTGGAGGACAATTGAATATGTTAGAAGCTGGTCAGAAGTTATAAAGTTCAGAATTATATGCACAGAGCCCAAGAGATCTAATAATTGCTTCTAGATAGATTCATTCATTGTATCAAACATGAAAATTAAACCATAACACACAAATTAAGGAAAAGAAAATGAAAAAGAACACATACATGGCTGAAAAGGAGAAAGCACCACATTTTTAGGTATGCCGGTCCCTCTACTGGAATTAATGTGGTATGACACCAGCTAATATTCCACGAACAAATAACCAACTTATTCGTTAGCAAAGAAAGTTGTTTATTTCTAGGTCATGAGGAGCATATACTTTTAAGTCATAAACAACAGGCAAATTCAAAATATACCAGCCTCCAGTAATGTCCTCTGACAGTATTTAAATAAAATTACTTCACCGCTAGCCTAAAACTCAGGCCTTAACTTTAATAAAGAAGATTAATTAAACTAAATTATTGGTGAGGTCAGATCTTAAAGACACTGTTCCTACTTGGGATTCACAGGAATATGTAATTGTTAACTGTTGACTAAAACGCAGGAAAGGAATTGGAACAAGGAAATTCACAGAGCAACAGCTTTTTCAGAAATCTCAGAAGTAAGTGAGCTGTATTATTCAGATTCCAGAATCTATCATTCTGAAGCCTTGACTTTCCATATTAACAAAAGAAAATTTCTCATCCTAGAAAAAAAAATTAGAATTAATTGGCAAGAGAAAGAAGATCAAGAAAAGTCAACAAAACATATCCCTGTACATCAACCATCTAATATTTTCTCTTTATATTACTAGTTTCCCACTTATATTAACAAACTAAAGATTGTATTACATGGAGACACTTTAGAAACCTCAGATGATTTATCAGGTAGAAAGCCATACAATTCTATATCACCATTAAGTTTATGCAGAAAAAGGGATACCCAGAAAACATTACATCATCTCCATAAGTAGAAATGATAATATGTTTTGAAGATTTTAATGTCCATGCTATTGGTTATTTGCCATCAATCCACTACAAATAAAAAAAGAAAGGGGCAACATTCTTCTATTAACCTTTTGTACTTATATGGTCACTTATAGATTATAAACATGTACATGAATCTACAAATAATCTAAAAGTCTTCTTACAAGTTGTAACAACCATTAACAGATCAAAGAAGCATAGATATTGACATGAGTACAAGACATGGCACAAAATAGACATTACAACATGACAAAATATACAGTGTTATCTAATATGAATTATAGACACTATATGGCTTCATTTTTGAAGTATTAGTACTTCATAGCAACATCTAAAAGACAACTCTTCCCTATCACTTCATGTTGTAAGAAGTGATTTTGTTAACTGAGTTAACTCTTTCTCTTAAAAAAATATTTTGAAATATAAGCCTAAATTTAATTGTAGAAATCTTTAGACACATCTAGTGAATGTTTACTACAAGTTTTTTATATACTTACAAGCTATGTCCTGTCTGCAGAATAACTTCAGGAGCCATCCAATATGGAGTACCCTTCATTGATTTCGCACCATTTATGGTAGCCTATTACAATCCACAAACTTCAGATGTCACGGTCACAAAGAAGGTACAAAAGAAGTTTACAAGTGCAAATGAAAATGAATTAATAGGAATAACAATGTCATACCAGTTCAACAACTTTCTTGGATGCACCAAAGTCTGCAAGTTTAATGCATCCTTTATTATCAACAAGAATGTTTGCACCCTATGTCAAAGGATGCATTGACCAACATGAGACAGAGAAAGACAGATAGTCTTGCGACAGGGAAAGTAGAGGTACACACCTTAATATCCCTGTGAATAATTCCATTCTTGTGAAGGTATTCAAGGCCCAGTAAGAGTTGTTTCGTATACATTTTTATAACCTGTTTAGAAAATGATTGTCATGAAGCAGCTACCGAATTGCAACTTATTAGAGTCTCCATATGTGTTAGAAAGTAATAACCACTTACAGACTCAGGGAAGGATCCAAATTTCCCCAAGAGTGATGAGATAGATCCACCGGGTACAAATTCCAGCAGAATATTCAAGGAGTCCTTCTCTCTAGCAGTTCCCAAGTATCTCTAAAATATAAAATAAAGAAAAAGAAACAGGTTACTACTTACTAGATTGGACAACATCACGTTACTCGCATAATAAAAGTATACTCACAACAATATTTGGATGTTTAAGATTCTTCAGAAGCTTCACTTCCTCTTCGAGCTCCCAAATATGAGCCTGATTAAACGAGACAAACAGAGACTGCGCGTCAATCATGTGGCATAATAATCACTTAAGAATGCTACCAGTTTACTTAAGTTAAGACTAGCATAGAAGTACGGAACTATTTTATGTACAGCATTTGATGCATAATAATTACATAACATGATTGTCTACTATATGGGGAAAAAAGAGATTGATTAGTTTTATGCAGTATATAAAAGAAAGCAAAATATTACAAAGTAAAGCAATCCGACCCATAAATTAGGATAATAGAATTGCATAATATATACAACCCATGTTTACCTGTGTTTTCTCTTTCGAAGCGCTACTTGCCGCAATTAAAACCTATACCAGTAAAAAGCAAAACCATCAACAATTCCACAACCCAAATGGGGGAAAGATGAAAGTTGAATAAACTAATGCAATTAAATCACCTGCTTGACAGCAATAAGCTCCCCAGAATCAAGGTTCATTCCCATATAGACCCGACCAAAGGCACCACAACCAATCAACTCACCCTTCCGCCATCGGATCGAAGGCGCGTTGTCCTTGGGAACCGGCGGCAGAGCCCTGACCCGTGGTTGAGAAAAGAGCCCAATTCGTGATTTGCGAATGCTGGATCCAATCTTATCAACCAGGCCGCCAACACCAAACCCTCCATCGTCCCCACCTGGGCTTTTGAAAACCAAGGATCGGCGAACTGAACCCAGGAATTCTTGCATCTGTGTAGGAGAGTTTTGGGCGCAAGAAGCTCTTAGTATGGTGAAGAACGGCTACTTCCAGAGTGTTGGATCGTTATCGTTAGGGTTGGGGGAGGTTCATCCGGGCAGTGAGTGGGAAAGAGTGGAAATTTTTGGGAGGAGGGAAAAGAAGGAGGAAGTGTTTTCAAACTTAGGGAGACGATGAGAGTAACGGTTATAATTGGGTTTTGAATGCTTGTCGGCCCTATTGGAAGGCTTCCATATAATACGCCACTCCATGTGTAAATTAATTGAGTAAACAAGACACAAAATGACTAGTCACTATTTTGCTTGTGAGTCTACAGTTTAACATCACATTTTTAGATTGAAATAACTTGATGTTTGGGTTCCATTTTGTATTTTTATTTTTTTTTGCTCCTAAGATCGCGAACTTCTTATATATATATATATATATATATATATATATATATATATATATATATATATATATATATATAATCATTATTTTAAACATAATTACATAATATATATTTTTGGTTGAATTTTGTGTTTTTTAAAATCAATATTTAATATTTGATAAAAGAGAGAGAGAGAGAGAGAGAGAGAGAGAGTAAATAATTGTTTTGATGCAAATACTCTCAATTTGATTTTACATAATTTTTTTAATTTAATCATTTAAAAACTATCCTATGTTCACAAATGTCTTTATATTAATACAGTTAAATATTTAACAAGTTTGTTTATCTAACTTAATCAAAATTTTACATAACTTAAGTGAGAATGTGGTTTAAATAAGCTATTGGATTTATTAGTGAAACAAAAATATCAAATAATAAAATTAACAAGAGGAATTTTTAAAAGATGAAATAAGTTTTAAAGTGCTAAATTAAAAAATAAAATTTTGGATGATCAAATTTAAAAAAATTGTATTTTTTAAAGAATAAAATAGTAATTTACTCTAAAAAATTATAAATAAAAATAATAGAAATAATTAAAAGAAAATGATAAAATAAATTAAAAATATGAATAATTATTTAAAATTACTCATTTATATCATTTCAAATTATTTTTATAGTTTATACTTTTATGATTTTATTTGCTTACTTAATTAAAAATTGATTGGAATAAAAAAGTTAATTATAAATTGGTTTTATTAGTTTGTTCTAATTCTCTCACTTTCTTTTAATATAATTTTTTACTCTATATGTAAAACTTACAAGGAAACAAAATTTTATCGGAGAGACAATAAATTCAATTCCAGATCAATTTCATGTTTTATTCTATATAAAATTTTATTAATTTTATTTTAATTTTCTTATAAATGTAACAAAAATTAATCATAAAGTTTGACTCATGATCAACTTCGGTTAATGAGTAAGAAAAAAAATGAATAAGTATGTTGGTTGGATAATTGGTTAAAGATTTTGATCTTGTTTTTTTTAAAAAATATAATTTCATTTATAATTTTTAACAAATGGAGGTGCCTAACAATCCCTGGAGGCAAGGTTGCATTGCATTGACTATTTTACCAGCATGCTAAGCAAATTTGGTGGAGCAGTCGTCCCTTGCCAACCAAAACGATTGTCTCAAGGCAGGGCAAGGCAAGATGATTGACCCCTTTGATAATTAATTAAAAATAATATTTATCAAGTGAATATATCCAATCCATTCTAAATTACTCTTTCGCTTCTGTCTTTAACCCTTTATTTTCATTTCTTATTATCTACTCTATTTTCATATTTGCTAAACTTGTGTTGTAAAGATTCTCTCTAAAATTTTCAAAGAATTTTATCCAATAAATTTTTTAAAAAAGTACGTAAAAATCTAAATTTTAATATTTAAATTTTATTTATTCAATAAATATTAATTTTATTAAATCTCATATTTTTTAAAATATATTTTATAAAACTATTTAAAAATTAAAATTCATATTGTATAATATTTAAAAGTATATTTTTAAACCATCTCTTAGTCCAGTTCTCAACATTATTATCTTCGTTTGGTCAATTTTATAAAATATTTTATTTAATAACAACCACGTTCATGCACTCTTGAATATATTTTCTCAAAATAATATTAGAGAATTTAAAAAAAAATATTTAATTCATTAACAGTAAATAATTTTTTATTTATTAACAATATTCAAATCGTGATATATGATAAAAATAATAATTTTTAAAATTATTTTTATTATATATTATAATTTAAACATTATTAATAAATAAAAAATTATTTATCATTAATATATTAAATATCAACTCAAAAATAAAATATATGTTATTTCTGAATTAAGGAATTAAACTTTAAGATAAAACTTAAAATCGGAGCAATTCTCTTCCTTTATTTCATGAATCAAGCCGAGAAAGAGGAGGCCCATTCTCTCACGCTTCGCTTCCCAAGAAAGACACTCAATAGTGAAACCAACCCAATCCTTGGCTTCCTCTTCCACTGTCCTTACCCAGTGCTCAAAAGCAGAAGCTTACCTTCTTAACCCATCTTCGTCAATTCATGCCTCCGTTTGCGCCCACGGCCTCACTAGCTTTCGTTTCATTTCCATGAAATCCCCATTCCCTTTTGTCCATTAAAGCTCAAGTTTGTGCTTTGTTGATAGTCTATTTCATCTTTATCTGGGTTCCACTCGGGAAAGATGCAGATTGATCTGGAATCCTTGTCAGAAGCAACATCTGGTGCCATTGGATCCCTTGTTAGCACTACCATCTTGTACCCTCTTGATACTTGCAAGACCAAATATCAAGCTGAAGTTCAAGCTCGACAACAGCGAAAATACAGGTTAATTTATTGAACCAGTTTACCTCTTGGGTCCAACCTAAATATTTCGAACAAAAATCTACCAGTAAATCTTCCTCAACCCTCCTCCGCACCATGGATTTCAGGACTTTTTCTATAAAACGAAAAAAACTTATCCATTGATTAGTTTTAGAATTATTAGGTTGGATTACAATTTGTCAATGATAATTATAGTAGCATGCTCTAATCTTTTGTTCTTTTTCCAATAAAGTAGCATAGTGTATTACCAAGGTGAAATTATACATAAAACTTTTGCTGGAGTGATAAGTTAACTGTGATCATAACCTTAAGTTAAACAAATTCAGTCTTAAGTATGTATTCCTGACCTGTACATGATCAAGTAGAACAGCAAACAAGCTGGAAGAAGTATAAGATATAAAAAGTTGGGTCTTTTCTGCTCAACACTAAATGTTAATTAGTAATATAGTATAGAAAAAGAAAGTATAACTTAATGACGAAATTTAATGAAACCGTTCCACCAATATGCCAATTGCCAATTTCACATGTCTGCTTTTCCTTTTGTCACAATGCACAGATCGTGCCAACATTAACTAGTAGATTGTGCCTAATAGAATTGTTTGCTCTGACCCATGTAGGAATATTTCTGATGTTTTATGGGAAGCGATTTCTACCCGTCAGGTTCTTTCACTGTACCAGGGCCTTGGGACAAAAAATGTCCAGTCCTTCATTTCTTCATTTCTTTATTTCTATGGATACAGCTACTTTAAGAAGCTATACTTGAAGAAAACAGGAAACAAGACCATCGGAACAAAAGCAAACTTAATTGCTGCTACTGCTGCTGGGGTCTGTACTATCGTAGTAACACAGGCACGTAATAATTGAAATTGTTTTCAGATATGAATTCTTGTTAGTTACATGTGATGTGTTTGTTGCTGTTCTGTTAATTAAGGGAGCCAGGGAGGTGGCATAAGTGACTGTATTAAATTAAGTTCTTCCATTGGCAATGCCATCCTATGGGCATCACAACAGAGGGGGTTAAAAGTTAAATATTTGGCTTAACTAGGATATAATCAGCTCAGGTGGTTAAGATTTGGGGATTTGGGATTTTTTTTTTTTGGGGGGGGGGGGGGGGGGGAATGATTGACTAAAGACTAATGTTGTAGATTCTGTTAGTGCTGACATCCATCCAATCTTTATTCCTTTAATTCAGTATCCAAATCATTGATCATATGTACATCGGGCTTCAGCAACCACAACATATTTAACATTTACTTGTATTTTACAGCCCTTAGATACAGCATCTTCAAGGATGCAGACAAGTGAATTTGGAAAATCCAAGGGACTTTGGAAGACCCTTTCAGAGGGTACATGGAGTGAGGCTTTTGACGGTCTTGGCATATCTCTTCTTTTAACATCAAACCCATCTATTCAGGTATCAGTCTTTCATAGAGTATGTATACAACTAAAGCCTAAGAGATTTCTTTTGTACTATTTGACAACCCAAATTCATATAAGGACTTTTCCCCCCCAACAGTATACTGCATTTGATCAGCTGAAACAGAGACTATTGAAGGGCAAGATGAGCAAGCAAACAGGTACAAAGTCATCCCCGGAAGTTCTTTCTGCCTTTTCTGCTTTCATGCTGGGTGCAGTCTCAAAATGTGCTGCTACCTGCTTGACATACCCTGCTATCAGGTGGATGGTCATTTTAATTTATCTTCCTTTTGTAATTTTTTACTTACATTAATGATGCTATGAACTATGGTGCAAAAGGAGAGGGAAATTTTATTTTATGCAGAGCTATAGTTTCTGCCCCCGTTGTTTTTGGATGAAAAATAATTAAATACCTTAGCTTTTTCTTTGTTTAGACCATGTTAAGGAGTTTCTGATGAAAGTTGTTTTAAACTGATAATAGGTGTAAGGTCATGATTCAAGCTGCTGAGTCAGATGACAATCGGAGTACAGAAGCTAAGCTGAAGGCACAGCGGACAATCTCAGGTGCACTATATACTATTTGGAGAAGAGAAGGCCTGTTGGGGTTTTTCAATGGATTGCAGGCACAGATATTGAAAACTGTTCTGAGTTCAGCGCTACTTCTGATGGTAAAAGAGAAGATCACAAAGACCACATGGATTCTGACGCTCATGATTGGAAGGTACCTGTCTGCCAATTCTCCCAAATTAAAGAGAGCTTGAAGTTGTGGTGAGCATGTTGACAATCAAATTCTCATCCAAGAAGATGCGCTACACACAAGTTTGTCTCCTATGGAGAAAAAATGGTGGCAGATGCAAGAAACATGAGTGGAATTGGTGGTTAAGATTGGGTTTGAAAAAGGATCGTGCTATGCCTTTCTCTTGTTGAAGGCCTGTCTTGATCTTGAAGTGGATTGTTAACGCATTTCCCTGTTTTTTGTTGGCACTATGTTATATACCTCAAATTGGACTAGTAATCTGGTTCCATAATGCATAGCTAGATTTGACAGGGAAAGCCTGAAAATGTGGTGGCAGTGTGTCATGTAAGATGAATAAGGCTCAGAAAGAAAATGATACTTGTTATTGCATGTAAGATTACCAGAATCACATTGGAAATAAATTTGAAAAATATTTTCTATTCTGGTGTATTCTTCCATGCAACTGATTCAGTACGAGCCAAAGTCAGCTTGTGAAGAGGCATGGACTTCCTAAGTTGATCAGTGTAACAAAATGCCAGACCTGCTGCCTTTGCAACTAAGCAGCTTATTTATGGTGTATTTTCTTTATTTGATCATTGACTATATATATGGGTCTTCAATGAAAATTAAAGTACTCAGAAGTGGCAAAAATAACCCAATTTATTGCCTTCAGTTCTCATTAGGAAAATGCCATGCTTCCAATAAAAAAATGTCGATCATGATACAACAATAAGATAACAACCCTTGATTAAAAAAAATGCTTCTTTATTGTATTCTCCTTCTCCAGTATTCTACTAACAAAGTATAACATTGGAACAACAGTTATGCAGGGATCTCTTAATATTTTTACCACAAAAACAGTGGTTTTCATTGTCCCCTCCGACACAAAAGTAAGATCTTTTTGGGGTATCATAGCCTTAACTTGAACTGCTCAAATAAAAAGGTAAATAACAATGAAGCACAGCCATCCTCTTGGTTCACAACAGGAAAATGTTACCCACCAACAAGAACATCGAGCACAAACTGATCTTGGAAATCAAATTGGCACCATTTTGACTATGAGACACAAAGCTTCCCTCAGGTGTGTTAGTGGTCAGCACGACAACGATCCAGTTACCTTCAGAACCAATACCAATTCCTGTATACTTGGTGTCATTGAGATTATCTGAGTAGAGAGATTGTGTGAAATTAGTGAGGACAAGGCTTGGATCGAGGCCAGGAATACACGCAGGCATTACAGCTCCATCCCTTGTGTTGGAAACATTTAAGTGGCATTCAGTTAAAAGGTCGGGATAGTTGGGAAACTGGGGTTCTGTGCCTGGTACTGTGTTAGCACCTGTGGTATTTGTACAGGGTTGACTCTTGAACTGGTCAGCTATTTTATCAGCAAGGCACTCTGCATTTTCATTCTTTGTTAGAGCTGTCAAGTTTAAAGATGCTCGATACTTGTTGATGCCCTGATAAAGACTATCTTCCTCATCTGCAGGGGAATACTAAGAAAATTAAGTGCAGTCTCAAGATGTCAACTTTACCAAGTATCCATGTCTTTGTGCATGTGCATTGTGTGGCAGGAAGAGACTAAGATATTTTTATGGTAACATATAATAGCTATTTTTTGCTATATAAGACAGGAGAAGAAGATCAATTCATTCAGTGAGCAGTAATTAACTTCACTCAGATAAGTTACATCAAACTCTAATGAGACTAACCCTTTTGTTGGAGCAAGTACTAGTGATTTTAGGTATTTGGAGTGAAGATTTCAATTTCAAGGCTAATTATCACGAATTTATCTGGAAGGAAAGGCAATAATTTTCATATTTCGAAAGGAGATACTATTATTAAACTGAAGGGTATCTAACTAAATGAGGAAGAAAGAATGAGAGTGGTAGTAACAGCTAGATGCTACAATAACATCTTAATTGTGGCATAATTTGGATGCTATCCCCAAAGGAAAGAGAGAAACTTAACTTTTTAAGTTCCTGTCAGTTTTCTCTGGAAATCTGTTCGCAGTATATAAGCTTTAGTTGCTCATACCAAAACATGTTATATTTTGCGATTCCTAGTATCAATCGTGGGATTAAACATCCAAGGATTCTTTTTCTTGCCAGAAGACTTAGGTTTCAAATGACTTCAGGTTATCCAACCATGGCCAATTTGTACCTACTGAAATAACAATTCTAGCTTTAGCCAGCCAAGTTAGGGATGGTCTTTTCCATTTGGTTTTTAAAACAATCAATTTATTATCAAAAGAGCCTATGCAAATGTTTGGAATAAAATGTTGACAACTGAACCAGAATAAACCGAGATTTTACACAAATGATCAAACATATTTATCATTTATCTAGTCAATTTAAATCCTAATTGGCTACTAAAGAAAAGAGGTGTAGGCTAGACATCCAGTGGTATGAGAGAGAGGCATTTGGAGGAAATCACCATGCTCCTGATAGCCCTATACTAATGAAGATCGTCGTCTGTGAAAGATTCAATCTTGTTCTCTCCTTTGAAAAAAAATTATAGTACACAAGTTTCGAATCAGTTGCTCTTCCTCCAAATCAGATTAGCTCCCACTGACTAATGGCTATTGAAAAATAGATGAAACTCAAATGTAAAGACAAGAAATGACTAGGTACCAGAAAGCAAAAGACTTAAAAATTTGACACCAGTTTACAAGATTATTCAATCACTGAGAAGGGCATTCATACAAGAATTGGTTGATAATTAAAAAAATGAAATGCATATAAGAATAAAGAAAATTAGCTAAAGACTGTATTTGGAAAAAGGAATAAGAATTTGAGAGAAAAAGAGAGCCAGTAGTTACCGTCACTGCATTTAACTGGGTGATTTAAGATGAGAACAGAAGAAAGAAGCAGCGAGAAAAGCAGAGAAAACTTGGCCAACGCCATTGTAGGTAGTAGCTAGCTGAGTATAGTATCTCTCCTCCAGTAAAGGACCTGTACTTTGGCTTCTACCCGTAGGGTTAGGGGTCAATATGGAGAGGTGGTTGGGTTGGTGGCTTTTCTCGCTGTTTCTTTAGGTAGAAGATGGGCAGCACACTGAGGAATACAAGGGGAAAGCACCGACATCGTTTTGTTTTCTGACACGCGTTCCTGTCCAACAAATATGGATGGTTGTACGGATTCCTGTGTAATTCCGGCCGAATGCATGGAGTCGATGTCTTTTCCTTTTTGGGACATCGAGAAAAAGCTGAAGCATTTCAGTTTGTTTGGATAAACTTTTTTTTTTCGGAAGAATGACGTTGAAAATTTTAAATTTTTTAAAATCAGAATGCTTTTTTCGTTTCTTATATACTATTTGTGACTAAAGAAAATGAGTGTTGATTACAAGATAATTTTTTTTATTTTATTCCTTCATAATAATAATAATAATAATAATAATAATAATAATAATAATAATAATTTATTAACGTCTCCTCGTGCATATTAGGTATTATTCTAGTTTAATTGGTATTTGCTTTAAAAATAAGGAGATAAATCAAGAGATTGGAGGCTTGATCAGAGTAATGATAGTGTAATGTTGTGGATACAAAGATTTGTGCATATCACCACTTTAGATCTAGCCAGTGTTATTAGAATAAATCACAGACTCGTCAACCCTATCAAAATCATGAACCTACCACATCCAACCTCGCTCCAAGCTCCAAAAAAAAACAAATTGTTCTCTTTGAATCGGATAATTGACTGTACCCAACAGCATAAGGTATCACTACACCTCGTTCATTCAACTAAACTACAAAATTTCGTAATACCAACAAGGTAACGAGGGATAAATTGTCATTTCACACTCCTGCTAACACACAACAAATTGGTGGATGCAATTGAATTTGGATAACGTGGCCCAATCCTCCAATAGACTGCTGTCCACGTAAGCAGATTACGGCTTCATATTTAGGACGTACGACGTTCATTATACGCACCCAGGAGAGGTTGTTCATCCATGACAAGTGAATTTTCTGTTTTCTCCCTTCAGTGACCAGAAAAAATGGCAGTCTCGGCGGATTGCCGGATATCTCTGTCGGCTTCGGTGCAGTTACGTGGACCAAAGGGATTGGTGGGAAGGAAGTGGATGGCTGTGAAGTTTTGTAATGGGGAGCTCATGGGCCAGAAGCTGAAGCTACCCCAACTTCGCCATCAAAAGAATGTCATGCAGCACGTCTCCATGTCTCTCACTACTGATGTGGCCAGTGAATCCAAGGTTAGCTCATTTCCTCACTTTCTTCTTCTCTCTAGCACAAGAAACAACACTAGAATAGAATAATAGCTATAAGACTTGTACTGAAAGTTGGAATTTTGGTGAAATAATGCAGTGCAGTGTTAAAAGTTCACATTAACCCATATATATATATATATATATATATATATATTTGTGTGGGTTGTGTGTGTTATATTATCAATTTAGGTTTAAGTAAAAAAAATCAATGTAAAAAATTATACTCCATTTTTTTTATACTCCAACTTGGGGGTAAGAAATTTAATTTGGAGTTAAGCCTAACACTCCGTAGTGTAAAAACAATGTTAACGATACATATAGTCATTGAAAGGAGTTGTTAAACCACTAGGTGTGGTTTAGTGGTGAGGGGGATGGGTAGTTTAGGGTCTTAGGTTCGACTCTTTATACCAAAAAAAAAAAAAATTGAAAGGGATTGTTGCTTTAATACTCAATCATTAAATAAATATCAGCTTTGCTAAAAGTCTTAATTATTATTTTACTTTATTATTTAATTCCCACCCCCCCCCCTTTTTTTGGACAATTTATTTAATTTTTCCCTTGGGCTTAGGTAGAATGAGGTTTGGGTTTTGTTTTGGAGAAGTTTGATTGACAAAAATAAAGCCCATTTTACATTTATCATGACGCCCCACTGCTTAAGCGATGGGCTTTTTAGGTGCACCCCCTAACCTCTTATATCATAGCTGAAGTTGACAATGCTCAAAAGTTATGCGTTATGATGAATGGGGGTAGTGCAGTTAAGGGAGCTAGATCTGGAAAGAAGGGACCCACGGACAGTTGTAGCAGTTATACTAGGCGGAGGAGCTGGAACTCGTCTCTTCCCTCTCACGAAGCGCCGTGCCAAACCTGCCGTAAGTCTCTCCATATCTATTCTTTGCTTATTTCCTTTTTTTGTTCTGTTAATTATGAATCTTAGGCAGTGCCCAACTGTAAAATTCTTGCTTTACGAAACACTAACATTTGGTCATGTCATGCAAGTATCTATGTAGGAATGTTATCTTAATTAAGTATTTTCAACATTTCCAAAATTTCAATAAGCACTTCTGCGCCTTTGCTTTTGGGGAGTTGTGGGATATCTCAACTGATACTATGGGCACTTGATCAGTATAATGTTATGCAGCTATTGGTCATCTTCTCTTGGGTTTGCTATGGTAGGTTCCTATTGGAGGTGCTTACAGGCTGATTGATGTGCCAATGAGCAATTGCATCAACAGTGGGATCAACAAAGTGTACATTCTCACTCAGTTCAATTCAGCATCACTCAACAGGCATATTGCACGTGCTTACAACTCTGGCACTGGTGTCACCTTTGGAGATGGCTATGTCGAGGTATTTGTGGCCTACTCTAGCACCAATCAACTCCATAAGATTCTACACTTCTCATCTCACACCCACAAAAAGATCTTTGGAATTAGATAATCAAGTCCATGTGCTGTTGCTGCAGGTTCTTGCGGCCACTCAAACTTCGGGGCAGGAAGGCAAAAGGTGGTTTCAGGGTACTGCAGATGCTGTGCGTCAGTTCCACTGGCTCTTTGAGGTATTTTAGCAATTAGAGCAATCAGAATACTCTACCAGTTCTGGTAAAACTCGCTGGAAAATAAGTGTATCCGAACTTTATATATAAACACACAGAGATTAGTTATAGGGAAACACTCTTACTTGACAAATATTGAACTGAATTATATAAATTAGACGGTTTTAGGGTTTATGGTTTAGAACATCTAAGTTTGTATTCATTTGATAATTCAACTTGCATATATCATGCTAATCTGATCTGATGTTCCCCAGCCCCCACTGCAAGGAGCTTTCTGTAGTTCATGATTTATGATGATTCTTTTTTCTTTTCTAGGTATTTAACGAAGCAACCACCTTGTGTTTGCAAAATGTACCAAATTAAGTTGCAAATTATTTGGTATGGAAAGGGACAATGGTCATGTATCTTCTGAATTATCCAGGAATATTCAGATGTGTGTTTTTAAAGGGAAGGGGTTAAGTAGTGGAATGCTAGTTTTCCTATCTGAGAGTGAACTAATAATTTGTTTTCAAGACTAGGCCGAAAGAATTGAAAATTTAAGATATATCAGACACAAGTTAAACCCTAAATGCTGGTTGGGCGGTAAACATGATGATTTAGACTCTAGAGTATGATTTTCCATGTCGCAGGATCGAAGAAGTAAGGATATTGAAGATGTATTGATTCTTTCTGGGGATCACCTATACAGGATGGACTATATGGACTTTGTTAAAGTAAGGAACTATAAAGTTCAATTAAACAGTGCTTCCCTCCCTCAATTCAGTGGAGGCATTTAAAATATTAACACAGATTTTATGGCTCATCTTCATTTCCAGAATCATCGGCAGAGTGGTGCAGATATAACTCTTTCTTGTTTGCCAATGGATGACAGGTAGGTTACTTTTCTCATATAATGCCTTTCTCATATAATGCCTTTCTCATAATTTCAACTTCGCAAGAGGTGCCAGTTAAGCTTATTTCAAGATGCATGGCCCCTTACATGTATAGCTTGGGATCACTATGGCTCATTTCCTCTCTCTCATACCTGACTACCGTCTGACCTGGCACTGTTTGCTTATATAGTGAATTAGATCTTCAAGTGTTTCTACTTATGCAAGTGAACTCTGAAACAGAGCTTGTTCTATATATCTCTAAAGTTCAATAATAATCAGAATATATTACAATTTTGAAATTCTACTGTGCATTCATGATAGCCGTGCCTCAGATTTTGGTCTAATGAAGATAGACAATAAAGGAAGGATCCTTTCATTCAGTGAAAAGCCTAAAGGAGAAGACCTGAAAGCAATGGTAAAACTCATGTTTAATTGTTTATCACACTGCTAACACACTAGGAATTTCAGAAATTAGTTTACTATGGTTATGCTGCTTCATACTTCAGCAAGTAGATACAACAGTGCTGGGCCTTTCACGGGATGAGGCTCAAAAGAAACCATACATTGCTTCCATGGGAGTGTACGTTTTCAAGAAGGAGATACTTCTTAATCTATTAAGGTACTGATAATTATCAAGCAAAATGTGAGGCACTTCTTTTTAGTCCCCTTCATATATTGAAGTATTATTTCAAATTACGTACAGTAACATGCATCCAACTAGTTTGCTAAGTGCTATAAATAATTCGATCCAGGTGGCGTTTTCCAACTGCAAATGACTTTGGATCAGAGGTCATTCCTGCCTCAGCCAGAGAATTCTACATGAAGGTCTGACTATTTATTTCAGAGCATTGTTATGAAAATACATATGCTTCCTTATGATTTAACTTCTGGGAGTGATCAAAATTTGGGAGATGGGAGAGATCACATAGAATATTAATTTTCTAGTGAAAATTTTGTATGCAGGCTTATCTCTTCAATGATTACTGGGAGGATATAGGGACCATCAGATCCTTCTTTGCGGCAAATTTAGCTCTCACTGAACATGTGAGTGTCAACTTTATCAGTCTTGCCACTTTTATTGAGCTTTAGTATGATGGCCATATAGAGCTCATTTGTAGACAGTTAGGGGAAAATTGTCCAGGATAATCGAGTCCAGGGAAACCTATGAAATCAACTTAACTTCAAACCTCAAAAAGCTTTAAACAGATTTCAATAAATGTTCTTCATTTTGGTTTCAAAGTACTACGTTTTTTGTTCCATGATTGAGACCTCAAATCTTTTTCGTCTGTAATTTACAGCCACCCAGGTTTAGCTTTTACGATGCAGCACTACCAATCTATACATCAAGGAGGAATTTACCACCTTCAAAGATTGACAATAGCAAGGTCAGTACCTCTATCTTCAAACTTATTCCCGGATATTTCCCCACCCAAAGAAAAAAAAATCTTCTGTGACGGATATCGCTGTTGTCCTTGTGCAGATTGTTGATTCAATAATTTCACACGGAAGCTTCGTGAATAATTCCTTCATAGAGCACAGTGTAGTCGGAATCAGATCCAGAATAAACTCAAACGTTCACTTGAAGGTTTAGTATATTAATTTCGTTTATCTAAACTCATAGTTAGAGAATTACACGGAAGAAGAGAGTGCAAGTTTTTGACAGCAGTTCCTTAGATACCTTATAATTCTTCAATTGCTTAGCAATTCTCAAACTTATAGGCTAATTATTCCGAAGTCTCTTGTTCAGTGAAAAACTAGTAAGTTTTCTTAGTACCTATATTTTGATCTGCTTATTTTGGTAAGTGTGCTCATGTAGCTCTATTTAATAACAATTTCGAACAGGATACAGTGATGCTTGGTGCTGACTTCTATGAAACCGACTTTGAAATAGCAGCACTGTTAGCTGAGGGAAGAGTACCCATAGGAATAGGAGAAAATACAAAAATCAAGTACGAACTACATCTCTCAGTACCCTTCTAAGTTCTGACCATTTTTCTCTTGCTGTTGTTTTTCATTGCTCTTCTTCTCGCCTATCTGCAGAGATTGCATTATTGACAAAAATGCTAGAATCGGAAAGAATGTTGTAATAGCAAACTCAGAGGTATAATTCTTCAATCTTCATAACTTTCCAGAGCAGTAGATGAGTGCTGGACATATACCTATCTTGTCAAAGACAACAAAATACCTTCAATTTAATTTATATCCTTTATATTAGTTTAACTGAGGCCAACCATCCATAGAGATGAAGGTTGTTGACAGCCAGCACTAGATTGATGTCTTTGTGTCAATTGTGAGATGGAATGAATTTTATTGCTTTGAAGAAGAAAAGTTGTGGTATAGTGATAAAGGGTTTGGATAATTTGTGAGAAATTCTTGGATTCAATTTTCTATGCAGCACAAATAAAAAGGTTAAATGTTCGGCAGCAATGACACCAGTGAAACGATGATTTTTATGATCAATTTTGCACTAAAAGTTGTGTTTATATGAACTGCAGGGGATACAAGAGGCTGATAGATCTTCAGAAGGGTTTTACATCAGGTCTGGTGTGACCATTATATCGAAGAACTCAGTAATTGAAGATGGATTCGTCATATAATTAATAGTCCATCCTCTGATTTATTTTGAGATGAAATAGGATGCGAGTCAAGAAAAATAAGTATGCTATTAGAGTCAGTACAGTTTTTTCATTCTTATAAATATTAATTTCAAACGTCTCATTCATATAACGATAGCACCAGTATGTCAGGTGAATGAGCAGAGATTCAATGATGGTTCAGTTTTCCAGAAACAAACTGTTGCATATCAAGAAAGACTATAAAAACGAGGTTTCTCTTTTCTTTTCTTTTTCTTTTTCTTTCAAAAAAGAAGAGTGGTAATTAAAAAACCTCATGTTGACAGAAATTTTTTCAGGGTGTCGACTTAAAATGGGTACAGCACATCAATGAGGGGCATTGAAGTGAATACCAAGAATTTCAATATATTTGCTCCTCAATGATCTGTTCCATCTTTAGGTAGATATCCTAAGAATTTCTCTATGTTTACAACCATCACAAAAGAAGGCTCATATTTAAGTCAATCCCTCCTAGTACCACACGCAAATGTCAAGAATACCAGCAAATCACAAGAAACTATAAATGTTTAATTTATATAAAATACTACTTTCATCTTAAAAGTTTTAGTTATGAAATGAAAACTTATGATTAATTTTATTATAGTCTTTTAACACCTCTTAACATGAAAATCTTCTAAACTTGAGACGTAGAAAAAGCAACTTTTAACAACTTGGTCATAATATACTGTGTGATATCATGTAAATAGCTACTTCAGTTCAAAAACTTAATCTATTGGATGATTTCGTACTCAAATCATTTGAGATGATTCTATACTAATTCCTAACAAGGACATAGGATGAGACCGATGTCCAATACTAGATCTCATCCAAATTCACTAAAGATGCAAACATTCCTAAACATATAAAAAATTAAAAGCCTTTAATCCATATAATGTTTTACAATTGCATACATAATAAACAACTTTAAAGTTGGACGAAAGACTCAGACTATTCATAAAGCCAATTTGAGGCATATTATACACGATCAGATTAATAGATGTGGAAATGCAGATGTGATTTATGAAGTAATCTCATCACAGTTGAACATCAACTCATTTTCATATTTCTGGAGAACAAACCGCTCCTCTGAAACTATAATACTGGTAACAGTACATTTCATGTCAGAAAAGGGTTTCCTACAAGTTCTCCCTGCCCGATGAAGATAATCAATGGCAGTCCTAGGCAGATCAAAGTTGTATATGTGAGACATTTCTGGAAGGTCAACTCCTCTGGCAGCTATATCTGTTGCTACAAGAAGATACCCTCCTCCTTTCCTAACCTCCTGCATATGAGAGATGGCAAACATGGAACCATGTTTCCCATGAGCAAGGGTATGATAGAAATAGTTTTTGGAAAACAGGACAGCTTTGTCTTGTGCAGGAAACATCTGTGACTGGTGTACATACATTATATATCAGAGTAAATATTCATTTAGGGAAGAAAAGGAGGGGAAAGGACCATCAAAAGCATTCCATGGAGCCTATAAACTCACACATATTAGGTAACTATATAATGTAAACTTCAGCCCTGCCTCTTTATCCAATCTCTTATTAACAATTGCAGGCTCAGAAACACTAAGCATGACCACTAGTCCTCAACATGTACTAGAATTCCGGAGAGAGCCAGTCCTTGGTAGGAGGACAATGGCAGTCCTACCAATTTTCTCTAGCATGGTAAGAAATCCAAATACCTAAAACTCACAATGATCACATCTGACAATGCTGACCTTAAAAGAAGTGCCTATATTGGCATGTATATTCTGATACTTAACTCTCAAGAAAATTCTAAACCAGTGAAAGTATGGCCCAGCATTATAAGAAACAAACTGGTTCCTAAACCAGAAAAAGGAGTGGTTGGACAAAAAATAAGTATATACACTTTAAATAAATAAAATCAATGGTGGGTAATAGGATCTTCTGTCAGTCAACATTGAATCAAAACCACTCAAGCCAGCAGGGCATACTATAAGGAAAAAAATTAAATATAGTTTCTTAGGTGTTTGCTATGAGATTCTTTAATAGAATAATGACATGTCGACATTTTTTACGATTTAGCATCACATTATTGTCTCCTTTAAATATTTCTTCCACATGTTATTATTTTATTGAAGAACCTCGTAACAAACACTTAATTGAGCCTAAGTTTTGTCCTTACTATAAACCATCCGGTTTAGACTAATCCAAACTTTGCTGAAATATGGTTTTTATGTGATTGACCCACTGGTGCGTTAGCTGGTTGCCAGATCACCTGGTAGACCCCAAAAGTTCAATTGAATTTTCAAAAGTTAATGCCTTTTTTACTTGTCTTAAACCCAGCTATACAGTACATATATTAATACCCATGCAATGAATGCCACCTACCAAAAGTGAAGCTGCTCGTGAATTGAAATTCATATCTTCCTCAAGAAGGAGGATATCTAAAGAACCTTGATACGAAGTCTTCAGAAAGTCAATCAGAAGGGATGTTGATGGAGCATTTCCAGCCTTTTTTGACTTTTCAGACTGCATAACAGAAAGTGTAATATTAGACTATAAAAAAAATTCTGTATATTTACCTATATTTAGTCAAAAAGACATTAAATGCAGACATATTGGCAGATTAATGTCAGGTATATTAATACAAGAAACCAAGTTCAATACTATACTGCTAACTTAATACATCTTAATTCTAGTATGGATTTTAAACTGATTTACAGGCAAATGATCATACAAAAACAACATATCCAACGGCTTCAGCTAGAATACTATAATAACATAGGCAAGATAGCATTGAGTTATAGTTATTAGGCAAGATAGCATTGAGCTCTAGTTATTTAGGACCAGATGGCATAATAATATCCATGTATATTAATGATGGAATTTATAACAACATTTCTTTTGCCCTGAAGACACATTCCACAAAATTGCACAGGAAAATTACTCATCTACTCATGTAAAGTGAAGAAGGCGATACTAAGAACAATATTCTCTGCAGACCTGCTCACTGACAAATATAATGCCAGACTCCGGTGCATCAGATTGTATCAAAGACAACAGGGTTTGTTGTTTCTTTTTGCTATGACATACCTGTTGATTGAAATAGCATTAGAAATTTAAGACAACCTAAAATAACTAATAAGTTTTTAATAAATAAGGGACTTACAAAAGAGATGTCATTGAAGTATAAAGTATAAACAATTGTGCAATATACATCTTTCCAAGGTCAATGGGTGTCAGGTAGATAGGCTTACTATGCATAAAGAAAGAATAACAAAGTTACTATTATACTCAAGATCTCTTACTATAAATCTATGATGAAGACGTGATGGCATGGGCTCAACTGGACTGACATGAATATGAACCACATCACTCTGGAAAAAAAATATGGGGATAAATAACAGCAAGTCAATGGCATACTTTAGGGTACCTCAAAGACACAGAAATAGCCACATCAGCTGACCTTAGTCCATTTCTGCTGCACACAATCATGAAGAAATCGTCTGTGCTGTGGTATAGATGCACTGGCAAAAACTGTTTGACGGTTATTGGATGATGAATATGAACTCAAAAGCTTTCGAAGAGAACTGACTTGCTTTGAAGAATTGAAAATAAAGTCAACCTAAGCAGACAAGAACATGGAGCTTCAATATTTAAAATTATAAGAAAATAAAATACTTATGAAACTGCTCAAGGGCATAGACACGGAGGGTTGTCAGGGGCCATATTCCCCTCCCCCTAAACTTTTTAAATTTTCTTATACTCCTTAAGTTATATTGCCTAAAACTTACAACCCCCCCCCCCTCACATAATTCTAGCTCTGTCCATAAAATGTAGTGGTAATGATGCCCAGTATTTAAACACTTCTTTCCATTTCATCAACTGCATTAGATAGTCATGATGGGTGCGATGACCAAATAACAACTACATAACATTTTCAAAGCAAATGATAGCTGCATTGGGGTGCATTTTTATTTTCTGAAGATCCAAGAGAAAAAACAATTTTTACCTACAACAAGTACAAAGGCTAGCTGATATAAGTTTCAAAGACCAAAAGGCTTTACCTCATCAACCACCAGTACACGCACAGTTTCAAGCTTAAACACTTGTCTTTCAAGCATTTGGCACAAACTCCCCACTGTTGCCACCACTATCATTGGAGGTTCTGCCTAAAATTTGGATACTTAAATGAGACTGACTTTGAGCAGAAAAAGGGACTTCAAAACTTAAGGCTGTCAGCAACTAGTTAATGAGAAGATAAAAAATAACAGAACAAGAAATATGATCAATTAGAGCTTGTCATAAATAATTATAACAACTATAACAGGACTAAATGAAGTGCATTGCATACTTATTGCAATATTCAAACCACATAATTTTTGTATATAAGGCGGACTACATGGACGTTTGGAAATTCAAACCACAATTTTGCCCTGAAAATCCATAAAAGAAAAAAAAGAGGACTTAGATGATCATTAATTCCTAATCCAGGATATTCATTCACTTGCACTAAAAACATATAGGCAATGCAAATCTATTTCCTACATTTTTGTAAATTCCTTAGTGTTTATTATTTGGGCTAAGCAGTCAATAGAGTTAGTATAACATCCATAAGAGCATAAATCTCCTTTCTACATTTTGATCAGATCTTAAAAGGGAGATAACACCTAATCCTGACAGAATTTTTTTTCTAAGAATTCACAACCCCAAGTCAAGTGGCTAAACTAGGTCTCATGAAGTTTTAGATGTTCTAATTAACAGTTTCTAGATCATTTAACATCAATTGGCTTTTGATTATCTGTGATTTAAAGTAATATGCTTTTATTAATGTTTCTAGTCACATCAGAGGAAACAAGGGTCTGAATTAACTGAACCAGAGATAAATATTTCAAAGGTCAAGCAAAAAAATTTCAGATTGAAATAAAAGGGCAAGAAGCAAGCAGAATGACATGTTTCCTTCACATAGCCTCCAAGAAGATAAAGAAAAAAATTATGTAGTCTTCAGTAGAATTTAAAAGGTGAAGCAACAAGCATTTGCATCCATCAAATCTATATCTGGCCAAAAACCACATAGAACATAACAAAGATCGTAAAAGAAAAAGATGATGGGGCAGTACCACAGTAGTACCTTTAGCCAACTCTTGTGTCTTCTCAATGTTCCTCCATCTAAAAGAGCCATGATGGTACATGACTTCTGCTCCCCCTCAACCTCCATTGGCCTTGCCGCCAGGATCCGAGCAACTTTAGTGACCTTGTCATGAAAGATTATTTAATTTTTGAAATTAGTCCTTTCCAAGGGAATTTCCCCGATATGTTGCATTAAATATAATTAACACATAACTATAAGATCATTGGCATTCTTACTTGCATGCCGAGTTCACGTGTGGGCACCACAACAAGAGCTTGCACAGCAGACTTTGTGGTGTTTATGACAGAATAGATCAGAAGCAGGTATGTGAGTGTCTTCCCAGAACCTGTCTACAGAAGAAATGAGATAAGGTTACAGATCATCATTTTTTTCATTTCACATTAATATGTTAAGGGCAGGGCAGGGCAGTGGGAGAGAAATGAAGGGAGAGGAGGAGGCAAGAGAACAAGGGTAGCAGGAGATACAGATAAAAGGAGAAGAGAATCAGCAGAGAATAGCCATTTGTATCATGTGCAGGAAAAAAATGAGATTACAATAGCAAATGAATAAGAAACAATCACTATAAAGAACCATCCAATCATTGTCTATGTATAGAAGAGTTTTGCTCTTCAATAACTGAATCAGAGGCATTGTTGTGAGCAAATATTTTATAAATAAGTGATGGCCAAATAAGATAGACATGTTTCATTAAAAAAAAATGGACAATAAAGACTTTGAAAACAAGATAATGAGAGACATGAGAGCCCCATAATTTAAAAGAAAAATGTGCTCCGAAATCTGAATCCATAGTCATGACAAGAGAAATCTAAGAATTAGCTCATTGCAGCTGGACATGATGCATCTTCATATTTTGAAGATAGAAAAAATCAAGTGCTGTGAACAATACTTTCGGATATAAACAAGGTTCAAAAACAAATATGTCACCTGTCTTTGGCTTTTGGCATCTCAATCAATTTTAAGTTTAGTAAATGAAATATGACTATACTGATAATGCAGAGAACACTAGCAGTTTTCCATCAGTGTTTTTGAAGCAATATATTCCAAATTTAACCATCAACATAAATAAAACATTAAATATATGACTTTGAAAAATTGTTATTCAATTTGCAACTATTATTTGATGATGTTAGATCCTCTATCCCCCTCCAAACCCCTTCTTTTTTTTTTCTTTTTTCTTTTTTTGTGCTATGCAAATGAAATAGATAATCTTTCTCTTAAAACTATAACATACTCCTTTTCTTTCATAATATTTCTCATTTAATCTTAATCCCCCTTCGAATCTTACTTTTGTTCTTCTCTCTCACCACTCCTCTTGATTAGGGAGCACTACTTTCCTACAGGTCCGACCTTCCCTTACTGACTAGGATGAACCCACATCACAAAGTAAGACCCAAGCTAGTACAGAACTGCATTCATTCTTGACACCGCAAAACAGTGATGAAAACATGAGTAAAGAAAAAATAAACTCCCTTTCATTCGATTAAAACCAACTCCAAGGAGCAAATTAACCTGGGCATGAAGTATGCAATCACCACCAGAAAAAAGAGAAGGCAATGCTTGCCTCTGGACATCTGTAGGCATGACATATCCAATCTCTTCCATCCTGAAACATATTAGAGTACCCAAATCATCCCATTCATTCAAAAACAATCAATGGTAGCCACAACATCTAGATGATCCATCAAAATATTTAAACACGCTACAATAACAATTTGGCAAAGAAAACAAAAAAACAAACCAGAAGTAAGTCAAATTTCACCAAAGTCGTCAAAAACCAAATTTAAATTTGTGTTCCTAGATAATGTTTGACATTTTTAAACAATCAAACTTGGCAATAACGAAGTTCACAGAGAGAGAGAGTAATGCTAAAAAGAAAGGAGAAAGGGAAGGTTTTTGGGATTGCCTGTCCAATATATGCCGGGGAACATGAGCTTCGCATATTTCTCTTAACGTGGGGGAGCTAACATTATCAACTGCTTCGTGGGTTACGGAAGAAGGATTTAGAAGGGCTTGGGGAGTTCCGAACTTGGAGATAAGGCAGAGAGCAGGGTTGGTGCGGTTAACGGAGGAGAAGAATCTAAGGTTATGGCTTTGTGAAGAAGAAAGAAAACAAATAAAAGTTGATTTCTCATAGGAAAGGACGGGAGAAAGAAGAAGAAGCTGTGCAGGCGAAAGAGCATCCATGGAACCTCAGTTACACAGAACTAAGAGTAGCAGAGAATAGCTGAAGGATAAATCAGGATGATGATCGTCCGTTCCTAAATAAAACGCTGCGTTGCATTCGCCAGAAGCTATCAAGTTTATTGAATGTTTTATTTTTCTTTCTAAGAACACATATATTTTTTATTTTAGAAAATAATATTCTGATTGCAATGGAAGTGACGAGCTCTACCTATAATTCAGGTATCTAATAATAATTCCGTCCCTGAATTTTGATGGGAAGTCTCTCTGAAAACTCAAATGGCCTCATAGTTGTGAAAACTGTGTCGCTATATCCTTTTTCCTTTTCCTTGGAAACAATCTCTTGAAATGGAATTTCAAGTCATTGAATATGTAGATCATCTTTTTATCAACAGCAGAGAAGTTTGATTTGGATTGATATATTCTATATGAATAGATACTATACTCACTAGATGGGTCCAATTTTTATTACATTCTTCCAAGTGGATTAAATTTCCAACATTCTCTACGAGATGTCACTCTTATGTGCTGCCCGGTGCTCTTTGAGGACATCAATCCCAATCTTTTGAAGGTTCTATCCTAGTTTCAGTATTTTAAATCTGAAATTGAGGCTCCAGTTCTTGACAACGTTTCTCCTAAACACTTTAAGATCTTATTTGATTGGCGATATAAAAAAATGCGAATAAAAATTAAAATTAAATAAAATATTATTATTAAAATTATATTTAATAGGATATATAAAAAAAAATATGTTACTTTCTTACATTTAGTAGATTATAAATAATAAAAGAATAAAATTTAAAACTCACAAAAAAATAAAAATATTTTTTGAAAAATAAAATTATTAAAATAGTATTATTTTAATCAAATAAAATATTTTAAAATATTATAAATAAAAAATAAAATAAATTAATAATTTAAAATTTTGAACCAAATTTTATAAAAAATAATAATAATATTATTATTAACAAACAATTTTAAAATGAATTTTTTATTTTAATAATATTAACAAAAACACACAATGTAAAGAGCAGACAATATACACAATATACAGAAGGAATGAAAATGAATGCTGGACCAACAAATAGTAACGAATAACAGAGAAATAAAGGAACTGGACCAACGGCGAGGATTAGAAGCAAAACCACTCCCAATTCTAATAGCTGGGATAAAAGATAGCACATCGGAATCTCAGAATAGAACCCTCCATAAAATGGTTGGATCAATATGATGTTGGACCAACGAAGAACATAAAAACAGAGGAGCAAACAGGAATTCATTCCTTTTTTTTTAATAGAAGGCTAAAATAGTATTTTTAAGTTTCATTCTATTTTTTTTTTTAATATTTTTATCACTTTTTGGAGTCAATAAAGGCACCAAGTTCACTCAATGATTTCAACACAAGTTTGTCACAAAACTACATTCAATAAATAATAAGGGTATTTTCAATTTGCAAAAATAATTTTATTTTTTATTTTATTTAAAAAAAATTAAAATACGTTTAGTTTATATATATTTTTTATTTTTAAATTATATAATTATATTTTCTCTTTATTTTTATTATTTTATTATTATATAAATAATAAAATATATATATATATATAATTTAAAATAATTATAAAAATATTATTGTTACAATGAGTTACGGTATTAAAAAATTTTAAAATATTGTTTTAATATTTTTAAATATTTAAAAAATATATTTAAAAAATAAAAATAAAAAACAAGTGGAAAGTATTTTTATGTTTATTTTTAATTTTTAATAAAAATAAACAAATTAAATAGGTTTTAAGAATTTTTTTAGATGAAATTCGCGAAATCTTAAGGAAGCTCCGAGCAAACCAATCTCTTTTTATTTTTATTTTTTTGGACTAGGAAGCAAACCAATCTCTTTCTGTCATAAATGTCTCTTCTTTCACAGAATCATGTTAAGATGATGTCATTTGGTTCAGCTTAGACCCACAAACACGCGTGATTTGGGACAATATTCAAGCCTGTCAAACCAAGTTTCAGGAAGCTTCCTTTAAATTCATAGATAATAGGCCTAAAATGTTTTTTTTTTTTTGTACTTCTTGTCACCCTTTATCTGTTTGTCTCAAATAAAAAAATAATAATTTTATAGTTAAAATTTATTCAAAAAACATGTCAATTTACATTTTATAAAAATTATTGGATGATATATTTATAAACACAAACATTTTGAACTACTTTTTTATTTTTACGCCTTGGCATATGACTTGGAAATCTACTCGGTTTAATCAAAGTTGGGGCCAACTCGATCATATAAAGGTTACCATCCTCTTTGACTCTTATACCATTCCTCAAAATGAAAAGTCTCAAAGAAAAATGCACAAATGTAAAGAATACTTGTGCGAATGCTGACTTTTCAGCCCTACAATTGAGAACACGGCCTCCAGAATTGTAAGCATCTCCACTTTCAAAGGATTGACTGAATAACTCTAATTACAACATCTATCTAATGTAAAATAATATTTATAGGTGTCTAATGACTTGGGAGCTATATTTATAAAATAACAGTAATTAAAAATATAAATATTTTATTATGGATATGGTTATTTTGAAAAGCATGAATCTAATCAAGACAATTTAAATAATAACTTTTTTTTTTTTTTAAGTTTTGTTTAGTTACATTTTGTTTATCTTTTAGTTCTACTTAATTATTCAACTATCGTTTTAGTTGCATTTCTATTTGTCTTTTCCTCAATTGTCCCTTTTCTAAATTCATGAATAAAAGTAATAAGTAAATACATTTTTTTGTTAATTATTTTTCATTTTTCCTTCATTTTATTTGTTTAAATTATAATATCATAAAATTTTCTTTACATTTATAATTCTGTTAAAGGTTGAAATTTTTTATTATACTTAAAATTTTATTAAATACTAAGAGTATTTATAATAAGGTCAATTATTATTCAAACTTTCACAAATTTGTATTAAAATTTTATTTGATAAAAATAATTTATAAATTAATTAAAAATTTGTAAATTAACTCAAAGTTTATAAATTTTATCTTACTTGAAATAATGCATAATTTATAAATTTTTAATTAATTTAAATTATTTAAATAAATTCATTTATTAAATATTTATAATTTAATTAAATAAATTTATAAATTAATTAAATTAATTATAAATTAATTTATTAAATTAATTAATTTATCACGTACATTTTAAAGAATTTTAAAAATAATTATCCAAAAACGAATCAACAAAACAATTAATTATTAATAAATTAATTTTTTGAAAGATAGTTAATTTTTAAATTAACTTCTTTTTCATTATTTTTAAATTGAAAATTTCAAATTTATTATTAAATTTACAGTTTACTATAAATTAAAAATACGAGATGAATCTTTACTGAAAGTTTAATTGAATTTGTATGAAATTTATTAAAATTAAGTAAATATTAGTTTAATAAATACATCACTTTAATAGTATATTTTTATCTAGTAAAATATAAATGAAATAAAATCCAAAGCATAATAATTAAAATTAATTAATATACAATCAGATAGGTTGATTCCATCAAAGCGTCTGAATCGGTTCTTTCCTGCGTTTTCTGCCTCCTTTCCTCACTCTCTTCTTCTACAAATCTTTTCTGTGACGGTTCACTTTCTCTCTCTCTACACTTTTCTAGGGTTCTTTTGTTCTTTGCCTTCTTCCTCTTCTTCTACTTCACCTCAAAGTCTACCCATTCACTGTGTAGCTGTCAATGGATAATTTCACCTCGTCCTCTTCTTCGTTTGCTCCTCCTCCTACTTCTCTATTAGACATTCTACCCACTTCAGCTCCATCGTATTCTGCAGCTTTTGACGACGGTTACGAGGACTCCTGCAGTATTTGTCTGGAGCCTTTCAGCACCGATGACCCAGCTACTGTATGATCCGAACTGATTTATTTTCTCGTGCATTAGCTTAACTTCTACTATTTTCAGCGTGTTCATTCGGGTTTGTGTAAAGTTACAAACTTTAGTGAGCGATCGCGTTTCCTTTGACTTATTGGTTTAGTCGTTTTGGATATTCACTGTCTTTAGAAGCAGGATTAGTCTATGCTCAAGTCATAATTTTACTGCATTTTATTAATTTGTGGGTGCAGTGTATAAGATGCTCGTTGTCAGATTGTTGTAATTTCCTTTCTTGCTGGGGTATTAAAGGAGAACTGGTTGTGTAATTCTGTTGAGTTCTCTAATATTTAGTCTAAGAAATTGATGTACTTGGGAGTTGGGAATTTGATATACCTTCTCCTTGATGCACGTATTGTGGTGATTTAGGGTCCTTTTGTTTCAGAGAAACTTGCTTAAAATGCGTACGTTTTTTTTTTTTTTTTGAGATACCTGTGCGGATCGGTTTGTGTCAGCCTACATTGATCCATATCCTGGGAAACTCTTGCCATGCCACGGTGATTTTTTCAGCAGAATAAGGAATGTTTCATATTGAAGCAACCAGAAGCTAACATATGCTGTGTTCCAAGTATATGCATATGTGCAGAAGGAAGTTGTATCATTTTCTCTTATTCTTGCACCAATTAATTTAATGTGTAGATCTAGATCGGTATATGGATTGAGATTGTTGAATCATGCGGAATAAGGAATGATTGACATTGAAGCAACCATAAAAATAAATGAATACTCCAAGTGATTTCTTGGCAATTATGAGCATATTTTGCTGAAGAGAGTAGTGTTGTTTTTCACTTATTCTTGCAGCAGTTAATTTGACATCTAGATCTTGATGGTTCTATGAGAATTCAGATGGTCAACTCCTGTGAATGCCAATAATATCTTCACATCAACGAGATGGCTTTCTATTTTCATTTGTTGAACTTACTTAGTTACTTGTGTTGTGTTGTTAAATAAACCATGCTTTATCCATGGATAAGTTGCGAACTGTAGATTGTCAAAAGAAGAATTTGCTACCTGCAGATATTAATTTCTACATTTAAATATTGAACACATTATTGACATGTTTCTTTTAAACTCCAGATAACCAGTTGCAAACATGAATATCATCTGCATTGTATTCTTGAATGGTAAGCCTGGTTGCCTAGTCAAAATATTATGTTTGAGCTTTCAGTAAAAGTAACTGGATCTATGCTTTTAACAGACATGGACAACGATGTGATAGGCTGCTTCTAACATAATACATTTTTCCTTTAGGTCTCAGAGAAGCAAAGAGTGCCCAGTATGTTGGCAGTTACTTGTCTTGAAAGACCCTGCCAGGTATATATTTTCTCTTGGAAAACTTGTCTCTCTCTTTGATACAGGCCTTTTGTTGGTACTTGTTATGGTTTATGATCTCCCTCAATCACCTACTTCTTGTAGCCAAGAACTTCTAGCTGCAGTGGAGGCTGAAAAACGCTTAAGACCAAGAAACTTAAATTCATCTGCATTCCCTAATTCTCTTAACCCCCTTGAACAGCTTAATGCTGAACATGTAAGTGATATATCTAAGATTTGAAGGTGTTTTAGATCTGTTTTATTTTGTCAATATTTATTTGTATTAATTGGCTTAATAAAAGTATCATTTTGTTGAATTGAGGGAAAATATAAGATCTTTCATTGATGAGAGGCAATATATGCTATTGCAGGACGATTCTTGTTCAGATGACTCTGATTTTGATGAACAAATGATGCAGCACCTAGTTGCTGCTTCAAGTACAGCTCCTTATGTTTTCAGAAGGGAAAGGCGGAGATCATCTGGAGCAGGTCCATCTGAGGTTCTTGTTTTTGACTCTTCTGTGCATGTGTCTGGGGTACAAGTACAGCCAGTGTTTACAACTTCACCATCTGGAGGTAGTTCATCAACAGCTGGCATAACGTCTGCTGCTGACATTCAACATCCAGCGTCGGCTCCTCCTTTTGTTGATGTGGTTGCAAGAAATTCTACTCCTGTAACTGATGTCCCTTTCAAATCCAGGTAATGGTTGTATAAAACTGGATATAAACTATAAAGCAGTGGTGTATGACATGTCTTAAGAGTATTCAATCATTGATTTTTCATATGTTTACTTTCTCTGGGTTATATTCAGAGTTCTTTATAGCCAGCCACCATCCGAGACTGTGAGGAGACTGAACACTTCTGAGATGTTCTCCTTTCCCGAGTCCATCAAATCCAAATTTTCTGCTGCTTCATCCAGGTAAACAAATCTCTGCATGTAATCCTGTATGCTCCTTTTATTAGTCCTTTGGTGCTAAGTTCCTATTATGTATGTAAATCTTGAGCCAGATATAAGGAATCTATTTCAAAAAGTACGCGTGGCCTTAAAGAAAAGTTAATTGCTCGTAATGCTTCTGTAAAAGAGCTGAGTAAAGGTGTTCAGCGTGAGATGAATGCTGGCATCGCTGGTGTTGCACGGATGATTGAACGCCTTGATCTTGCCTCAAAACGAACCACTGCTTCTCCTCCCCTGCCCAGCTTTACCAGAGGAACTTCCAGCATTCCGTTAAAAGGAAAGACTGTCCAAGAAAATGGGGGAGAGACTCTTCACTTTCCTGTTCAAAAAAATGGTATTGAGCATTCTCCTAGTGAATATAGCAGAGTTGCAATTCATGATGTTAGTTCAGATGCGCCCCCACCGGTTTCGAGCACAGTTGTTGGTAGAGTAGAAGTTACTCATCCATGCGATCAGGTGCCTCCATCCGTCTAATTCCATAGTTCAAAGTTTGAAATTAGGTTATTACTTGAAATTTGGCTAACTCTTTCCATGTGTTGTATATCCAGAGCGGACATGATGCAGTGAAGACTTAACTTGGCCAGTACACTGTCTCACTTGTCCAAGGTTCCTGCAGTGCAAGTGATGACTTCGATAACCAATCTACGTGTTGGTATGCATCCTGCATTGTCATTCGTAAGAATTCTTAGTATGTATGAACAGTTTACAGAGCCAGAGCGTTCTCCTTTAGAGAGATTATTTATTGGACCTATCACAATGATATAGACTTGCATGGATTGTTATCCATGTTTGTCCTTTGTTTATAATTCTCTTTACATGCTGGTATATGTTTCAGTTCAATCAAATAATGTCAAGCTTTTCTGCTTTGCCGTTGCTAACTTGATGATAATCTGGCAACCAAGGAAGAGGAATCAGATATAAGATGGCAGATGAACTATATTAACCTGAAACGTTTCCATGTACCTTTATCTAATAACCTTATAAAAGAAGCCAAATATAAGTAAAATAATTTAAGTATGAATTAAATTTTAAGCATTTTTTTTTAAAATAAATTTTATTTCTAATTTATTATGGTTTAATCTTTTTTATTTTATTTTAAGAGTGGGTCAATCTAAGGTTTCTGGTCCCTGATAGAAAGTAAAATGGCCGACAATTGAATTTATTTCTCAAGGATTCTGGTTTCTGTATGGATGAGGTATCTTTGACTCTGTCTGGGTCGACAAGCGGTCATGTGGACCCAACAATTATTTCACCGAATATTAACTAATGACCAGAATTGAACGTACGAGGGGCTCGACACTGGCTGGGTCCCCCAAAGAAAGAGAATGTCACGTGACCTGTCGTTGCAACTTGCAAGTTGAAGTTATATGAGCTTTGATAACAGAAGATACATTTGATGTGATCTAGGATAGAGTTTCGAAATAATGGGAAACGATAGGATTGTTTGATTTTTCTTTTAATTAGTTTTAAAAATTATTTTATAAAATAAAAAAAATTATTTGATAAATTATTTTTAAAAATATTTTTTTTTATTTTTTAAATGTTTTGAACTAAATTTTTTTTATTTTAAGAATAAATTGTTTTCAGAATTTTTGAAAATAATAATAAAAAACAAATTTTAAGTAATTTTTTTATTCTAAAAATAATTAAAAGTAGAAAACAATTTTTAAAATAAGAAAACAAATCGGTCCAATATTTGCTTTCTTTATTATATTACTTATTTTCAAACTTAGTTTAAAAATAGGATAAAGGCTACATTTTTTTTTTAATGCAATAAAGAATTGTGTAGATATAAACTTGAAACGTTGAACATGATGGGCATTAATAATGATACCCATCCACAACTGTTTCTCTCCCATCAATCACCATTGGTTGACGAAATGAAATCACAATTTTTGTTTTCATGAAAAATGATAGATATTTCTTTGCAGTAGAAAAGAAAATATGGGAATAAAATAAAATTTATTCTATTTTGATGTTTCTACAGGCATTTTGTTTAGTGAAATTATTTCATTTCTTTGTATTTTAAACAATATAAAAATTTTATGTCTCAGAATAACATCAAAGAAAACAAATAAATCTCATGAGAAAAATAATTAACTTTAACATAATACTACAAAATTTAAGAAGAAGAAAAAAAAAATCAAAGGAACTGGATAATAGCAGAGATTAAACGATAACCATTGTACTTCATTCTTAAATACGAAATAAAGAATTTTAATTAACTTGAAATTAAATTCTTTTTATTGTAAAATTGTATTTTGTTTTGCGGCGTGTGATGTGAGATGTATGGGACGCTAATTATAATTATTATATCCACGCAAATAATATTTATAATTATTTAATTGATAAAATGAACTGTAAATCAATACAATTGATGATGAACAAATTTGAAATTCTTATGGTTGGGGTAAGTAAGTGTGGAACGAAAATAAATAAATAAATAAATAAAAACGATGGGCAATTCGATTATTAAAGGCAAATCCAAAAGCTTATGCTTGCTTGCACACGAAAATACACTAATTTCTTAAAACACTTTTTTTTCTTTCTTTTTGGTTGTCTTGCACAAAAGCAAAATGCTCAAAGCTTTCACTTTACATTTGTTTATTATAAGTCTATATCACTTTCAAATTCAATTCATTACCGGTGAATGGAATCTGCCTCCTTTCTATTGTTTGCCGCCTTTATCTTACCGAACAAGTATTCTGTTAAATTTTCAAGGGGGAAACTTGCTTTTAAGCTTTCATATATAAATCAATAAAGTGAAACTACAAGGACGCTATTTGGCATCATACAATGAATGTTCACCTTGTAATCAAAATATGGACAAATCAGAGTGAAAATTTTGGTATACATTATAACACATAATTTGCACTTCGGTACTTAAAATCAATTTATCAAAAAATATTGTTATCAAATAAATATTTATATTGCCAAATTATTAAGAAAAAAAAACATATTTTAAAAAATAAAATAAAATGAATTTTTTTATTTTTTATTTTGAATAAAAGTTTTTTGTCGAAAAGAAAATTAATTTTTACTTTTAGTTTTAACTCATAGGAGAGACTCCAATTTCTTACTTCTCAATCATAGCAGAATTATAGATTCTCCTATAATTTAAATGCAATTTTATAATTATCTCTTGACTAAATACATATAAAAAATATTTTTTTAAAAAAACAAAAGCTTTTTTCTTTTTTTCTTCCGCTTTCCATCTTACCGGTAACAAGCCTTAGAACATGGATAGATGAAAGCAAAACTAAGGCTATTTGCAAATATAAGATGAAAGTAAAGGCAACAAAGGAAAATACTTGAGAAATAGCATCACTAATATTATTGACAAGCTTAGCCTATTTATATATCAAACTATATTACATTCATAATTGTCCACATAGTGGAGGGTCACAAATTAAACCTTAGGTGAACCTTCCTACATTGATACACTGAGCAGTAGAGTTTATCATGTACATAACAAATAATCAACCCTATATATCAATAATTAAAACCATGCTAGAATTTATTACCTAAGACTAAAGAATTAGACCCACAAAATAAATAATCAAACTTGGCAAAGGAATTCATCGGTGGGATTTTATTAAAATATTTCCCCAAACGGATCTATCTATCCTCCTCAGCCATTTCTGGGTCTAAGAATAATTTTTGGGAGCTTGAGAAGCCATTCTTGTATCTTCAGATTGCTTCTGATTTTTTGCATTTGAACCAGATCTTCCTCTCCTGTGCCTCCTTCTTGGCTGTGTGGACTGAGGGATAAACACTCCTGTCCCTTTGCTTTCTCTTCTCAGAGTCTGCTCGTAGACTAAAACAGAGAGCGGAGGAGGATGGATTGCTCCAGAGAAACCCTGAAGAAGAAGAAGAAAAAAAAAACTTTCAACCTCAAATCCCATAAATCGAGGAAACAAAGGCAAAGTTATAAGAGGGAGATGCAAGAAATATTGAAGAACCTGGAGAGAATCAGCAGGAAAAGGAGCAAGTGGGCGATGTTCCTCATCTTCATCCATGATTAGAAGAGAAATTTGCTTGCTCAAGTCTGCAAAAAACAGATCATCTTCCATTTCCACAGCAACATCCATATCCATGTAAAATCTAAAGGAAGAACAGCCAAGTATGGAACTTTATTATTATCCTCACTCTCCTTCAAACATATAAGAACATCTCTTTCTGCTTTTTTTCCCAAATTTATGGGACCAGGTCTTATATAGGGGAAAAGGGTAAGAGGATGGGGTGAGTTAAGGTGTATGGAAGATGTGGGCATGTGGGTTGGTGGGGCCATAGTCACAGTTGGTCTATCTGGCTAAGACCCACAAGAATCATCACTAAGTTGTGTTGAGATAGCTATCCGGTTGGAAACAGCCCATGTCCAGATATCTAATACAAGATATCCTCAATCTCTAGCCTACTTGGTTGTGGAGGCTCATCTCTAAATACAGTAAAAACACTTGAGTTATGGCTCATGGTATTAATAAATTCTTATCTGCAATTTTTTGGATCTTCTGGTTATTGTTCATGGTTAAGATTGAACCAGCACGATGGATCTTGTTTTGTAATTGTTAGTGGGATCTGCATGTTGAGCAACTTGCAATGTGGCCCCAGTGGACTCTACAGAGTACGGATCTTGTGACCTTTTTGTAGTAACTCCACTTCAACAAGTACCTTAGTACTTAAGTTTCAGAAATTTGGGATTCTTAAATGTCTTTTTACGTGTTGTCAGTGTTGGTTTCATAAATATTAGTTTTCATTTTCTTTTCCCATTTTTTTATGATCCTTATTGAAGGCCAAGTGATTGGTATTTAGTACCAGATATCTCACCAATGACTATTTATTGATAATTTTTACTCATGTATTAAAAGAATTTTAAGATAAGGTGGTAAGTTGAAGTTACCAAGAAAAAAAAAATCCATTCCCAATTTGTGTTATTATTTCTATGATTGCGGAAAACTAATTATTATGAATAATATCTCTAGTCTTTGTCAACAAAGGTAGCCTCTCATGCATTTTGGTGAACAAGCGTCCTATTTCACGCTGTTCCTACATCAATTTGCTGTTTGGCAATTCGAAGAGTTCCGAAAGAGTGGCCAACTTATTTTTACAAACTTGGCAGTTTCACAGTACCATTGCATAAAATGAGTATTAGTAATATAATTGCATAACATACGTTTACAAAATGATGGCTAAAAATGTCTCAACTATTTACCTATAATTAATTAATTGTCATGATAGCAACTCCAAAAACCAAGTTGCCAATTTTTTTTTTTTGGCTAATACTTGACTTAAGTCATAAATCTGGTTAAAAATTGAATCTGCCCTTAAATACTCAAGAAGTGAGTTAGCAATATTCTTTTTTTTTTTCTAGCTAAATTTGGTTTTGTATCATGACTGTGTTCATAAATCATAATACAAATTACTCAAAACACTTGGTTTAATTGGTAAAAAACAAGGACATTTCAAGGTGGATTATATTTTTCTAAAATGTACTAGAAAAATTTGGGGAAGTTTTTCAGAATTGTTCAAAAGGAGCATATTTAGTTTCAAGTAAATCCTAAAGACGTCCCTAACCATAATATCAAAATAAAAGCAAATTACCAATATATACATATACACACACACACACACACCACCATTGTCAATTCCTCGTATGATCACAAGATAACCAAATGTGAAAACTACGAGTATCTGCCAACAGCAACTTCTTCCAAAATTGATGTACGCGAGCCACAAAAAATCTGAACTTTCTCGAGATAGATAATTCCAATCAGAAATCAGCAGCAAAATCTGAGACCTTAGCCCACCCCGGGCGGGCCGGCGGCGGCAGATTCATGTCAAAAATCGTGTCATGCGCTGTTCTCTGTAATATTACTCTTTCAGATTGATTTGGAAATTTCTGTACATAAAGCTGCATGAATCCATAATTAAAAGGCTTTATCTGTGAATAATAATTGTGAATATTAGTAGTTCCATGGACTAGTAAGTAGTAACTTGCTGTTTTCGGAGGAGTGCATAAAGCAGCTCATTCCAAGTATCCGGTACCCCAGGCAGGCACCAGTGGCTGCAATCTTGGCGATGGGGTGGTGCAGGGCCCACATTAGGACCAAGGTAATAGAGTGAAGAATGCCCATCTTTTCTCTGAGCAGTCAAATGTGTTACATTCAGTACCTTGAATTTTGATGTTTCAGAGGCGTTTGAGTATGCTGATGACAACACAGCATTTGCTATTTTGAACTGCGACCAATTATCTCTTGGTACCAATGAGGTGCCTAGTTCTGGCAATGTCTCCAAATGGCAGTTTCCACCATGTCTCCAATCGCCACCTCTGTATCATCCATATTGGAGCAATTTAGTTTCTAAAGAAGATAAGTATGTATGTATATCATTGATTTAGAAGAAGAAGATTTTCACTTTTTATCAAGAAGCAACAGTTAAGTACACTGTTACTTTATATTACATGAGATGCAAGATCCCTGTCGTTATTAGGCTCATACCACCTAAAATAGTTTTATCTTATCCCTCTTGTTAGATAATACAAAATTTTTTATATACTAATATACCAAATATAAATTTTTTTTTTAGAAACTCTTGATGATAATTTTTTTTTTATTCATATGAGTATCTCCACGTCATTAGAACTAATTTTATTTGGGGTATTAAAATTGTCATTATTTATAAATATTTTTTTAAACTAAAATATTTAATAAAAAAAAGTGTCTCGACGACAGTTAATATCAAATTTATTTATTATTGAAACTATTTTTATGATAACAATGTACCAAATATTTCTCAAATTGCATATTTTTCTTACTGAAAAAGGGTGTATGGAGATTTGAATGGGTTTTGGCCAAGGACATACAAAGTGAACGAAGCAAAATCCAAAATTGCAAATGGTCAAAAAGCATTGGATAATCAAAATTCAGGGTTCAAAAGTTATAGACAATACGCTACTAGATAAGGAGAAAAGTGACACAAGTAAGATGCAAGGAAGTCAAGTCATTCAAAAAGTCAAACAAACCTGAAATGCACAGGGGCAAAAGTACGAAAGAAAACCTGCGTCTTGCTGGAATTTACTGCACCATGAACCCAGTTCACCACGGTCTCAATTGCCCTTTTATATGCATCTTCCACTCTCATTTCCATCTTCACTTCCTTCCCTTCTTGAAAATAACAACCACTGACCAAACACAAAAAATTTCAAGCCTTGTCCAAGAAGTGATAATAAGTGTAATGGAACTATTAGTTGTGACAGAACTGAAATATATGTAAATAGGAGGACCTTAGTTTACCTTACAACATTTCAATTTTCTCTTATTACTATGTACCAGTCCCTCATGCTGCAGTTAATCCTTCATTTACAAATGATGAGAATCCAAATTTCCTAACATGCACATAAGCGAAGAGAAACAAAGCAAAAGTTTATCCTCTTATTGTAAGTGTTCATTTTAGGACTTTTTTCATGTTAAATTCACTCTGTCACCACCACTTCGAGCTGTCTAACTTCCACTAAATGATCATAGATATGACCTTTAAGAAAAAGGAAGTTCTGGATCTTCAGGACCCCATCAGGAGGTCAACAATCATGCAGTTCACCAATAACAAACAAGGGATAGTGGCTTACATTATGCTTTATGGACCTCAATAACAAAGAATATCCTCTTCTAAGCATCTTTTGATGAACGTTATGACTTTTTTTTATGAGATAAAAATATTTAGGAGTTAGATAAGTTGTTCCAACTTCAAGTCAGGCATGTCACAACAACATATCACTAACAGAAATGGAACTAAAGATCCTCAATCCTATTAATTGAACCGGTCCTTGTTAACACATTTTGACATTTTAAAGCCAACCTAGTGGTAGGACATTTTTAAATGATGAATCAATTGAGGATTGACTTACCCTCTTATGGTTTTCTCGTAATTCCACCAATGGCCTGTGTTAAGAACCAGCACATCTGCATCTCTCCATTTCAAAGAGTTCCAATCCATTTTATCCAGCTTGAGGGTGATCTTGATCTTTCGAGGAGCCCCAGTAGGACGCCGATTCTGCAATACAAGAAATGGGGCTCTGTAGTATTCCACAGTGCAGTTAAAGTCCCTGAATTTGAACACCAAGAACCCCTTGTGCTTTGTAATGGGGCTGCCATTCACTTCATAGATTGACTCCTTGTTAGCAACTCCAGAAGAAAGCATGCACAAGAGTGACTCCCATTGGTTTCTCCCAATTGAGTCTCCAGCAAACACTAGCCGTTTGTTTCGCAATATTTCCAACATCATTGTTGCATTAAATCTGTTTTTATCATCAGAAAACAAAAGCTGTAGATGCACTTCCTTTCCTTTGACATTAAATTTGAAAAAGACAATACAAGTTAGAATAGATGAAAGAAATACATAGCCACTGTTCAAATCCATATAATGCCATGACCGATTATTACTATCAATCCCAGAAAACTCGAAAGAGATAAAATTAGTCTTTAACTTAGCATTCTTAATATTAATAGGCAGGCTATTGAGTATACCCATCCCAGAAAGATAACTGCCTGGAATTGAATATAAAATGTTGTCCTTTTCAAAGAGCTGAATCAACCAAAAAAGAAAAGGGTGCTTCAAAAATAAAGGATAATATAATTAAGTGCCATCCAACTGTTGGATCACTCTCAAGATAACTGGGCCATCAGACCGGTGTTTTAAATTTGTTTTCTTGTTTGATTGTTAAAAGAAGGCAAAAAGTGCTGAAGGTGAAAATAATGGGGAGCAAACATCATAGCTACCTGGGCAAGTTGCAATTTTTGGGTTGCCATCTCCACTTGGTGTAAAACAAATCAGATCTTCCATTCTCAGAACACCGAAATCCTTCATCCAGAAAGCTGCAATCTTTTGACTGGTATAAAGGGTAGTTCTTGTCCCAAACCCAGTTCCCATCAAACAAATCACACCCACCACCCTTTTTTCCAAGAAATTCGACTCTCAGTTCCTCTTCTGGACTTTTTATCTGAATCCACGAGAACCTCTTGGATTGACCCGAAAGCCCAAATCTTCTAGCGAAATCTCTGTAATCCAAATAAAATAAGCAGCAAATCACACAACTACAGACAATGAAGAACCCCAGAACACTTAGAGACGGCTCAAACAATCTCAAACGCTTAATTCTCTTGAATGCTTCCGACAAAGGTAAGGTTTCAATGTCTTGCTGTGAGGGACTCTTAGACATTTGAGTCTAAATTCAAATTCCAGAATCTGGGTATTGCTCTAATAGTGGCAGTGGTCTAAAGTAACACAAAAGAGAGATGGAAGCTTGTTAACGCAGGAGGGAGACTCAGAAGAGGTGTAGCATGCAAACAATATGACATTCATGCCCCCACAGAAGCATGCTATTTTGTCTTTGCTTGGCAGGGCAGTTTTCTGATATCTGAATGATGAATGGAAAGCTAGAAGATAAAGAGATATGGGTGTGAAAGAAGCAAGAGAGCATTATGGCTGCACAATAAATACCTTTGCTGTTTTTCAATTAGTTTTGTCAGAGAGAGATTTGCTGATACAGTGAGGAATGCATTAATACCAGTGGGTCTGCTTCTAGCAACGGCGATTTCGTTTCCATAACCAAAAAAGTTCAAAACTTTTTGAGGAAATGGTTGCTGAACGTGAATGGTAAACGTGGGTTAGAAATTAGAATCAGGGGTGAGTCTTCTTCACTTCAGTTCCCCTTCGGGAATTAGAAGGAAATGGGTAACGGTAGGCGACGTGTCCCACTTTCATATGAAAGAGTGTGGAGGCTACTTGGATTTTGATTGGGTCGTCATAGCACGCACGCGTAAATGTAGTGCCACTACGGCTAAGGCGCGTATATATATATATATATATATATATATATATATATATATAAAATTGGATAATTTATAAATTAATTACTAATTATTTTTAAATTTGATAATTTAAATATAACATTTTCTATAACAAAATAAGAAAAAAACAAAATAAAGTTTAGTGGTTTTTATCTGGTATTATATTTATTAAAAAATAATTAATCATTTTAAATATCTAACTAATCAACTCTTCTATTTTGAGTAACCACTAGCTATCAAAATTTTAAAATCATCCATTATATTAGATTATATTAGAAGTATAAAAGCCATATATACTAAAATAGAAATATAGACACAGATACAAATGAATTTGTTTATATTTTTCTCTTTGCATAATGACAAATAATTTCGGAAGCAAAATTATTTAACAAAAGTAAACTTTTCAATGACCGAATCATTATTTTGCAAGTGATATTGAATCCTAATTCACCTTCTAGGACCTAAAATTGAGGGAGATTGCGTTGGAGCTTGGAATTTAGGAAAGGAGGATAAACGGAGAGAGAGAGAGAGAGAGAGAGAGAGAGAGAGAGAAAAGAAAGGAATATAGGAACCCTAAAACGACTCGTTTTGATGGATTATCAATATTTGATACCAAGAGATTTCATAATAAAATAGAATGAAGGAGTGCCAACGTCCAAATACGTAGGACCAACCGACCAAGAGAGTAGAAGTAGGAGGGTGAGTCTATCACAGATGCCTGCCTTGTTTGTCCATCCCAGAATGAGGTGAGAGTATCAGATCAGAACGTACCACCATCTCATTCGTTAAGGTTTTTCCATTTTGAGCATCTAATAAGCTAACTTAAAAAATAAAATAAAAGAAGAAATGTGAGGAAATGAAAGAATTACATGATGGGTTCAGAAGCTTAAAGAGATGAAGGACTGAGCACTTTCAAGGTAGGCTGTAGCTGAACTGCCGCGTTGGGCAGTATCTTTGTGCTCCCCAATTGATGCTGTAGTATCCACCGACATCCAAGGTAAAAAAAAAGGTCACGAGTCTCTCAGTCAGATTCAGGAGGAAGCAGTTTTGAACTTTCAATTTGTGCTGAACTCTGAAGTACCCTTTGCCAGAAATTTGAAAGAAAAAAAAAAAAAAGGTTTTACCTGAGCTGCAAGGTTGCAATTACCTAGATTCGTGTTTGATGGAAGAATATGACAATATCTTCAATTCTAACAGTTATCATGAAAATTATCCTCTTTTCTTTCTTTCTTCCTTCCTTTCTTTCTTTCTTTCTTTCTCTCTCCTTTCTTTTTTCCCCGCCCTGCACTGGCCTGCAGTTGGGGATTATTATATTGCGTTTACAACTACGCAATCTGTTGCCTGCACAAGGAAGATAAAAGTTTAACTAATTTACTATACACTGGCTTTTCACAATTGTCTAAAAATTTGCTTCCTGTTGCGGTGTAGTGTACTTTAACATATGCTCAGTAAGTCACTAGATTATACAAAGCCCAGAACAAGCATAATGCTTACCAAACTCCCATCCCAACGCCAGTAATTTGTGTGCCTAGAAATTGAATGACTCGGGCACAAGCATAGCATTACGATTTAACATATTACTGAAACCCTCATAGCTTAAGCGGGTTGCTAATGCACTACATGATCAGTAGAAAATATACCAGACAACTGAAAACCATTCATGCCTGCTAAGTAAACTAAACTGCATATGCAGACAGCACCCTACTCCGTTCCCCCGACAAGTGGAGAAATGAGAAAAGTACTAATAAAGCTCCAAACTGACTTCCAAAGTTATCATCTACTAAGAACTTGCCTATGCACACAAATATTCCGGAAAACAAAAGGAGTAAGGTTTTAGACAAGCACCCCAATCCATTCCATTATGTGGTTCAAAGTGATCATAAGTTCTTAACATCCACATTCACCAGAGTAAAGAAAGGAAACCCAATAAAAACAGCAGGGTATTTTCCATCTAGGATATGAATATCGTATAAGTGCAGGGGGAGCACGCATCATTTGTAGCAGAAAGTTCTTGCGTTCCTCAGCTGGGCAACCAAAGAATGCCCTTACTTTTCCAGCATCAGCCTTGAGGAAAATGTAGGCCCCATAGACTGTGTTCTGTTCAAAACCCAAGTTCTTTAATTCAGTAAAGTCTTCAGTTGCTGAATACATAAGTGCTAGGCCTCTTTCAAAACTCATCGACTGTGTTCCCTCCCATAATGCTTCTGCAACATAACTTATCGCTTCTTGTATTCCTTCAAACCCTTTCTTACATTCAGCATCCTCTGGAGCCTACTGTTTCTTCCCTTTTGTAGATGCTGCAGACTTTTCTCCGAATACTTTCCTGAATTCCTGTAGTATACACGGTGAAGGCATATTGCATATGCCACATAACACAAGACTTGACCCGCATGGCTTTGATTTCAGTCCTCCAACCAAATTTTGTCTTCTTCCTCATAATCTTATTTTTCTGCTTCATCCAAATAGAATACGAGATTTATTGGGGGGAAAAAATCAGTATACCATGTATTACCTCTAGATTGAATATTAACAGAATGACTAAAGAAAACAACAACCCTGATTCGATTGTACAATCTAAGTCGTCACCTGATGTTGCAAATGCCACACCAAGGTTGAGATTAAGGAGTAACAACTTATGCCGTTTGTTATTGATCATTAAAATTAAAGGCCAAAGATAAAAATAAAAATAAAAATCACATTTCAATAGAGGGAGATTTAAAAGCTAAAGCTATAAGTACTTGGAAAGTCAGCATTTTACAGCACAAAAGTAAGTACTGAGAGTTATACAGTACATATTATTCCAGAAAACAAATGAATTAAATCGAATGACTAGCAACAAATTCAATAAAAATAAATTTCCATATAAACTCATAATTCATAATAGAAACAACTAAACAAGTATGGGGAGGAAGATAAGGGGACAGAGAAAAAAGAAAAATGAAAAGTACATAGTATATAAATGAATACAGAAGAACAAGTCTCTCACAGTTCAATTCTTCATTATTCTTTTCTTTGCTCAGAAAAGCAACATATATAGATTGCCCCTTTTTTTGGATTAATAAATGATAAAATGCTATACTCCCCAAGAGAAAAGCAGCTATCAGGAACACGGCCCCGATTACAATTGTAACCTACTAAAACTCAGATAATCAATCAATTATACATGCATTGCATAGAATATCTATGATTGTGACTTTGACTAATAGCTCAACTAGTCAGGTTTCCGCCTATAAGGCTGAGAACTTCCTCATGAGCCAGGTTCAAAATCCTAATATCTGCTACTTTCAGGGTTTATCCTTTAATATTGTATTTGTTTTATATCAGCGACCTAGTGTCTGCTATTTTATCATAATGTATGTAAGTATGAATTTGTACGATAATGTACACAGATGCTCTAAGTACTCACTACTCAAAAGTATAGAAATAAGGCAGTACACAGTACCAATCCAATAACAAGATTTTGTGGTGTCACTTTCACAAATTCTCTACTTGAGCATCACAGAATAAATAAACGCAAATAATTAATAATAAATCCAAAAATTAATACAAACAAAAAATCAAATCTTCATAGGTTGAATAAGCTTCTGACGGCAAATGCTCTTGAGGATTCGGCACCAAGGAAAAAAAAAGATCATCTTTCTTCTACTCAATCAACTTCTCACTGTACAAAATTTAGTTCCTAATATGCAACTCTCCCTCCTTCCAAACTATGTCACGGAACGCCAAACACACACACACACACACGGTGAAGGAGATGAAGTACTCTATGAATCAGATTTTGAGAAAGCAGATTCCTGACAAGGTATAGAGGGATCAGATTGTTGAAGCGCCTGCTGCTGCTGCTGAGCTTTCTGAAGAAAAGGCTTGAATCCGATCTGTAAGCTCAAGTATCCGAACGCCAAGGCTCCCAGCACCACAATCCCTGACCTGATCGCGTTCATCTTCATATCCGACATTGGAGGAGCCATGGTCCTTTCTCCTTGCTTCGGTTTTTCCCAGTTCTCAGTGCTATGTGTGACAATGAAGAGCAATTTTGGAAATGAAGTTAAGATATAGCGAAGAAACAAACGACGTGTCGTTTCGACAAACTGCCAATCAAAGAAAAAAGAAAGAAAGAAAACTAGGAAAGAGACGAGCTTTCTCACTATTGCTGAATTCTGAGCAAAACCACCGAAGCTCTCTGAACCGTGAAACTGTGGATTCGAAGCCTTGACTCTGCTATTTCTATTGGAGGTGTTTAAAAGCTTTTTGGCTTTCGTTGTTGATTGTTTTACATGTATTTTAGCTGCTACTTCTTCTTCTTCAAATTATGTTTCCTTCATCTCTTATTTTTCACTGTTTTGGTTAATATGTTTTGTCCTCTAAAAATTTGATCTTTTTGAGTTTTCATTCAAGTGTTTTTTTTAAATCAAAAACTGGAATTATACTCCAATGCCAGTTTCTAACGAATTAGTCAAGAAGAGCCTGTTTATGTATTTAAGGTATTGCTTGTAAGAATTTGATGTGATTAGCTTTGATAATTGAAGAACTGAGTGCTATACCCCATAATTTTTGGAATTCAAATGTATGGTCATGTCAGTGTAGGACTATTTGATTTATAATACCAGTTTGTCTCTTAGACAATGGGGTTTGTTACATTATTTTCCAACTTCAGAGTCTTCTTAATATAAAAATATAATGATATAAACCAATGAGCCAAGTGAGACAGTGTGTGGACTCCAGGTCTAATGGTGTTTTATATATATATATATATATATATATATATATATATATATATATATATATATATATATATATATATGTATATATGTATGTATGTATACACACACACGAAAGAAGTTTTCTCTGGGACAAAAGGGGAGGGGGAACTGGTCTAGGCACTTCACCGTACAAAACAATCTCCTAGACTGCTACTAGAAAATCTGGTGGAGTTTGTTTGTCCTTATAACTTTAAAGTCTGTTTATATATTAGTGAAATGTAACTTTTGTTGCTCTTTCTGCTGATAAAAATGGAATTTTCAACTTGTCAATTCTGGAAGTTTAAATGGCATTCTTGCTTGGGCTGTGATAGGGGCTGTTTTCTGCTCATGTATATGAAACATGGCATGACTTCTCACGTAGCCTTCTTGGATTGTGAAAGAAGTTTTATGTTGGCTTCTTCACCTGTTTTCAGAAGACAACAATTCCTAATAAGGGCTTTAGGAGGTGCAAGTGGTCATCAAACTGATTTTAGAAAAATGCAAGGCCTAATGTCTGTTGAGGCTGATGCTGAGAACATCCTAAGAGCAATTACTCCCGCCCTTGATACCAGTAGACATAAAGGCCAGGCAGGTATAACATTCTTCTAATTCCTTACAATTCATCCCCCCCCCCCCCAAGAAAAAAAAAAAAGAAAACCAAATATGTTTGCCTTTCACTACTCAATTTTATTACTTAATTGTTAAACAAGCAAAGTGTGCCACAGTAAGCCTTTCCAAGTTTCTGTCTGTTAATTTCCTCTAAATGGAACTAGGGCTTAGGTGAGTTGTGTTAAGTTTCAGAGAGGAAATAATTAATAAAATAGAGGCTTCAGAAGCTAAGTCGATGAGAGGGATGGCTCAGCTTTGAAAGCCTCCTTCTTTTCTCTTCACCTCTTATTATCCATTTTTATGTTTGTTGTTGAAGAGAAAAATAAGAAATATCTAATGTTTGCTTCACTTACTTTATATTCCGAACTAGGAAAGATAGCTGTGATCGGAGGGTGTCGTGAATACACTGGAGCTCCATATTTTGCTGCTGTTTCAGCCTTAAAAATTGTGAGTTTTCACACTCTATTCCCTTTTAGCCTCTTCCCTTTAATATTGCATTCTCAACTTTGTTCAGTTAAATTGTATAGATCAAACAGTCATACAGATCCCCTTTCTCCTCTGCAAGCTTTTAGTTTTGGTAGTTATTCTACCTATTCCAGCCATTTGAATTAGTTGATTATATTTTCTTCCTTCCAGGGTGCAGATCTGTCCCATGTTTTTTGTACCAAAGATGCTGCTCCTGTCATAAAAAGCTACAGTCCTGAGTTGATTGTGCACCCTGTTTTGGAAGAATCTTACAGTGTCAGGTGTAATCTCTGCATAATCTTTTATTGCAAGTATGCACAGTTTCTTGACTATTGAATGTTAAATTTTTTATTCTTTTGGGAGACTAAATTCAGGGATGAGGACAAGAGATCCATAGCAAACAAGGTTCTAGCTGAAGTTGATAAGTGGATGGAAAGATTTGACTGTCTTGTCATTGGTCCAGGGCTTGGAAGAGACCCATTTCTTCTTGTATGCTTTTGTTTAATACACTTCACTTAATCTCATTTTTTACACACATTAGCTTCATGTGTTTACTCATAAAATTTACTGTTGTCTTAATTCTAAACCTTCCTATTTGATATTGAGTGATACAAGCATATTTAGGCTTTCAATTCTATTTTATCTGGCCAGAAAACATGTGACCTACGAGTGAGAGCTAGAAGAAAAACAGAGAAAGATATTTGACCTAGAATACTTTTTATTCAAAGTTTATTGAAAATTTATACACGGAGTTACTCCTATAATTATGGAGTATCTGCATAATATGGAAAAGACTCCTAAACTGCAGCAATGGAAAAAAAAGAGAAGATCAAGGATTATGATAATGACTAGGAATAAATAGGATATGGTGTATCGGGCCTTGTATTGGGCTCTATACTCCCACACTCCTCACTCCTCCCCAAGTTGGAACATAGATATTAAACATATCTAATTTGGTAATTAAATACTCAAAATGTGATCTTGAGAGCCCTTTGGTATGTATGTTAGTTGTTTGCTTATTTAAGGGTACAAAAGGCATACAAATGGTTTCAGCTTCTAATTTTTTTTAATGAAATGTTTGTCAACTTTAATATATTTAGTCTTATCATGTTGGATAGGATTGTGTGCAATGTTGATAATAGCTTTATTATTACAGTATAATTTTAGAGGAAGATCCATCGTCTTTCTAAATTCATGCAAAATCCTGCAAATCCATAATTCCTCTCATATCCTTTGAGCCATAACTCTAAATTATGCTTCCACACTACTTTTGGCAATTACATTCTATTTTTTACTTTGCCAAGTGACCAGATTACTTCAAACAAAGGTATAATATACTGAAATAAATTTTTTATCAGTAACTGATCCAGTCCAGTTAGCATTTGTGAAGACTTCGATATTCCTATTATTAACTTTTTTGAAAAGTACTCTTTCTAAGAGAGGATTTTAGATATATTAGGATCTCGTAAACTGCTTCAAGATGTTCTTCGTATGGAGCATACATAAACTTACTAACTACGCTAACAGAATAGGCAATATTTGGTCTAGTATGTGATAAATAGATTAATTTTTCAACCAATCTCTAGTATCTTCCTATGTCTACAGGTGTACTCTCTTTTTTCTACAATTTTATATTTGAGTCTACCAGAGTCTACGCTCGTTTATACCCACTCATTCATGTTTCTTTCAGAAGGTTAAGAATATATTTTCGTTGTGCAATCACTATTCCGTTTCTAGAGCAAACAACTTTTGTGCCAAAAAAATATTTAAGAGCTCCAAGGTATTTGTTTCAAATTCTAATGCAAGATTCCTTTTTAAATGCTCCATTTCAGTCCATTCATTTCCTATAAGAATAATATTGTTGACATAAACAATCAATACAACATTTTTTTCTTCTGAAAAAAAATTAAATAACAACATATGATCAGTCTAGCCTTGAGTGTATCTTATTTCTTCATTGATTGAGTAAATTTTTTAAATCAGGCCCTTTGAAGCCATACAAGGATTTTTTTAATATGCACACTCTTTGGTCAAACTTTTCTTCAAATGTTGGAGAACACTTCATATATACTTCTTACTTTAGGTCACCATTCAAGAAGATATTTTTTACATTCAGTTGTTGCAATGGCCAGTCTAAATTAGCGGCTATTGACAGTAGCACTTTAAATGTATTCAACTTTGCAATAGGTGCAAAGGTTTCAGAGTAGTCCACTCCCTTTAAGTGAATCTTTTAGTTATCATTCTAACTTTGTATCTTCTATAGAACCGTCTGAATTGTATTTCACGTTAAATATTCATTTACAGCTTACTGTTGTCTTCCCTTTGGGTAAAACTTCAACACTCCAGTTATTGTTCTTTTCAAAAGCTCTTATCTCCTCAAGTGTAGCTTCCTTCCACTTTGGTATTTTAAGAGCTTTCTGTATAGTTTTAGTAATCTCTACACTAGACAATTGAGAGATAAAAGCAACAAACGAAGGTGATAGACTTGAGTATGAAAAAAAGTTAGATAAAGGGTGATGGGTGCAAGATTGAACTCCTTTTCGAAGAGTAATCAATATATCACATTTAAGGGATAGATTATCAGACAAAGAGTTAGAATTACTGTTATTTGCCCTTAGGTTGGAATCATGACAATGCTAAAGTGTAGCATCTTTACAATTATCTCTTTTTTCTTTTTGAGTAAAAAAAATCATTTTCAAGTTCCATTTTTACTGTCTTTATCATGTTAAAGCATTCTAGTGGGTTGTTCCTCATTATCTGTTTTCCCACATTTTTCACAATATTGATCTTCAAATTTTTTTTCAAATATAGGCCGAAACTCATTTAGACATTCACTCATAAAAAGAGAATGTTTAGAGGATGAGTTTCGGTTATTTGCTGTAAGTGCAGATGATTCTTATTCTGGGTGTTCTTGCAATAGACAGACTTTAAAGAAATTACTAGAGGAATCAGGTCAATCTTCCTTTAAGTTCTCCCCTAAAGACGTTTGTTTTTAAAATATGGTTGATTTTAAAAAAACGTGACATGCATTGAGACATATGTTTTTTCTTGAGATAGGATCAAAACATTTATAGCGTTTTTGGTTTAGGGAGTAACCTATGAAGATACACTTGATAGCTTTTGGTTCAAATTTGCTACCTTTTTTTGTGATCACAAGTAAATGCAATACACCCAAATATTTTTAGAGGTAAATCAGCTAAAAGTTTAACAGATAGAAAGTAATGCATGAAAGTGTGGAAATGAGTTTTAAATTGTAAAACTTTAGAGGGTATTCTGTTTATTAAGTATACAGTTGTTAGGGCCGCATCCTCCCACATAGATACTTGGAGAACATTTGTAAAAAATAGAAGAGTTCGAGCCACCTCCAATAAATGTTTATTTGTCTTTTCGACAATGCTATTTTGTTGGGGTGTTTCAATACAACTACTTTAATGAACAATTTCTTTTTCTAGGAATTTTTTTTTTAAAATCTTGTTAAAGTATTCCTTTCAATAATCACCTCTAAAAATTTGTATATTAGTTTGAAACTAAGTCTACATCATATAATAACAACAACAACAACAACTAAACATTTTCCCACTAGGTGGGGCTACACCATATAATAAAAAATTTTAAAAATTTGTTTGGTTTCTGATTTCTCTTTCAACAAGTATACTCAGCATAGGTGAGTGTGATCATATGTAAAAGTGATAAACCATCTTTTACTATTAGGTGTACTTATTTTATTAGGATCCCACACATTATTGTGTATAATTGTGAATGGTTTTGAAGACTTACATGGTTGGGATGGAAATGAAGTTCTATGGTGTTTTGCTAATTCATATATTTCATACTGAAATGAAGATGCATTTTTATTATAAAATAAATGAGAAAACAGATGTTTGAGATATTGAAAACTATGATGCCCTAACCTAAAATGTCATAACATAATATCGTTATTATAAAAAATATAAATAAATTTAAAACATGAAGTTGACCTTGTACTTGGTGATTGTTGACTCAGTTTGAATTCTAAATCGAGAAAATACAACAACAACAACTGAGCCTTATCCTACTAAGATCGAGGAAATACAATTCTTCATTTTTTTAACACCGTCAATCATCTTTCTCGAAGTCAATTTTTGAAAGACACAATGAACTGAAAAATAAATTAGTTTGACAATTTAGATTACTGACAAGCTTATTAACAGACAACGTATTACAAGATAAGTTAGGAATATGAAAAACATTATGCAATGTAAAACAAGAGGAAACAACAATGGAACATTTTCCCACGATAGCTAATAGGGAGCCATCAGCAATGTTTACTTTCTAATTTCATGCACAAGGATTATAAGACGAAAATGACTAGATACCCTGTTATATGGTCAGTTACACATGAATCTATGATCCAAATGCGATCAAAGTTGACACTTAAAAAAGCAATTTTTGAATAGTTATATTTCTTAAGTTAAAAAACATGAGGGAGACATTTGAAATTCTAATAATTTGTATAGTTGGTCTATTTGTTTTTTTGTAAAAGGAAATAGACCTGAGAATGTTTATTGCTCTTGATCAGATATAGTAGCCTCAAATGAATGCGATCTCTTCTAGATTTCCTTTTTTGATTTGTTGGCTTGCCATGGATTTTCTAATAAGTTTCTCATGAGTGCTCAAGACGTTTGCAATAATCACACAATGGCTGTTTACCATCTTTTTTGAATGTCTCATGAACATTTTTTGTAACACGAACAAAGTTCTCCACCTCTCTACCATGAGAGTATTTGTTTAGTATGACACTTTATCGAGCTTCTTCTCAGTAAACCTCAAATAATGCTTCCCTGATAGAGAGTAAAAGACTATTTTTCAGATTACGACCCCGTATTTCATTTAACTTCTTGTTCAATCCTACTAAAAACATAAACATCCAATCATTTTCTTGAAATTTTATAAACAGAATACTATCTTCAGAATATTTCCAATTATCATCATAGAATAGGTACAACTCTTGCCAAAATGTCATTAATTCATTATAATAAGATGTTACATCTCAGTTTCCTTACTTTGCATGCCACAATTTTTATTTTAACTCAAATATCTGTGAAGAGATTTCAAGATCTAAGTAAGTTTCTTTTTTACAGCCTCTCAAACATCTCTAACAGTAGGTAGAAACATAAATGGTTTCCCAATTTTTGGTTCTATTGTGTTTATCAACCAAGCAATAATTAGAGTTTTCAAACTTTCACATTATCCATTGTTGATCACTTTTTACTGAATTGGAGATTTTCCTATTCAAATACCTAATTTTTCCCTTTTCATTTAGTATCAACTTCACAGTTTGAGCCCACTCCACATAATTCCTCCCATTGAATCTGTGGATATTTATGTGAAGTGAGTTTGAAGATGATTCCAAATTATTGCCTCTTTACTGGTATTACATTGCCCCAAACACTTCCTGAGTTCTGGATGTTTGCAGCACCTCCCACAATAGGTGATATAGTACTCTCTCCAATTATTGGTGATTCCCGGCCTGTTCCTCCATGTATCAGTGAATCCTTACCAATCGTTCTCGTTGAGGCAATCTTCCATGCAGTGCGGTTTGCTATCAAGTTCTAGGTTCAAGCCATTGGGTTCACACTTTTAGGCTCTAGGTTTTGTTCATCGGGTTCTAGGTTCACTTCCGACTTGATCTTGTCTACTCCGTAATGGTTGAGACTTGAACAAAAAACAGAGGGAGAGGAAACATGAGCGTGTAGGCCAAACAGGCTTTACTCCTGCTCTAATAGCATGTGAGCGAGAGCTAGAAGAAAAACAGAGATATATTTGACGTAGAATACTTTTTATTCGAAGTTTATTGGAAATATATACATGGAGCTACTCCTATAATTATGGAGTAGATATCTACATAATATGGAAAAGACTCCTAAACTATAGCAATGGAAAAAAAAAGAGAGAGATCAGGATTATGATAATGACTAGGAATAAATAGGATATAGTGTATTAGGCCTTGTATTGGGCTCTATACTCCCACATGACCTTATGTTCAAGGGGTTAGGATTTAATTTATGTCATTTTTTATATGTGCTTCATGGAAACATTTTGGGTGGTTATATGTCTATTTGTATTGGCAGAAGGCATGTACGATCTCATGCATGCACGTGATCTCTATTGCAACCATGGCATGTGGATGGCTAAAATACCGCCAAAGAACTAATTGACCTAAAAACTTAAGCTAATAGTGTATTAGAGAAGGACCAAAGAATTGTTTGAAAGTCCATTGGGGTTTAAATGTGGACAAAGCTCAAGCTCTTAACTGCTGAATCTTAATACTACTTTGTATTGAAATTTAATCATAAGTTTGGAGACAGCAAGTTCAAACTATAGATCACCCAGTTAATAAGGTTTTGTTATAATGTCAAAGAACAACTCAGCCTAAAAGATTAAGCTATTAGTCAAGGGCCAGCGTTTAAGCGTTATAGCTGTATTAGCTACTTTGGGCCTTGAAGGCATGCTCAGTATTAACTCGATTTATTGTTTTCTCCTTCCTCTTAGTGGTACAGGAAATTTTTTTTCCTTTTCTTTTGTCTTCTGCGATATTGTCTTATATGCTTTATAATTTAACTCTTGCCAATGATTATCATATCTAATTCTAAGTTCTAACATTTGCACAATGTTGTCAGGACTGTGTGAGTGAAATCATGAGACATGCAAGACAGTTAAACGTCCCAATGGTTATTGACGGGGTATTATATTGAGGTTTAGATACCTCATGCGTGATCTGATTACTGTATTTGTATAGAAGTTTAGACATTTTATGCAGGGTCTGAGTGACTTGTGGATGCTTTGCAGGATGGACTTTTTCTTGTTACAAATAGTCTCGATCTTGTTAGTGGCTATGCCTTGGCTGTTTTAACTCCAAATGTCAATGAGTATAAGCGTCTAGTTGAGAAAATATTAAGTTCTGAAGTAAACGATCTAGACGCTCCACAGGAATTGCTATCCCTCTCCAAAAAGTAAATTCCTCTTCTCAAGTTCCTAATTTTGTGTTGGATAGCTCTTCTATATTAATTTGTTCCTTTAGGGTTTTCGTTTGCTTTGTTTTTCCATTTTCTGGTGTGATGATGTCTCATACTCCTTTTGTACTGTTTTTCCTTTCTCTTTCTAATACAATTTCTTTTTTATCCAAAAAAAAAAGAAAATAATAACTAAACTGCTAGAGTAGGTTTGGTTGTGCAACATAAACATTTTGAGCATACAAATTTGTGTGCAACCACACACACACTGATACCGATACTCTGACAGAGCTCCAAACTAGTTGCTGTGCCTCTCCATTCTGTATGGTGAAATTATTCGTACAATCACACCTTATAATAACAACAGTGCTACTGAAAATAAGGGACATTGGACAATATTAAGAACTTGGTTGGAAGGTGAATCCCATAAATTTACTGTCACTGGCCAGATACTGGTTTGCTTTCTTTTTCTTTTGGTTCTTGAAACTTGAAATCTTACATAAAATACTTCAGCACTAAAAGGACAGTTGTATTTCGCCGTGGGAACTCCAGTATTTTGAATTATCTGGTTGCCAAAAACAGATTAAACTACTTTTGTTGAGTCTTTTGAACCAAACCTCTTGATTCCTTCATTTTGAAATCATTTATTGTTGTAAAGCACTAATTAGAAAGGTTCATTAGCTTTCTAAATCCTAATTAAGTGTTTAATTCATGGGCAATATTATTTTTGGATACTCATGCTGATTCACAATATATACAAGTCAAATATTCTAAAAGCTAATTATAATCCATTTTATGTCTTACTAAAAGAAAATTGACATCTTTTAGCAATAAAAGGCATGCTAAGTTGTTTGCTTTGATCAAGGACACCTTTTGGTGGTTTCTAATCATTATCTGTGCTTAAATACACTAGTTGAGAGTCACCTACATATATGGACTATTTTTGGGCAGGATTGGTGGTGTTACTATCCTAAGGAAGGGAAAATCCGATCTTATAAGTGATGGTGACACAGGTAGGTCCTTGATGAATATAACGGTCTTGTTCTTATTTTCTCTTCTTTTCTGGTCAAGATGAACATATTATTCAAGTATTGTTTACTTAGATGAAATAATTGATTATTCACTTGAATAGCATTTTGCATTTCCAATCAAGAATGTTGTGTTCTTGCCTTGGTACACCATAATACAGTTTCCAGTGGCTTTATAATATATGTGATATACTTTAAGACAATAGAACTGGAATTAGTTATGCAAATGAGCTCTATCCTCTTAAACCATTCAATCTTCATATTTTTTTATGTTCAAGAAGCAACGATTACTATATAAGATAAGAGCATTTTTTTAAGGGTCTTTAACTGGTGAATGCATCTTATTAGTGCTTCTGTAGGATGTCTTCCATGCATGTATTGGATTAAGGGGTTTTAGGTTTCAGAACTGGCAACAATGTTCTATCAAGTGTGACGCAAGACTCAGGGCTTGACTTTATATGATGATATATATTTTATTTTGCACATGGCACCAGCTCATGTGACATTTATGCTATAGCAATTTGCAGATTTTAGAAATTCATTTGATTATGGTTATTTTTCGTGCAGTCAAATCAGTGAGCATCTATGGTTCTCCTAGGCGCTGTGGTGGCCAGGGTGATATCCTTTCTGGAAGGCAAGTAACTCGGTGTTTTCTGAAAAATATAGAGATTTTATCCAATCAAACAACTACCTTCTTTATGCTTCTAGCTCAAAGAAACTTCCAGACTATCATTACTCTTTTGCTACTTTTCCTTTCATCACTAATTATGATTCTATCTTTTGATTCAAAAGCGTAAAGTAAATCACACAATCACTGTTTTGCAAGCTTGTCCTTGAGTTGGACCAATCGGTTAAGTTGTAGAAACAGTTGAAGTTGTTAAGCTTCCACTGATTTGCTGACCTCATACCCTATTTCTGGTGTAATGCCTACTGCAGTTTTTTTTTTCCATCGTAGCCATGAGAGAGAATATTGCAGTGGCTTTTAAGCAAACCAATTGCGGGCCAGTAGAAAATAAAAAGATTTTAATTTCTTTTATGCTGTTGGAATTTTGAAACTTTCGGAGTAACAAAAAAATATTGTTTTGATTGGTACAGTGTTGCTGTCTTCTTATCATGGGCCCGTCAACATATCTTAACTGCTGATGCAAACCCAAATCTCAGGTTCTGTGTCAGAACTTGCATTCTATAAGCAATGATTTCTGTTTTGGTTATTGTTGGCTGATCTTCAATTTTCATTTATATCCTAAATTATGCCATTATTTCAGTTGTAAAAATCCAACAGTTTTGGGATGCATTGCTGGGTCTGTTTTGATGAGGAAGGCCGCATCTCTTGCTTTCTTGATTAAGAAAAGATCAACTGTCACTGGTGACATAATTGAATGCTTGGGGAGAAGGTAGTGTCTTCTTCAAAGGGATGTGCTTTATTGTGGGCAAATTGAATAATTTTAAGCTTACGCATTCATTGTTGCAGTTTGGAAGATGTCTGCCCTGCCAGTTGATGCTACTTGCGGCCTTTATGACTTCTGTCTTCAACCACTGTGATGTCAGCTTGCTGGAATCCATCAATTTTGCTTTTTCTTTCTTCCTTTTCCATCTTCTTCTATCACAAGTTTCCTCATCTCTCATCTTTATTTCTCATTGCTATCTATATTTTGTCTTCAAATGTTATATGAAGAGTGTGTGTACTAATACATTACAATTTAGAAATCCTCCAGTACTGTTCTCCTCACACCTCTTGATTTCTGATTCTGAGTATGCAAATATGCATTGCTAGCTAAAATTCCATTTGAGAACATGGTGGAAAGTGCCAAAATTTTCAAGTGCATCATTTTGAATCGAAGCTTAAAACAGGAAAACCTCACAAAATGGTGAGGAATAATTGAAGCTATAACTTGAGTTTAGGATTGTGCTTCAGCACCCGTAGTTACGTTATAGACAATATGGTAGTGGTAGTAGCTATGTGTTACCATGTTGGGTCCGAAGCAGTGACCAGTCAAAGTTAGACATTGATTTGAATACTGAGTTGGTTCTTACCTCAAATATGACAAGGGATGCACCAAACCCCATATTTGTTGTTATTGCTTGTTGACGAGTTTTAGAAGTCAAAATATAAAAAACGATATGGAGGAACAACGACGGTTTTGCCTTAGGTTAGTTTAGCAGCATCAGAGATAATGTACTTTGTGACTATTGAACCAAAGATTATGATTATTAAGTTTTCAAGAAAAAACACGAATATAATTTTAACTTTTTTGTTCAATGGACCAAAAATATGTGTCCTGGATTGTCTAAAACTTGCTTGGGTAAAACAGACAATAACATTTATTTTGATGTTAAAAATATTAAAATACGGTTCACAAAAAAAAATTATATAGGAAATTAAAATTACTTCTAGGCCTATTTCTCAATTACTATTTTAATCATTAATTTATATAAAAATGAAGTTCAAGTTCGGCAAACAAAACAGAGCATTAGTGTGCATTTACAGAGGAGACTATTAAAAGTTCGAAATAAGAGAGGTTTTCTTCTGGTTAAATTGACGGGTGTTTAGAAGAATTCGGAGTTTGCTTGACTGTGAGGACTCTAGTCACTTGTTGGGATAGACAGAATCCAGAGAATCCCAAACCCATACGACATAGTTTATTAGAATAAAAAGTCAACTGTACATTGATAGAGAGTAAATCCTATCTCTAATAAAGAAACTACACTAGAATACGCCAACCACTTGTCTCACTCTTCTCGAAGTTACCATTCATCAAGGTATATTTACATGGCCCCTCATGCATGCCTTGAAGTAACAACCAACATAAACCCGTTGCTCCACTAATATATTACCATCACAGTAACCACTTCACCAGATATCATCTACTCTGTGGCTGCAAGAACTGGTGGCCCTTCCACCTGAGATTTCATTGCACCAAATACACAGGTTAGTATACACACAAAAACAGTGATTCAAGGACAATCAACTAGATTATGCATGCAATAAAGTGGGATGCCACAGAGCTAAAAATAGAATGAAATTGAAAAATTATACATCATGTATAATAGAACTTCCCTTTTTCTTTTGGGCCTTCATGCCTAGTTTATTCAAAACTAAAAAATAAAAAACTTCCCTTTTCTCACCTACCCACCAAAAGCCTTCTACCTAAGTAAACTTCACACCCACTTGAGAGCTAAGTCAAGCTCTCAGCCATGTTTAATGTTTTGAGGTGATATCAGTCTCAATCTTATTGAGGTGAGTTTAATGTTTTGGATTGTTTTTTACCCCTTAGTTGCCACGTTTAAAGGGGAAATATACTTCTTTTGTTTGTTTATTTTCTGTAAGGAAGCCCCGGGGGGGGGGAGAGGGGAGGGGAGGAAATAGATGTATAAATTATTCTCTTCCATTCATTTAGGACAACTACAAGTTTCGGCTTCACTTGGAATGAACGGACCAAAACAAGGATATTCTGCAAAGGGAACAGAGCAAAGGACCAGTAATTTGTATTTAAACTCAATGTCATCTTGTTACCTTGAAGGTTGCACCCCAGATTTCCTCATCCTCAGCAGGTACTGCAGTTACCTTACTCTTAGGATTCTCATAGCATCTCAATCCCCCAACTGTCGTGGAGTAGAAACATCCTGTACAATCAGATGGCAACAACGTCAACAATGAGAAGGAAACTCTTTACGTGCTACCCTAAAATGAACATCCTGCGCATGTTCATGTTCATTTTTCCCTTCTTTGTATATTTGTCGTATATATGAGTTATAATCTCCTTGGAGGGGTGCATGACACAGTATAAGATTACTATAAGCATTTCTTTTTGTGGTCTTATTCTTATTTTTTGGTCCACCCTCCTTTTGGGTCACTTGCAACCAATAGCTTATAAAGGCTTGTGAATTTGTGGTGCACACTCACAGACATACATAAGCACGTAAAACTTAGAAGTAAACCCACCTTGAGGGAAAGAGGCAAGAGACTTGCCACAAGCACCTTTAAGCAATTCTGCATCATCAGCAAATGCCACATATCCATCAGCTGTTATTCCCCAATACAGAGGAACCTTACCAAATTGATCCTGTCAAAAATCATACAAGCAGATTGTTCTATGTAACCGAATAAAACTAAAAATAGTGGACGAAAAAGATTGTTGGGTAAGATTACTTACTGAAGCCACAAAGAGGGTAGAAGTGGACTTGTCAAAAACTATGAAAGCAAAGCTCCCACTGAGATGGCCAACAACGTGATTGGCAGGGTAGGGTGCTCGGTCACGTAGAGCTTTGTAAGCCTCAATGACCAAAAGTACTTCATTGGCAGACTTGGCGAGTCCATATTGTTGCCTCAAGCTGCCCAAGTTATCAAGAGCCCCTTCAAACAAGCAGAACACTTCATCCTTGACTGCAAATGATCTGCCATTTCCAACTCAGTATTTAGATAATGATGTAGAGATAAAATTGATAATGGGATTCTATGATACATTCCCACAGCTTAAACTAGACATCAACTAATTCATGCTGTATTTTTACGCTAACCCGAAAGAAAGAAAGAAAGAAATTAAATAAATAACATATCCAACTTTTTTATTAGCCTATTCTTTTAACGTCTCTATCTCTTTCTCGGGTTTTCTGTCCCACCCACCACCTAGTCTACGTCATCCTTATCCCCGTTCGGCATCCTCGCCTTAGAATAGACACAAAGATAGAGAAAACAACAGTTCCTAAGGAAGTCAACAATATGAAGTGGAACCGGCAGATGCAAAGATTAATAATTGCAAGCAAACAGGCTAGTGGCCACTAAATTTCACGCCAATTGGTCCAAAAAAGAAAATAAGAAAAAAGATAGTAATAAGACGTCTTACGTTAATATATAAAAATAATTACCACAAATAGATCAACGGGTCCCGTCCCATGTGAGGAATTTGAGGCGTATGACTTTTCAATTCGGGGAATCAAAGTACCCCCCCCCCCTCTTTCACTTTTCTTTTTTAAAAAAAAAAATCATCAAATTATGCTATTATGCATTGAACATAAGGACCCATAGATCTCCGACATATAACATAGATTATGACATCCAGATTTGTACTAGCCATAAGATATCATGAGGCAGCGATCCCCTGAATTACGCATTTATCAAACTCTCTTCTTCTTAACTTTTGTGACAAGAAGATATTATTTTTCAGGGAGAAAAAAATCTAGTTATTATTCAGTTATTCATATGAAAATTGATTTCTGACCCAAAAAAAGAAAGGATTGCTTCAATTATTGTTTTAAAATTAAAAAAAAAATCTCTGAAACATGTTTCAGAAAATACTGTTGGATCTTTTCTTTTAATGATACGTACCAAAAGTAAGCTATGATATTTTGTAAAAATTTCTGTTAAGAAAAAAAAAACTCAACGACACCCAAGGATTTTATAAAAATTCACAAATTTTTAATATAAAAATAAAAGAATTTAAGTAATAGGTCATTTTTTATTTTAGAGAAATATAATTTAAATTGACGAATAGGTCCCAAACCGCTATCTAACCGTCCACGTGGATTGCGTTCACGTGAAATGAATAAAAGCGTGACTCCTGAACACATCATCAGCCACGGGTACCGATCAATACACACGGTTACCGTGTGAACTGTGAACAGTTTCACTCTTTCTAAAATAGAACATTTTTATTTTTTTTCTCAGGCCACGATCACGCAATAAAATCACCAAAATACCCAATCTTGTGCTTCACCCTATCCACGCTCTCACACTCACCATATGATTGTTGAATCATGACCATTGGATCTCACACCACTCACCCATTCGTGTCAAAATTTAATTGGTCACACATAAAAAGGTTAAAAACTCCAATTTCCTTTTTAAAAAGAAAAAACTAAATTTCGTGGCCTTGTACCAGTACGTATTTTCTACTCCTCTCTTCAGTCTCCTTTTTTCCACCCTCCGGATTCCACTGCTATATTGTACAACGAAAGAAACAGAAGAAATCAAGCAAAGGAAAAGAAGTTATTCAAGCGTGTTTGTTTGCTTAGAAAATTTAATTAAAGATAGCACGTCTATCAAATAATAATTTTTAGAATGACCAAATAGAACGGACAAATACTGATACGCGTCAGAGAGTGTAAAGACTAAACCATGCATAAGTGATGAGTCAGAGATCCGAAGGATGAAAGCGCAGTGAGAAATATTTGCCACCAACCGTCCCGTTGTCCGATTCGCCCACCACTATTCTCATCCACGGCCAATATCACCGATCAGACAGTCGTACGATTTTTATTTTCCTTATTTTTGTATCAGGAATTTCCGAATCAAGTCTTAGTTTAATCAAAATCAGTTCATCCATTTTCAAGTTTCGTAAACAACAAGCGTAAACCATTTTTACCTACTGAAAGCACCATCACAACCATCGAGCATAACGACGTCGCTTAGGCGACTCTGATGCTAGTAGGAGTTACCTGGGATGCCACGGTGACTCGTTGTGGTGAGTAAAAGCCATCTGGGCGGTGTCTCCGATCTGCACGGAGACGGAAGATGCGTTGTTCTGCACAAACCGGTTCAAAAGCGCGGCCGCGGAGATTTTTGGAGACGGCGTGCGGCTGCCGGCGGCGACAAGCTCGTCGGGTGGGGACACGATGGAGCTGCTGAAGACGCCTAGCATTTTCTCTCCTACGAAAATCTATCTTCTACAAGACAAAAAAAAAAAACGAAGAAAATTACCTTCTGGGTCTCACCAGAAAGTTCAAAGCCCAGGATGGGAATGAAGATCAGAGTGTGCATTCTTTTATAGATGAAGAGGATGAGGGCATTTTAGTCATTGCAGTGTATGAATGTAAAGTATCTATAATTCCGCCCGAGAATTTAATGAAAATTACTATTTTAGTATAGTGAGAGACGATTTGGCAAAGAAGAAGGAGACAACATGGATATGAGTGGCCCCCACAGAGGGTCCTTGGCTTCGGCCATTCATGATAACGGGGCCACGCCATCATCACCGCTCGTTTAAAGAGGACGCATATTATCTGCGGCCGTATGCAGATTTTATTGTGTGGGGATATTGCCATTAATCGCCACGTCAGTCCTGGTAAATTCCATTCTAATCCTGTAATTTAACCCTAGTAACTCCGGATAGTTTCATGTCAATTTTTCTTCGATAAAAATATCATATAAGATTTTTTTTTAATAATTTAACACAATATTATTAACTCATTTAAACTAATTTCTTGCGTGTATACTTAACTAACAACACTTCTAATGTTATTTTGAAACTTTGTTATATCAAACAAAGGAGTGCCAATTTTTTTAGACTGAAATTGAGGTATTTATTTTGCTATCTTCTATTTTCAAATAAATTCAAAAGAAAACGAGAAAAAAAAAATACAAGCAGACAAAAGCTGAAAATGAGGGGAGACAATGATGAGTGATGACTTGTCCAGCGCATTACATAAAGTTCCACGAAGGCGGTCGATTCCTTTATATTATTGTCTTTTTTATCTTAATTGAGACTTATAGGGAAATATTTTTCTAAAGGGAGGAATAAAATAAAATAAAAATTATTAAATGTAATACAATTAATATTTGTGACTATGTTATATTCGTTTAATATCCTCAAAGCCACAAGTAATTTGTAAATTGTGATATTATATCAGAGAAATTAATGCTCATAAGTCAATTTTCGCAGTTAATGTATGAGCGTGTGAATAAGGCATTAGTCCGTTTATAATGAGTTCTTATTATATTTTCCCTTAAATTTATGGGTTTTTTTTTTAAAATTTCAATGAAGTTTGTATGTCTTGATGCAGTGGTGTCAAAGGAAGAAGTTTTTTTAAAAAAGGACAAAAATAAATTGATGTCTTTAAATATACAGTATTTCAAAATTGTGCTTCATATGGCATTAAATCGCTCTTCGACGCTTTAGATAATTCTGAAACAATATCTGATAACGTTGATGAAAAATATAAACTAAATTCACAAATCATTGAAAAGGCTCTCTCTTGAAATCCTCCTCCTCTCGAGAGCAGTCGTTGTAAATTTTTGTGAAGTTGATTGTGTTCTTTGAAATTTCATAAAATTGTGTTTAAAAAAATTCTCATTATTTATCTCCAAAAAAAAATATGAAAAATAATTTTATACATTAAAAAATATCACATAAAGACGTGACATTGATTGTCATATTGGAAGTGCTCGAGTGCTAACTCGGTTAAGCCACGTTGATTTAAGATTTTGGATTAGACCGTGATGCGATATTAAAGCTAGACATTGACTAAATTAAGGTAAATAGCAACCAAAATACGAAGACTATAAAATTAAGAAAATATCTTCTATCTAAAGACAAAGAGTAGAAAATTCTCGTTCAAGTCACAGCTGGGATGAGATCTTTGGCCAAAAATCTAAGCATAAGCTTTTCTTGAAATGGTAATTTCTTAATTACCAGGCACTATAGGGTAATTAATTCAATCTAATTTCCCTTTTAGTTCTGGTCTATTAAAGAAGTGATAATTTTATAAATTCATATATATTTTTACTACTAAAAAAATACATGATTATTTTGTTTATTATATTAATTAAATTAAATATATATATATATATATATATATATATATATATATATATATATATGGCCTATTTCTATTTGATAGTTATCTTCTAATGAGAAGAGATGACTCTATATGAAAAGGTGACTTTATGTAAAGATGTGACTTTATGTGAAAAGATATTCTTATATTAAAAGGTGTCGCTATATAAAAAGGTGTCCCTCTGTCAAAATGCGTATCTATATAAAAAGATATTTTTATGTAAAAATATGTTTTTATGTAAAAAGATACAAGATAATTATGATAACTATTCATCAATTATAAATACTCATTCTTTGATGAAAAGAAGGACACAGTGAAACACTCAGAAAATATTTTTTTGATATAAGGGTTTCTAATTTATAAAAAAAACCTGTGATTCTTCATCAAGTACACAGATCGAGATCTTGGATAAATTAGACAAATTTTTCTATTATAACTTGTATCTGATGATCGTATTTTTAAATAATCTAATCACTATAGTTGCAGGTATATTATTTATACTTTCGTTTTTAATTTATTATATTTATGCAATTTTATGATTTTTATATTTATATAATATTCATAAATAAATAAAAAATTACAATTAAAATTAAAATTTAAATATGACATACTCTCCTTAATTAATTAGCAAGACTATAGAGAATTAGTTTACTTAAAATTATTAGGGCAAAAATATTATCAGAATCTAACACATTAGGATGGGACAGCAAGTAAAGAGATTCTCCGGCTTGGATTTTAGCCTTTTCTGAAGAGAATAATCTATTATTATATTTTTTTCCACTAATTAATTAGTGTTCTCAAGGTTATAATATCATATATTTTTTAAAAAATACTGATTAACTTTGTCAATGAACTTACTTAAATTTACGAATATGACTGTTTTGAATTTTTTTTTTTTTTTTTTGACAAAGGACGCTGTATTAATTTGAGAGATGATGAAGTTTAGAAAATAAAAAATATAAATTAATTATACTTTGTGATGCTGACATTTTAATTTTTAAAATGTATACTCAAATATTTTGGATGTTACTTTTAACACGAAAATTAAAAATTGCTCTTGAATTAATATTTAGTCTCTCTGTGTTATGATTTTAAAACAAACCAAACAATATTAAACAGACAAAGACATTAATTGACTATAGAAAAGTATAGTTTACATATCAACATCAAAAATAAATATAAAAAATGTTCATTGCCGGGGAAATCTAATATGGACTCTTAAAAAAGTAAAATACACCTCAACTAGCGTTGGCGAAAGGGATCGCGATTTGAAATAATTTGTGTAATTTATTTTATTCAGCTTATAACTAATATTTAATTATATGATTATTTAAGTAAATTCTATTCTTTAATGCGTGCTTATCTACTCTAGAAGTAACGTAAACAAACATATATTTAACGTCAATCTAAGATTCCTTCCAACATGTTCATCGGTTCCTATCAGAATTAATATTTAAGTAATTCTAATTAAAAATTAATTCAGTGATGGAAGATTATGTATTACACAGTTAGGCACATTATCGTTTATTTAATTTTTAATTTATTTTTTGAATAAATATGCAAAATGGTCATAAAAAAGTATACCGTTTAAAGTTATATTATCTAAGAATATTACTCTGAACGAAATAATATTAAAAAATTATAGAATCATTACAAATTAGTTTTCTCTGTTAACTCTTTTACATTTTTTATTTAAAAAAAAAAAGGTAATACGTTATTTCGAGTTGGTTTTTAATACACTATTGGTGGATAATTTTTTATCCACCAACAATATCCAGATCATGACACGAGTCAAAAATAATTTTAAAAAATATTACTTTCGCCACATATCACAATTTAGATATTGTTAGTGGACAAAAAATTTGTCCACCAACAATGAGCCAAATCATATGCTATTTCACAAACAACTCATTAAATTTAAAAAAATGTATAATATATAATATTCAATTAATTTTATCGGTGATAAATAAATAATTTGTGTTATACGCTTTCAAAATATTAAATTTGTTTTCTAAATTTACTACAACGGGAGCGTGAATTATTCGTCAAATAGCTTTATAACATTTAATGTCATATTTTTTAGATGAAAAAATGTACGAAGTTAATGGCAGAGACTAATCTGTAATAATTTTATATTTTTTAAATATTAAATCATTTAAAATAATATTTTTAGAGACTACAATTTCAAATAGTGTATTTTGTTTTTTGAGATTTTTTTGTATATTTATTTCTTTCTTTCTTTAAATTGAATTAAATTTTTAATTAATTATCTTAATTACAGTATAGATTATATGTCTTTAGAGATTAATCTTAATATATAAATAACAATTAAACATAATAATAAATAAGTTATATTTTCAAAGTAATGAGATAAGTTTGATTTTTCGAGCTGGGATGACATTTTCATCGAAGGAGCATTATCAACGATGGATTTAGCCAAACATGGACAAATAACAGAGCGGCGTCAAATGGAAGTAAGATAAATGGATAAAAAGGTTACAACTGACGTGGAAATGATTCGATTTGGATAAAAACGCCCACAGTTTTGAGTTCCCCCCCCGAGGCCCACAGATTCAACCTTACAGCTTTCGCACAGTTGAATTATTGATAATTTAAAATACTTCGTTCATTAATTAGTTAGGTCTAATTTGAATATATAATTTATTTAAATATTTATAAAATAATTTTTTATGTAAAATTATTGATAAAAATTTTTTTAAAATTAAATTATTTAATATTTAAATATATATTTAAAAAAATATTTTTAAAATTTATAAATATTTTTTAAAATATTTAAATATAATTTTAATAAAAAAAAGAAGTAGCTGACTTAATTTTAATAAAATTTTAATTTATAAAAATATAAAATGACTTTATGATTATATGAATTTAAAATTTTATAAATTTTTTTTTAATAAATTTAAAAAATTAATTAAAATTAATTTATTAATAAATTATTTATTTAAATTTATTTAAACACTAATTTTTTCATATAAAAACATTTATACTAATTTAAGTTCTAATAAACTATAAGTTATATTATTTAAATAAATTTTATACTGTATTTCTTTTAACAATTTATCTATTAATTTTTTCAAATAAAAAATATATTTAGCTTCTAATTTTTTTAATAATATCTAATTAAAATATATATATATACATACATACTTAACATTCCAAAGTTAATAGTATTGCTGGTTCCACATTTTCTATCTTAATAATTATGCATGACATTATAAATAATTTCATTGGGGGGGGGGGTTAACTATGCTTAAATTTCTTAAATTGACATGGAAATACTAAGAAACTCGAACTAAAAAGGTATGATTAAAATGTTTTCTCCCTTTGATTTAGGGTTTCGTATTCAATTTGATTGAAGTAGGGCAAAAAATTGTACCGCGACAGTCAGTAGGGGATGAATCTCTTCTTGTCTTCAAATTGAAAATGACAAATAACGAATCCTCATCATCCCCCGTCCACATGTGCCGTTTCGAGTACGTAGCTAGTGTTTTCCTTTTAAATTCAATAAAGGTGTACTGTCTAAATTTTGGATGATTATTTTTGCTAAGCTTTACTTTATTTTTTTATTTCTATATTTTAAAAACCTATCAATTTAATTCTCATATAATCTCAAATATAAATTTAATTTTTTTAATTTTAATAAATAATTTAATAATTTTTTATTAAATTTATTATCTATTTTATAATTAAATTTTTTATTATCATTAAATAATATGCGTTTTATTTAATTATATAAAAATATTAACAATAAATTTAATAATACACACAAAGTATACGTATCATAAATTAATAAAAGAATAGACAACAAGTTTAATAAAAAAATCATTTTAATTTATTTATTAAAATTAAAAAATTAAATACATATTATATATTATTAAAAAATTAAATTGACACATTAATCGCAAATATATATATATATTTTTAATAAGGATAAGGATGTTTTTAAATTTCAGTCAAAATTTAATATTCTCCTAAACAATTTTAAATGTGTCCTTTTTCACATTAATTAAAGACCTCTAAAGAACATTCCAGTTTAAATTTTAACGGAAACTAAATAGATAAAAAAGTATTTTTAATTAATTGAACAAATTTATTTGAATAAAACTAAAATATAACAGAAAGGTTTTAGAAATAGAAATAAAAACAAGGGGGCGGGGCGGGGTTAGGGCCTAGGGGGGTTCCAGTTTCGGAGTGTAAGATGCTAATATATAAATAATCGAAACAGAATAAAGATGAAAAAGGCATTCCCCACCATTCCACCAAAACCAACCCGCAATTACCATGACCACAATTCACAGCCAATCAGTGGTCTTAATTAAATTCTTGAAAACAAGAAAGACCCGAGCAAGACAAGAGTTCCAATATTTGTTGAATTAGCGGTGCCACAAACAGTGAGTGAACCACCTCCTTCTTGCTTTCCCTTTCGCTCTGCATCTATCCTATCCTTCATCATACGTAACGTCCAAATCTTACTCTTAATTATTGACTTTCCGTGGTGGGGGAATATATTTTCATATCCCACTTGGGATCGCAATGGTAATTTTTATTCTTTATGGGGTCTTTTCTGGGGACTGCCTCGTGTAGCCCGAGATATCCAGGAATTTTTTTTTTTTTTCTTTGCGAGAATAAGAATGGGAGTAGAGAATTAGTTATGTCAAAATTACTAAAACATAAGTAAGAGGAGTTGTTTCTAATGGCACAAAGAATCCAATGGAAATTACAGAGTCATCCATATTAGGTATGTCTGAATCTTTTTAACACGAGGACATCATGGTAAATTCCAAATTTCTTGATACTCAGTCTTTTATGTAGATCCTTCTATTTTTTTTTCTTTTTGTAAATAAATTCATTAAATGTGTCTCTTACGATAAATTTTTTAAAAAATCTCTATATTGGAGTTTTAATATTTTTTTATTCAAGTATGTTATGATATTTTAAAAAAAATTAAATATAATTTAATAAATAAAAAATTATTATTATTTTATTGTAACAACAATGATGAACCCGATTTTTTATTTCTAAATTTAGGGGATCGGTAGAGCTTTTAATCTTTTGATTGTTCAAAGATAAATTATAATGTTAGTATATCTAAAATTTTGATGATTGTTATAAGTGTCCTTGGACTTTATTTTAGATGAAATAGTAAATTTATTGTAAAAATAAAAAAGTAGGCTATGATTCATTTATATATCAAAATGTCAAATATAAATATTGTGAGGTTGACAAACATAGATATATAAATTTAAAATATACTAGTAACACTATAATTAAATAATATTATAATAATTTATTTTCATTAATTAATTAATTTCATATATATAGATTTTATTATTAGTTTTATCATGGTCAGGTAAATTAAATGAAGAATTAAAATCAATATAAGAACCATTAGACTTAGGTTATTTTTTTATTTATAATGTTATGCAATTTGATAAATTAAGGAGAAAAAGTGAAAGTGAAATGTGCGGAGGAGGCAAACGAAACGGGAACAGAACCGGGCAATTGTTGCAGTCCTTCCAAGGGGTATGGAAGTGAAAGTATTGCGCTGTCGTCATAGGCTCCACAAACTCGAGTGCTCGTTGTCTCTTCTCCATTTTGGTCTGAAAAACCTACGACTTTCTTTCTCATTTTTCTGGAAGAGATGAAGGGGACCGTTGCTCTAATACAGCATAAAAAAAATATGACAAATTAACAGAGCAGAGAGAAAATTGTAGTTTTCTTTATGTTTCTTATTTCTTGTCATCTTGCAAATTGCACAAGCATGAAATGGCGATATTTAGTTTGATTATTTCAAATTCAGATGCCGTCAGCATTTATAAATAGTATTTTTTCCTTTCAGACTTCAGAGTTTGATGGTGTCTACTTAGAATTTGAATAGCACTTCCCTTTATTATTAACTATTATGCATACTTTATGTATACATAGATTTTTAATTTAAAATAATGTTTAAAAATATGCAAACCCAAGATTTTTAATAATAATTTTCAGACTTTTTTGGTACAGTGACAATTTTGAAATTGATATTTTCGTTGCCGATCACTATCTACATATATTAATTTACCTGTATATACATAAACAATAAATTGTTTAAATTATGTAATTTATCAATATATGATACTTATGAATTGGATATCTTACATGTATAAATACTTTAATTTGTATATATTTTTTTTAAATTTAAATAATTAAGAGTGGCCTAATTATAAATAAATAATATTTTAAATGTAAAATGATAACTTTAATTCATTGGCGGCTCGACTATTAACTCTTTTTTTTATTATGACTTATGTTGAGACTATACACTATTACTGCGATTTTTAAACTTTTAAAAATGACGGCCCTAAATATCATTAATCTCACTCAGTAAGATAGGAGAGTTCATAAAAAAAAATATTTATTAATTCATAATTTGCTTTTTCTTTGGGGTAAATAATTAAATAAATGATGGGAGAAAAAGGTGTTTGGAAATTGACGAACGATGAGGTTCTGCCCATAAAATCATCAATAAAGAATCCCACAAATAAATCTATTATTGATTCTTGGGCCCCAAAAGGAAACCCATCATTCACAGATACGTGTGATTCCCTTCGCACGTAGCTCTTGAAGTATTTAAAAAAGGAGGATTCCATATTCTACTGGAATTGATTCCTTTATGGATACTTACTGGATAGTGTTCGAACTTTATTAAATCTGAAGCTTGGGTCATAGGGTCCACCAAACGAATGAGACAAAGCTAAATAAAAAGATCTCAGAAAAGCTGGAGGGAATTCAAAACTAAGCACGAAGAATCAGCTTCCACCATAGGTTTCAGACTTTTTTTTTTTTATGGGTTTTTCAATGATCGAATTTTCGAAATTATCCTAAAATGATAGGGAGGGAATCACTGGCTACTGATTTGCTATAGATCGTAAGATTTACTTTGTATGGTCATCATAAAAAATTTCAATGTAAAAATTCCTATTATTATTACAAATAGAGAGTTTGGACCCAAAAAAAAGTACAAAAGAGAACATTTAATTATATATACTTAATAATACCTTCTTAGGAATGTAGATAATATTTATTCTTAAAATTTATGCAATTGAGTCTTGTTGCTCACAAAAGTCCCCTGTCCAACATGATAGTGATTTTGAAAGGAATGGACATCAAGATGCGAGCTTGCATGATGTGGCATTTGGTAGATGGGGATTTTAATTTTTTTTATATACTTAAAAATTTATATCTAAACTATTTGAGCATAAGATCAATTAAAAAAAATTAATTTTTTATATTATTTAGATCATATATAATATATAAATTTCAAAATTTATATATTTATTATGAGGATCAACTCAATATTTTTTAAATTTTATGAAGGTTTAAAATAAATTTTAAAAATGAAATATTTTAAAAAAATTATTAAAATAAATAGTAAAAAAAAATTTTGACGCCTAAAATCTTAATTTTACCTTTGTGCCGACCTTGTTTATTATATTTATAAATTATTAAGTGATTGAATTTCTAGTATCAAACATCTCCTAAAGATGTGTGCTGACAAAGAGAGGGCAGTTATACACATGTAACATTTTGGTTGTTTTTTTTGAAATATTATGGTTCTCTTCAAACTTTGTCAAAAATTAAATCTTGACGTTCTTATGAATACACTTCATGTATAAGAGAGGAAATAAATTCATATTGATAAAAGAATATATTATCGGGTAGTATTTTGATTTTTAATGTCTTGTAAAGTTGGTTGCAAAAGGTTTTAATTTGGACATCCTATCAACATACTCTTTGAGAAAAAGGTTTCACTCTCCATCAATGTACATTTGCAGGTCGCACGATTCACTAATATTACTTGCAAGTTCCAAGGATGTTTGATTAATTCATCGGTTTGGATCAGTGCCACATTTATAATGGTTAAGCAAGCCAAGATTGATATGGCCATCACCAAAAGCTTAAACATAGACAGAGATTCACCTTGTGCGTTAGATGTAGATTTGAAGCCCGGAACTCGATTTAAGGTCAACATCCTAGAAATTAAAAACCGCTTTCAGATTATAAAAGGTTAAAATTCCTTTTTCTAATGACAGACTATGCATAATCTTATACACGTGAGACGCTTGCATTAGACATATGGTAGGTACACTTCGTAATGTGGTATTTTATGTCCGGCATAAATAATATTTTTAAGAAAGCTTACTAATTAGGGTGACAACTTATGATAAACTTCATCTAAAATTCCCTCTGATCTTTAAGGATATATCTTCTTTTGGAGACTAAGCTCCAATTTTTCTCTCTCAGCATAGTCATGGGTCCCCTCCTCCCTAGAAAAAAAAAAAGCTTAAAAGGACAATCAAGAACTCATCTACTCCAGCTAATTGACCGGTATTGCAGTTGATTCTGCAGTTTCTTCATATACTAACTCTCGCACAAGGGTGTGGATCGGCCGATATCACTTGAGTCTGAGGAGGAGAAAGTTCTGCAGGGCTGGTGTTGAATGCGTAGAAATCGAAACAATAGAGCACCTGCTACAGCTCCGGCAATGGGGGCTGTGGTGTATATCCAGATGTCCTTAAATTTCCATGAGAGAATTGCTGGGCCTAATGATCTTGCAGGGTTCAGAGATCCACCTGAAACGGGGCTGCAACAAAAGCCAAATAAATGTTAATATCTATAATATTTGCAAAGCCTTTTGCGGAAATCTATGGAGTTCGTGGGTAGTACCCTGTGATTAACACTGCAAGTGCAATAGCTATTCCAACAACAAAGCCAGATAAATGGCCCACCTGCTAAGTGTTTCAAGATTTAGCTAATGGAAATTGGCATCCTTCAACATAATTAAGACAATCTTAAGGAACATTCTTTCCCTTACTGTCAAATATCACGTTAACTCAAAGTGAAAATATATGAATAGTTTTTAATTTATTATAATTCCTAACACTTACTGATTGAGGTTCACTTGTCAGAGCTGCTGCCAGGAACATTATGATGAGAGTTGCAATAAGCTCCACCCAGAAGGCAGAGACAGACCCTTGGATTGGTCTCGTCATCATGACATCTGATTTAATGCCGTAGACAAGGCTACCAATATATGTTGCCAACACAGAACCCACTGTCTGTGCTAGCACGTAAACTGGAACCTGCGAAAGAAAGAAGAGGAATTATATAATAATAGAAAGTTATAAAACTATGGTGTCTGAACTATATTATGGACTACGCTCTTGTTCTTTTAGTACCTTGAACCATGGAAATTGACCAAATGTTGCAAAAGCTATTGTGGCTGCTGGGTTAACATGTGCACAAGAGATGGGCCCTATAGAGAAGATTATCACAACCACTGTTAATCCTGCTGTAGCTGCATACTCCAGAAGACCCACTTGTCCATTTTGGAACTCTGTGCTTGCAATGATTCCACATACACAGAACATCAAAATGAAGGTACCCACCATCTCTGCCATGGCCTACGTTTCAGAATAACTCAGATTTCTAAGGATATCACGCATTATTATGTTATGTTTGAATCTTTAAAGAAAAAGAGCATGCAGAATGTTTGGTTTCTGTTCAGATCATGATCAAATTCTTTACAGTTTCTGCAACATAATATGTTCTCTGAAATCAGATCAAATGGCTCTAGATAGAAAATCAAGAGATTATGCACTCAATATACTCTTGAGAGTGGTAGCTAATGGTTATTCTCTTACCATGCGAGCGGAGTTTAGGTCAAGTTTGAAGGGTGAGCAATGAAAAGCAGAGTTATTCACCAAAATATATTGCTGCTTAGATATGGCAGCACTGAAGCCCATCTCCTTATCATCTCTAGACAGACCACTGCTTGATGCATACTTTGAATTTTCAGGAGATGGTTGCTCCTCAAGCATGCCTTTCATGATCAAACTTTTGCTGCTGAAATATTTTACCAAGACTTTAATGAGATCTCATGTGGGAGAAGTGCATACTACATGTTGCTTAGAAAAGTTAAATTCTTGCATTCCATGGAACAGTCATGATGCACCAGTTGGGGAAAACTTTAGAAACTTTTGTTGCTCACACAATTTTGGCTTTATTGATGATTTGGGGGTTGAGAGGGGGATCAACACAATTCATGTGTTGCTCCCAGTAAGGTAGAAATAAAGTAATTTGGGCTTATCAACTGCTCCAATATAGAAAGCAAGCCATTCTTTTCCCAATCTTGGTTAACCTCCCATTACTTCCTTTTAAGAAAAAAAAAATTCAGTGACTGTATGTTCCAAATTGAGAGCTAGATCTCAACCACTTTGACTTCATGACTTACATCTGGCCACTTATTCACAGGTGGTTCTCTTCTTTACTACTATATTTTATTTTTTATATTTTTTTTGTAAAATATATATAGTTTATATTTGAATTAGTCCAACTAAATTTCAGTCGTACGCAGTACAACATCTTAATCACGGATTGTCAATTTTTCTCTATTTTTGCTCTCTCTTCCATATTTTCTTCCTATTTTTCCTCTTTCCCTCTTTATTTTTTGACCTATAAGCTAACCTACTCATTTCTATAAGAACACCATTATTTAAATAAAAAACGTTTCTCAAATATGTTTACCAAATTGATGTGGCAATCTCCATGTAAGAAAAATACACATCTTTTGAAAAATTATTATAGAATATTATCGTAAAAATATATTTTTAAACCACGTTAATTTAAATAATAGATTGTATATGAAAGTCTTAAACTATTTTAATATCAACTATAAAATATAGTTAATGATTTTCTTTTTTTGGGTCCATCCACCCTCCCAACCACCTGATAATCGCTGTTTTGTATGTATGTGCATCTATTATAAACTGTTTGTGGCACTTTGGTTGAGACCAATGCGTATTTGAGTTGAAGATCTTTTTCTCCTTTGAAAGTCAAAGCTTTTCACTAATGAAACCTCCATTTTACTTCTCAATCATGTTCATGATCCAGAAATTTATGAAACTTTTCAATCATGAAAGTCAAAATGTTTTGAGTATACCGTTTGATCATTGAAACTCCTAACTTACTACTTACAGAAAATGGAAGCAGCCCATAGCATATTGGCTTAGGAATTTCCGTCAGAAGTTTCTCTAGATTTAACAGTAGTTCAAAATAACAGCAAAGGTTACTCTTATTTATCTCAATGAAACAAGCAGAACTACCTATGCCTGTTTTGTTTAAAATAAGTGTCTTAGTTTCTTATATATAAACCAATTTTCTTCAGCACATTGGTGGCCTTCCGAAGATCCTACAAGTTCAAACTAAAATTTTACATTTATTCTGCAAGCTTATCACAATGTCTTGGGTGCATTTTTTTATACACCACTTGGGGACCAGGCCACTAATTGATAGCTCCTAGAAGCTACCCGACAATTACTTATACCTAGACATTCACAAAGGCCTCATCCATTCTGCAACATGAATCTCGTCCACAACATACCATACTGGCAAGAGTGCTAAAAATGAAAATGAATCATCTTCAATTTACCATTCTTTTCCTAGCCTTCATTTTCATTTACCTTGAGCTTTCCGCAGGTCAACCTTATAAAACATCAGTCCTACCCTTTACCAGAGATACCAAAACTTCCATCTACGCCATCCCTCCTGAGTACCACAGGGGTAGTGGCATCTCCCCAAACGACACAGAGACATATCTAATTGACCTTGATGGTGCTCAACTGTGGCGCCATTGCCCGAGTCCTCGCCTTGAAATTGGTTGAGAGTGCTCTGAAGGTAGGTCCTACCTCTCCCCCATATGCCCTCCATTGACCATCAATGCCAGTGACAGCAAATGCAAATGCATAACCACAGCAGTGAATGCAGCTGACGGTGAATGTGGCTTTGCCTCGTTGTCCTCATACAATGTCATTATGGCCAAAACAAGTGGATGGAACCCAGTTAAAAATCATATGCACCGGTTGTATGTTTCCTGTGCTTCATTGCCTGGTACAGGAGTGGCTGGGTTATCTCAGGCCCCTCTTGCCCTTCCAACTCAGCTCAATCCAACCAACAAGTATGCTTTATGCCTTCCCAGCACAAGGAAAGCTAAAGGGGTGGTTTCCTTTGGGGATGGTCCATATTACCCGAATACTTCTCCTGGGAAACTTGATATCAGGACTATTCTCTATTATACTCCATTCATAAAGGATCCCAGTTCACCAGAGTATTTCATTGGTCTAAAGGGTATCTCAATCAATGGAAAAGTCTGCAATTTTCGGAGAAATGCTCTTGATTTAGACTCTTCAGGCAATGGTGGAGTCAAGATTAGCTCAGTGGTGCATTTTACCCGGCAGCAGTGATATATACAAGTCTTTGTTAGAAATTCTTAAACTCACATGAGTCTTGGGCAGCAATAAAATTTAAAATACAAATAAGTTTGCTTTTAAAAAAAAAATCTAAAATCAAGTCACATCTCTTATTTAGTATTAATTAAATATTATAAAAAAATTAATAAATTTAATCAAATTATAATTTATCAGACATATTATAAAAAAATAAAAAATTCATTTAAAATAAGATAACACATCTCTAATTTTTTTTAAATTAAATATATTTAATTCTTCTTTCAATAGAATAAATTGTAAATATTTTTTTAAAATTTAATTAACACTAAATCTCTTATAATAAAAAAGAGAAAAAAATCATAAAGAACAATATTTTAAAAAGAAATGAGAGGACTTTCCTAATAAAAAACAAGTTTTCCTTAAGAAAGAGAAAAAAAATTTATAAAAAAAAAAATTAGTCAAGAACTTCAAGAAAAAAAGAGACAGAGAGCAGCTTGCTGCGTCTGCTGCTGGAGAGGAAAGGAGGTCGCGGCTAGGGATGTGCAGTGTGAATCATATTTTTGTTAAGGGAAGTCTCGAAGGCTTCAGTAGGCATTGCTCGCGCCCAGAAGATGGATCAATTTTTGTGTTTGGACAAGTGAGAAGATGGGTCAAATCGATTTCAGCATTGAACAAAGAAATTAAGAAAAGAAAGATTGGGGTTGGCGGCAGATAAAAGGCCCAAAACGCGGGCACATGGATCCTCTGTTGGCAGAAAAAAGGCCCAAAATGCAGGATGCACTACGCCCAAGGCACGGGGGTGCTGTGCTTTCAAAATGAAGTTAGCTGCATTTTGAATTTTTTTAAATATATTTTTAAATTTAATAATTTATTTAAAAAATAAAATTATTCTTAAATTTAAATTTTCAAAAAAATTACAAAATATTTTTTAAGATAAAAATTTTTTTGAAAAAATTTAAATTTTAAAAATATATTAAAAATACATTTGAAATGAAAATAATTTAAAACACAGTCAAAATTACTTTTTGAAAGCACAGTTACAGAGAATTCATGTTCGAAAATGAAAAGATAATTTTTTTTTCTGTAAATAATTTTATTATAATATTAAAGTTATGCTTAAATTTTTTATTTTCTCATTTATATCAATTCATAAATAATTGTATATGGCTGTGATAGAAAAAGAAAATTTCAAACTAGTGATAAACTTTGGGTTGCAAGATTTATATTGAACTTATTTTTTGTGGTATTAATGATTTCATAATTATTTTTAAATAAAGTAATTCATATTTTAAAATTAGTGTTAGGACATGAGATGTTACATTTCAATTTTATTTTTTTTGGTTCTGAAAACAATAAGAATTACATATTTTAAGTAAAGTAATTCCTATTTTTTTTATTCCTTTGTATTTTTATTTATAATTTAAATCACAAAAATCAATAACTCATTGTCAAGAATGAATGCATGAACCCCAACATATTTAGCTCCAGCTAATCTATCAGGAGGAGATCATTTGATTACATTTCACAGTTTAAGAATCGACTTCCCCTCGTTATCAGGTCAACCAGCGAGGGTAAAATTGAAGTTACCACATGTAATAGCTTATAGAGTGACAAGGGGGCACCAAAGCCGAACCTAGAAGCAGCAAGATCTTTTTCTTTTATTTTTATTTTTATTTTTTGGGGACTCGAGAAGCAGCAAGATCAAATAGCAAGAAATTGTTCTCCAGCTGGCGTGTCCTGATGACCACTGCATTTTGCACGGCGCTGTGCTTGAAAATAGAGCAACTTACTAAATTTTATTTTAAAGGATCGTTTCCATGACTTTAAAAATAAAATTATTTTAAAAATTTTATAAAAATAAAAAATTTTATAAAAAATATTTTAAATAATATTATTTAAAAATTTTAATTTTTTTTTAATATAATATTAATAATATAAATATATAAAATTATGTTATAATTAATTTAAATTAATATTTATAGTTAAATAATAAATAAATATATTACTACAGTAAAAATTTTAACTCAAAATTTAATATCATTTAATGACAACTTTTCTCTTATATCAATCTATCTATTTTCTTAACTCTTTCGTGACTTTTATCTTTAAATCTCTCTCTATTGACTATAATTCTGTTTTTATTTTTAGGTATCTTCCTCTTTCTTTATCTCTCAATCTATATTTTTATTATTTTTTTAATTTTTTTTTATAAAATGAAGAAAAGAAATATCATGAGAACGAGGGAGAAGAGTAAGAAATTGACAAAAATGTTGTGAATTGTTAGAGAAAATACTTTAGCGTTAGATGTAATGTGATGCAACTTTTATATACTTTCAAATTGTTAATTTTTTTTATTTTTCAAATTTGTTTGATACTTTTCCATCGAAACAATTTGAAACAAAAATATTTCTGTCGAAACAAGAATATTTTCATTGAAACAACTCGAAATAAGAATATTTATATCAAAACAACTCAAAATAAAAATATTTTTATCGAAACAATTTGAAATATAAGTATTTTCACTGAAACATTCCATAACAAAATAATTTCAATCGAAATAGCATAATTTTTTAACAAATATTTTGTTTTATTTCGATAACTATGTTTCGTGTCGATGACTCCAAAAACAGAAACGTTTCAGTTATTTCGATAAAAAAGAAAGGAAATTTAGTTCCTTAATTTTGAGTAGGGTACTAAATTTCTTTTTTTTTCTCATCAAAATGATTGGAACATTTTCACTTATAAAGTTATCGACACGAAAAGGAGTTATCGAAATGAAATAAAGCGTTTATTAAAAAAATATGCTATTTCAATTGAAATTATTATGTTGCAGAATGTTTCGATGGAAATACTCTTATTTCGATAAAAATACTTTTATTTCAAGTTGTTTTAATAAAAATATTTTTGTTTCGAATTATTTTCGAGTTATTTTGATTAAAATACTCTTGTTTCGAATTGTTTTCGAAAGAAATACTTTTATTTCGAGTTGTTTTGATAGAAAAGTACTAAACCAATTTAAAAAATAAAAAAATTAACAATTTAAAAGTAGATGAAAGTAGTATCATATTACATCTAATACCAAATTATTTTCTTCTACAAGTCATAACATTTTTGTCATTTTCCTATTATTCCTCATCATTTTCATAACATTGTTTTTCTTTATTATTTTTATTTAAAAAAAAACTACAAAAATGATGAAAAGAGAGATTGAGAGACAAAGAGATATACCTAAAGATAGAGAAAAAATCGTAATCGACAGAAAAAGACTTAAAGATAGAGGTTATAAAAAAATTAAGAAGATGGAAAAATTGATAAAAAAGAGAGGTTATTTTTTAATACTGTTAGAATTTGAATTGAAATTTTCACTATAGTAACATATTTACTTACTATTCAACTATAAACATTAATTCAAATTAATTTTAACATAATTTTATATATTTATATTATTAATATTATGTTAAAATATTTTAAAATTAAAAAAAATATTATTTAAAATTATTTAAAATATTTTTTAAAATATTTTTTACTTTTATAAAATTTTTAAAACGTTTTAAAATATTTTTGTTTTTAAAATTACAAAAGTACAGTTCAAAATGAAATTTAATATATTAATTTTAAATTCACTTTTAAAAAAATTTTAATATATTTTTAAATTTTAATTTCTTAATAAATTATTTAAAAATTAAAGAAAAAATAAAATTTAAAAATATAAAACTTTGTTGAAAATAATTTTTTTTATTAAAAATTTGTTTAAAAATTAAATATAAAAATATTTTTTAAAAATAAATTTTAAATAAATTAAAATTAAAAATTATATTAAAAATAAATAAATAAATAAAAAACCAAAACCAAAACGCACCCAACGTAAGTACAGCTTCCAATGCTGATCCACGGGCTTCAATTTCAGGTGTTGGGGTTGCCTGTTGGAGTTTGTGTACGGTCGTCGCCCTCCCTTACTTTTCAGTGAAATTCAAATACAGCAAATTATAATTTCTCCCCACTCTAGCTCTTCTTTCTTTCCTTTCCGCCGCCATCGTTGCCCAGAAGTCTCGCTGAAGCAAGCTGCCACTGACACTGTTGCCGTCGCAAGGAGAGAGGTGAGGCTTCGCCGGTGCTGCTCTTATATTTGCATTTGGGTTTGGGATTTTCAGAAGCCTACGGGCTGGTGTCCGGAAGCTTTATCCCAGTTTAAAAATGCACCCACATTTGCCACTCGGAGAAAACCAGAAAGGAGCCTTTTGTTTGGTTTCCCAGATTTTTTTTTTTTACTATTGTCGATATTAATGAGCATTTCTTCCATATTTCCTACCTCATTACTTATTATCTCTTTAAAGTTAGCCACGTAGTCTAATGAGCAACTTTGGATATGGGTTTATGATTAGATCCTTGACTATTTTTTGCTAATGCTTTTGAGACGTTTGATGAAAGTGCTGAGTTGATGCAAATTTCTAATGTTTGACCTGATTTTTGGAATATAAGGCTAGTTGGATGTTTATCTTAACTGCACTGAAACGTGATTAGTTGCTCGACTATACCCTTGTGTGCTGCAAAATTGAAAGAGAACTAATTCTTATTTAGTTTGATGTTTGCGTCTGATTTTTTTAGATGCATGCTGATGATATTTTTTTATTTTCTTATTTTGTCAGAGTAACTGTTGCCTAAATGTGTTTTCTCTGGGTTTACTTATTTCTGTTTCTGCTTAGATCATGGTTATTAAGAGCCGATAATGCTTGCTATAGTGGGTAGCGATTGCTACAAGGGATTTGTCCAACATTATAGGCGCAGCTTAGCAACTTTCATGAAGCTCAGCAGCCGCAGCTATAGTAAGGGCTACATAGTACATGCACTATTGCAGCTTCTCTACGGCACTTGCCATTTGCGCTATATGGAAAAAATGTTAATTAAAATATCTGATTAAGCTGAGGGCAAAATATAATTGACCAGCCTTTGACTCTATTCAAAGACAAAGATAAACCCGCTGCCTCTCAGGAGGACATGTCTGGCAGCCCTGCCCCAAGGTTGCCGCCAGATAATTTTCTTCTGTTCTTTAGTTGCTCGTTTCTGTTTTCTTCCTATCTTATTTGTTTTTCACTTTCTTGTCATGGAAAGGCCAAGACCCATTAGGAAGGACTGTTTATGATTTGAGTCTAGAAGAGGTTTTCATTTAGATCTCTTAGGATGATGCTTATATAATAATATGTGTGCTACATTTCAATGTAGCATGGGCAACGTTATGTGCTATGCGCATTTAGGAGCCCTGCACTACATGCTATTCATAAATTAGGCTTGTTTTTATTTGTAAAAAAAATGTTTAGGTGCGGAGTTGATTTCTTTCAGCAAAATGCAGGATGTATAAAATGAAACTTGTGGTTTCAGTTTCCTGATATTATATAAATTCCTTTTAGGTCTTTGGCAGTGGGACAATTCCACGATTCCTAGGTCTTGATCCTATGCTAAAGCCCTTTTCTCTCAAATGGTTCCTTTTCTTCATGTGTGGGGTTTATATGTCCAAAAAAAGAGATGGTTCAGAAAAAGCGATTTGGGTACATTCTCTTTATTTGCTTTTGATTTTGAATTTCTTGTGTTTGCACCTTTGATTTTCCTATTAATATAATCAATAATGTTATATATAATACCTTTGCACATCTAATAAGAGAAACTGTGTGGCTGCTGTAGTTGCATAAGTAAGTTGGTTAGTTACCTTGCTTAACATTCATTTCTATGCTCCCTGTGTTTAAAGGATGATTCTGCAATTTATATTTTCTACACATGGCTAGGGGAGGGTATATAGATTGCTTTTGTCCCATATTTCTTCATTTAAATACATATCATAATGCATTAGAAGAAAGTTTAGTTCACTTCCTTTTGATTCAACCAGATGTATTCAGTTTTAATTTATGATTTAAGGTTTCTGTTAAAAATAAACATGCTCTAATGGTTTTGAAGTATTTGACCAAAATAGATTCGATTGAACCAATTTGATTTGGCAGAAAAGTCATATGTGAAGCAGGAAGATTGTTTATCATTTTTTTAATTGTGAGCTGTTCTTTGATGTTTTCCTTTTTTTAAATGATGTTTTCATTGTTATTGACTGTTTCAAGCTCAACTCTAAAATGTTATTCAGCTGAAATCTAGGTAGAATTTAAATTTGATTAGTTTTACATATGTAATTTCAATTCTTTTGAAATCCTTAGTTTAGGTAAACAAATGTTTATTATGCATGTGATCATTTTATAGCTCAATCAACGTCATGAGCTGCACAGCTGCTCTTGGCTTTGTACCCTTATCCACTTTGATAGTAAATTCATGTGGCCCACCTAAGCCTTTTTTTCCTTTTTTTTGTGTGTGCACACAACGAGTATAATATTTGCTCCAAAAATATGGTAAACCAATTGTTAATTTAAGTACAATATTTTCTTCAAAAATAATATTGGCCTAGGAATCTATTAAACAATAAAATTCAGTTATAAATCGATTGAAATTGTAATTTTGAAAATATGTTTTAAACATTAGAATTCATTAATAAACTAATTGCAATAATTAATTTTTATAATGACTCAGTTGATTTCTATTAAAATGTGTCTCATACAGGCAATAACTCCTTAAAGGCTTAGAGTCAACCTGCATCTGTTGCTTTGCTTGCATGCACCATGCAGTCCACTCTCTTCATTCCCATGTCTCGAGCAACCCTCACTATCTCTAAGCCACTAACACCTCCTCATAGCTCTCAATCTACTCGGCCCTACCCCTTATCTGTCAGAGCTTGCATTTCTGAGACAGTGCAATCATCTTCTATCACTGTGGACTCTCCACCCAAATCCACACTGAACTATAAGCTCAACAAGTATAGCTCCCGCGTCACTGAGCCTAAGTCACAAGGTGCATCGCAGGCGGTGCTCCATGGAGTGGGCCTTTCGGAAGATGACATGGGTAAGCCTCAAATCGGCATATCATCAGTGTGGTATGAGGGGAACACCTGCAACATGCACCTTTTGGGGCTCTCAGAGGCAGTTAAGGAAGGGGTGAAAGAGGCTGGCATGATTGGGTTCAGGTTCAACACAATTGGGGTCAGTGATGCCATCTCTATGGGGACAAGAGGTATGTGCTATAGCTTGCAGTCTAGGGACCTCATTGCAGATAGTATTGAGACTGTCATGAGTGCACAGTGGTATGATGGGAACATCTCCATCCCTGGTTGTGACAAAAATGTAAGATATTTTCTGTGCAATTTTTCAGTTTTTTTTTTCTTTTTATTCTTTTAGTTTTTCCTTTGTATGATGGGGAATACTGTTTGGATTAGACAATTTTCACAATTGAGTTTGGTATATTAGTCTGTTGATAGCTATGATATTCATATCTGTGTAAGATTTCTAGTACTTAGCATATTTAGCCATTTACACTTCATATGAAATGATTATAGGTTTATCTAAAATTTTCGTGCTCACTTCTGGGTGCTTATTTCTTTTTTCCCTGTCACCTTTTCTTGCATAGTTATTATGTCTTGATGATTTTTTAAATATTTTTCTCACGAATGGGAGTATCAATTCACTTATATACTTGCTCCTCTATTTAACTTTGAAATGAAAATTTTCTTCAATAAAGAGATCGGCAGTGATGATGTGCAGAGTTAATAAATAAGTGGCTCAAATTCAAAAAGAAGGCAGCAGGCATCTTTATTGGGCGACAAAACTACTAACAAATGAAAAATAAAGCAGCTAACTGCATATAAATTGACCGATAATACTGTTCAGTGTTCAATTGTTAGTTGCTTCAGCAATCAAAATGTTTATTTCTCAAAGTGAAGCTAGAGCTGTCATTTGATTGACTTTCATGGGAGCTTAGAGTTGTAGTGAATAATCTTTATAACCATAAGGATAATTTCTTTTTATTCTATGATTTGTTATTCTTCCCTTTCCCTCCAAGGGAAAGGTGGCTGTCTTCCTTCTTCTCATGCCCCATATCCAAATGATTCTCTAATTTTATCACAGGGAATAACTGATATTGCTAGTCTAAGAATTCCATTTAAGTTTATAATCTGCTTGTAGTGGCTTGTTTGGTTGAGTGCAGAAAAGTATATTTGTTAAATTCTTGACAATTACTATCAATCCCAGGGTGTAATGTTGATAAATTTTTTTTATAAATTTGCCTCTCTAATTTGTTATTGTTCCTTTTAAAGTTGTCTCTATTTTGTCTTGTTATTACTCATATTGCTATTTTGAACAATTTAGGTATGTAGTGGTGTAGTTACTTTCTTGCAATTGAGTTATATATCTTGTAAATTTACAGATGCCAGGTACTATCATGGCAATGGGGCGGCTCAACCGACCAAGTATAATGATTTATGGTGGCACTATTAAGGTAGAATCTAAGGCTTTGGATGCTGAGAGCATAATTATTGATTGAACATGATTAAAATGTTTGTGAAGCCAGGTTGAGCCACTGCTTATTTTTGTTAAGAAACTAAGATTTCTTTAAACAAAACCAAAGGTGTGGTAGTCAATTCAAAATATATGATACAAAGTTTCTAATACCTAGAAATGGAACAAAAGAAGTATTTAATAATAACTTTGATTTGTTTTTCCTTCTTATCAATGTTATCTGTTAAATGTATAGTATAGCTATTAAGTTATTTTCAGTGTGAATGCTATTAATTATGATATCTTTCAAAGCAATGGTCTTACATAACATCACAAACTTCAAGACATTTTTATGGTTCTCTTGTGCATTTTCTTCCTTTGTTCAAACTTGGTCATGTCAATGGTGTAAATGGCAGGGCTTTGTTGGGAATCCTGGGGGCAATTTATTGTAGGGTAAAAATCCTTGAATAAAATTGTACTTCTGGAGACATATGCAGAGTGAAAAAAAAGGAGTTGGGTCCTTTATCTTGATGTCTGCATTGTTCATCCAATTACTTTCAAATTATTGGAAGCTGTATGTGCAATCATGTAATAACAATGGAGTAGTTGACAATTATCCATTGTTTATCTTTGTTAATGAAAATCATAAAGAGGTGCTTTAAATTGTGGCTCTAATTTTTATCATTTATTATTTCTTTTGCAGCCTGGTCATTTTCAGGGTAATACATATGACATAGTATCTGCTTTTCAGGTAAAGAACTCAATGCTGTTTGAAATTAATCTGTCTTTTTTACTTTTTCTTAATTATGTCTGCTTTCCTTAACTATGTATCAACTTTGTTTTGCTTCCCTCCACCTTTTGTTTACAACTTATTGAATACTGTCCTAGTTCTGACTTCTTTATGGTAAATATTTGCATTCTGTTAGTGTACCATTCATCCTACTGTTGCATTTCCTTAAACCTTTCGCTCATTGTATTTAACTATTTATGACTCATAAAGGATGAATTACATGTTCCAGTATCTTAGCGGGACTTAATTGAGTATTCATTTTAGGACATGTAGCTTTCATTCCTAACCCATTTGGAACTGTTGGAAGCTATAATACAACTGATTATTCTTTGCAATTTTCCAAGGTTATTGCAAATAACTTACCTGAAACTTCACTTTGCATCCATTGGGTAATGGGTACATATGATTTATCCCAATTACTCTGCCAGTTCATTGACTGAGTTGAAAGCTGCATGTTAATACATAACGGGCTATCTTGGGCCTTCAAAATGGGTTTAGTGCTTATTTCTGCAATATGGCATACATTTACACAAGATATTATTTGAAGTTAAGAAACTTTTGAGTTGGAGTCCCTTTTTGTTCTACTTGATTCTTTTCTCAAGTGTTCCTCTTTGGATTAGAGATCGTGGGCTTTAAATTCCTCTGCCTTGTATAAGTGTTAATCCTTCTTTTAGTTTTGTACTCATTCAGTCATTCTCCACTGGTGATAACGTTTGTGAAAGGAGAATTCATTAAGAGAAAGAAGAGAGGTACAAAAATGGAGGATAAGAATCTTCATAGAACAATTTTAAAAATACAAAGGAAAAAAGAAGAATAAAATTAGTTCAAATGATATCTTCAATCCTTTAAACTTTTAGTCGTTTACAACAAGGTTGTGAATTTGGTTATTATTTATGAAAAAAAATATTATAGTCTATAATAAAATTTGTTTATGATGCAGCCCTAGGTAATCATATTTTAATAATCTTTGGTTTGTCTGTAGTGTTATGGAGAGTATGTAAGTGGATCCATTAGTGATGAGCACAGGCAAAACATAATCCGCAACTCATGTCCTGGTGCCGGGGCTTGTGGTGGAATGTATACTGCCAATACTATGGCTTCTGCAATTGAAGCTATGGGAATGTCTCTTCCTTATAGGTAAGTATATGTATGCAGGTCCACATACTTGGCTTTTCAAATAATGTTCTCAACTTTGTTTCCTGTCTCTGTAGCTCATCCACACCTGCTGAGGATCCACTAAAGTTGGACGAGTGTCGTTTAGCTGGGAAATATCTTCTAGAGTTATTGAAAATGGACCTGAAGCCCCGAGATATCATCACTCGTAAATCACTTCGTAATGCAATGGTTATAGTCATGGCACTTGGTGGATCTACCAATGCTGTGTTACATTTAATTGCTATTGCAAGGTGCATGAAGTTTGGTGCCAGAAAACCTCTTTATAAATCTTTATAGGAAATCTCACATCATGATTTTGGCAGGTCTGTTGGTATCGATTTGACTCTTGATGATTTTCAGAAGGTTAGTGATGAGGTTCCCTTTCTTGCTGATCTTAAGCCTAGTGGAAAATATGTCATGGAAGATGTTCACAAGGTATGCATTTATATTATGTTGAATTATTGAGTCTTGTCTTGTTTATTCATTTTCCTGGTCATGCCTATGGTATTTATGCCTGTCTATCATTAGTCCTCTTCTATCTTGAAACTCTTGTTATTTTTATAGGTTGGAGGAACACCTGCCATTATTCGCTACCTTCTTGAGCAAGGATTTTTAGATGGGGACTGCATGACTGGTATGTCTGTTTGCCTTTGAGTGTTAAGAACAAAAGTATCTTTTCTGAAGATTATTCATTTCATTAACATGGAGATACTTCCTCTCTAGTCACTGGGAAGACCCTAGCAGAAAATGCAGAAACTTTCCTTCCTTTGGCCCAAGGGCAGGTGTGATGTAATTTCTGTTCATTTTATCATATTCTAATGCCTCCCATGGTTCCACTGTCAATAAATTGATCTCTTGACAGGCTACACATTTTCTCTGATATATGATTCAGGAAATTATAAGGCCAATAGAAAATCCCATCAAGAAGACAGCACATATTCAAATTTTATATGGAAATCTTGCACCACAGGGTTCTGTCGCTAAAATTACTGGAAAAGAGGGTCTATACTTTTCTGGTGCACTTTCTCGATATTTTTGTCCTTTTTTTTCTCGAAGTTTTAAAAAAACTGCTTACTTATATTTGTCCATGTTGGAATTCATTAATCATGGGGAATAATTCAACAGGCCCAGCACTTGTCTTTGAAGGAGAGGAGTCAATGATTACTGCCATTTCAGAGAATCCTTTGAGCTTTAAGGTAATTCCTCTGTTGTCTTGGCTGTTGTTGCAAAATGCTTAATGGTCACTAGACCTAGAATTTAGTTGGAGAAAGACTGATCGTTCACATGGCTATTCTCACTCTATTTTAGTCTTCAACTTTCTTGATGCTGACATTAGAAATCAATCTGGGAGCACTTGTTTTGCTTTCTTGAGTAGCAGTTATTTAATGCTTGCAAACTATCCAGCATTAATTTCCTGCAAAGAAGCCTTCAAATTCTCTTTATTTTGATTGACTGATCAATTAATTTATATTATGAGAATCATTACTTCATCGTTACTGAATGGCTGTTTATTAAATTAGGAACTTGTTACTTGTCTTTTTTTTTTTTTTTCTTTTTAACAAAAGAAATTTTACTTGGTAGAAAAGAGAAGTTCAGCTGTGGTGGAGGATAAGACAATCCAAAATAGACAAACTAAAAAACAGAGAGCCAAAGAGGTTCAAAATTGCAACCAATGTATCAAATTTCTCTGCATATCATAAATGGAAACCACCTGAAAACATCCATAAGCATAACACTAAAGAAGGCGTACACATTATTTTATCCCATAACAAAGGTAAGAACAAAGATGCCATGGAAGATGTGGACATTCCACTCCAACTGTATAGTAAATACACCAGGAAACAATGTGGAATGTACGCTACCAGGAAATTTTGGCCTTCTTATACTTACCAGGGCCTGTAAAGCGAATCATGAGAAACTTCTCCTATGTATAAGGACACCCTGTGTTTACTAAGAACTGCAAACAAATTACTTGAAAGGAAAGTAGTTGCCATATAACACACATTAAAGAAAGAGCTTTGTAAAGTCTATGAATTTGCAACATGTCATTTGTATTTTTCAAGAATCATTTCATTCCAAAAGCTTAAAGTTTTAGGAAGAAGTTCCAAGTATTGTTAACAGCCCATCACGTGAAAACCTTTTTCGCTTGAAATGTGAACATAGCAAAGGCCAACCATACTTTGTGTTGAAATTTTAATTTAAATATGAATAATTGGGGTAACAAGGACCTCTTGTTCGAAGAGGCTTTGGTACCATGTTAAGGGCCAATGTATCTCAAAAGTTTAACCTTTTTGGAGAAGGTCTAGGAATTGTTTTATTAATATCTCTAACACTATTAGTCCTGTTGAGTTCCATTGTTCAAACAAAAAGACTTGACCTTAGAGGAAGTTCGAGTTTCTAAATAGGCTTGTAAAAACGAAACCTTTCCTTATAAGGAGAGCGAGTGAGAAATTTAAAAAAGGGCTTACAAGATAACACAAAAAAAGAATAAAGAGTCCAAATTCTCCTATCTTGATTGGAGGAATAGTGATGGCTGAAAAATAAAAGAAAAGAAAAGCTTGGAGGGAAACTGAGAAGAATACAGTAAAAGTAGAAGAGACCATAATTAATCTTTCTATTATTCACGTTCCAGAAAAAGTGTAAATTCTAGTCAATACATAACTTTTTGCTTCAAGGTGGTTACAACTAGTTTCTACCTTCCCTAGAACTCATTGCATAAGAGTGTTGACTAGATTTTTCTGCTTGAGTGACGAAAGCCTAGACTGTAATTTGAATGGAGTATTAAGAACTGACTTTTAATTAAAATGGAAAAATAATTTACATATGTATAGGTAGAAAATTTTCAAAGTTAGTCTATTAAAATCACAGCATAGCTTAGATCAAACTTCTAAGTCATTTAGCTTTCCTTATGGACCTTCTCTTTTTATGATAAATGATGATTTATAGGGTATTTAGCTTTTATAATATTTTTCAATACAAAATGGTCCAATTACTGAAATTGGTAGAATGATTCAATATAATATAATTGAATATAGTAAGTTTGTAAACATCAGATTAACTGTTCATATATTCTCTTAGAATCTTTTACTGCTCAATTATTCCTCTTTCCTGATGTTTTGGCTCTCTATCTTATTTACTTTCTTAAATTTGAACGTTGAAGTGAAAAACCCTCTACATGACAAAAATATCGCTGTTTATAAATCATGTAGACAAAAGCAAAGTCATTTTACCACTCTCCCAGCACCCTACTGGATCGGTACGTTTGTATCATTCAATAGGATGATGGTCCGAGTTGTGGGATGGATCTCAAAAGGAAAACCATCAATAATAAAAATTTCTATCATATACTGAATTAGACAATGTTCAAACCCTGATAAAAGTTATATATCTTTGTTTATTTAATATGAATCTCATTACCTCTTTTTTTTCCTATGGAGATGAACACATCAGCCTTATTTTTTTCTTGGATTAAATTGAAATGAAATAATGGAATGGAAAAGAGCAGGAAATTAATCGAACACTGTTTTCTGCAAAAAGATATTAGAGCAGGGGGTATTTAATTAGAGATGAAGGAATATTTGGTTTTAAGGTTCCCTTGGCACACCCCAAATGGCGCTGGCTCTACCAGATCTCATCTCTACTGTAGAGTAGTCTCTCCCGTTTTTAATTTGGTTATCTTTATGTATGGGTATATAGAGTATTTAGTCATTTATCATTTGGAAATTACTTCCGGTTAAAAATTATTTCAACTTAAAGTTTAAGCAATGAATAGTTTTATTAAACTTTCTAGCACATCCCTTCACATGAAAACCCTTTGGTTTGAAGTAGAGACAAAGCATTGGTGCATCATACTGAAACTTAATTTTTAATTAAGAGAATGGGGATCGGCAAAAATTGAACTTCTCACCACTTGGTCACAACAACTCTGATATTAGGTGAAAAATTATTTTAACTCAAAAGTTTAAATTGTTGAGTGAAAGTCTATGAATAATTTTATTATAATCTCTAACAATTCTTATAGAAAATTAATATTTTCATTTAGTAAAAGCACAAGTCCTTAACACATTTCAAGTTACAAAGTACTTATTTTGATTCTTTCCTTTTTTTCTCTCCTCTCTTCTGCAAAATCTTGTTCTGATTCTGGTGCTTATATTGCTCCTAATAAATTACTTTGGGAAGTTATACATATATTTGCATTTGGTTTAAATTGTTGCCTTTTCACTGCACTGTAACTGTATTGATTCAGCTTTTCAAGGATGCAACCACATGATCTATAGCATCTAAAATTTTACCTGATTTCTTCCCGTGATATATCATCTTTTCAGGGGACAGTGGTTGTAATTAGGGGAGAGGGACCTAAGGGCGGTCCTGGCATGCCTGAGATGTTAACACCAACAAGTGCAATAATGGGTGCAGGCCTTGGGAAGGTCTGTTCTTTATTTCCTTGTTTATTCTATTCACTTAGTCTATCATTCTGCTCATTTTGGCTATGAATTGATTTGAAGAGTTTTCTGTTTTATTAATTTTTTAAACTTTTCCATATTGTTAGATGATCACAATAAATATTTTCTCCCTTGTTTTTATATTGTTAGCCAAATGCATGTTTAAAGATGCTTTAATCATTCTTTTTTTTATCTTTTCCCTATAAACTGGCGTGTCATGCTTTAAGTTGCATGAACCAACAATGACAATGGACCTTTTCTCTCTGTTGAAGTCACATTTCTTAAGCATATTGCCTTCGTATACTGCAGGATGTTGCGCTATTGACTGATGGTAGGTTTTCAGGGGGTTCGCATGGGTTTGTGGTCGGTCATGTATGTCCTGAAGCACAGGTAAATTGACTATTCGTTTATAATAATTTTAGTTTGCCATAATACTTTATAAAGAAATTGGAAGCATCTCATGTGCAATATAACCAGTACTAGTCTTTAATTATTCTAATGCAAGGCATGGGTAGCAATAATATCTTAATTGTGTTTTTTCTTGGAAAAAAATTACAACATTCTTGGAAAATTTTCTTGACCTCATGGGCACTGTTGATATGTATGCTTCAATGGCTAGAATTAAGGCACTTAATGAAGTTTGACATCACTAGGTTGCTAAAATTGCTTTTAGAAATACTTATGTTATGTAGGATTTCCTAGTGAAAATGTTTAGTTGAAATTAAAAGAATATTTCTTAAACTCCCTATTCGGAGGAGCTCATCATCTGCAAGTGAACCAGGTTTCCAAGAATGTGTAGTCTTTGTAGATAGTGCTCCCTTTCATTTTTTTTTTTGGGGATAAAAAGCGCTCTCTTTCAGTGACTCTTCAATAGTTGTCATTCTATCTCTTCAGAATTCAGAGTGGGATTGTTGTAGTACTAGCCAATGGTTCACATATATTGTGCATGGAAAATAGATCCTAGCATAGGAAGTCAGTATGTTATCTAATAATAACAAAATAGAATTCAATATTATGTATATATGAGTAAGAAAACAGGAGTGTCGATAGAAATTTTGGCTTTATAGAAATGCCTTGTATAACATAAGGCTAGACACTAATTACTTTTCCATGAGATAATCTTAATCTATTCAAATGTTATCTGTTAGGGGTGTTTGGGATATGGGATATGGGATGTGATTGTATTTAACTTTTTTTTTCTTGATAGAAGATATGTGATATGATTGTATTTATGACTTTACATTGATGCTTGGCACATAGGTTTTTCAAGGGAGTTCCTATTTCTCATATGCAGGGAGATTGGACAGCTCTGCTGTATTTTTTTAGCTTCTTTGGGATTCTCTTTTTTGGTCCCCCCCCCCCAATTGTATCTATTCTCTTCTCTCTCTAATAATATTTCTTTATCCAAGAAAAAATGGAGCTTATAGCGTAGTGATATTTTAGTGTATGACGGATAAAAGAAAAATAAAAGGATTCTGTTAAGAACCTAACTCCTACTCAGCCCAACACAGATAAAATATTCAAAATAGTAAAGATAAAACTGAAGTTTGTGGAAGAAATACCTCTAGTTCCCAGTAAATTGAGTCATAATTCTGTACAAAAGGAAAAACACAGCACATAAACCTCCAGAGTGTTAGATAGCCCAGTTATCCAGCAAAACCACAAGAAATCCCAGAGACTGAAACAGAACTCAGTGAAATCAGCCCTGGCACCTTTGAGACTGCCAGAATCTCCCAGACCACTTCTTAGTAACTGCCCTCCTCTGCCACCTCTCACTGCCCTCTCTTATTTCCCCCGTCAACTACCCCTGCACATTCACTACCCTACACTCGTCTCTTATGCTTTGACACCTAGCTTTAATGGAATTAACTTCCACATTATTGTCCCCATGAATAACCTCCTTTTGCCCCACATTTCTCATTTTATTCCTTCTCTGGTAAACTACTCTAATAGGGGGTCTAATGTTACCCCCCCCCCCCAAAGGAGAGCCCGCATTTCCTCAAGGTGGAATTGGGGAAATGTTGTATCAATAAGATTAAAGGGCTTCCCAAGTACTTTCGTAGGATGGTAAACCCTACCATTTAATTAAAACCTCCACAACTCCAACTTGAGTTTTTCGGCTGGCCATCACCCTTTTGGGTTGAAGCAGTAGGTCTTCATTTAAGCAAGATGGCAAGGGTTGACTAACCAGTGTAGAGCTTAAGGACTTCTTTAACGTATTTGGGTATCTTTAGGCAAATCCAGTCTATAAGCTACTGGTCCAATTTTTCCCAAAATTTGACAGGGACCATAAAACCTTGGGCCGAGCTTTTCATTAGGTCTGCTAGCTAATGACTGGAATCTATAAGGTTAAAGCTTCAAAAAGACCCATTCCCTGACTTCAAACTGAGTATCTCTCCTGTTGTTGTTGGTATGCTAAACCATGCTTTGCTAGGCTTTAGTTAGATGTTCCTTAAGCTACACTAAGATGGCATTTCGATCTTGAAGATGTTGGTTAACCTCTGCAACTTTGGAAGGTTCGTCGACATATTTAAGTAATATGGGAGGGTCCTGTCCATAAAGAACTCGAAATTGAGTCATGCCAGTAGAATTGTGATAGGTGGTATTGTACCAAAATTTTTCCCAAGAGAGCCATGTATGCCATTTTCAAGGTTGATCTGTAGTAAAGCACCGTAGATAGGTTTTCAAGCAACAGTTCACTACTTCAGTTTGTGGATGATAGGCTGAACTAAGTTTGAGACTTGTCCTAGACAATTTAAACAACTCAAACTAGAAGGCACCGATGAAAATATGATCCCTATTTGAAACAATTGAATTGGGAAACTCATGTAATCAGACAATCTCTTTGATGAAGAGCTGAGCTACATCTTTAGTAGTGAAAGGGTGCTTGAGTGGAATGAAGTGACTGTGTTTCATCAACCTATCCACTACTACTAGAATACAATCACCCTTAGGGGTTTTTGGTAATCCCAAGATAAAATTCATCGAAACATAGTCCTAAACCTGAGTGGGTATAGGTAATGGTTGCAAAAGGTTGGTAGGATTCATAGCTTGATATTCATTGCGCTAGCATACTTCACGAGAGGCCAAAAAATTTGACATTCGTTTTCAACCCTTCCCATTAGAAAATGTTGGATATCCTTTTTGTAAGTGCGGAAGAAACCCGAATGACCTCCCATAGGGAAGAATGAAATTCCTGGAGGAATTGAGTAATGAATTGGAACTATCGGCTTAAAGCTAGTCGCCCTGTATATAGCAGTCTCCCCTTGTGCAGACTGTAGTAAGGGTGGCTAGAGGTATCAAGTAAAAGACCTTGAATGATCCGTGATAGCTTCAAATCATTAGCAACTTCCTAATCAACAGCTTCTAAGCCCCCCACTTGTGCTAGAGATATAACTAAGAACTCTGGTTGTGGTTCTGGTTTACGGGACAGATGTTTTCAAGTCTTGGGCGATACTGAATTTCAAAGTCAAAGCCCAAGAGTTTTATAATCCACTTCTATTGGTCTTCCCCCAATTGACGTTGCTCCATGAGAAATTTTAAACTCTCTTGTTTCGTACGGATGATGAAATGGCTGCCCATTAAGTAATGACGCCACTATTTAACTTGCCAAGACTATAGCCATAAACTCCCTTTCATAGATAAACTTGATCTGCCAACACTTTATTGTAATATGCTATCGGTTTTCCTTCTTGCTTCAACATTGATCCTAACCTTGAACTAGAAGCACCAATCTCTAAAATAAAAGGTTTTTGAAAATCAGGCATAGTCGTCATAGGAATTGTTGTCATGGCTGTCTTCGAGGTATTAAATGCAATTGTAACTTCCTCATTCCACACAAAGGCATTTTTCTCAAGTAACCGGGTAAGGGGTTTTGTAATTTTACCATAATTTTTGACAAAGTAGTATCCTGTCAAGCCCAAAAATTCCCTCAGAGCTTGAATGTCACTCGACAATGGCCAATTCAACATGTGGGCTATTTTCTCAAGATCAGCTCCAAATACTATAGTAGAAATAATATGGCCTAAATAAGCAATTCTTCGCTGCCCGAAGGAACATTTTTTGGCATTGACAAACAAATGATTCTCTTGGAGGATAGAGAGAGCAAGCTGTAGATGGTGAATGTGTGATTCCCAATCTTGGCTATATATCAGTATGTCATAAAAAAAAATCAAAATAAACCGCCGTAAGTATGGATGAAAGATATTATTCATTAATGATTGAAAAGTGAATGGGGCATTTGAGAGCTTATGGCATAACCAAAAATTCATAATGGCTCTCATGTGTTCTGAAAGCTGTCTTTTCTGTGTCTTCTTTCTTGACCTTGATTTGATGATATCTTGATTTAAGGTCTAGTTTTGAAAAGACCATGGAATTCTCAAGTTCATCTAATAATTCATCTATAGTAGGGATGGAAAATTTATCGGGGTTGGTGATGTCATTGAGAGCTTGGTAGTCTACACAGAAACGCCAATCCCTGTCTTTCTTCCTTACTAATAAAACAAGACTAGAGTAAGGGCTCACACAGGGCTTATTTATGCTTACAGCCATCATCTCTCTCAGTTTTCTCAAATTCCTCTTTCTGATAATGGGAATAACGGTAGGGCTTAAGGTTGGGTGGGTGAGCTCCCCGTTTTAATTTAATTGCATGATCAAAACTACCTTGGGGTGGTAACCATTGAGGTGCCTCAAACAATGCAGAAAACTGGATTAAGAAATTCTGGATATCAAGATGGATTGCTGACTCCACTTCTTGAGATACTAAAATGGCACCAAATTCTATCCAATAGCCTTCCTCCCCTTCCTGGATGGATTTGAGCATAGATTCGAGGGATACTATTAATTTTGTCAAGGTGAGATCTCCCTGTAATTTTACTTTCTTACCTTCCCATAGAAAAGTCATACTAAGAGTACTCCAATTAGTACATACATCACCTAGAGTTTCCAGCCATTTCACTCCAACACTGCATCAACACCACCAAGTTCAAAGGGAAATTTTTGTTGAATAATGGACAGCCCTAAAATTCCAGCCCCCCGGTTCATCCCTAGTGAATACGGGCAGTTCCAATTTCCTCTGTTCCCTATCTGTGGGTAAGTCACGATACAATCCCTCATAATTGCTTGCACCACTGCCTCCCTCATCTCCTTGGTTTTTCTGATGAACGTGATTTCCCCCTAGCTTCATTTACGACATCAAGGGTGATTTGCCTCTATCGGCCCTCCTTAAACCATTTTCTCAGATTTCAATCAACATCTCTATCATAGCCTTCATAGTGTTGTCCACACCATCTAGCTGCTCCTTCACACTCCCCACTTCCTTCTGCAAATGTTCAACTCTCGAGTCCATTCGGGTGTTAACCATGAATTAGGATCGTAATCCTCTGATTCTAATTTGTTAGTAACCTGACTCCTACCCAGCCCAACACAAATAAAATATTCAAAATAGGAAAGATAAAGTTTGTGGAAGAAATACCTCTAGTTCTCAGGAAGTTGAGTCATAATTCTGTACAATAGGAAAAACACAGCACATAAACCTCCAGAATGCTAGATAGCCCAGTAATCCATCAAAACTACAAGAAATTCCAGAGACTGAAACAGAACGCTGTGAAACCAGCCCTCCTATGCCACCTCTCCCTGCCCTCTCTTATTTCCCCCCTCAACTGCCCCTGCACCTTCCCTACCCTCCTCAACTGTTTTGCACCCTTGGTATCTTATGCTTTGACACCTGGCCTTAATGTAATTAACTTCCACATTATTCTCCCCATGAATAACCTCCTTCTGCTCCATGTTTCTCATTTTACTCCTTCTCTGGTAAACTGCTCTAATAGGTCAACTTGTCATCTGTTCTATGTGCCTATAGAGAAGAGGAATTAATTTGTGATTTCTTATTTTTAATTGGTCATTCAACACACTAGGAACATGATTGGAAAACACAAAAATATGGATTATGGATGATTTGGTTTCCTCTCCATATCTGTGTGATACTCAAATTATGTTTTTGGGTCTAGGGAAGTTACTGGAGCCAATATAAAGATTTTTTCATATTAAATTAACCTTTTGAGTAATGCTTAGTAATACAATCTAAAGCTTAAAATATTGATTGAGAAAATATGTCAATTTTGAAGTAATAATATTTCAAAAAGACCTAGTTCTTCCTCAGAATGGGCTCGTTCAAATAGAGTTGCCAGTGTCCATCGCCATCTTTAACTGTGATGAGAGGTCCAGTAGTCTAATCTTGTGAATCTGATCTTCCATATTAAGAATTGAACTGTTTTATTGAAACCATTTACTAGTCAAAACCTCATGGAAAAGATCTTCCATGCATGCCACCCTTATTGACCTTAAGTCTATAACAATGCTTAACCCAAAGTAGTTCTCTGCTTGTTAAGTTTCCAATAACATCGTTGGAATGAGATCCCAGGTCTCACAGTGATTGCATAGTTGACTTTGAGAAAGAAACCTATTTCAAAAGGAAAACAATTGAGAAAATCAGAAGTAGCAAATCGTTCTTGTTTTCTGGTGCATGGCTTTCATACCTAGATTCTGAGGATGAACAGCTTGGTTTCTAGCTTAATATAAAATCCATGCTAAGTTCTGCTGCATGCTTCATCATATTTCCTTACCGGCTATTTTTCTCTGCTATCAATTAATTTTTTGTTTTCATTACTCTTTTTTCAAGTCCCTGCATTATTGCCCAAATATCATTACTTATTTCTTTTCTGCTCTATCAGGCATGGGCTGGGTATCTTTTGCTCCTCGCTGGCTTTCTATGAGGTTCTGTTGCTTTATATCTTGTAGCATTAGTAGGCCAAAGAGAGTTTTTTATGGGTAAACAGTTCCTGCTAGAGTATTGTTTATAGTAAAGGTAACTGTAAAGGGGTCATAATGGTGATTAAACCTGAGTCATTGGCAGAACAATTAGCTATATTTCAAAGAACAACAAAGGACAGTGTGCCTTAGCCAAGATCAAAAGATTCAAATATAATCGGATGGAAACAAAAGGATTATCTATTTAATAAATAATGTTGGAACGCATATGAACTAAAAAAAGGGAGAGGATTTATCTAATACACAGAGCAAAGAAAATGTTACAACTTGAGCCAAGAGAAGAGCCCTCCCCACCATCTCATTCAATGATGGCAATTCCTCTGGCATCTTTCTCACTTTAGAGTGTTCAGTATTATCCCATTCTGATGCCCCTAATCATTATGTTTGAGCTCTAATGCTATTGCTAAGAATTTAATTGCAGAGCTCAAGAACGAGCTTACATACTTTGACTTGGCCAACCATGGCAATCACAGACACATTTTGTGTATGTCTTACATTGTGTAACCGTTGAGATCTAAGTTAGTACTTAACTCTGGAGGCTCTCTCACCTAATAGGCTATAACAATCAACACTGGCTTGAGTGGGTTTTGGAATTATTTACCCTCATGTTCTACATTTAATAAAAAGGATAATGGCTAAATATATATGTTCTTCTCCCTGTTGGTAGTAAAGCATCTTCTTTGCTAATACACTTGAATCCATTGTTCAAACTATGTTAGTGGGTCTGACTGCCTATGTCTGTGTCAGCGTGTTGACTACTGAAGATAATGTCACAATGCTTAACTGGAATTATGTGCATGTTTACTCCTTTTGATGGGTTTAATCAGAAGTCAAAAGTAAGAACACTTCAATGATGATTTACATTTTTTATTTATTTATTTTCATATTTATTTTGGACATGTTTCTCCATATATTATCTATTGAAAGAAAATATTAAATGTTAAAAATTTTTGTAGATGGCCAATAATGATGCTTGACTGAGCTTCATTGATTTTTATAGGAAGGTGGTCCTATTGGCTTGATTCAAAATGGTGACATTATCACCATCGATGTCCAGAAAAGGAGAATTGATGTTTTGATAACAGATGAGGAGATGGAGGCCCGAAGGAAGAAATGGACTGCCCCTGCATGCAAAGCCAACCAAGGAGTTCTGTACAAGGTACGAGCCCTGAAAGGATTAGACCCCCCCTTCGAAAAAACGAAGTTTAAATATTTTTTTCCTTTTAGTTTAATAAATGTTATTGTCTCTCTGTTTTCAATTTTTACAATCCAGTTCTCCAATTTTAGTGGATTCGTTTTCCTCCCTCTATAGATATTCTTAATATATTGTGTCAATTTTTACCGACTTGTTTGATGGAAAGGACATCATGGCATTGTTAGCAACTAAGTTGGTGTTGCTTTCATCAAACACGAGTAAAATTTATAGTAAATCGATGAATCATCCTAACAGGGATGTGGTTGAACCTACTTTCAAACTTGAAGTACCAAGGCGTAACAACTGAAAAGTAGGATGGAAATAATTATTTGTTGAAATTTGAAGATCAAAAGTGTATATTAATTAAAAAAGAAAGAAAAAAAAAGAAATTAAAACACTCCACCCCCTTGTGGATAATGAAATACAGTCTACACTTTGTTGGCGAAAATCTCTTCCTGTCTTGTGCTTTAAACTTTTATGCTCCTTTTCTGTATCCAGTATATCAAAAATGTGAAATCTGCATCAAACGGATGTGTGACAGACGAGTAGAGAAGACACAATTTTGGTGGCTTACAGAGCAAAAAATGAGTGTATGCCTTGGCAGATTTTTAATGTAGTATTGCTTTCGCAGCTTAAACGATGTACGTCTCTGTATTTGGATGTATCTCTTTTAGATTTTTTAGAATAATATTCTAGATTTTATTTTTATCCCATCTCTCGTGTCATTATGTTTAATCTTTTCTCTTAATATAATAAGAAGTTTTGTATCAAGTAGTGAAGAAATGTTAAATTAATGCCTTGGTAAAAGTTTTAGTTAGTGTTGTTTTGCACAAGTTTTTGGCCTCAGTATGAACATTTATTCAAGAAATCAGGAAGGTCATTTGCACTTGGTATGGTAATAGCCATGCAGTACTATACAACTCTGTCTAATCTCTATTCACTACCTAATGTAACATTGATGCGTTAGAACAAACTCGCTAATAACGTAGGGCATAGGGATCAAACAATCCCTCCCTTAAAATACTACTACAATTGTACAAGAAAAATGTGTTAATCTATTTGTAGTAACTGCATTAGTTAAAAATCCAATCAACTAACCAAGCAATTGCAAGGTATGGGTCTCTTGTATTGGTGAGTTGTGACAAATTATGGAGGGTTAAGTGTGGAGTTAACATATAATTAAAACGTAGCACTAGAATTATGAGCATGAAGTAATTAAAGTTATGTTCAATTTAGCGGTAAATGTTCAATTTAATAATTGGTATTAAAGTTAAAAGCCGTGGGTTCCATTTCTAACAAAAACAATTAGTGAAAGACAATTATAAATTTTAACATAACGACGTCATATTGAATTAAACTCTTTCGCTTGATGATATGTAAATTGGGTTTAACAAAATGGAGCTTATACACAAAATGTCTTTGACCATATAGCCTTCTGACTTCTCGAGTGTAATTTGAAGCCCATTATTAAATATTGGCATTAAATGAAAGTAACGTGTACATCCAAGAAATAAGAAGTTTGTCGGGCATAGTATAGTACAGTAGTGATGTTCCTATCAAAACAATCTGGTATTTAATTTATTTTTGATGAGTAATTTTTATCTATTAATAATTTATAAATTATAATATGTGATAAAAATAATTTTAAAAATATTATTATTTTTATATATAATAAATTTAATATTATTAGTGAACAAAAAATATATATTAATAATAAATTAAATTATTTTTCAACAATCACGCATAACGAGAATAAAGGCCACTTATTCACATTGTTAACTTGAAACATATCTTAAAATTGCAAGGGAAAAAAAAATATCAAACCATCACTCATTGGAGGAAAAGTTGAAATTGCCACAGTTAGTTTGCTGGAAGAAGAGAGAATTGCTGAATCCGAGACTTGACGTCGTTAGATCAAACTGTAGCAAATTGTTCTCCAATTGATGTGCTCCTATTGTGATGGAAGTCCTTGGATGTGAAGAACCCAACACAGCCCCAACTAGGGACATACTTGGGTTCAAACCAGCATCCACAAATCCCAAGCAAATCACATCATTTCTAGCCTGCACCATTGAGTTTGCCCCAATTATGCTCCATACCACTTTTTCATTTTGTAACACAAAATCAATGGTAGGCACATTTGGTCCAATCCGCGAGAACCCAATGTTTTTGGAGGCAAAACATCTAGAGAATGGTGCTATGGGTGTGACTTTTGGAATGCCACCACCAAGTGCTTGTGTGAATGCCTCAGCTACAGCTTTATAGACAGTGGTCTCCATCACAGTGTAAGGATTAACAGTGCTGATCTTGGTTCCACCAAAGCCTTTTCTGTTAATAGCCAAAAGGGTTGAATTCAAAGGCACCCTTTTGCCTCCAATTCTGATAGATTTTACCCCAATAAAGTATTCAAATGAGGGTTCACCAGAGGAACTTAGGGCAGTGCTCACAGGGTTCCTAAGAAGTGGCGTGTAAGTGAGAGACTTGGAGAGATCAATGTTGGGTAGGAAACTATATGGGCCATTACCAAAGAAGATGGCACCTTTGGCACTAGTTGAGGGGCTCAAGCAAATGGCAAACTTCTTAGGTAGACTAAAAACTGAAGCAAACTGAGAAGGAAGTGATAAATTAGACCTTCCTAGACCAGCCATGCCTGTGACACCATGAGGAAGTCCTTCCACAACAAATTGTGATCCACAAAGGAAAGAAAAGTTGGGTGTTGTAACCATTTTTCCAGGATTGAATCCATTGGTAGATTGAACAGAAACAATATCTTGGCGAAGATCACCGAATGTGCTATGGGCAGTGACAGTGTTTTCAGGGAAGCCACCGCATATGTCACCTCCACAGGTAATCGTCCACAAAAGTGAGCATTGGGGTGATTCACATGGAGCAGGCTTGTAGGTAGAAGAGACATAGTTGTGTTCACAATCTACCCAAGGCCAACTGCCACCTAAATCTACTGTGAGCTTCACGGGCACTGGTGGGGTTCTTTGTTTGATTTGAGTAACATATTGAGGAAGGGACGTAGACAAATCTTTGGTTACAGGAAGAACAAGTGCTTTGGGTTGGAAAGAAGTTTGAGCTATGGAGAGAGAGATGGACAAGCAGAGAAAGGAATAAAGGAAGAGCAAGCCAAATGGAGTAGCCATGGAAGCAAAGCTTTAAATTGCAAGTGGTAGAGAATGAAGAGTTGTGTGGTTGATGGAGAAGAAATATATGCTTGCTTATATAGGTTTTTGGTGCTAGAGTTTTCTTTGACATTAATATGGTGCAAGAGGGGACGTTGGATGTGGGGTGTAGTATACTAATTGTAGTAGTAGTAGACAATGATATAAATTATGAATTGCCGGTGTAAATATCCAAGCAAGTTGGTCTATTGACACAGATTTCATTGGATTTCAGCATGGCAACCAAGGAGATGTTACAGCCTATATCCAGTTCATTGAGCTCAAATATGTGAATTAGGCCGACACATATTAGCTCACTTGACAATAAAAAATTCAGTATGTTATACAGATTTAAATTTTTAAAATTTTGTAAGTTTAAGATAGTACTTAACTTTCTTTTAAAGAGGTCTCCACATATGTTATTGATACTGATCAATAATGTTGAAATAATATATAATTTTATTATCATTTTTCTCAACACAAAAAATATAAAAAAGATATTAATTTGATGACAGCAAAGAAAAATTATGTGTGAAGGAAGATATGCGAAGAAATATTAAGGTAAATTTGATCTAGGTATACATGTACTTTCTATGGGTTTCAAACAGTGTCTACTTTAGAATTTCTTAAAGCTAAAAAAAAATCTTGTACGAAAGTAATTGAGAAAAACAAATACTTTTTACATATCTAGCTCTGTTTACTGGGTCTTTTCAATTTTAATATGTTCTGAATTCTGATTCAAAACTGATTTTTTTGTTTAAATAATAGCATAAGTTGAGGGGACCATTAATATGAGTGCGTCACTTTGCTTCAACTCTTTTAAATTTTATCTTGAAAATTTTTTAAAAGGGGTTACCATCATGAAAAAAAAGGGAAATTATGAAGGCCAAAGTTTCGCTTAGTTTACTGAATTTTTTAATATATGTTGAAGCAACGTTGTTTTTGATCTCCTAATCTAAATAAACTTAAAGTTAGATCAAAGGAACTAGTGATATTTTTCTGTGATATAATCACTTGATCTGCAATTAGAAGGGCTTCAAGCTCTTAAAGTGAAGAAGACTTAAGCTAGAACTAAGAAGAGCCTAGTCTTGTGATACTAGGTGGTTTGTGTCTTGTGAAGACAAAGCCAAGTCTCAAAATCCCAGAGACAGCTCCTAAAGGTTCCTTATCTGCCACAGCACCTTTTTCCAGTGACATTGGGCTATGCTACTTGCAGAGGGTAAGTGTGTAGCAGTTAATGATATGAATTCCATGTATCCCAAGCAAAGTGGGAGGACCAAATTGGTCCTGGACACGCAGATGTTGGTGGATATTAAAGATTGAAACCAAGGAGATGGTTCATGCCTCCGCCTCAACACGCGTAAAAACCACTGGATTGGACCACTTGGACTTTTATTCATTCTATGTAGGATTATTTCTGTAGTTACTTCTGTTTCGGATTGCTGTTTTACCATAAAAATATATTATACATGTAGAGAAATTGAAGATCTAAATCTTTATCGTGAAAATGAAATATGATTAGAAAGTATAAAATGTTCAAGAATGCAACGATTTTGAGTTCTTTACCTTCCTTTCTTAGCATATAGAAGACTTTGTTTTATATAGCCATATCAAAATTATTATTCTTCCAAAACTAATAAATGTTTTAACTCAAGTAATTCCCTGTGTACAATGAGTTCTGATAGTGATAGGTAACAGTATAAGTAGCATCCTTCCTGATCTAAGGAAACGAGTCATCTTCTGTGACTAAACATGGTCAAAGATTCACTAATATGATAAGATCTACTCGCCGCATATAAGGGACACTCTGCACTGTGTGAAAAGAGCAATAACATTAGCTGGTGTTCAGAATGCCTTCTCCTGCCCTCCATTTCTTCTTCTTCTCAGTAGCCCTTTTCTCAGTTTCCTGCTCCAATCCCAAACCATGTCCCTTTATCCTTCTCATTAAGAAAGACCAATTAACCAATCTGTACTATACTTCAGTTGGCATAGGAACTCCTCACCAGAACATGGATCTAGTCATTGATCTTGTAAGAACATTCCTATGGTATAACTGCAACAGTCACCACAGCTCATCATCCTAGGCTGCTGTTACTTGTGACTCAGAAAAATGCCCCAGAACTTCAGCATACGCTGGCTGCAACCTCTGATCTTGACATAATCAACCCTTTGGCTCACTTCATTTTCAGCTGCAAATGAATGCGTGTATAAGAACGGAGGTATTCTACATGCCCTACATAAAAATGTGTCGCTTCCATTCTGGCTGCACTGGATTGAATTCATTTACATGTGACTCTATACCTCTACAAGGCTTACCTAAAGGCAGTGAAGGGATTATAGGCATTGCATGGCAACGACACAATCTGCATTATCAGCACTGCTCTCATCAGCTTCCTCTCAAGTTTTCTCTTTGTTTACCTTCTTCAAACAACAAAGGATTTGGTGACATCTTCATTGGCTCTGGGGAACATCCTGAAGAAGTAAGTAAATTTCTCAAAACCAACCCACTTGTTGTCAACCCAGTTACCACAGGTCCAGTGTTCGTACGTGGAGTTCCCTCTCATGAATACTTACATTGATATGAAATCAATCAGAATTGATGGTGATATTGTGAACATAAAGCCTTCCCTTTTGTCCATAAATGGGGGTACCAAAATTACGACCATGAATCCTTTCACTGTGCTTCACAATTCGGTTTACAAGCCCTTTGTCAGGCATTTCATCAAAGAGGCTGCAGGCAGGAAAATGAAGAGAATGGCATCAATGGCACCGTTTAAGGCATGCTTTGAGCCAAGCCCCACTGTGCCAAGTATTGATTTAGAGCTACAAGGGGGAGAGCAATGGACTATTCATGGGGCCAATTCAATGGTGATGGCTAAGAAAAATGTGATGTCCCTGGGAATTTTCAATGTAGGGAAAGTCACAACCAAGAATGTCATTTGTTGAGACATCAATTATTATTGGTGGGCATCAGTTAGAGGACAATCTTTTGGTGTTTGATCTGGCTTCCTCAAAATTAAGCTTTAGCTCCTCTCATCTCCTCTGGAACATTATCTGTTCTCAGTTATGATGTATTTAAATTAGCCATGGCGGATTTTGAATTTCATTCTACAAGGTTTTAAGCATCATGATGCTTCAACCTTCATAAAATTCACAAAATAAAAACCGGAGCAGGATAAACTAAAATTGAAACTTCTACCTTTCTGTTTTGTATAGAATGATGGTCCGTGTACCATGTTATAGAAGTCCAATGATAGTTAAACCAATTAAAAAACCACTTATATTATATGTCTCTCTATAATTCACTTGATTTATAAATTTGTCTCCTTATTTATTTATTTTTTGATTATTCATATAAACATGATAAAAGAAATTACAACAAGCACTTAGGACAACAATACATACAAAGAATACAAACAAAAAAAGGTCTACGTTGCTAAGATAAACAAAAAATCAAAGATGAACAAAGAAATGAGAGGTGACGTGTCCTTAAGCATTACTCTAAATTTTATTGAAAAATTTAAAAAATATATATAAAGAAATAACACAATTTATGACTCTTTTCTGAAAATTTAGTCTCTTATGAAATTTTTTAATACATTTGAAAAATATTGACATGATAGAGTGAGTTGCAAATTATGAAAAGCTTAAATTAAAAAAAAAAATCAAAATTCTCTTATTACGACAGAGTGAAACTTTCAAGGATGGAAAAAGTGATTTCAAAAAAGGAGGAGAAATGGGAAGGGAGGAATCAAATCCCCATGAATCAAGAGTTAAAAATCTCTTATATTTATGGTTAAAGAACTCTTTAACCATGACCCTCGCTATGATTAAGTTATTTTACGTATTTTTAATAGATTGGGTCTCTGAATTTTTTTTTCTTTCAGTGATATTGGGCTATTCTATTATTAAAGAGAGAGGGTTTTGACTTTTGAGTGGGCAAACGCAAGTGTGCTACAGTTAATGATATGAAGAGGCGTGTATCCGTACCCGACCAAAGTACCATCACCAACTTGGTCCTGGACGCGCAGATAGTGGTGGATATTAAAGATGACAACCACCGAATTGGACCAATGGGTTGTTGTTTCTTTGACTCTCAGATATTTATTCTCCTCACAGCATGTTTAAGATCATAAGAGGTTTTTGAGATGGTCGTTTTACCATATAATTTAAGATTCTTGTGTTTATCTAACGTACAATATTTCTATGTTTGCTATTTCAAGCACCTCCCTATCCACTATGAGTAGCGAATCCTGGCAGATGGCAGTGCAAGTAGCATTCCTCCTGCTAAGAGACATCTCTTTTGACGAAACAGTATGGTCAAAGAGTCCCAAATATGATAATCAAGATAAGATCTACACATAGACATCGCCTACTATATAAGGGACATTCTGCATTCCGTTCTGGTATCAACCGAGCAATAGCATTAGCTGGTGTTCAAAATGGCTTCTCCTGCTCTCCATTTCTTCTTCCTCTCAATAGCCCTTTGCTCAGTTTCCTGCTTATCAGTTTCAGATGAGCTCAAACCCAAACCTCGTTCCTTCGTCCTTCCCGTTAAGAAAGACCCATCAACCAATCTGTACTATGCTTCAGTTGGCATAGGAACTCCTCAACACAACATGGATCTAGTCATTGATCTTGCAGGACCATCCCTATGGTATGACTGCAACAGTCACTACAATTCATCATCCTACCATCCTGTCCCTTGTGACTCAGAAAAATGCCCCAAAACTTCAGGGTGCTCTGGTTGCGATGGCCCCTTTAAACCAGGTTGCTCAAATAATACCTGCGGTGTTGACACAATAAACCCTTTTGCTCGAGTTATTTTCGGGGGCAACTTGGGTGAGGATGTCTTATACCTCCCCCATATACAAGTGCCTCGTTTCCTTTCTGGCTGTACTCCATCCGATTCATTTACAGGCGATTCTGTACTTCTAGAAGGCTTACCTAAAGGCAGTGCCGGAATTATAGGCCTTGCAAAAACACAGTTTGCATTACCGGCGCAGCTCTCATCAGCTTATAAGCTTCCTCAGGAGTTTTCTCTGTGTTTACCCTCTTCAAACAACAAAGGATTTGGTAACATCTTTATTGGTGGTTCTGGGAAACTTCGTCAAGATGTGTCCAGATTTCTCAAAACCACCCCACTTGTTGTCAACCCAGTATCCACAGGTCCAGTGTCCGTCAGTGGAGTTCCCTCTTATGAATACTTCATTGATGTGAAATCAATCAGGATTGATGGTGAAGTTGTGAACATAAAGCCTTCCCTTTTGTCCATTGACAAAAAGGGAAATGGAGGTACCAAAATTAGCACCATGAGTCCTTTCACTGAGCTGCAGAGCTCAGTTTACAATCCCTTTCTCAGGCATTTCCTCAAGAAGGCTTCAGACAGGAAAATGAAGAGAGTGGCATCAGTGGCACCATTTGAGGCATGCTTTGAGTCAATCCCCACAGTGCCAAGCATTGATCTAGAGGTACAAGGGGGAGTGCAATGGGCTATTCATAGGGCCAATTCAATGGTAATGGCTAAGAAAAATGTGATGTGCCTGGGATTTGTTGATGGAGGAATAAAGCCAAGAATGTCATTTGTTAAAGCTTCAATTGTTATTGGTGGGCATCAGTTGGAGGACAATCTTTTGGTGTTTGATGTTGATTCCTCGAAGTTAAGCTTTAGCTCCTCCCTTCTCCTCCGGAATACAAGCTGTTAATACCTTTGAGTTTCATGATCATGAAGCTTGAAACTTCATTAAATTTGACAAAAGGATGAACTCTAGATTATGAAACTTGTACCTGCCATAGTTGTGTAGAATAAAGGCTCGCGAGTAATGTACCGTCGTTAAGCCAAATATAATTTTAGAGAGTGTATTAGTATTCCTTGTGGGAATCAGCTTATATTAAATAAAATATTAAGTTCTTATTCTTATGATCTATGTCTCTATTACGGAAAGGCCTAAGATTTAATTGCAATTAGAATTGAAATAATCAAGTCCTTTTCAAACCTATACTTCTAAAATTGTAAAGTTAATGAAGTGTACACAAATTGTTTTTTCAGTTTATTTAACATTATTTAAACATGATATAGTAAGAAAAGTCACATAAGTTGTCATATTTTTTTTTCTTTTCTACAATTTAATATAAGTATAAAACAACCCCTTAAAGATTTAATTTTGGATTCAAACTTTATTTCTTTTAGCTTTTCTTGTGTTTTGGATCATGATTTTAACAATTTACATAAGCATTATTATTATTATTTATTATCTGTGTAAGTAATTGTTAAAAACTATTTTAACGTAAAAATTTAAATTTAATTTTTATTTAACAGAGTGGCTGAAACTTTTTATTACTTCTAATCCCATTTCAAGAATTATTTTTATTTAAAATTTTAAATATAATTTTGAATGAGCAATATAACTAAATAAAAATTAATATATTAATTTGTCTTAATTTAAGAAGATCGGTGTACATTTTAATAGCTAACCTTCTAAAAACATGTGTAAGTGTTAAATAAAAATAAATGCGTTCTGATTTAAATATTATAATTTTATTTGATAAAATTATTTTATATATTATATATTATTTGAATTAAAGTATAATTTATAAATTTTTAATTATAATTATTTTTATTTAAAATTTTAAATATAATTTTAAATGAGCAACATAATTAAATAAAAATTAATATATTAATTTAATCTAATTTAAGAAAATCCGTATACATTATAATAGCTAATCTTCTAAAAACATGTGGGGGTGTTAAATGGAAACAGCTGTACTGTGACCTAAACATTATGGAGTCCCAGTTTTGGTGAGTCACGCAAGGAGCCTTGGCTACGAAAACCACCAGGTTTGCCATAATTTTTTTTTTTTTCTCAATTTTTATCATAAATTATTCTAAAAGAATTTAATATTATTTTAATAATTAATATCGTCTAAATTAATGATAGAAAATACTGACGTGGCAAAAAAAACATGACGTGCCATGTTTTGTCATCCAGGCATTTTGAAATTATAGAAATCCGGGGGCGACGGGCACCAATCCACCGTAAGACTAAAGCAATTGCAAAAGTTGGTCAATGAGTATTTGGCAAAAATTCTGCAAGCTCAGCGTACAATTTTCCGATTTGTGGACCTGCGTCTTCATTCAAACCATCAACAAAAATGTCAAAGAGATCACAAATCTTGTTGACACCCAAATCCATTTTACTGAAATTCAATGCCTTTCCCTTCTTCCTCCACTTATTTGTAAGAACTGGGTTTGAAAACTCAAATTCCATAATGCTACCTTCTCCCCCACTTTCATCGTTTTGTTCATAGATTTTGTAAGAAATCTAAAATTTAAGTTCAGCGTGGCCAGCAAAGATCCTCAATGGTGGGTTTGCATACAAAAAACCCCTTTTGACTCCTCAAATTTGAAATCTTACTGGATGGCTTACTAAATTATATTTCGAACTTTATAAAAATTACACTTATATTTCTTTTAATTTCAAATTATATAATTTTTTTTATTTATAAAATTATTAATAAAACTTGTATTGAAGTCTATAAATTTTATTGGAGGGCAAGTCAATCTCAAAGGAAGAGAACATCACTGTCTTTGTTTTAAAAAATAGTCGTTCTTTGTACCGAAAAAAAATATATTTTATAAAGTATGTGTCATGATATTATGTTTTGTCTTGAGTCTTTTGGTTCTTATAGTTTTTCTTTACTTTGTGATTAGTTTAAGGATCTGTTGTATGATGTAAAAAACAGGTTGGACTGATTTCCTTTAACAATATTTTTTTTTTTTTTACAAAAAAAATAAATAATTTTTTAAAAAATTTATAAATAATTTAATTCAATGTATTACAAATCATCGTAACATCAAATTAATACTTATAAGAAAATTTAAATAAAAAATTAAAGAAATATGAATGTAAATTTTAATAAAATTTTGTGTCTCAATTCAAAATTAAAAGGCTTAATTTTTTTAAAAAAATATAATTTTTCTTTTCAAGATCAATAGCAAATGAGATAGGCCTATGGAGAAGTTATTGCACTTCCCAGAACAAAAGCAATGAGATTTTCCGTCAATTCCTAGAGATTTTCTTGAATTTTTTTGGATTTTCTCGAAAATCAAACAAAAACCTCTGCAAATTTTATTGAGAAAGTGATGCAAAAATGAAGAACCCAACATTCAATATGACGGGGTTTTGTGTTATATATAAAGTCTAGTAATCCACCTCTGCATGTTCTACACATAATTTAGATACGTGAGATATAGGATAGCATTTTTCGTCACTTGTTTGTTTGGATGGAGTTAGCTATTAAGAAAAAGTTGAAACTTTTTGGGATAATATGGAATAAAATTTTAAAATATATATATTTGGAATGAAATTAAATCCCACCTTAATTTTAAGGGATGAAAATGTGTACTTTTACTATTAAAAAAAAATAAAAAGTTACGAACCAATTCAATTGACCAGGTTTTATGCTTAAATCAAGCATATAAGTTTTTTTTTTCTGGGTTGAAAATCAAGGTATTTTCATATATATTATTGTGAAATTAATATATTTTTTTAAAGTGATTATAATTTTCAATCCTTCTTATAATAATTTTTTAAAAAAATTTAAACTTTTAATTTCTTTCTAATTCATAAATAAATTACCAATCAATTGAGCTGCATCGGATAAGTTTTGATACAATCTATGAAAGTTGGGATTGTATTATGACCGAATAAATAAATTATATAAATAAATAAATTACAGTTTATGTATTTTGACCAAAATTAGTTTATCTTTAATTCGTAATTATTTATTTAATTATAACTCAATCACCATTTGATATTTTAATCTTAATTTTATTAAAATAAATAAAAAAATGATATTTTTAAATTTTAGTTATTCATTTTTATGTTGAAAATTTATTTTATTTATATTTTAAATAATTTTATAATCTTCTAAATCCATTATTGAATAACATTAAAAATTTGAATTTTTTATAATTCTAACAATAGCTTAGAAATTTTATGAAATATACTATTTAAATAAATTATTCTTTTATTTTAAACATTTATATCATTATTTTTTAAAAATTTGAATTAAAAATACTAAACAATAATTAAGTCATAATATGACAAATCATAAAAAATTAAATGACATGTTTTAAATTATAAGATATAAATTAATTTTTGACCAAACTAAAAAAAATTATATTTACTCAAAAAAAAATCGGTCACATCAAAATAATAGGGTCACATCTGCCATTGCAATACAATTTAAAACTATATTCAAATATAAATTACTGAATTATATCATCTCACTGTTTAAGCCTTAGCCAAAGAGGTCCAGGTTCGTTGAACCCTCTCCTTAAATCTGTTTCTTTTGTACCCTAAAAAAAAAGAAAAAAAAAAAGGGATATGCTTTGCTCTCTTCGGAGATTCCAGGAACCAGAATCAGATTCTCCCATTATCGGACAGAAGAAAAATATATGAATAAAGAAAAAAAGAAAAAAGCATCAGATGCTTCGATTTTTATTACTTAATGAACCTTCTTTTTCTACATATTCCAAATAAAAGCATTGATCCAAAGAAGCTTTCAACCATGAGCAGTTCTTATATATACAAAATAAGAGAGGAAAAATTGTACCCGAAAAAAAAAATGGAAAAAAAAAAGAAAAATAAAAGAGGGATTACAAAATTGGGTAAAGAGTCCAGAAATCTAAACCAAAGGTACGAACCACAAGTATTATGCATCATTATCAAGAAGCAAGCGATCAATTAATTAATATTCAAACTGATTCTGAGGGCAAGAAACCAAACTTGAAATCAGAACAAGTAGTATTCCTCGTCAAAAGGGAAGGACTAAATCCCACCATGGAAGTATCTAAATCAAACTGCACAATAACATCCTCCAATTGATATCCTCCTATCACAATTCCATTTCTGGGATTCAATCCTCCATCCACAAATGCCAAGCACATCACCTCACTGCTCACCCACACCATTGAATTTCTGCCATAAACCCTCCACTTTACCATCTCACTCTGCAGCACCAACTCTATAATTGGAACATTTGGCCCTACTTGCGACCCGTCAATGCCTCCGGAATTAAAGCAGAGCTCAAATGGTGCTACCGAAGCCACTCTAGTCATGTTCATACACACAGCAGATTTTATAAAAGCTTTCAAGAAAGTGGCATAGATTGAGCTTTCCATGGTGGTGTAAGGCACAATTGAGCTCAGCTGAGTCCCTATTCTATTGTTGCCCTCTGATGTGTTTAGAGACAAACGCTTGCCGTTGATTTTGATAGAGCTCACGTTGATGGAGTATTCCTGATTTTGGGGGGTGATGAGGGGCGTGAATGTTAAAGATCTGAAAATTTCAGAGTTGTGTTCCGATTCGGAGGCCATGTTGCCAAACAATACGACCCCAGAGGAAGAAGAAAGGCAGAGACTGAACTTCCTCACTGTGTTGTGCGAAGTCAAAATCTGAGATGCTAGAGAGCTCTGAGTCCTACCAAGTCCTACCATACCCTTAGCATCATTCGCTAAGCCATTCAATAGAAGGGTGGGCGAACAAGTGAAGAGTAGGTGGTGGTGGAAGCTTTGGGTCTTGCCTGCGTTTGACTCTTCGGTCGATTGGAGGGTCACGAGGTCTCGTACAAGCTCTCCTCCTTTGCCTCTTGTCCCTGTGATTCTGTTCTCTGGGAAAATTTGGCATGCTCGGTCTTGCTCTGTAGGATTTGCAGACTCAAATTCATGGGTTTTCGCCGTAAGGCACTGGATTGAACGGCGAGGAATCATTCGGGTAGAAGATGATGGAAAGCTTCTGGATGAACAATCAACCCAGATGGATGAACCTCCCAGATCTAGCACGAGTTTGATGGGTACAAAAGGAGTGCCATAGGAAAGGGTGGTCAAGTACTGGAGAATGGAATCGTGCTTAGTAATAGGGAGGACTAAAGAAGCGGATGATAAAGAGGAGCTCTGAACATAGCAGATGATATTAACAAGGAAAAGAAAAGAAAAAAGAAGAGGAAGAAAGGAAGCCATGGACGGAAGAGGGAAGAAGTAAGAAAGAGAGGAGAACAGTGTAGCGGCGATAAGGCGCCGCGGCTGGCTGAGATTTGGTTTAGTTGGTTGGATAAGGCGTTATAGGAAACATCGCCCAAGACACCCTCAGCTGACTAGGCATCCATGTTCCCACAACCTGAGCTTAATTGCTTTCTCTACTCTCTCACGTTTTCAGGATTTTAAAATATCTCGTAGAATTATCAGTTGAAGTAGTTTATATTAGCCGTTGTCCAAACACATATGATACAGAAATAACCCAGAAAGCCGAAGATAAAAAGAAAGTACAACTAGATTTTTTTTTTTTGCATCATATTTTTTTGCTTAATTTTTTCTTTTATTTATTTGTCCTTCTATAATGATTAATTTCTTCACTTCCCTTGTTGAGTTTTTTATTATTTATTTATTGACTTTTTACATTATGATAAAAAAAAGTTAAATTTATTAATGACTGAATTTTTTTTATAAAAAAGAATTTTATAAAGAGATGGAGTATAAAAATGAAACTTACATATATTAAAATATCTAACAATTATAATTAAAAAAATTGTCACTTAAAATAAGATTATAAAATTAATGACTTAATAGCTCGCATAATATTAATATCACTCTATATTTCATCGTCATCACAAAAATGGTATGAATTGAACTTCATTTAATTTCATTCTAAGTATTAATACTACGTACTAATGTATTCAAATTTAAAATAAATAAAAATTCATATTCATGAGATTGTTTCGATTAAGCAGATTCAATAATTTGAGATTTTATTTAAGAAAAAGAGAATTCAATAAAATAAAATAAAATAAACAAAATTACATGCGCTGACCAACACAATAGATATCATTATTAGTACTTTAAGTTGCAAAGCGTGTATGTACAATGGTACAACAAGCGTGTGGATGTCCCTTCTCCAATCGGCAACACGTGAAAGCCATTGTTTCCTGTTTTTTATGCTATTTCTTGCGGTCCCTACTTTTGAAATAAAATTTGTAAAACTCTTTCTCTGTCACTTATTTATAAGAAAAATTTTAAGCTACCTTTGATAAAAATAATTAATAAATTAATTAAAAATTTAAAAATTAATTTTTATTTAAAAACTAAAAATTATTAAGTTAATTTATTAAATTAACTGATAAATATAAAATGATATAAAAAAATATATTTATATAAAATTTATTATTTTTTATTAGTAATTATATTTTATTATATAATCCAAAAAAATAAAAAATAAATATATTATATAGTGTTCTATAATAAATTAATAATATTATTGCAAATCTTTTTTATTTTAGTAAATATCTTTAAATTTTTATTTTTTATGTCACTATTAATAATATATGAAAATTCATCATAGGACATGTAATTTGAATGTTGTTTGAACATAGTAAAAACAGTAACATCTTGTGAGTAGGATAGTGTTAGAATTTGAATAAAATAATAAAGATAACAAAAAAATTATAAAAGCTATTAGTTAAAAGTTATACGCTACTTAAAGTAGCGTATAAAAATACGTTATAAACTATTTAAATAAGCTTATTTACCAAACACTTTTAATTTAGTCAAACAAGCTTATAAGATAGTCAAATACACTATAAGTTAACTTATTTAATTTGTCAAACATATTCTTAATAAATATTTTAAAAAAATTTTGAGACGAATTACGTATAAATATGTTAATATATTTTTTTAATAAAATTTATTTTTAATATATTTATAAGTCTATCTTAAAAGACATAGAATTATCAGCGGGACTATCTCTCACGTATAAATATGGGTTTGCATTACGATGATCTTGTATCTTTCTAATAAAGAAACCAGCCTTTGTTCAGCTCTGCCGTCTTTTTTAATTGGAAGACGTATTAAATATCATACTATAGAGTCTGATACTAGCAGCCGCGTCCCCCGACCGTCCCCTTTGGTTAAGGCTACGGCCCTCTCTGCAAAACCTCAATCAACTTGCAATTTTGGATTAACCCAATGGGTGTACTGGGAGAGTTATTCACGTGATTTAATTTAAGAATGCGATTGGAGGAAAGAAAAAATAATTTTTTTTTAGTTTAATTAAAAAAAAGAGAAATAATAAAAAAAAATTTATTTAATTTATAAAAAAATATGATTATTATAACTGTATTATTTTATTTTTATTAAAAAAAATTTATATTAATTTTTTTAATTAAAATTTTTTATGAAAATTTTTTGACTTATTATTTTTTTATTTAAAAACTATTTTTTATTTTTGTTATATATTTTAACTTTTTATTATAAGAAAAAGGGGCGGTATAAAAAAATAAGAATCAGTGCCACTTCTCCTCCTCTTCAAATTAAAAAAAAAAATTTGCCTCTTTATATTCTCTTTTTCTTTTTTCTTCCAACCAAATAGTCTTTAAAAGGTATTTTTTAAACAGTAAAAAAATTTATTTTTAAATATAATATTTTTTAAAAAATATAATTGATAAAAATTATAATTCTTAAAAATATATAAAATATATATAATTGACCTTTAATATTATTAAAAAATTTCTATTCTTTTATTTAGTTATATTTTATTTTCAAGAAATTTTTATATATTTTTTAAAAATACTTTTTATTTTTTATTAGAGAAAAAAAAATGAAAGAGAAAGTGAGAGAGAGAGAAAAAAAAGAAATGAGAGTGTGTAAAAATAAAGATAGAGAGTAAATTTTATTATTATAATTATAATTATAATTATATTATTAAAGAGAGATATAATTATTTTTTAATATTTTAAGAGGATTTTTATTTTTAAAAAAAATTAAGATTCTCATTCTTTTAAAAAAAATATTTTTATAAAAAACGTATTAAAAACCGACTTTTGGAAATCTTAATTTTTTAAGAATAAATTTTTAAAAATTTATATTAAATATAAAAATTTTAATTTTTTAAATTGAAATTATTAAAAAATGAAAAAATTTCGTGTATCAAACGTCGGTTGAGTTATTCACTGGGTTTTTTTTTTCTTTAATAATTTATTAATAAAATTTCAAATTTTTAAAAATATGTAAAATTTTCAATACTTATACAATCAAGTGAGGAGTAAATCATTCTACACGATAGAAAAAGGACAGAGAAAGTGATATCTCAATATATTAATTTATTATAAAAATATATATAACTGTTGTCGTCGTCAAACTTTTTACTAATTCTATTAAACTTTATATTTATATTTTCACTACTAAAAACATGTAAAAAAAATTTATTTTTAAAATAGTATTTTTCCGAATCATGTTTAACTTCTCTTGTAGTATTGAAACTTTTCTGTCAATTTTTCTAGTAGCCCCTTCGTAATTTGAAAATTCTGCATAAATTTCATCAAGGGGTCCGTCTCCTTTTATTGGGATTTCATTAATACTGACCGGATTGCTTTCAATATTGTGCATTGCAATTTCCTTCCACTCAATTTGAAAGTTCATATTCGTCATTTTAATAGTCATCAACTCATAATTAAATAGATCAAATACGATATATCTTCAGAGTGCATAGCATAATGTCTTCTTTTTAACATTTATTACGCTCAACAAATTTTGTCATATTTTAAGTTCTGTGCCTGATGATATTTCAATGGTAACGACACTCATTCTCTTAACATCAACATATTTTTTATTGCTAATTCTTACTTTAGATGTATATTTTTTACCCTTTAGTTGGTTTGATAATTGTTTTAAAAATATTTTTAAATGGCTGCAGCCGAACCCATTTACATGATTTGATGAGAATTTTAGTATATTTGATAAGATAAATAAATTAATTTATAGTATATTTAATTAATTTATAAATTTATTAAATTAAATTAAAAATGTTTAATAAATAAATTTATTTAAATAATTTAAATTAATTAAAAATTTATAAATTATACGCTATTTTAAATAATTTATAATTTATAAAATTTTAATTAATTTATAAATTATTTTTATCAGATAAAATCTTAAAAATAAAACTGTTTATAGGTTGAAATTTTTAAATAAAAACTGACCAAATAATTTATTTTATTGAAAGTGTAAATATTTGATTGATTAACTATAGATTAAAATTTATATAAATCAAAAATTAAAATAATGTCATATGTCCTTTTAAATTAAAAATTATTTTTTAACTGAATCAATAACACATAATAATTTTCTATTTATAAAAATTTTAATTCACTTTTAATAATCTTACAAAATTGAACACCCTCCCTTGGGAAAAAAGATTTTTACATTGAGAATAGAGATTCACATAAAATTCTTTAAATTAAACCTTAGTTTTTAAAATTATTTTTTTTATCAATTTTAAAGTTATATTAAATATTACCCACTTGCATAATCATCTTGACACTTAATTCTTCTTAAAATATAGAAATGGAACCCATAGATTCGTATTAAATCTAACGAGTAATAACCCCGCGCGTCTATAAATACGCTCTACCCGTAAGGCTTCAATTGCACCACACGTTCAGTGTCTCCCCTTCTAAAATGGCTACCTCCTCTCGTCGTCACCTCCTTCTCGTTTGCTCAGTTCTATGCATCTTTGGCTCCTCCACAGCCAAAACATCCTTCCGCCCAAAAGCACTTGTTCTTCCGGTCACCAAAGACTCTTCCACCAACCAATACATCACCCATCTTCGCCAAAGAACCCCTCTTGTCCCCGTCAAACTAACCGTGGATCTAGGTGGTCAAGCCCTCTGGGTAGATTGCGACCAAAGCTATGTCTCTTCCACCTACAAGCCCGTCCGTTGCCGCTCTGCCCAATGTGCTCTCACAGGTTCCGGTTCGTGCGGTGACTGCTTCGACGGCCCCAAGCCTGGCTGCAACAACAACACCTGCGGCTCCATCCCTGGCAACCCTGTTTCAAGCGTTGCAACCAGCGGCGAAGTGGCTCGGGACATTGTTTCAATTCAATCCACCAATGGATTTAACCCAGGGAAGCTGGTCGCTGTGCCTAAGCTCATCTTCACTTGTGGTCCCACTTTTCTCTTAGAAGGTCTGGCTCGTGGGGTGAAGGGCATGGCTGGTCTTGGAAGGACCAAGGTTTCACTCCCTTCCCAGTTTGCCTCTGCTTTCAGCTTCCCTAGGAAGTTTGGAGTTTGCTTGAGTTCTTCAGAGGGTGTCGTGTTCTTCGGAGATGGCCCTTATGTTTTGCTTCCTGGGATCGACGTTTCAAAAGAACTGATTTTTACGCCTCTTATGAAAAACCCAGTTAGTACAGCACCTGCATCATTTGCCGGTGAAGCTTCTGCGGATTATTTCATTGGGGTGAAGTCTATTCGGATCAATGACAAGCCTATTCGGATAAACACTACATTGTTATCCATAGATCGTGAGGGAAGAGGAGGAACGAAGATCAGTTCCGTGAATCCTTATACGGTGTTGGAGACATCGATCTACAAAGCTTTTGTTGGAGCATTTGGGAAATCACTGGGAAAGGTTCCGAGAGTGGCAGCAGTAGCGCCATTTGAGTTGTGCTTCAAGACAGAGAGCTTGGGTAGCACGAGGGTGGGACCAGCAGTTCCTCTTATAAAGCTAGTGCTGCAGAATAAGGATGTGGCGTGGCGTATCTTTGGTGCCAACTCGATGGTGGAGGTGAGCAGCGAAACAACGTGTCTGGGATTTGTGGATGGGGGAGTAGATCCAAGGACTTCCATTGTTATTGGAGGGCATCAAATAGAAGACAATTTCTTGCAGTTTGATTTGGCTGCTTCAAGGCTTGGCTTCAGCTCCTCCTTGTTATTCGGACGAACTACTTGTGCAAATTTCAACTTCACATCCATCTAGCCATTGATCTTGATCTTTCTTCTTGTTGGTTTTTGGGGTATAAATTCGTATCATTGTGCTAAAAGTGACGTATTTGAATCAATATAAGCTTCGAGCATTATGTTCTGAATGATTTCAGCTGAGCTTCTCTTCTTAATTAGATCCGTATATGGTCTCAGCATATAGATTTATTAATCATGTTTGTCATATAAAATTAATGGAATTTTAATAATTCTTTATTATTAACTACACTCAATTATAAAATAAACTATCATAAAATAAAGCAAGTGTCTCAAGAAAAGGTAAAGCTCCACTAGGAACTCATCGAAATAGGAGCCAAGAGGATTTTTTTTTTCGAAAAAATATGAACTAAGCTCCCCGACAGAACTTCGTAAATTCAAGTCGTTATTTTATTCGATGCTAACGTAACAAATAAGTTGCACAGATACCAAGTTGTTATTACATCCATAAACTTGCATAATCTAATCCTAGTAGTTTTGTTTTATTTTTAAATAAATTCTTATATTTTAAAATTTTTAGAATTTAGTCCTTATTATTGTTTTTAATTGATCTCTTATTTGTCATATTTAATTAAGTAACATTTTTTAACAATTATGAATTTTTTTGGAAGAAAGAAAAAAAAACCTATGACAAGTCTCATAAAATGGGATTGGAAAATCTTCTAAAAATTTTAAAGAATTTTATAAGAAAGAAAGACACAATCTATGATACTTACTTTTAAATTAGTAAAACTCTCTTATTCATTAAATATTATTTTTACTAAACTATATTTTTTCTCTCTTAAAATTTATCCAACAAATTTTTTTAAAAAATTTTAAAACATCCAAATTCCATAAAATGGGTTTGACATGCTGCTAGTGCCATGATAAAGGTTAAATAAAAGGAGTACGATGGATACTGGACTACAAGAGAAATTAAAGGAGTCCCAGTTTTAAGTATTTAAATCATATATATATATATATATATATATACACACACACACACACACTTGAGTCGTACCGAGAGAGAGCAATCTCCCTTGAACTCAAACTTCATATATGCTTGATTCTTCATCCCAATTAATTCTCTCTCATATTCATAATTCTCTTTCTCCATTGCTTATTCATAAACTAGTGAAGCTGCATTAGGAATTAACGTCTCGAAAACGTGTGAAACAGAGCTCCCCCGGAACTAATTGTCACGTATCAATAAATTAACAAAATATTCCATAAAACTAAATTATACAAACTGATCAATGGTTACTGACAGATTGAACTACAATATATATAGAAGACACCAAGAGATCATGTAAAGATTCTTCAGCACAAAAATTGAAGTCAGCGTTTACTTTTTAGAAATAAACAAGAGAAAATTCCCGGTCGCCAACCCTGACATAGAGATATGGGCAATGCCCTCCCAGTCATTAAATAATCTCATCTCTTCTGTGCCTTCCATTACTCTCTCACACAAAAATGGCCACCGTTTCTCTCTTCCTTCTTTTTCCCACTCTTCTCATCTTCATCTCTCCCTCCATAGCCCGAACGTTGCACACCAAACCCAAGGCCCTTGTTCTTCCAGTCATCAAAGACTCTGCAACTGGCCAATACGTTACCTTGCTTCACCAAAGAACTCCTCTGGTTCCTGTAAAACTCACAATAGATCTAAGTGGAAAATTCCTTTGGATAAATTGCGAAGATAACTATGTCTCGTCCACCTACAAACCCGCCCATTGCCACACTCCCCAATGCTCCATTACTGGCATCAAATATTGTGCAGATTGCTTTCTGTCTAAACCAGGATGCAACATCAACACATGCAGCCTCTTCCCAAATAACATTCTCACCCGCACCAACGACGTTGGTGAGGTTGCTCAAGACCTGGTTTCAGTCCACTCCACTGATGGGTCCAACCCGGGCAAGATGATTTCTGTGCCTAGTTTTCTCTTCACCTGTGGCCGCTTAGATCTCTTAGAAGGCCTTGCTAAAGGCGTCAAGGGAATGGCAGGTCTTGGAAGGAGCAAGATTTCAGTCCCTACCTTATTTGCCTCTGCTTTTAACTTCCCCACAAAGTTTGCTATTTGCTTGAGTTCTTCAACTTCATCTCGTGGGGTGATGTTCTTGGGTGAAGGCCCTTATGTTTTGCTTCCAGGAATCGACATTTCCAAATCTCTCATCTTCACCCCACTCATAAAAAACCCAGATACGTCAGCAGGGCCTATTTTCCACGCGTCACTTTCTGCAGAATACTTCATTGGCTTGAAGTCTATTAGGATCAATGGAAAGAGCATCCCATTAAATTCTTCATTGTTATCCATAGGCGATGAGGGTGAGGGTGGGACGAAGATTAGCACTTTAAATCCTTACACGGTGATGGAGACCTCAATCTACAATGCTTTTGTCAGTGCATTTGCGAAAGAGCTTGAAAATGTTTCTAAAGCAGAGGCAATAAAGCCTTTTAAGTTATGTTTCAAGGGGAAGAGTTTGGGTAGAACAGTGCCAACAATAGAGCTTGTGTTGGAGAGGAATGTGGTGTGGAGGATATATGGGGCAAATTCTATGATCCAAGTGAGGAGGGAGGTGTCTTGTCTTGCATTTTTGGATGGAGGTTTGGAGCCAACGACTTCAATTGTGATTGGAGGGCATCAGCTAGAAGACAATCTCCTGCAATTTGATTTGGTTAATGCAAGGCTTGGGTTCAGCAGCTCCCTAGTGCTGAAACAAACTACTTGCTCAAACTTCAACTTCACATCTACCACCTATTCAAAGGATGAATTTTGATATTTCTTCTTCATTGTTTCTTTCGTAAGGCAATAATCTGTTTTCTTCTGTCCATCTAAATTTATGTTGATACATGAAATTTTTTTTTCCTTTTTTTTTACTAATTTTAAAATATTAAAATTATCATTTTTAATAAAATTAAATTTTATTTATCATTTGAGTTGAGGTGGGTACGAGATTTCATGTGTCATCAATTTATATAATCCCATTCATCGTTGTTTATCACAAATTATTTAAAAAATTTATCGTATTAAAAATAATTTCATTTATTATTGACTCTCATTCGTTCATTTATAAATGAAATTAAAAATTAACGTAATAAATTGAACTTACCCAAAAAAAATTGGAGTGGCCTTAATTTTTAATCCCTTTGCAATGTTCCCTAATCCTTTTCATTTAATTGATCTAATCAGATGATGAAATGCAGTTTATAAGTTTGAATTGTGATTCTATTAATTTTTTGACAGAGCGACCACTAAAAAATTTGTCAGGACAATATAAAAAAAAATTAGTAAACAAATTCTTCTTTATTAATAAATTATATAGATGTGCCATGTGTTAAAAAATAAATAGAAACTCTTCTAAAAAATATAAATGATAACTTAATTTTAAGAAAAATAAAAAATTAATTAATATCGTATATTTATTTAAATATGAATTTTTTATTCATTTATTGAGATAAAATAAAATTATCAATATAATAGTGGTATCATATTTTAAAAAAAAAAAATGCCTTAGAAATAAGCATCTTTTGCGTGATGTGATTGGGTATCGCAGTCGGTGAACACAAGCCACCTGGCGTGGTTCGGTTCAGGGGCGAGTGCGACCGTTGTAATTTTCTCACCCGCAACTTCATTTTTATTATTATTATTATTATTATTATTTGTTCTCTCACTCAATTTTTTTTTGCCACATTCAAATCAAAGCTTTCCTGGTGAGTTTTTCTTCTTCGTATTTGATTTTGGTTTCTGGCTGCTTTTCTGCGAGAATCGCCGTCGTGAATTTCGTTCTCGTTAATCCGATTCTCAAATTCATGAATTCTCTGTGCTGGATCTAGGACTGCATTCTTATAAATATTGTCATGCCAGGTTTTGCGATTTGTAAGCACATGAATATATTGCATTTTTGTTGTAAAATGATCGTGTCTTGCTTTTCTGATTGTGGTATTAAAACGAGCATCGGTCAATTTTCATTCTTCTATTTTGAGGCGTGATCGGATATTGTTCTTTTTCCATTGGTATAAACTGATTGGTAATAGCAATTTGCGCGTAATTATGGTTATTAGGATTCTGGTAATGTAAAGCAGAAAATGGTTGGGTTACTTCGGTAAAAACATGTGAAAATGTGGCTTCTGGAAACTGGTTATTTGTTTTAATAGTATGCAATTTTTAGCAATTCCTTGCCTTATTTGAAGGGTAAAAGAAAGCTAAGCAAAAGAGCAACCTCAGCAGACAACAAGTATGGATCAATTTGATGAATCCATGAAGAAACAAATAGCAGCACTCTGGCGGGTTATCAGTGTAGCTAAATACTATAAACAGGATAATACTCCTTGCGAAATCAAAGAGGTAGCATGACTGCTGCTGATGTACCTGGAATGCTACTCAATTAAATAGCATTTTGACTTTCATTCATTAGTATGCTTTCCGTTTTGCAGGGTCTCTTTCTGGGTTCTGTTGGCGCTGCAACTAACAAGGATGCACTTAAAAATTTGAATGTTACTCATATTTTAACTGTGGCTAGTACTCTGGTGCCCGCGCATCCAAACGATTTTGTCTATAAAGTTATAGATGGTATGAGAGTTTCCTTAGATTGAATAAATTATTGTTTGTTTTGGATCTTCTCATGGTCTATAATTTCATCCACTTCGCTAATTTATGAGCTGAACGTGGGAATGTTTGCCTAATATGGTTTTGTGCTGGACTAGTTGGGGAAAACAATATATGTGTGGTTTTACGGTTGCAGAGATTAGTCCATGACTAATCATTGGCTTTCTAAACTTTAGGGCAGTAGCATTATTAGGAATTTTCGCAGTTCATGCTTTGGGTTTTATGGGTCAAAGTTCAAGGAAAGTACAGTACTGATTCAGTCCATAGTTGTTGTCAAAATATCTGTTATGCTTTTGGACTATGAGCAGACAACATTTTGCTCCTTATGATACATCTTATCATCACAGGATACGAACTGACTTTCATTTGAGTGATATGGCAGTTTACAATTAAAATTAAGTGAGTCTGGCAGCTTTAGCTGTCCGTATTGCTTGTAAGCAAGGATCTCTATGATTCAATTGCTGTCACTTAATCTACTGAATGAACTGAGTTTATATGTATTGATTTAGAATGTAAAGATGCTTATTGACCTTACAAGTTTGTTGAGCTCTAGTATGACAGTCACACTAAACTAATGATTGTGTTGGAAAATTGAGGTAGTTGTTGACAGAGAAGACACCAACTTAAAGCAGTACTTCAACGATTGTTTTGACTTTATTAATGAAGCCAAAAGACTTGGTGGAGGCGTTTTGGTTCATTGCTTTGCTGGAAAATCCAGGAGGTAAAAGTTCTTCTTTCCTTCTTAAAAAAATTTGTATTTTCTCGCTTGTTTGCATGGGTTCTCTTCTACCTCCTTAGCTGGCAATTATTTATATTTTTTACTAGCTTCACAAAATTAGTCATTTGAAGCTAATACTGGAAGCAAATTTTATGTCTTTCTTTATCATGAAAAAAAGAAAAAGAAATTTTGATCCAGGTGATATTTTGCATTTTTGGTCACAATTACTTGGAATGATGTTTTTGCATTTTCCTTATCGAGATTTTTAACTGTGTTGTATATGCTGTTTCTTTATTCCAGTATTGCAATATTTAGAAATTTTGAACGAATAAAAGTATGTGCTTCAAGATTATTGTCATGCTTTCGAGTTCCGAGTGAAATAGACGTTGAAAACAGTCAAAACACTATTTTATTATAGCATGAGATGAATGAAACTAAAGTTCTTTACTCCTGTTTGATGAATGCTATCAAATTTGTAGAAATTGTATAGAAGCTTAGCTAGATCTGAAGATAGTAACGTATGTAAAATGAAGAGTAGGAAAGAGACAACAGCCTTGTGGACATAGTTTGTGGACCCACGACATCATTTCTGCAGCAAGCACATGGCAGCTTTTTACCATTCCTGTCTTTGATATGCATTTCAGAAGTTGAAATACTTCACATTTTCAACGTTCAGTTTATATTTTCCCTTTTTCCAAGATTAACCAGGCAAAATGAGTTGTTATGTTTTCACTTTGCAGTGTGACTATAGTGGTCGCATATCTGATGAAGACTCATGGAATGAGCTTATCTCAAGCTCTAGCGCATGTGAAGAGCAGACGACCATTGGCATCTCCGAATCCTGGTTTCATTCGACAGCTGGAGGACTACGAAAAATCTCTTCAAGGTATCTCTAAATTGCATTAGCCTTATTAAAAGTACAATTTACAACCTAGCTCCTATGTATGAGCTCTTATTTTATATAATAAAATAAACTCCTTTCTTTGCTTGGTTACTATTGGAAGCTCCTCCCTCACATGTTAGTTGATCTTATTTCATTTTCCCCACTGATTGATTTTCGATTTCATTGTTCTTCATATAATTTTCATTATACTGTAGCAAATTGAGAAGATTGTGTGCGGATGTAATTTGTTTTCGGATATACAAATCAAGTGTCCTAGTGGAGAACATGAAGGTGATTGGTTAAACTTTGTAGCCAGTAAGGTAAGTAAGAAATCCAGGAAATATATGAAGACGGTATGAATTAGGAGCCGGAATACCAACGGTTGTAGCCAATATATTGTGATAAGTAGGGTGAATAAGTAGACTATGGTCCTTTGGACCATGGTCCTAGGCAGTGGCCGTTGGTTACGAAAAATTTACGGATCTAAGACTTCGACTTTTCTTGTCTGGAAAGCAATTCTTAGTATCGGAACGCTTTCGCATTCAATATAGCCTCGTTATCATTTTGAAATTTTTTTAAAAGAGAGTCAATTTTACGTCAACGAAAAAAATTATGTGAATTTTGTTATTTGTTTTTTTGGTGAAGTTAATTGTGTTATTAAAAAATTAGCCAAATTGCCCACCTTTATACTTACTGGCTTAGCTGAGCTGCTCTAATATGAAGACACTGAGAAAACCTTAAACACAAATAATCAGGTTGAATAGTTTTTTTTTTAAAAAAATGCATTCTGTAAGGGTAGTTTGGCCTTTTGCAAAAGGCATTCACACATTTTGACTATTTTTATTTTGCACTTGATCCTTTCGTCTGGTTTGTTAGGGTTATTAATGAGGAATTAATTCTTAAGTTTCTGGAAGAATTAAGAATTGACTTCAAAAGAAGCTTTCTAAAAGGGATTCCGCATTACATTTTCAAAATTTATTTTTGGGGTCCAGAAAAGTTATTTTGGCATATCCCAACATAATCGTAAACATGGGCAGAGCCGCCAGGCTGCCACTCAGATTAGCGTTGCAAGAGCAGAGTACGATGAATACTAGCATCGGTTATCGAAAAGTAATATAGACCAACTAATAATCAATTGATCGTTGCTTATTTGTTTGTCTCTAAAATATCACCTATGGATGAACATTCCCTAGAGTTCATTCAACTGTGATTTTAAGCGTGTTAATTCAACCTTCAAATGTAACATCAATTAATTGTTATGATTAAGTTGGCCTTTTCAATTTTCAAATGATAGCTTAATGCGAACAATAGCTTATGAAATTGTTTATTGGATTAAACTCTGGGTTTTAATTTTTTAACGAATTAAGGTAACAAAATCGTAATTCAAAAACTATTTTTTTTTAATACACAAAACTATCTTCGTTCAAATAAGAAGAACAAGCATCATGGATCCCAAACGTCAATAATATTGCAAATATATTTGTCAAATGATTTAATCCATATTAATATTTTTTAAAAAAATCAATATGCTCGAACAAAATTTAAATTTTCAGGCTTAGTCTGAATTAATATTCTAAAACTTAAAATTTATAAATTGAGAATTTTCTTACTGTGCAAAAACAGAGGCAAAAAAAAAAAAAAAAAAAACCTAAAACCACTCGCTAGGGCTATCTCACGTACGATCGTTCTTACGTCTCAAATAGAGTAATAGCACCTAAAAACACCCTCGCATACTTTCTGATAATATATATATCACTCTTACTTCAAATCGTTTTCATAAGATTTATTTGTACAATTTACTCTCTTCATCGATCAAACAACAAACGACGAGACTAACAATTTACACATCAGAAATTAAAAAAAAAAAAAAGAATAAACAGAACTGTGAAATTCGAACGAAATTGAATTTTGGTAATATTAACATGAGCAAAATATATATTTTTGTCACATTGTTTTTTCGTGAAACAATAAAAGTTACAGATTCGTAGCAGCTAGCTTGCTTCAAGTCAGTACAAAAGGAAATTTAATTCTTAAGCAGTTTTGGTCACTGTTTCGACTGGCATGGCTGTTGATAATAAATTGGAGGGTTGGCAATGAGTGACAGTATATTAATTTGCCTTAATTAAACGTATTATCCATCAAAACTGTGACAAAATATTTGGAAGAGATGATGAACTGAGCAAGGCATGCATGAAAGAAGAAAAAAGGGAACAGATAAAAATGCATGGGGAAAGCTGAGAGAATAAACCCTCAGTACCCTAATTTTTAACTCACGAGGGGCACGTAATTGACCCGAGTTCATAAACGTGAGACGCGTAATGTGTATAGCCACGAGAGAGAGAATGTGTAAACACCGGTTAAAGAATACTTCACGGGAAAGCAACATATAGCATTTAATATGAACCATATGCTGGTTCTCATCTTACTTTGCCTCCTATATAAATAGAGCACATAGAGTAGCACGCTTTGATACGTGGGGTTTCAGAAAATTGGGTAAGGACAAAAGAAAGAACACTTACCCAACACACACACAACCTTATTTTCCCCTTGAACCAAAACATGTCTCACATAGCTGTCGAGAGGAACAGGAGAAGACAGATGAATGAACACCTCAAAGTTTTAAGGTCCTTGACCCCTTGTTTCTATATCAAAAGGGTATATCATATTCTCTCTTCTTCTTCTTAATTTGCGTATATTTGTATGTGATGATCTTATTATTGAGAAGCATACATATAATTGACACAAACCACAAAATTCGTATTATACAACTGTAATTTAATGTCAGATCATGTCTGATAAACACAACATAACTTTGTTTTTGAATTCTGGGTGCTTCAAAGGCGATGATCAATTCTCAGGTGTCTTAAGTCTAATTGCTTTGTTGATATTTTTAGGGAGACCAAGCATCTATAATAGGGGGTGTAATAGAATTCATCAAGGAGTTACACCAAGTTCTTCAAGCTTTGGAGTCCAAGAAAAGAAGAAAGAGTCTAAGCCCTAGCTCTCCTAACCCTAGTCCAACAACACTGCAGCCACAATTGTTTCATAGCCCCTTTGGAATGATTGGTGGGCCTACTGATTCGTTTAAGGAACTTGAGGCAAGCTGCAACTCTTCAGTTGCAGATGTGGAAGTGAAAATCTGTGGGTCAAACGTGATATTGAAAGTGATTTCCCACAGAATTCTAGGTCAGGTATCCAAGATAATCAGTGTTCTGGAAAGACTTTCTTTTGAGGTCCTTCATCTCAACATCAGTAGCATGGAGGATACAGTTCTGTACCACTTTGTTGTTAAGGTAAAAAACATATATACAACAATTCTTCATATAATTATTGCTATTTAAATCCAACCTTAATCGTTGGTGTGTGTTCAAGATAGAACTCGAAGATGGTAACAGTGAGATCCTCAAAAATCTTGTTACCTTATCATCGTCATAGCGATTAGAATTAATGGGCTTGTATATTAGGGTTTATAGGATAAGTTCCTTAAGAATCAAAAGCACAAGCTTGGTAGGAGGAATTGGTAATCAAAGTATATGAAAAGAGGTTACTAGAATGAACATTCTGAATTGCCCACTTCCTCTTCCAGATTCCTGTAAAATATTTTACTAATGACTGAGATAATTAACTTCTTACTTAATATAAAGCTTATTGAATGAAACGCATTCTAATGGAGAAGAAATATCTTGTTCTTTTTTCTTTCTTCAGTTTTAACGATTGTAAACTGAGATTAGCAAACACGTCTGATTGGTGCATGTCTCATGCTAGCTATTATTTTCTCTGTAATTTTGTATAAAGATTTGGAACTTGAACATTTGAAATAGATGGAGAGAGACATTACTGCCCTTAATTTCTATGTATATAATTCAAAGATTAGATTTTATATTATTTTCCCCTTTAGATTGCCATATTATTATTATTATTATTATTATTATTATTGTTATTGGTTTCTTTCCCCGTCAGGCCGTGATGGTTATGATTCTTGTTTATATTATAACAGATAGGGCTGGAATGTGAACTAAGTCTGGAGGAACTAGCAATGGAAGTGCAAAAAAGCTTCTGCTCAAATGCTTTTAGCACTACGGAGAAGTAGCAGTTGAGAACAGCTTCAATATTTCCAATGATTGTAATAATAACATATATATATATATATATATAAGCATATGAACAAAACCATTTCCTCTAAGACTGAGTTTATACTATGGTTTCTCAAATATGAAACTTTCTCTCTAATCCCTATTTTACTTATAATTCATTCTTCATTAATTAATTTAATCTTTCTATTAATCTGACCAGAAGACATGATTCCTGTGGATGAAAGAACTAAATTAAAAATAAAAATTACATTGAAATAGTTTATACATTTCAAAAGCCAAAAACATTAATTTAGTCACTTTATAACTATAATCAAAATCTATGAACTTGAAGTCAATATTGCACTGGTAGCTTCCAATTTGAATACTAAAACAAAGTTAAAGCCACTTAATAATACAACTGTGAATATATATAAAAGTTGTGTAGTTAATAGTTCATTCTTCTTTTATTAATCATTTAAGATGTTAGGCCAACCCCCTTAATTATGTTAATTGGAAAGCTCAAATTAGTGTTTTATGTCTTCAAATCAACAAGCACTATGCAGTAGAGGCTCTAATTAAGCCAAAACTATTAAAAAAAACATTAATAATATAATCTTAATCACAAGTCGTAAAATTTTCTTAACCAATGATTTAATTAATAAAATCATTTTTGAACTGTGAAATCCAAAATCATCTTGCCTCAACCGGATATATATTATAACTTGGGCTCCATTTCTAGCCTCAATTTGGATCACAACGAGCAGACTCTTTCTTGGACATTCTATTTTATGATCCAGCACCTTGGCCCAATCTTTGTCCTAAACTTCTACACTTTTCTGTCTCCTCGCCATTCAAACCCCACATGCAAGATAATGAGCTTTTCTTCTATTTTATTTTTTTCCCAATTTCCTTCTGCAAATAGTTCAATAGCATGTGAAGAAATAATACAGATAATCATAGTTACTACTTTCCCTCAATTATGCTTTGAAATTGTCGGAAATGACCCCATCTTTTTTCTTTTCTTTGATTCAATGAACGAACCTTTGATTAAGTTGAATCAAGAAATTAAAATTAAACTATATATTGAAATTATTCACTGTATTTGGATTTGGCAAATGGAGTGATGGGTAAGCAACAAAAAGTGGAGCCCAAAGTCAAAATGAACTTCCCTTTTAAGATCCCTTTTGCCATCATTATAGAAACTGTTTCACACCAGTCTCCCATGTCCCTTTCACTTTCCTATCATTATTGACAACCCTTTCTCTCTTACAAAATATTTTTGTACATAGACTCATTAATCACTATTTTCCACAGATGATTCAGAAAAAATTTAGTATGCAAAAAATATTTTATTTATTATTAATTTATCACTCATTTAAAAATATAATTAAAAAATAATTTGACAGACTTGACATACCGAAAAATACCCTGTCATTATTAGTGGGTATGGGACATGGCAGTGAAGTAGATGGATGCTGTATATTAGCTGCTTGCTCATCCCGAAGTTGTGAACAGAGTGTGGATTTCCAGTATCCATCTTTGTCATATGCCCACATGCAAATCATTATTATGCTATGCTTATAATCATTAGGTTTTTCATGTGAAACACAACTTGATCTGCTCAACGAAAAGAAAATAAGATCAAATGCAGATTTTGAAAACCCCCCCCCCCTTTTTTTTTTAATTTACGAGAGAAACAGGTTGGTGACTCGGTGGCAGTACACTCGAAAGGTTTCAAACAACATTTTTAGAATTAAAAAATTCAAAATCTCAGTCACTTTTATGGTTGTTTGTCTTCAACCTCACTCATGGGGCCAGCCTAGCATGGCTTTTTTTGTTTTGACAATTATTGTGTGCATTTTCAAAAATTAAACTAAAAAATAATCTCGTTTTAATCTGACACCGTTTTTACAAAATAATAACACCGTTAAAGTAAACACTTTTCGGTTTTGGCCTGTCATAAAATGTCATTGTCTTAGCCATCATTTGTGGGATGGTTTTTGACAATTATTAAGAGTCAGTGACTGAGCCTTTCATAGTGAAATTTGATTTTTTTTCCTTTAATGCATCAAATAATATACTTCTATTATACTATAATATAGTACAATTCATTTATTTGGGCCTACCATAAGATTTGATCCTATTATAATTAATCATACTTACTATTTAGCACTTGGCACTCCAATTTATGGGACCAGGTAACTACAGTTCTACTCCATTTTCTGCAGGCCTATTTATAGTGGGCCTATTATCCTAAATTTGGACCTTTATCTTTTGGCCCAATTGATTGCCACTAATTTTAATTACAACGCAACATATTTAACTTAGATTAAGTAAATATTTAAGAGTTAATTAATTTTTCAGTAAGATTAAATAATCAAATATGTTAATAAAATAAAAATAACAATAATTTAAAAAAATTGAATGACTGAAATAAAAAAAAATAGAAATACAAAATTAAGAAGAAATATTTATAAGAAATACCAAATAACTATTTCAAAAGTTTTATCTCTAAGCAATGGGGCATGGTAGAGTACAGAAAGAAAATACAAAATAGTGGGACAAGCGGGGTACGCCCTAGCATAACACATCGCACCGTGGTTCGCGCGCTTGATACCAAAACCTCCATCGTTATCAACTAAAATAAAAAAAATAAAAAATTAAAAGTACGAAGGCCCCCGTGCATCAAGCCAAGTGTACGGCCAATAAACGACGAACACAGTGGGCCTTCTGTACGGTAGCATTTCCCTGTGTTTGCTTTGTTTTCTTGGGACTGGGCGCGGCGAGGAGGGGGGAAGGGAAGAGGGGGGTAATTATGATGCGAGGTGGTGTTGCGTAGTTGTAGATGTCCTCACGTGGGACCCATACGCTGTACAGAAATGGCAGAGAAATAAAGATTCCATGCTTCTCTCATCCATCATCGTCGTCCTGTAGCAGGCTAACCGACAATAGTTGCCGTTCATCACCTTTTCCGTGCCTTCGCTCGTCTATTCTCTTCTTCATTTTTCCTCTTTTAACCTTATAATTCATAGTTTTAATAGTCATTTCAAGAGCAGAATTTCCCATTAAATTCTTTAAAAATAATAATGAATACTGGTAATTGTACGGTTTCTCCGTGCTACTTCTGGCACTGGTTTGATTCTAATGTAGGAATATTGAACGTTAATGATATATTATCATTAATAATGAATTTATAATCGGCGTCTTTAATAAAATCTAAGGTGCAGTAAAAAGTAAAATAAATAAATAAATCGGAGCAGTCGGTGGGAGGGAAAGAAGAGAATCAGAGGGAAAGAAAAAACGAGAGATGACAGAAAAGGGAGAAGGAAAAGTTAGCATCATCGTCGTCATCATCGAAGTGTTGTCTTAGATCTGAAGGCAGAGGCAGAGGCAGAGGAAGATCGACGAGCTGACTTATTTCTTGTTCAGAGATAAATAATCAATAGACACCATTATCCTTATTTTTGCTTCTCTTTTACGTACATTCACAAGGGTATTCCTGACAACATCCCTTAACATCGTACACTGCAAACCCTAATCTGACTTACATCTTCAAGAGGCATTACGAGTTTCAAAGACTATTATTATTCTCACCAGATTAAAAAAAAAAAAAAAAAGAGCATTTTGATATTCTATGATAAATAAAGTAGTAACCTGCAGCTGCAAGCTCTCTAATGCTTCTGCAATCCAGTGCTGCCCCTCTGCCTGCAGTTTCATTTTTTCTTCCACCATTCGTCAGAATTACACAGATTTCTTTTCCTTTATTTTAAATTAAATTGAACTAAATTACATGAAACCAAGTGTCAAATGTGAGTAGTGCAGCAAGTAGTGTATATCAAGTAGTAAAGCCAAATACTTGGAAAGTTCACAAATTTTAAAGGAATGATAATGCCCGAAATATGAATTTTCCCAACAATGAATATTTGAAAATATAAAAGTATAATTGATTAGGTTAGAATAGAGGGTTGAAACATAGAGTCGGAAATTAGGGTATATGTCCTCGCTACGACCTCTTGAAGTGGAGTGTGGGCCTATTCCCTACGCTCTCTGCAACTTCATTCATCTTTTGAGATGAAGACAAAAGCACAAACCCCCACCTTTCCCCAATTTAGGGCTGCAGCTATAACTTGCTCCCCTCCCGCTACAATAATACTCGGCGATACAACCAAAAAATTCCTTCTCTTCTTAATTGACTAATTCTCTTCCTAACCTTGTAACCCATTCCTCATTTTCTTAATTTAACACAAAACAAAATATCCTTTTTGTTGGCAAAAAATGATATTTAAATTGCTAAGAGATTCCTTCTCTTCTTAATTAAACATAAAAAAGTTATCCTTTTTGTTGACCAAAAATGACATCTAAAATTATAGGCCGTGGGACGGGATGACATAATATTATAGTATTTTTCTTTATATATTATTATTGCTCTGTTTTTTTTAATTAGAGATTTAGACATATTTATATTAATAATATAGACAATTTATAAAATTCTAATAAACATCCGTACTTCACAATTATGTAAAAAAAAGAAAGGAAATCTCAAATTATTGAGTGTAATTTAATTAAATTTAAATATTGGTGGGATCAATGGGGAGTCTCGGGGAATGAAGTTGAAGATTCCAAGGTGAAGTAAGTGGGTATGAAATTCTGCCCTATATTAATACTTTAATCAATGGTAAGGAAAGAGAGAGTGACTGAGTGGAGGCCACGACCCGAACCCCATCGGGAAACTAAGCAAGGAAGGGCGACCGGCGACCGACGCCCAATTAGACCTCGCCGCTGCCGGAGTTATAGCCAATCGTTTCTGTAGCGGATGGGCCCCGCATCATGTGATTTACTGCTTCTTGTGCTTTGAACGTAGAATTCCTCGCTTTGACTTTCTCGTCATTCTTGTCTACTTCAAACTGAGTCGGTTAATTAATTAATCTCTTTTATTGTTGTTTTTTTTTGCTCTTAAACCCACAATTATTGTCCTTTACCTCTTGCATCAAGCAAGATATGTGTAATTTATTTTTAAAAGAGAAGAGAGTTAGAAAGAATATTAGGGACAATTTTTTGAACGTTTTTGTTTTATTATATTTTAAAAGTAATTTTTTAAAATAAAATAATAATAAAATTATTTAAATATAAATTTTGAAAATAATATTAAAAATAAAATGGTCTAATTTGTGTGATGATTAATGATTAATTTTAATAAATTATTTATAATTTTGTCATAATTAAATAATTATTCTTATTTTTTGAAAAAAATTTAAAAACAATTTTATAAAAAAATAAGAAAAATATTTCTTAAAAATTAATTTTTGAATTACACTTTTATAAAACAGTTTTTAAAAATAATTTATAAAATTAATATGATAAATATATTTTTCTTTGTTTTTATTAAAAAAATAAAAAAATTTATTTAGAGAAGTGTTTCTAAAGGAGCTCTTATCTTCCACAAAACAATAAAGAAAGAAAAATCTCATATATATTTTCCAATCAAATAATTACTGTATTTACAGACTGTCATCATGGTTTTTGTTTGTTTTATATATTTGTAAGCGGGTGATTGGCTTTACTTTAAAATAATAAAAAAAAAAAATCCTCGATCATCCAGAGCCATATATATATACTTAAGCTCAAATAAGTGGTTCCTAAGTCGCCATCTAAACACAAGCATATAGAAAAGCAATACTGGATTCCACTTAAATAATTTAACGTCCTTAATGCATTGTGGAACTATCATATCCAACTCTTTTCATTAACACTACATTACCTTCTTATCACTTGCTTCCCCGTCACTTAATAATTAGACGCAGCATGCATGCATATATATATATATATATATTAACATCCAATCCTACTCTCTATCCACTTCACTTTATATACCTAATTACTTTTAATCCCGAGATAAAGACAGTTTGGTGGAAAAAAAAATCAATCTTTTGCGTGTATTTAAATAAGCCAAGTTTTCATTAATATAATTAGTTTATGATCTTATCTGTCCCTTCTCTAGTGCTGCTTCTTCTAATTATTTATTGTATGTTAATATATATTATAAAGAAAAAAGAGATACCTTATATAAATAAAATTATACAATTTTCTTAATAATTGAAATGGGTTATTAGATGTGTTTAAATAAATCAATGATTTAATATTTCTCTTACTATCAAATTTTTATTTTTAAAATTGTCAGGAGTTTAATCACAAGAGTTCAATTTTTGCTTATACATGATAAAAAAAGACACATTTAGCGACGACTCTGTGACAACATATATAAAATTGTTATTGATTTGGTGCCATAAAAATTTTTGGAGAACAAAATAAAGAAGTCGCTCAAAGGATTTATGGGGGCGTCAAAATGTCACTGTCAGTTGCTATAAAATACCTTAATAGAAGCTGGTTAAAATGTCCTCACAAAACAAAAATAATAAATAAATAAAATTTAATGACAACTTTTATAAATTACCACGAAAATGTCTTGAAATGTACATTTTGAGATTACTAAGTTGTTATCAAAACTTAGTTAGCTGTAGAATATGAAAAACCGAATCTAACAAGTTTTTGTGTTTTGAACCAATGAATGCCCTTAATTCCTTACGATATATTTATCCATTCTTTACAAGAGACTTATCATTGTGGCCTCTCCACTTGTTCTTACAATCAAATATATATATATATATATTTGGGGTTAAAAGCTAAAACACAAAGTTTGGTGCCGAAGCACTCAAACCCCACTTCTGTTTAAATCAAACATTAGTCTTTTCGTCCTGCGTATGTCTCCCACTGCCATTGTATACATACATATCCAACACATACAGTGATCCCTACCCCAACTTGACTAAAACATTAATAAACCTGATCATAAATCCAATTTTGGGTACTTTAATTTTATATAAAATTAAAAATTATTGAATTTTAGATTTATTTTTTAAAAAAGTTAGCAAAAAGATAATTATATTCTCTCTCTCTCTCTCTCTCTCTCTCTCTCTCTCCAAAACCCCTTAACTAGCTTGCTTTTGTTTTAATGGTAACTTGAAACTTCTATGATATAACACAAAGCACAAAATATCCAAAAAGCAACTACTAAACTTTGTGGAGTAGAACTGAAGAATTTGACCCTTGCAGATAACACCAAAGCACAAACGATCAATAGAAGGATGCCACTTTATCTACTTTTTTGTCTCTAATGGGAACGTTTTCTCAACACCAAACAACAACTTAATGCTTAATTTTCTCTTAGTCGCGATCAGTAAAATATTACTAATCAATTAAACAAGAACCCCGCATTTCAAATGAATGATTCCAAGCTTGCTCCTGTGGGATTTGCTTGCCTCACTTTTTTCCAACTAATCTTCGTCTTTTGGTTTCTTCACCTTATCTCTCTCCAAATCCAGCCCCACGTGAACAATTCAACATAGCTACTGCATCAAAAAAAAAAAACAAGTCCTCAACTTGAATGGCTTAATTATTATCTCCACATTTTCTTGTTTCAATCCATTATTTGTTTCTTCGAGTTTAATCAAAGGTGCTGTTTATATCGTTAGTCTAATCTGTCATAGTACTGTACGTATTTTGGCTTCTTATGCATCAAATAAGATGATCAATTACTAATAACTAATTAAATAAATGTAATCTACTTTCAATTGACTTTATTTTTATAATATTTTTACAGACTATATATTATTACTCTAAGACTAATCTTTTTCAGACTTTGTTGCAACAAAGATATCAATTTTGAATTTTGTTTAGTAATTTAGTTTTTATGAATCTTTAACTCAATAATACAGTTTATTTTTTATTTTGAGAAAATAAAGGAATTAATTTTTTAAAAGGCACTTATAATTTGAAAGTCATATTAATATTTCAATTAATAATGTAAAATTGTTAAATTATGCACCAATGTATATAATTCACTAGATTACAAACAATAACAGTAACAAGTAAAAAAACTGGAAGAAGAACAAAAGATGTCTCCAAGAAAAGACTCTTTCTTCAATTTATGAACAGTCTCCATTCCACTAAAGCAAGGGTGGTAACTGTGACGGGGACACAATCATAAGCATTCCAAAAGAATAAGACATCCACTAAAACGTCTAGTCTTGCACAACAGGTTCTCCACTCAGTCAAAATCTTACATTCAAATCACCTTTGATCTCTTTTTCTTATTTCTTTTAAGAACAGCGCGCTATTGTTGAACAGGAACTTGTCCAGTTTGGTTTTGCCAAAATTAAACAGTAACATTATATAGAGTTTTACTTTTATTGGCGGAAACCCATATATATGTAGTTTCGGATCATATCTATATATACTATCGCTAATTCAATATAAATGTAAATAGAATATCTAAACCAAATTAAGTCATCGATTTCATTTTAGAAAAATTTTAGAATGTTATGCCATTATTCCTTCTCTGTGATTGGTTTTTTCCGTACATGAAACAGCCATTTACTATTATATTTTTTTCTCTAGAATCATAGGTACGCGTATGAAGTCTATGGCCTCATGATGAGAATTTTCTTCTTCCATGTCACATGCGGTGGTAGCTAGCCGAGGCAAGGACTGGATGGTATAATTGACCATTCGACTGAGTGAACACTGATAAAAAGAAGAAGCTAACTACCGCATATCAACCTATGAGGATCTTCCAATAAAGCCTCGGCCACCCAAGGTTGTGCTTGAATTGTTTGCTTCATCAGTGGATGGAAACTGTATCCTAGGTCAACTTCGTGCAAATGAACATTGTCCAAGATATGTTTGGATATTTGAAGATAAGGGAGAAAAATTTTAAATATCAAAATAAATATTTTTAACCAATGATTTAAAAAATTTCTCCAAATTAATAATGACTTCAATTTATATATATTTTTAATTATGATGAATAAATTAAATAGTTCTCTTTTTTATTTTAAATTTCAATTACAAAAATCACCTAAGAAAATATAATTTTATTTCTTTCATTGAACCCTAACCCTAAATAAATAACAACACTCACTTCTATGTAGAATAATTAAATAAAAAGACATCATTTAATTAACGATACTACACACGTACGTACATTCCCTACTGCTTCACTTTAATTTTCCATTGGCTTCCACTTCGACCTGCACACCCTCACCATTAACAAGCTAAGTTAGGTAGCGGTTATAAACACAATAGACCTCTATATAGTTGAAATTTTTACGTGCTTTATCTAATTTGAGAAAAGCAACAAAGTAATTGTACAAAATTATTGAAAAATGGTGTTGAATTATGAGTGAGAGGCGCATGAATATAGAAGACATACTTAGGTCGTTGGCATAGTGGTAGTAGCACTGAAAATCTAGATTTGTAGACCCACGAAAGTGGTAGTTTTAAACATGGTGGAATCCCCACTACCTAGGGTTACTGCTTACTATAATTGCGGGTAGGATATGGTTTCATTTTCAAAGGCATGAACAGGTCCATAAACGTTTTTTGGTTTAATCATCTTAAACAAATGGAAAACAACTTAATTGCGTTGAATGTGTTCCAAGTTTACTTACCTTGTTCGCCTTCCTTTTGTTTCTTTTTCAAATTTAATCATTAACTAAGTTTATTTTGAACATATTAAATTTTTTTCACATTTTTGTTTTTAACAAATAAGGAAAATAAATAAAATTATATTTTCTGATTTAGCCAACGTACGATAATTATAGAGTTTTTAAATTTAATGATGAAAGACGGAATTTAAAAGAGAGAAAATTAAAGATGCATGGAGTTGATTTTTGAAAAGAAGTGCCAACTTTTTGAAAAAAAAAAATGATTACTTAATGTGCACCTAAGTTAACCTAAATCAAATCAATGTTCTATAATTATGTAAAATATTTCATACGAAATTTGGGTGAATCAAAATCTCATAATTCTCAGTACAGAAAACACGTTTTTTTTAATGACAAAATGAAGAGCTAAATCTAAGATATGTTCTTATTTGCTTGAAATTTTTATCATTAGATACGAAATATGCATAGGAATTTTTTTAAATTTTTAATTTTAAATAATTATATAAAGAATTATTTTAGAGTACAATAACCAATTTTAAAATCTCAGTTGGTTTGAAAAATACGCCACGGCTCAACGATCAACAAGGGATGAGTTGGCACACTTTAAAACCATCCTATTTAGTTTGAAAAATATTGCACCACTTTCTTAATCGCGGGGTTGGAGTAGTACCACAAAATACAGAATACGAAATGTAATTTAGTGGTAAAAATTTTAAATAATTTAGATTTAAATCTGGAACAACCCTTCACTATAAATAAACACACAACACCAAATTTTTATTTAATAAATTTTTTCGGACGAAAAGTGTAATTTGATAGTGAAATATGTGAATATTATATAATAAATAGGTATTAAGCTTAATCTTTTGTAACTCTGCAAAAAAAATAAAAAGGTGAAAAACATGGGGAGGCGCAGTCTAACAAATGAACATTTTGAGAAGAGAAGGGCCCGTGAAATTGTAGGGTTTCAGTCGGGTTAAAACCACAGGGCCCAACATGAACCCTCTCATCAACCATCTCCACCTTCTTCCATCATTATCTTCTCTGTCTCTTACACACACTCTAACCTTTCCCCTCAAATTTCCGCCTTAATTTGGCTTTTTAAAAATATAAATACCATAATTTGATAAATATAAATATAAGATAAAAAAAATCTTGACATATTATTGATAGGTCGACCAATAATAATAATTAAAAAATCACATTAAACTTTATAGTTGACGGACTATAAACTTATTATATTTTCTCAATTTATTCACAATTTACATATGCCTCCCTCTATCTCGTAATTTAAACTAAGGCTGGAAACAAATTACTTAATATAAATTATGATAAAAATTACTCTAAAATAATTAAGGACAAAACAGTCAAATTAAGAAAAGCTCAAGTGAAAGAAGGCCAGGGTCGACAAGATAAATGTGAATGCGGGCGAACAACAAAAATGACGCAGACACGCAATTCGTCGTTAGGTTTATGTAACTCCGCGCCATTATATAGTCCAAACACTGCCCACCACTCCTCTTATGTCGTCATCTTCCTCTTCCTCCCCCATGTGATTCCTCATCCCTACCTCAATTCACTACTCCTTAATCTTCCGCCACGTGTTCCCCCATGCACAACTCGTTCTGCTCACGGTAATTCAGGTATTACGGGGTCAAAAAAAAAAAAACAAAAGGGATTGATTATCTTAACCCGGTAACCAAACAGGCGGAGAGAATTTTGGATCTGAACCTGCTCCACATTAAATGCTCACTCAGGTAGCACCACCCGTGCGAAGCGTAGCCCGTAGCACAAAAGATAACATAGGTCCGGACGCACCTTACGGAATCCCGCTCGGGAGGGCGGGGACGTAGTGCTACTCTGGCGACGTGGATTACAACGTACGAGGGTCCCACAATCATCATGATGTGAGCTAGCGAGAAATCGATCACGAGGATTGAGGGTGGGTCCCACGAGTCTGTCTCTTTTTACGAAAATTGGAGTAGAAGTGTCAACGCCGTTAGCTATTTGGAAAGAGAAGTAGTTAATTTGTCTGTGTCGAACACGTTCTACGGCAACGTTTCTGCTTCTGAAAATGTACACATACCGCACTGGCCTCCTCTCCCCATCGGGAAGCTTTCTCTGAACTGAACTCCCATTCCCTCACTCACCCGCTCACTCTGTCTCACCTTTCCACATAAAGTTCCTTCCTACCTTAGCTCTATTTGCCCATCACCCACTCCTAATTTTAACTACACATTCAATAAATAAGGTCAATTATTTATTTTAAAAAAGATTTGATCAATGGAGGTGATGATGAAGGGTGGCCCCCACACTCCACTCACAAGTGATTTTGAGTTTGGCGGGGTCCAAACCCAACTTATAGTGTGCATCACAACACAAACTCTAGCATCGCAACAAGCTGAGTATTCTATTCTTTTAATATTATTATGTATGCCAGTAAGGATCATAAAATGGAGGCAGATTATGATTGTGCGTAAGAAGCATCGAGTGGACTTTGGAGAGAAATGAGCAAGAGAGATGGGACCTTTACGTTCACCCCCTTTCTCTCTCTATTTTGTTGGTAATTTTTATTTCTGTTTTTGCAACATATAAACATATATATAATATATATATTGACATTATCCCACGGAGGGGGAGTTCCACCTCCAACATCTCCACTTACATCTCATCCTCCCCCAAAATTTCTATATATTAATATTATCTATAAATTACTACTTATGCTAATTTAAAACCCTAATTAATTTAACTTAGGATGAAAAAAGAGACCGAGTGAAAATCAAACTAGAATTAAAACTCATTTCCGTTGAGTATGATATTGTCCTCACCACGACGGCCCCCGCCACAATCTCTCTTTCACATAACATTGCAGCTCGAAGTGTTCTCATCACTGAAAAAGCTGGCATATGGGTCCGCTGGAGGATAAGGGTAAGCGGGAGGATACATATAATTGACAGCCGGCGGAGGCCGGGCATACATCATCGGCTGGAATCTGTCATTCCCCATTGCTCTCTGCTGGTTCATCATTGCAGCCAAATATTGTTGTTGCTGCTGCTGCTGCTGCTGCTGTTGATGGTATGGGTTTCCGGGCATGACATCAGGACCAGCACCTTGGAAGTATCCGCCTCCGCCGCCACCTCCGCCGTTCATGGCGGCTGCAGGGAGGCCTTGAACAGCTGGGATGTTACCCATTTGACCAATTGGCATGCTGCCCATGGGGATGCTCATGTTGCCCACTGCAGGACCCACATTACCCCCACCCATACCAGGACGACCATCCATGTTTTGGAACCCTTTGTTCATAGCTTGAACAACATCTCCCCCCATTCCATTATTACCCTTTTTACCTCCACCCCCATTGTTACCATTATTCTTGTTTGCCTCGCCGCCGTTATTTCCATTTTTACCATCTGCCATGCCACCTCCGTTTTTCCCACCATTGTTTTTGTTACCTCCACCTTGGTTTTGATTGTTTCCTCCTCCTCCACCGCCACCTTTCTTTCCTCCATTCCCATTTTTATTACCATCATTTCCTCCACCCATGCCATGCACCTGAATAGGCACAGCTCCACCTCCACCGCCACCTCCCTTTTTCCCATTACCTCCTCCACCATTCCCACCCTTCTGAGCATTCATAAACTGTGGATTCAGCATCATGTGAGCACCGTTACCCATAGGGGGTTTCGTTTTATTCAGAGGAAAATGGGGATCGTCCATTTCGTCATCATACTCATCATCAAAATCTTCATCATCATACTCATCATCAAGTTCGTCATCAATTAAATCATCATCATGGAACTTGACGGCCTTCTGGCTGAGATTTTGGCTGGGGAGTTTGAGGCCCTTGAATTGAGGCAGGTTCAGATCTTGCAACCCTTTCATTTGCTGAAGTTGCTGTAGATGCTGCTGAAGAAGTTGCTGCTGCTGTGGATTCGGTGCTTGCTGGCCACCCTTGGGCTGGTTGTTTCCACCCTTCTGGCCCTTGTTTCCACCACCACCACCACCACCACCACCACCTTTGCCATTGTCGATTTGCATGTTCTTGAACTGATTGGCAAGGTGGTTCTGGTTATTATTATTATGGTTTGCTTTAGGAGCACCCCAGAGCTCGGCATGCTTCCCTGATTTTGCAAGCTTCTTGATGAGAACGTTGTGGTCCACATTCCCGGATACCGTCACCTTCCCCTGTTCTGCATCTATCTCGGTGGTAAAGACACCTATAGATAATTACAAGTGACAGATTTAAAATATGGATAGAACGAAGGCAAGAAGAAATTCTTCAGACAAAATTTTTCAGAGCAAATGTGAACGATAAAGGATTTTTCTAGCAGAGAATGGGTGTACCATCGATTTTCTGCAAGATTTTCTTCACTTTGTGCTTACATCCATCACAGTGTATGTTCACTTTAAGAACAGATTTCTGCATGCACAAGCAATCCCAAAATCCAAAATAGAATAAAGAAAAAAAAACTCATTGTAAGTAAATAAAAGAATTAAATAGGATAAAGCTTCTTACTTTGTCAGAAATGTGCAAGATACAAGGAAGAGAAACTAAAATAACGACATGAAAGCTTCTGAAAATTTATTCAGATAATAAAGCAGAGGCTTTGGGGAAAATGGGGGATGGGATTTAGTACCTGTATCTTCAAAAACTCTTCTTTACTCATGGCTTAACACCCGAATGGAGCAAAAGATTGTAACAATGAGGGAAAAGACGGAAAGGGGGCTATTAGATCTGAGAAACAGAGATAGCAAGAAAAAAAAAAACCCAGAGAGGACAACCAGAGCAAGAAGCTAGCGAGCTTTTTTCTTGGTATATCTGGTAGAGCTTTTCGAAGCAAACACAGAGCAAATGACAGAAAAGAAAGAAATGGGTCTCAGTCTCTGAGCAGAGAATGCGAGCCCCCACAAGAAGGCTCAGACTTAAGGGGAGAGAGAGAGATTCAAAGACGGGTGAACATTAAAATTAAACCTCTGTGGTTTGGTCTGAATCCTCTATTTCAGCGTTTGAAAGAGAGAGAGAGAGAGAGAGAGAGAGAGAGAGAGGGCTTAGCAGAAGAAGAGGGAGAAAGCACAGCACGGAGAATGGTGCTCCAAGCGTTCACTCTTTCTTTGGTGCCTTTATTTATTAGTAGCATTTGGGGAGGCATCATCACCCATCTTAAGGAGGAGTTGGTAACTCCCACAATTTAACCGTGGCCATGTGGGGCATTTGGATTTGGCTTGGCTAAGAATCAACCAATTTATCAGACGCCCTGGTTCACTCTCTCTCGGCTTGGCTCGGAGAAAGAAAGGGGGAGAGTGTGAAGTGGGGATATTCAAAATCCATTAATGGGTATGGCTACATAGAGAGGGAGTTAGAGAAGATAAAAAAGAGGCCTGAGATTTGAAGCTTGGATAATAATTATGAGCAGAAGTGAAGGAAGTGTGTCAGATTCTCTGTTCCTAAATTGGGTGATACAATTAATAATATGTATGATATTTATTAGGGTCCCTGCGTGAATTGTAAAATGTCCCCATTTTCTAACTGGGAATGGTATAATCTCCTCTGAATTTACTCTCTTGCCCTCGAGCTTATCAAGAGTATTGGCTGAGCTGACGCCACTCATCAAATTCTCAGTTTCTGATTTCTGAGTGAGTTCATGTGATCGGATCCTTCCATTTTTATAAATAAATAAAAATATGTTTTAAAAATATATTTGATAAGATAAATAAATTAATTTATAATGTATTTATTTAATTTATAAATTTATTTAATTAAATTAGAGATATTTAATAAATAAATTTATTTAAATAATTTAAATTAATTAAAAATTTATAAACTATATGCTACTTAAATTAGTATATAATTTATAAATTTTTAATTAATTTATAAATTTTAAATTAATTTATAAATTTTAAATTAATTTATAAATTAATTTTATTAAATATAGTCTTAATTAAAATAAAATACTACATGCTTATTCATTATTATACAGAATACTTATTTATTGTTTGCTTCTGTTTTTTGGCGATAAACAAAAATACATTAGAAGAAGAGTTGCCTCGTGTGTAACATTTATCGTATCCGCTTCATTGTCAGTATTTTGTTTTTCTTTTTTATATTAACTTTATTTTACTAATGATTTTAAAGATACAATTTTCATATGTGTTTAATTTTTTGTATTCGAACTATAAAAATAATTGGGCTCCTGAAATTGACAATTAACGCAAAGCAACCTTAGATTTATGTTTTAATTATTCTACAAGAACATACTCCAGCACTCGAGACTGAGAGAGTTGAAAAAAGATTTAAAAGAGTATTGAACTAATTAATTAAATTTTTAGAAGAGAAAATAATATATTTTGCATTGTGGGCTTATGATTTATTTTCATGGGGGCCTAGCCCAAAAGAGGATCCGCAACAGTGAGGAGACCTTCCTTATTTGGGGTGATATAAGGAACCTTTTTTTTTTTTTTTTAATTCACGACGATTAAGATTTGAGTTTGAGATCATCAATTCCTGAAAATGACTCTGAAACTATTAAAGCAATTGACCCAGTGACTATATATGGCGACATTTGAAAGTACATGAAGTTATATTTCAATGAAAAAAAAAAAAAAAAAAAACTGTGAAGTTGGAACTACTAAACATACTCTTATAAGTGGATTCTTACTTGTTTGGAAATAATGCTTCTGTTTCACTTCATATTCTAATGTTTGTACTTATTATCATCATTATCAAACAGTCCACGGCTACATTCACTTCATTTCCATTGAAAAAACAATAAATACTTAGGTCATGGTACCTCTGCGTTTATTAATTAAAGGATAAGGAACTTATATGCTAATACAACACAATTTCTCTCATATTTTATATTTTTTAAATATAAAAATAATTTTATTTTAAATTTTTATAAATATTTTTTTAGTAAATTTAAACCTTGACATTATAAAAATATTTTAATAATTAAATTTAAATTTACTTATTATTTAAATCACAAATTTATTATAAATTAATAATAAAATTGTTTCGAGGTTAAGAATTAGTTCTATTTAATAAAAAATAATAAAAATGAATTTCTTTTTATCACTGAACTTGAGTTACCTTCTCCCTAAACTTAAATTTTCTAGATTTTAAACAGTGTCTGAATTTCAACAGGTACTTCTGTTTCTTCCTAATGCCCTAAATTGAGTTTCTCCCCCTCTTACCCTTACCCTAAGAAAGCCATGAATTTAATCTTTTTTAAAATGTTAAACTAGGGCTTGTTTGGTGAATGGGATTTTTCACATGTCTCTTATTAGGTTTTGTTATCAACAAATGAGGGGAAAACTGTATAAAAAGAGATTTACCATTTTCAGCTAAAGTGTGGCCTAACCCTATGATGATATGGAGGACAGTAATGTTCTTCCAGAAAGAGAAATATTAATTACATATTACATAAATAATTATTTTGAAAAAAAGAAAAAAAAAAGAAAAGTAAAACCGTGGCGCGCTTAAGGAATTCTGTGGGATTGCCTGAAATTATGGGGCCTTCTACTTTCATGCGAAAACAAGGAGGAGTTGAAGCCTTCGAAGAGAAAAAGAAACTAGTAGCCAAATATGTGATGTTCGCAACTAATAATAAAAAATTAAAGCTCCTTTGATTAAGTCATGCATGCCCTACTTTAACAGGAATTAGGTACAAGAAAGCAACCCAAAAACTAGCCCATTCTCACTACAGCGATGAATCACGTTCCATGTTTGTTGTTTTTTTCTTCAGTTTGGACCCTTCTTAAAACCCTACATACTGATCAATACCCTTCTGGTTTTGTCTTTGTTTTAGGGTTTAGACATGCCACTTTATCCGTCAAAATGGACTTTGGAATGGTGACAAAGAAGCTATAGCAACTTGGTTTTTCTTGCCCTTTTTCTAAACGAAGAGAGACCTTGGGTTAATCTTATGATATGGAGCTTTTCTACGACCCGGTTGTGTAGAATTCAGTAAATCTCTGCATCTCCTGTTTGGCTCACAGCAGCAGAACCTAATTTGTATAATGCAGAAACCTTCCTGCGAGGTGGCTATGGTGGATTTTGTTGTGGACTTCGGATGACCACAAACACTATCAAATCCACCCCCCCCCCCAAAAAAGGGTCAAAAAATGTATTTTTATCCCTTAATTTTCATTTGTTTCAATTTTATTATCTTAAAAAATATTGTCAGTTGTATCTCAAATATGAGAAAAATATTGATGATATTTTAAAAGATAAAAAAATAAAAAATGGAATCAATAAAAATTATGAGTTGGAAATATTTAAATTGTAGAGATGAAAAATATATATTAACCAAAAAAAAATTGATGTGATTATGGAGGCACAATTATAATAACATGTATAATTTTAAAAGTGAATGTTTAACCATGTTGGCGGCCACTCAGTTTTTGAAGCGTGGAAAAAAGCTTCCTTCTTGATGGTTAGATATGGTGGATCTGCTGTGAACTTCTTCTAGCCACATACACCACCAAAACACCCCCCCCCCCCGCCCCCCAAAAAAAAATAAAGAATTGAAGTGATTGTGACAGGCACAGCTATGATATTATGGAGTTTATATAAGTGAAGGAATGATGGGTAATTTTATTGTATCGTGAGTTGGAAGAGGACCAGCTATATTTGGGACATGATGGTTTCTATTAGGGAATGAGTTGGCGTCAGCCATATACAAATGCACTGCCATTTATGCTGAAGGGGTTCACATGAGCAACCCACAAGGTGTTTGGATTGTGGTCATTGAAAAGGGAGAATAATAAGATTGAATATTGAGGGTAAAGAAGAAGGAAGACTATTTATTGAGCCCTCACCTACAAAGAGTACAGCTGCAATTGCATCTTACACATGGCCTCTGCTTCCTTTCTTTTCAAAAGCTCTAGATTTTAGCATCTTATGGAAAATTAATAATGGACTCTAGGTTATCAGCAGATTCCACTACAAGGAAAAGTTTTTATTTCTCTTCTTTTTTACCCAATTCTAGAAGCGAAAGTTTTGTTCTACATGCTTCAAAGAAATCATGAATCTGCTTCGATTATTTCCTATTATCACATGTCAAAGAATCAAAGCCCGCAATTAAAGCACAGATGAATGTCTAAATCTCTTTTTGTTCGGTCTGTATATTCATTCGTTTGCTGAAATCTTTGACCTCGCTTTGCTGCTTGCTTTTTCTTTGTGTGTAAATGATACCAAAAGATAATTGAGTCGGCGTATTGAAAATTGCGTAGTTTGATGAACTTGGGATAGTATGGCTTGGCTACCATACCCAGTTTTTGGGGTTCCAACTTTTTCATTCTTTTACGGAACACACAGTCATGAATGAGTATGTCATGTGCACCCGGTTTGCCTCCAGTTGGAACTATAAAGCTTGTAATAATAGAACAATGCGTATTTCTCTCCATAAAATAATTAACTTTTCTCCAATAAAAGATTCCAAGCAATTTGTAAAAAAATTTCCCCTTTCTCTGTCTATGTATAATTCCAGTGACATGGAACGTCATCTTATTTCAAGAAAAATTGTTCCCCGAAGAAATTGTGTAGTTTTATGTGGCTAAGCACAACATGGGCCTTATTGTAATTTGATTGTTGCTTGGTTCACTAGTTTTCCTATTGAACTGACCCGTCCAATCCAGTTCTTACAACAAAACAAATCGGGGGCCATTTTCATCCTTTTGCTTCAATCCTTGTATTATCAATTTTCTTCCCCATAAAGCTCTACATAAAATCAATAGTTCAGCATCTTTCCACGACAAAGTTTCTTCACGTCACCACTTCCTCATTCACCTGTTCAAAACTGAAATATATTCAGGCTTATATCATAACCTAGTGCTAGTACAAATCTTCATCCTAGTCTAACCTTTTTCTTTCCTGTTCATTTTTCTCCCCTCCTGCCAAACACCACCACCTTGTAATCAATAGTTCACGAGAACAGTAAAGCATCACGTCAGCATCACCTAAATCCTAGGATTTCCTTTCAAACTTGTCCATGGCAAATACCCAGTTGCTTCAAAGTTTATACTTCTTAATTCCATGCCTAATACGATGAGATTTCCAAATACTCAGATAATTGAATACTTAGGTATGATGAAGACTGAATGAGCTGTAGATGCATGCATAGAGCTATGTATGTGTGCACAATCTTGAAGCTGACATTTTTGCTACTACGAGCCAGTTACAAAGAAAGTTTGAAATTACAGGAAATCGCTTTCAAATATAATGGTGATCAAAAGCTTAACATCCTCTGAATTTGTCCCACAGGAATGCTACCTTGTATTGCAATATAAGCCCCACCCACTTTCTTGCCAGGAAAAGGAAATGGAAAAGGAGGAAGAAAAAGAGAAAGGGGAGAAAAACAACACCTAGAATCTTCTTCTCTTTCTCTTTATATATTACGTTCATCAGAATAAACCAACTGTTCCAGCCAAGGCGGCTGAATTCAGAACCATACATTTTTAACCCAGAAGTATAAACAACATAGAGTAAAAGCATGTTGAAAACTTTGATAACTTTAAAAAACATAACTTATCAGGAAGGAATTTTTACACCCATGATACAGAAATAAGGGATTTCAGCAATCAAAAAAGCTGATTATTTCTCCCTGATACTGCAAATACTAGACAAATAATCTTCTTTCAAATGTCACTCAGACAAAATTAAGAAAAAAAATAATCACCTGTACCATTTAGACAACACCACAATATAGTTCAGTGACTGGAAAACCTCATATGATCAATTTTTCCTTCTAACAGATTACATAAATAAGAACTATGGAACAAAGATTATTAACCGCAATGTACAAAAAAGAAAAAATTGCATATATAGCACAGTGATATAATATCACCTGACTGCAGAGATGAAAAGAGGGGGGCGGGGGAAGGAAGGAATTTGATGGTAATACCATGCAGTTCAACTTAGCATCAAGAGAAATGATCTCATTGGTTGCTATTATTTATCTTGATCTCCATAAGCTCCTCAATAGATTGACGGCATATAGGGCACTTGTTTGATTGAAGCCTCAAAGCTTTGGCACACTCACTGCACATACACTGGAAAATACAACAGATGTAACGTGAGAATAACCAGACCAGAAATTGAACCCAATGCAAAATACAAGAAAAGACATCCCCCTAGCATTATGATGTAAAATGACAGCATCTCTAAGGATATCAACCAAGCAATTAGTGTATTCCCTGCTAGCCAGGAAGAAAGAAAAGTGAAAGATATCTCCTTCATGGTATATATTAATGCTAGCCTATGACATACAATATTCCGTTATATCACTTTAAACAGTACATACATAATCAGAAGACATGCAAAGAGCTGACAGCTTTGAAACCATTTTTTAAAAACAAGGTGGCAGAAGAGGAGAGAGGAAAAACCCAGGTAAATTTACATAAGTATCACCAAACAATCAAATTACAAATATCAAGCAACTTCTACTAACCAGTGAACAATGCACTTAAATGTTAATCAGCAATCACCCATTCAGATACAAATAATGGTGGATTATCCAGAGTTATGCGAATGAATAAAAGCCATCATCTTATATTATCATACCTCGCATCCAAAACAAGTGTTAAGACCATAAAATGCACCTTCTTCCCTAGCTACTGATGATTAACTCTCTTTATATAATTAGATTTGCCATAAAATCTTACCATATGTCGACAGGGTAAGACAGCAGTGTCCTTTGGTTCAGTCATGCATATTACACACTCCTCCTTCCCAGGATCATTGTCAGTAAAATCTGCTGTTGCTGAGCTTCCTATTCCATATAACTCTCTTAATTCATAACGGACTCCATCAATCCACAAAATCTGCCTAACTACTTTTACCTGGAAAGAACCACTACTGCCACTTTTCTCTATAACAGCTTGAGTTATCTGCATGTGAGGGGATACATCTGGCATGGAATCACCGAGATTTTCATTTGCTGAAGGAGTTCTCAAAAATGTTTCAGCACATATTACAAGGGGAAAGACCTCTTCTTGTGAGGGTTTTGAGAGATCGTCCAACTCAAAGAAGCCTAAGTCAATGCCAGTTCCTGAAGGCTGACAAAATTTTTGGCCAGCTCCTTTCTGAAAGGGGATTTTGACAGGCTCAAATGCTTCAGGATACAGTGGAATAAACTTGCACGTTTCTTCTTCCTTGGCAAAGTAGAAGACAGTAATGCTGCCAATTAGAAATACCAAGAGTAATAGTGTTAGACATAAAAAACAAATTCCATAGCAGCAATATAAATTCAAGCTTCACAAAGATTTTTTTATGACAAAGCATTCACATATTCAATCGACGGAACTAAATGCAAATATAGATCTGTACATGGTGGATTGTGTTTTGTTCTCCCAATGGAATTTGAATTCATTGTGATTAGTGAGTCAATGTAAACTTGCTTCTCATACTCGAAAATGAAAATACTCATAATTAGACTTGGGAAAAACAAGGATTTCAGGGCATAAATAGCTGTAATTGTGAATTTTGCTACACTAGATTCTTTGCAAGCATACATAAATTGCTGGCCAACGTGACAACTTTAGACATCAGTAGTGAAGAGAAAATGATTTCTCGGCTCAATGAACATATACATGTACTTTATAGCTCAAGTCATTCAACCAATAATAATATCAGCAGTAAATTTTGACTCAAGAAGCAACTTAACTATTTACCATCCTAAGTTTATACACAATTCACATACGCAGCTTAATCAAGACAAATATCAACCACCTCAGTGACTCCTTCATGAGCTAAAACAAAAATAGTTAGTCAACTCAACCATGCTTCTTATAGTTTTCAAATTTGAGCATTTTTGTAACACTGTACTTAGCCCCAGAAATGGCTCAAACTAAAAGCCATAGTTATGAAGTGTATGCATGGAAGAGAAGCTTTTGGGCTGTTAGGTACCCAGTGCCTATTTCACCCCAAAACAGCCACAACAACCAAACAGAAATAGAAATACAGGGTTAGTCTGAATTATAAACTTTACAATATGAAAGACAGAAAATTACACCTCCAGAATTACAGACAACTACCCAACCCAACAAGCAGATTCCCAAAAATCATGCAGAAAATGAAAACAGAGTGCAAAACCAACCCTGACACCTTCGAGATTGCCAGAATCGCCCCAGACCACTTCTCAGCATCTACCTATCTCCCCCACTCCTTCCTTCCCATTCTTATTCCCCTCCTCAACTACCCTGCAGTTTCCCTAGCTCCTCTAACTGTTTTGCTCTCAAGGCCCTTCACCTTTTGACACTTGGTCTCTTGGGAATTAATTTCCATTTCCTCCATTTCAGTCCCTTGAGAAATAACCTCCTCCTGCCCCACGTTTTTCATCTTATTTCTTCTCTGATAAACTGCTCTAATGGGGGGTCTAACACGGACCCTAGGAAAAGTGTTTGGCAGTTGGTTATCATTTAAGCCTCCAAATCTAGTCCAAATTAAGTGTTTTTTTCACCTAGGGAACCAGTTAGGATTTTTGTTAGAAGGGACCATTCACTCAAAAACCTCTTTTACTTATATTTGATAACTTATTTTACATTTAAACAAAATTTCCACTTGTACTCAAACTTAAGAGACTTCTAGACTCACAAACATAATAATAATTAACAAATCTCTCTAAAATACAGTGAATAATAACTTCCAAAATATCTAAAAACTTCGAGTAGAAGTCTAATAAATCAACGACTCCAAAATTTTCAAATTACAATTTCCAGCACCACCTTTATCATTTTCATAATTGTTGAAAATGGAAGGTAATTGAGGGTTGCAAATTTATTCTATTAGCAAGTCCTTGCCATTAAGTTGCTTTAATTCAAGTTTAGAGTCAAAGGGTACTTGTCTTGTGAGGTAGAAGTTGGGAGAGTTAGTAAGTAACTATATACTTTTCCATATATTTAGTATTTACTACTTGATAAGTTAGGATGACTGAATACTTTACTAAGCTGAAGAGATGATCATCTCGTTCCATAGTTTATCTTGCAACTTTGATTTTTCTTCTGGCCTTCTACCTTTTCTCCTAAATATATAAATTTCAATAAAATGCAACCACTATTATTCTAGCCTACAATGTTAATTAAAGTTGGTCAGAGGAGAGCATGGCAATTGCAGATGTCAAAATAGTGATGGGAAGGCATTCCTATTATTCTACCCTACAATGTTAATTCAAGTTGGTCAGAGGAGAGCATGGCATTTGCGGAGGTCAAAATAGTGATGGGAAGGCATCACTATTATTCTACCCTACAATGTTAATTAAAGTTGGTTAGAGGAGAGCATGACATTTGCAGAGGTCAAAATAGTGATGGGAAAGCATAAAGTTTCATGTGTTAGTTAGGGACACCGTTCTCACAGATGAGGAAATTGTGACTAAACAGACTACTGAAACATCACAGAAAGCTGTGAATCTTTCATGCTGAATAACAATGTTGGAATTGAGGCAGTTAATGCAAACTATCCAGCCAATAGGCTATAACTTTAATACATACCTGGAACGCAGAAATGATACATTACAGAGAAGAAGAAAAGTTATAATTCCCCTTTGTCATGTGCCATAAAACATCAGATGATGAAAGATTAGGCATCTTTATATGTAAGTCATAGATAAGGTTATATAACGTATTAATTACTCCACAAGACTAAACTAAGCAACTTGACACAGACAAGCAACAGCAAAAATGATTTTTCTAGATAGTGGTTGAATAATACATGAAAAACATATCAAAATTCAATCATGTACTAAATTCAGACATAAGCATAGTTACAACTTGCAAATACATTACTATAACTCTCCAATACTTATTATCAATTTATTAATTTATGTATTTGGCCTATATCCCATCTTCACTGTTCAAAAGGACCTATACTCTGTCAGCCTTGCAGCAAGACTTGAAAATGAGGATACAGTTCATTAAAAATCCTAATTTAATAATTTTAATAATTAATATGTAATAGTACTGGAACTTTGATATGAAATTAAGACTTAAGAGATGTATAAAATGAAACTCAGAGATACAGGAAGATCATACAATATAGAGTGGCATACCCAGGAAGCTATCTCGTTGCTAAGGTAACAAACAGAAAAAAGAAAACGAAAAAGCCCCCTATGATTTTATTCATTCAAAAAGAGCATGTGTTGCTTTCGGCCAATTGGGATTTAAAAAAAAATATTGTATTCGCATATCTGTTGTTGGCACAAAAATACATATATATAAACATAAAATGCATATACCACTGCTATACAGAAAGAGGAGCCCTCCAAAATAGGAGGCGTTTATTGATAAGTTTGGACCACTCCTCAATTTTTATGGAATATATTTGTGTGCAAATATACAATTATGCATATTCTATAGAACTTTTCTGTATATTTAGTATTATCATGATGTCATGTAATTATATACGTACATTTATATTAAAAAACAAGAAGTAAAAAAAAAACTAGTTAGAAAATCAAAGACAGCTTTAATAATTATTTATAAGTAGTATGTAAACAAAAGTCATCCTACTAAACATCGGATCAAGTTGAAACTCACTTGCACGATTGGCATAAATAAAAAATTTCAATCCAACGGTTGATCCCGTTTAAAACAACCCCACGAGAGGTAATAAAGGATATGCAAAACTACTAGACACTTTACATGATATATAATGTAAACTCCCCCTAATATTCTTCGAGCAATGAAAACATCAAGGTTAAAACTAGAAAAATAATTTCTTTCAGCATTAAGATAATCACCAAATGCAAAATCCATATAAATCACCCGATACACATCTACTTTTCTCGCCCAGATGCATCAAAATGCACTGCTAAATTGGCAGTCAAGCAAATTTACTTCTTCGAAAGGAAAGGGGAGAGGAAGAGAGATCCCTTACCTCCCATCATATAAAGCATCGAAAACGAATGAAACCAAGTGATGGTCAGGATTGTGCTCGTCGACCTCTAGCCGCAAAGTATCTTTATGCACATTGACATCATTCCTGACCTTCTTAGCGGTTTGATGGTCGACATAGGGCGGTGGGGGATCGGCAGGAACAACAGGAGGACGAATTGCAGGCCACCCACTAGGCTGATTCACATAAAAGGGGTGATAATGAAACCGACCGGTCATAGAATTGCCATAATTGCTGTACCCATTTGAGCTATAGAAGGAATGGGTATGAGGAGGAGGAGGCGGCGGCGGTTGTGCAGGCAGAGGAGGGGGAGTGACATAACTAGTGCTGGGTGGAGTATAAGAGGTGGCTGGGGTAAAAATATAGCCTTGCGGCGGAGGCGGTGGGGGAAGAGGAGGATGGGATTCTGCAGAATAATAGTAAGGAGAAGGGAGATGAGGGGGAGGTGGAGGTGGAGGCGGGTACTGAAAATAATTGTTTCTTCTTCTGCTACTCCAAAAATTTCCCATTTCTATGGGGGAATAACGGAGAAAGCAGTGATATTGAGAAGAAATGAAAGCTTGAAGAATCAGAAAGAATACTCAAGACTTATAACAGTTAATGGAAGAAGAAAAAAAGCAGTTTGTGTGTCCAGTTGAAGGAAGAAATGGGCATTGACCTTTTTCTTTTGTCCATTCTCGATTTCATATTGGTTTCGGTGGAAAAAGAATAATTTTTTCATCCGACTATTCGTGGCTTTTACCCGTAGTTTGGCTTCTCACGCCAGAGCAGTCCTCATGACTCTTTTTTGGACTGGCAAAGCCAACAAACATAAACTGGGCGGACAGCGCAAAGGGAAAGAGGGACACAGGAACCATGGGCTTGCACATTCAACCTAGTCCAGCCTTCTATGGCCCAAACTCGTAAGTTAATGGAAGTATGGAACAACACACTCTATAAAAGAACTCAAGAATTTTCTACATTTCTTGAAAATATCTAACTGCCTCCATCAAATCACTCGCCGATCTCACTTTTTTCTTTAGAAGAAATTTTAGCTTTCAACTTTCTTGATAGCTAGAAAGATCAATTATGGTTTAAACAATCTCTTTTCTAGAGATTTGCCATCAAGTGGGCAACAGTTTTACTTTCTCTCAATATCTACTAAAATCTAAGATTCATTCCATGCATTTCACTTTCCTCAATTAGTTCTCTTATGTGAAAAAATTTCTACATTTGAGTCTTACCCTTATAGTCTTCTATTAATTGGTTATAGTTTCATTCAAAGATGATTTGGTTAATTTTCAAATTTTGTGCCAAAATCAGAGCTTCTTCTATAGCCTTGGCTTCAACTTTTAAGGCCGATGATGCCCAACATGACCTTGTAGATCTTGTGAGCCACTTTCCGTTCGAGTGCCTTATAACCATTGCAACATGACTTTCCTCTTCAAGGCTCGAGAAGGCTACATCCTTGTTCATCTTTACCCACCTACTACAAGATACCTTCCATTTAATGTTCTCTCCTCTCCCATTCACATCTCTTACTTGTTCTCTAAATCTTTGTTGTTTGCCTTTAATTTGATGGTTGCTGATAATATTGGTATACAAAGTCTGGTACTTTCTGATAACTCGGTGGGGTACTATAGCTTGCTGTTCATGAATATGTCATTCCTCTCCTTCCACATGTACCATAAAAAGATGGACATTCTTGAGCTAATATCTTTTACCTCCAACCTTTTAGATTTGTAGAACTCCAGGTTTTCTCATAACTAGCTAGCAATTTTTGTTGTATCACGAGCATTCATTAGACACTAAAATTCTGAATCAAACCATGTTAATCTCACCCATTCACAATCTAGGAACAAGTACTCTATAGTTTCGTCTGCTAACCCACAAATCAAACATTGAGGTCTTTAACCAATCTTTTTCTACACATATTACTTCTTATGGGATGGGCATAGTGGATCAATTTTCAAATAAATACTTTAATTTTTGGCGGGGGCATATGAGTTATAAATAATTTTCTAGAGAGCCAGATTTGCCAAATATGAGGTAGAGGGCTTGTCTCTGCTAACATCCATACCTTGTGCCCTAATAGCTTTGTATCCACTTTTTACATTATACAAACCATTCTTAGCTATAGGGCAGAGTAACTTGTCCTCTACTTGTGTCATAGATAATGAGATGACCAAAACATCTTTTATGATATGGTTTGTGGTAAGCTTTCTTAGGACCTCCATGTTCCATGATATTGTGCTTTGGTTAATCAATTCAGCAACGTATTCGAGTCGACTTCCAGAGTCGCTTCTTAGCATCTAACCACTTGGCAACCATTTATCATCCCAGATTCTAATATGATTCCCCTTTCCTATTCTTCATCTACAATGTTTCATTATGAGATCTCCACCTTATAGTATACTCAACCAAGCCCATGACCCATATATACTTTTTTTAGCTTGCTAGAACGTAGTATTAGGGAAGTACCTTTGCTTGATTACCTTAACCCATAGTGAGTTAGGTTCTACCATCAACCTCCAAACTTGTTTGGCTAAAAGAACTATATTCATGCTTTTTAAAGTCCTTGAAACCCATCCCTCCATCTTTCTTTCTCATAGTGAGCTTTTCTCAATTTATCCAGTGCACTTCTATCTCTATTTCTGAGTTCTTCCATAATAATCTAGCCACCTTTGAACACATTTTAGTGCAAAAGTTTTCTGTGTTCCAAACTGCTAGCTTTTGGCTCACTCTTTCCAGTACTCAATCAAGTGCTTTTCTTTTGGAGCGTCCCTAGATGGTAGGCATATCCAGATATTTTTTGGAGTTATCCCACATAGGCATACCAAAAACCTCCTAGACTTCACTTTGGATCTTTTTTCGAACAGGTCCTATTGATGATGATGCCAAAAAAAATTTGTGTTAATTTTTTATCCTGATATTTTTAAATAGGTTTATGAAATAGTTAGCAGCTTGTTAGCATATTGCTCATTGGTCCTTGCGAATAAAATAAAATCATCCGCAAAAAGGAGATTAGATATCTCAAGAGTATTTCTATTATACTTACATTTTATTTATACGCGTAACTTTAGTGTGTCCGTACTTTTAACTCTATATTAATAAATTTCACTTTCATATTAAAAAATAAAAACTAAATCTCTATGCTTACATTTTAAAAATTTTAAATTAATATAATTTTTTCTTAAATTTATATTTACATTCTATTTATACTTATATTAAATTATTTTTATAAATAAAAAAAATGTAAAATATGAATCTTATTAAACAATTTGTATATAAAAAAATTTTATATATTTTAAAATTAAAAAGAATATGAATATAATTTTTATAATTTTTGAAAAAATAGTTATAATTTATTCTAAAATAAAGCCATAAACACTTCCCTAATGCACATTTGATGAATAAAATTGTTTTGCACTACTGTTTTTTTTTTTTGGTTTGTGAAACTGCCGATGATTTATCATAAAAATTGAGTGTTTTACTTAATTGTATTTGTCATTAATTTGTAAAAAAACTTGGGTTATATTTTTGTCAATCAAGATTTTATTATTTTAATAATACCTTGAATTTTAAAGACAATTTTTTTGGTACAATAAAAATTTAAATTGAAAGAAAGACGCCTTAATTCAAAATCAAGGCAGGTCTTTTTATTTAATGAGTACTTGTAGAAAAATTATATATAATATATTATTAAAAGACAAATGATAAAATCTAAATTAAATTTATGATTTGTCAATTGTCTATTTACTATTTGACTTATCCTTTGTGGTTATGGATAATAATATTAAAGGTTATTTTAAGATTAAGAAAATTTTCAAATTAAAGTTTATATTATAAACTATAAATATTATCATATTTAGTGTTTTATTATGTTATTATTATTAATTGACTTGTATATAATAATACAAACAATCTTATACAGTGATAATGTATCCAATATCAATTTATTAAAATAATTATTTTAAATATTATGATAACATAGATCCAAGCAATTTTGGGCTTCCTGGGCTTCGGCCCAGAGTCCTAGTCCAAAGAATAGCATAATTAGCTCCGTCGCTTAGTAATCCTCATAAATAAAGCATTAATAGGTAGCCATAATAATTACATTAATAGTTCAATACTATATTACTGCTATTATTCTGTTGGCACTATCATAGTAATGATGAGCATTAGTGTCAACTACCACTAATGTTGTCTTCACATGATTTCCCATAATCCTCGTTATCTATAATTATAACACTTTATGAAAATATAAACAAGGGATAATTATATAATTAGGAATTCATAATTAAAAAAGTTTTAAATTAATTAATAAGAGGAGTTTTTAAAAATTTTAGACCCTAAATGCAAAAATCATCAGTGGTTGTGAGTCTTACATCTATAACAAACCATTTTACAAAAATTTTCAAGGGAATTTGACAATTATAGACCATTATTTACTTATAAGATTTAATTATAATCATAAAATGTGTGATTATTCAGTTTAATGTAACTTCTATTTTGAATTAAATAACCACATTGTATGTCCTTATTATAGTATATACCATCGTAATTGAATCCTTATTTGTAAAAATCCTGATTTTTAATGCTTTTGTAAATTTTTTATAAAAAAATATTTAGTTCATTGGCGGTAGATAATTTTTTGCACACCAGCAGTATTCAGATTGCGACATGTAACAAGAATAGTATTTTTTAAAATTATTTCTACCACGTGCTATGATCTGAACACTATTGATAGATAAAAAATTATCTAGACCAAATACCAACTCATCTTTTATAGACAAAATGAAAATACATATACTCTCACCTTATATTTAATTCCTGAAGGCTACTATCTGATTAAAAAAACATATCAAAGCATTTTCTTCAATTGTTCTCCGTTATCAAATCCATTAATTCTCGAAGTGGCTGCAGGAAGATCATTATGTGTTATATGATCATATATATATATATAAATCATTGCATTCTGCAATTAATTACACACACTGAACAAAATGAAACGAAGAAGAAGAAGAAGAAAGAAAACTCAGAAAGAAAGAAAAAAAAAATGAACTCCAGGAAGCAAACTGTAATATTGTCATTTCCATCTCACGACGGATCAAACTAAAGAAAAATAAGCTAGAAAGAGAGTGAAATTCAAAGTAAGTTCAGCAGAAATCTGGCCTAGCTCTCTTGCGAACTGATATGCAACCTCTCTGATGATCCCTGAAGATTCTGATCTCAGAAGAATCTCTCAGATCCTCAAGGCTAATATACTGCTGCTTAACCATCCTCAAGGAATCACCCCCGGTGTCGGAAATCCAGATATAAGGGTGGCAAGTTTCGTCATAGTAATAAAGCAAGCTCTTCATCCCCACGCCTCCATTACTGCCACTACTTGTACCGGGCATATATGCCTTGTATATGCTTCTACATTTCATTCTCTTGGAACACCCTGGCTTCACTGTGTGAACCTTCTTCAGTATTGATCCAACCCTTATTTGCAGCTCCACCGGTCGATCACTGAGGTTCCAGATCCTTGTTCCCAGCCCAGAGGCTTGAGTGTGGTCACGGCAGCCATCAAAGCAGCCGCCGAGAGATAGAAGCCCGAAACCTTGCACTTTCCCCATCAGGGACTTCAACTGCTTCTTGGTCATCTAATTATGCTCCTTCCAGTCCTCACTAACTAATGTTTTTTGTGCTGTAGAAGCTTTATTTATGTAATAAAGTATAGTTTTATAATAATAAAGACGAGCGTGCAATTAAAAGTAATATTATAAAATCATATATTTTGTCACTTTTTTTAATAAAAGATCGCATATTTTTTTTTTATAAATACTTTAATTTTAACATGAATAGTTGAGAATATATTTTAATTGAATCAACGGAATAATAAATTTTAAGTTAATTTATTAAATTAAAAATATTTAATAAAATTAATTATTAAATTAGTTGATAAATATAAAATGAATGATATATTTATAAAAAAATTATTATTTTTTTATTAATAATTATATTTTATTATATAATTTTAAAAAATATAAAATAAATATATCATTTAAAATTTTTATAATAAATTAACAATATTATTGCGAATATCTTTTATTTCAGTAGATATTTTTAAATTTTCATTCGTTGTATTACTATTAATAATATTTAAAAATTTATCATGAGATATATAATTTGAATGTTGTTCGAATATAGTAAAAATAATGTCATCTTGTGAATATGAGTGTTAAAATTTGAATAAAATAATAAAAATAAAAAATAAATAAAATTATAAAAATTATCACTTAAAAATTATATACTACTTAAAATAGCGTACGATAAAAAATTATAAACTATTTAAATAAGTTTATTTATTAAACATCTTTATTTTAATTAAATAAATTTATAAATTAATTAAATAAATTATAAATTAATTTATTTAACTTATAAACATATTTAAATGTATATCAATTTAAAATTATCGTTAAGAATCAAATCCAAAATATTTGAGTGAAAACAAATCTATTCTACAATTGACCAATCTTGTCGAGCTAATGGAAGGGCTAAACAATATTCTATCTCATTTATGTTTATATGTTGCGACTTTGATCAATGTAATGTATCTGAGCCTTGGAAACTTTCTTGTAGTCATATATGTGTGTGGCTATGATGATAGAAAGATCAGAGAACAAAGTATGGAGAGTTGCAGTTTGGAAACCCTCCACAATGATGGAATATTGTTTCGCCCTTCCATCAAGGAATTGGTAGGGTCCCCTGAACCCCAAAATTCAACGCGAAGAAAACAGTGGAAAAGTTTAGTTGCAGGGAGCAAAATATATATAAAAGAAGCCAGAGAATGACTTTTGCTTTGTTTGTGTGGGAAGGAAAAGGAGGCTACTGGCGTTCAAAGATTCATGATGTTGCCTCCCCCTTTATCAATTGACGGGTTTGCTTTTTTAATTTAATCCAAGTTTCAAGGTAAATAAATAACCTTCCACCCAATAAGAAATGCTTTCCTTTTATCTTTATTTGGTATGCATTGAGCTCCTAAAGATTTTGGACTACATTTCAGAGTCAGTGTATGGACCGTGTACCTTGAGAATGACCAGACCTGCTATGGTGGTTAGGGTTGGTTGCTGCCTTGGGGTTCAAGGTTCAAATTCTTCCTTTTTTTTTTTTTAATTTAAACTTAATTATGAAGTCTAAAGTAAAGTCTTTTTAAATTTCATAATTTTTATTTAAATATACATTAATACAAAACAGTAAAATAAAAGTGTGGTTTGAAAATTAATAATATAACTTGTATTAAATATATATATATATCACTAAAAGGCAATAAAATAACAATTTGTCTAAATTATTAGATAAAAGCATAGTTTGGAAAATATTTTGCGCATGCTATGCTTGGCAAGTTGGCAACATTTGTTACCAGATATGATAATTATAATTCGGAACTGTTTTCGTACAAATTTATAATTCATAGTCAAACCCCACTATCTGCTGCTACTTTTGCCACTCTCCCATGTTCGACAAAGAGAAAAAGAGGGGGGCTGCCACCCAACATTGAAATTAACTCTTAACTCTCTTTAATGGTCCCATTGCTTGTTCAGAGAACAGGGGATTGATTCGAGAGCTTCTTCTGTAAAACAATTTCTTTTATTTCACTTTTAGGAAGATACCTAATTCACGAAAACATAAATATTTTGGCAACTTAATGGAAGAGTGATGGAACCGTCAAAATTAAAGATGACGAAATTGAAATTAATTCTAAGGATCTTGTCTTCAAACTAATAGCCTACGATAAAGAGGCGTCTTTCGTTTGTGAAATTAAACATTGTGATTTTATATTTCCTCAAGTAGATTATACCTTTCTTATATTTAAAAAAAAGCTTCTAATGTGAGAGGAATTGCAATAATTGTCTTTTAAAAATTGGCGACACCCTGTTGTAGATAAACATGTCCTGCGGTTATTACTTTAATTAAAATGATTCCCTATTAATTAATTGAGTGGCTATTAATTTATTACTCTCCACAATGCTCGAAATAATACAGAACAAAATTATTTAAAAAAATATCACAAAAATTCTCGAGTAACCTCCACTTATTAAAAATGGATAAATTAAATCAATTATAAAAAATATATACAAACATACCAAACCAAGCACATATTCTAATGAAACTCACCTGTACCTTATTTATTCTTAATTTAGTCTACTTATAGTTGGTAGGCGGTGTATATCTCTCTATCTGATAATCTGATACAAAAAACTTCTCTAACGTCAATACAAAAGCTACCTATTCAATAATCTGATGATTGATTGATTGTAGGATTAGCAATTTTTTCTAATGTTGGTTGGCACTATACAAATCACAGATAAGTAGAAGTAAGCAGCTACTGTATAAGCATTAAGTAGAAAGCATAGCCGATAGAGAGGGTGGAGAAAGAATTTACAAACAAAGGGTTTTACTTTTCGTGATTGTCTTGAGGAGGATCTATCTTGATTATGAGAGGCTGGTTGAGATCAACCGGAGATTCTGAAACAACTGGTAACCCTGGTGAGCCTTCAATGCCATCTATATCTTCATTTTCAGCCAAAGCCTTATCTAAAGCAGACTTGGCAACTTTAGTTACGCATATCATCAGAACCGCTGCACATACCCAAAATCACTCAGAATTCAGCCCCCCCCAGTTAAATTGTTCGGCATGAACATACTTGCAATGTTCAACTTATTTTCCAGGCTCAAGATTTTGACTAACATAATTAATTATCTGTAATTAACTATAGCCACTCTAATACTTCCATTAGTAATTATGGTGTATTGTATTAAATATGTTTAATATAATTTAGAATATTTCAAAATAACAATAATATACAAATAGAAGTATAAAAGAACAAAATTTAAATGAAAAACTTGAACTCACCCTTGAAACGTTACTCATCACACCTCTAAAATAACTTAGGCATAAAAGACAGCATATGAGGAATTAAGGCCATGATTAGATATTAATGTCTTAATTTGGATGTGCCAAGTAATAGAAGATTTTATTCTTTCCCTCATACGCCATAAAAAAATTCAAGTCATTTTTCCTTTTAGCCACCTAAAATATAATGGACTAAGTGGTTGCTAAAACATAAGAGCAACGCCCCCCCCCCCCAAAAAAAAAAAAAACAAACAAAAAAAGAGCAACAAGCAGATTATGTGAGTCTCAGCCAGCACGGGACCACAACCAATGAGTTGGTAGCAGAAAGCGCTAGCGAGCCAAACTTCACGTGCAAAGAAATATAATAAACTTGGGTAAGATTAAAGAAGAAAGTTAGAAGGAAAAAGGTTTGGGACCGGCTAGCTGCCAATGAAGTCAGGCTCCCAGAAATTTCCTCCAAAAGGCCAGAAGTTGCCAGTATCTATTTTTAGTGAAGTTCTGCATTACTCTATTCGCCCCAAATTCTGAGGAAATTTTAAAGTTTGGACCTGTTTTAAAATATTACCCATGCAGTGTGCAACATGCAACATATAATGGCATGCATTACATGCCACACAGGCAATATGAAAGTTACAATGCAGCAGGGGTTGCAGTGCCCAGTGTTCCAACTGTGCAGTTATTAACTATTTATGTTTATATTTACATTAGACATGCATATTCATATTCCACATTATAATTTGATTAGGCAAACATCTTCTGACAAAGCAGCTTCCAACAACCAACATTTTATCCACGACAGATGTTTTCAGGACATATGCATTACATATGAAAACAATGTAACTTACCAGATACCACAAAGCCAAGAATGACAAATGCCTGCACCCAAAAAATAAAGAAATGCGTTATCTTTACTTAATAAGAGACAACACACATCAATTTGATCCAGTCAAGAAAATCAGAAGATTGCACCATCCATGGCATCTTAGATGTCCATCAATAGAAAAAGATAAAGCATTACAAAAGACATTAAGGCTAACAAGCCCGTAGAAGGCCAACTATAAACGGAATAGATTATATCATCTCTTACCCAACGAGTCTTTGAGAACTCGCCCCAGCCATGAGTTACATCAGAAAGATCTTTGAGAGTTGTTCCAACATATACAAGGGCCAGTGTTATTGGCTGCAACAATATTGTAGGTGTTAACATAACACTGTAACTGGAATGCCATCTAGTGAGCTATAGCAGCACAAGGATGTTAGGTTATGTTCATAACAACCTGATTGGTAATGATGACAGCTCTAACAGAAGTTATTCAAACAACAATGATGACAACTCTAATAATAATAGGGCACTTCACCAATTGGTGATGGCATAAACACTAGGGGACCTTTTGATGGTATTTCAATTTATTTGGTTATTGAACAGAAGTTATACTAATTATACCAAAATATGTACATCCCAACCAAGGAACTAAATTTCCTTTTTTTTCCATCGAAACGACCGAAACGTTTCCGTTTCCTGAGTCACCGATGTGAAACGGAGTTATCGAAACAAAACAGAGTATTTGTTAAGAAATTATGCTATTTCAATTAAAATTGCTATGTTTTGAAATGTTTCGGTAGAAATACTCTTGTTTCAATGGAAATTTTGGTGAAAATAATCTTATTTCGAGTTGTTTCAATAGAAATACTATTGTTTCAAGTTATTTCGATAGAAATACTCTTGTTTCGAGTTATTTCGATAAAAATACTCTTGTTTCGAGTTATTTCGATGGAAATACTCTTATTTCGAGTTATTTCAATGAAAATACTCTTATTTCGAATTATTTCGATGGAAATACTCTTGTTTCAATGGAAATTTTGGTGAAAATACTCTTATTTCGAGTTGTTTCAATAGAAATACTCTTGTTTCGAGTTATTTAGATGGAAATACTCTTATTTCGAATTATTTCGATGGAAATACTCTTGTTTCGAATTATTTCGATGGAAATACTCTTGTTTCGATGAAAAAGTACTAAATTAATTTGAAAAATAAAAAAATTGACAATATAAAAGTAGATGAAAATAGCATTATATCATATATAACACTAAGTTATTTTCTCTCACAAGTCACAACACTTTTATTAACTTCATACTCTCCCCCTTTATTCTTATGACATTATTTTCCTTCATTATCTTTATTTTAAAGAGAAAACTACAAAAATAATATAAAGAAATATTGAAAGGCAAAGAGAGAGAAATATACCTAAAGATAGAGATAGAATTATGGTCAACAGAGAAAGAGACTTAAATATAAATGTCACGAAAAAATTAAGAAGAAGATGGAGAGATAGATGTAATAGAGAGATTGTTGTTGAATACTATTAGGATTTGAGTTGAAGTCCCTACTGTAGTAGTATGTTTACTTACTATTCAATTATAGACATTAATTCAAATTAATTTTAATATAATTTTATATATCTATATAATTAATATTATGTTAAAATCTTTTAAAATTAAAAAAAATATTATTTGAAATTATTTGAAACGTTTCTTAAAAAATCTTCCGTTTCCTCGAAATTTCCGAAACGTTTCGAAATGTTTCCATTTTTAGAGTCACCGAAATAGTACCTCGAAACGAAATTTAGTACCTTGATCCCAACACCCTAATTTCAAAGTCAGAATGTATGCTGATAACCATATACAAATTTACAAACATCACACTCACACATAACCAAAATAAATTTGAAGAGTTCATTCCAGAGCCAATTTAAATTTAATATCTGCCCAAGACGTAAGCAGCTAGCATATACAACATAGGGTTGACCAACAGTGGAATGCATTTGTAGACCTTACCCTTAGCATAGACTATAACCACAACAGAAACTACATTCCTTTCCGAATCAATTGCAATAAAATATTTCTAATATTTTTACCCAAATCATATAAATAATGTGCACATCCACACTTAATGTATGTAATAAATAGGATAGTGAGCACCAGGTCCAATTTATTGTTGAACTGGTACTAAACCCAGACAATATAATTGATCAAAGGTAAATAAAATACCATCATTCCTAACCAGGAAGCCAGCATGTATTCTGCTAATGAAACAGGAGTCACTGACAGGAGGTAATTTAGCATGTTAAATGGTAGTAATGGAACAAGACGGAGCAGCACCACGATCTGTAAAGACGCAAGGAAATTCAAACATGTTAACTATTCAGTTGAAAAATAAAAACAGAAAGCAACACCCAGGAAAAAGTAACAAGCAAAAATGATCAGGATAATAACTCTCATGGACAGTGAATATTAACAATGGTCATGTAATAAGCCATTTTCTGGGTAACAAAGATATAGTTTTACAAACAATCAGAAGTAGGTAAATAATCCCTTACTAAATAAGATTCAGTACGATCCCAAAAGCAAATAACGATGACAAAGGTTGGTAAATCATGCTTCAGATGGATGTTACTCCCCAAAAGGACCCTCTTTATTGAAACATTTCTCGTTGCACTTAATATTAATCTACAGACTTGGTATCCACAAATTGAGGAGCATGCTTATTTGTTCATTGGCCCAGGAGGGGCACAGCACAGCATATGACCTACTGCCATGAAAGAAGACACAACACTATATATTATTTTTAGCCCAGTAAACGTCATTAATACTTTGATAATGATCAATATTCCAAGATGACGTTAAAGCAGAGAGTAGCTTTCTCGTTTTCTTCTAACTAGAAATCAAACAAGAGAACTTCAATGCATCACAATTAAAAGCAGGTCACTAGAGACATAGTTTCGTAACCTACTTGCTTCACCCTGAGCTTAGAGCTTGGAAACAAGAATCCAAACAACAACAACAACCAAACATTTTCTCACTTAGTGGGGGAAACAAGAACAGAAAACCAAATAAAATAAAAAGAAGAGGAACATTACACATTAGACATCGAAAGATTCAAGAATTGCAGACCAGTATTAAGTAACCAATATGAAGTACACATACCTTAAAGCCAGATCTTTGAATTGCAATTGCTACTGATCTAAACTGTGGATAATCCTTCAACCTTGAAACAACAAATGATTTTCCAATCTGTACAGATTGACAACTCTGTGAATTAATCACCTCAGAGGGAACAAACAAGCACCGCAATAAAGAAATACAGAGACCAAAATGCAATCCAATAGGAAGGATAAGGAAAAGCAAGAACCATGTACATGAAGAAAGTGCATCTTGTACTAAACCAAGAGAAAACAAACACCAATTAATTATTCAGGGGCAAGTAGTAGACCAAAGTTGTAAGTTGTAACTACTGAAAAACTTACTGTTCTACCAAGAAGAAATGCAGCTCCCGCACCAACAGTTGCACCAATGGAGTCAGCAACAAAGCCCACGGGAAGCCCAAAAAGATAACCTCCACCAAGCTGAGAGTGTAGTATCAATAAAATGACTCAACAAATATATTATTGGTGTTGCTTTCCATATTTTCCACCAATTGTAAAGGATATTAAAAACAAAATCATGGAAAGTAGTAAATGGCAGACAAGACATAATGTATACAATAAAATCACAAACATATAGGAAATACAAAAGATTGAAATCAGAAATCAGAAATGACAAATGCAAATCCTATAGGATGCAAATAAGTTGCATAAAACTCAGCTAACTTCAACTAGGAATATCAGGTGGTCAAAGATCAAATACTTATAAAGTTATGTCAAAGCAGATAGACAATAGTCATGATATATGCATGTCCTTTTCTCACTATGTGCAACCAGTCAATATAGACCAGTTTCAAACTCAGTAAAGGTTGAATGGGCACAAAGTTTTAACTCACAAAACTATGCAAACAAACTCATCAAAAAGAAGCTTAACTACTCAGGAACGGGAAGAACAACTAGAGCCAAACTTTATAAAAAAAAACATTTCACTGGTGAGTAACTTATTAAGTCACTGAGCTATTGGGTATTAAGTAGATATGTGTAAGTGTGTTGAACTATGTTCCATCACAAAGGAAGAGAGAGAACACTAACCAGTAAATACAATCTTGTATTAGCAAACTACATTATTTTTTCTATAAAATTTTTAATAGAATTATTTCTTACCTACCATTCTGCCTTTTGAACCACATAAACATACCAATTTCCACAATTAGAGTCAAAAGACAATTGACAATTTTTGGTTTGAATCAATATACTACACCAAATTCCAGGGGGAGCTACTGAAAAATTAGTAGACGCTTCTTCTGCCCACAGAAACATTCAGAAAAAAAAATGGAAAAAAATGGACAATTTGTAAGGCACAGTCCACATCACGTACCAGAACTCACATATAAATCATTTAGAAAGTGATGGAGGTGTTTAGGCTCAGTCACTTACATCAAACAATAGACAAACGAATATAGTTTTACAGCGAGATGTAAGTGTAACAATTGTATAATGCAACAAGGTTACCAAGTTCTTAGAAGTTATAAAGATATCATGATGACCCATGATAAATTCAATTTAGGTATCTACATATGCCTAAGGTTGATGATCACAAATACTTAAAAATACACATATCATGCTGGCATATGAGAATACAAAATTATTAAATATAAATTAAATAAGACCTGCAAGAATTGCAAGGGTATTAATGATTCTTACAGTAAGTACTGAAGCAGGAACTGCCAAGACAGTCAAAGGTATGTAAGCAACTGCCCTGAAAATCACCAAATACAAATGAGTCCACAAATTCATGCATTCAAGTCAATCACTGTCCACGTTACTGACTAATATCTGTGCAATTTTCTAATATGCCAACTTATAGTTGAAAAATTATTCTTCTCCATTGCATCGTGATTAAGACAATTTATTAGAGTATGCAACATGCATCATGATTAAGACAAAATTTAAAAGACTATGAAAGTACAGAGAGAATCTCCACCGAAGCTGACCCAAATAAAGTCCCCCCCCCCCGGGCCCCTCTTTCCTAGATAGAAAACCTATGATTCTATCTCCAAATATCCTGCTACCATTTGGTATAATGCTATCAATATCCTCTAGATTATTATCTACAAATTACAGTACTTGAAATAAAGGACAAGCAATCCGTCAGAATTAAATTTTCTAATCTGTGAATTTATTAAATGACATAAAGTGTCTATATATCGAAGCACTACTCAACCCTTATAAAAGCCACTTTTTCAATACTTCAAGTATATATCATAATTTCAGACCTTCATTATCTGTCCAAAGGATACCGAAATCCTACTCAGATGATCTTAAAGATGACAAACATTTTAAGAACCCCCTTTATGATCCTCATTCCATATGAAACAGCCTTCAACACAAGCTAGGGAGAAACGAATTTTACAAAAATAAAATTGTAAGAATCCCAGAAAGATAGTTGCTAGATGGAAATTAAAGGGGTAAAAGATAATAAATTGACTTACAGGACAAGTGGACCCCAGGCCCCAAGATCTTGATCAACCCATAATAAGAAGTTCTTCAATATCTGCAGATCATAAAGGCACGAAGATTAAAAGACACTCTGTATCCAGAATGTTTGAGCAATTTTTCAGAGAAGCAAATCCAAAGGCTATGCTTACAATGAAGATTGAAACCATTTCATTGAAAAGCTTTATTTTCCATTTCTTTGTTGAATTTAGTGACTTCTCTCCTCCAAAGATCTTTTTTTTTTTGTTACAAAAGCAGACCATTAAAAATTATTAAAGCGGTATAAGTGCCACTTTTATTGCGTTTAAATCCGTTGGTTGAAATTCCTGTCGACGATTATTTAATTTGACGCATATAAACCAACCCCATTTCAATTAAGAACAAACATATCTAGAAAAGGAATCCGAGGACAAATTTGAGTGATCAAGGAGTGATCTAAGGTCGCGTATCAGACAATCACCCAATTAAACGAAAATGCATCCACCCCATTTTAACTGAACGAAATTTTCTGGGGAACGAATCAAGAAATGCAAAATCGGAGAGACCCAGAAGTGAAATTGAATGTCAGGTGAGAAGGGCCCAGAAAAAAAAAAAAAGGAACCTTTTCAACTGGGAGAGTAAAGCAAGCTGCGACGATAGCGGCAAGAAGGAGAAGCATAAGAGTAATCCTGAGAGCAGAGCCCCACGTGAAAGCCATGGTTAGCCTGCGACGCCAAGGCCTGCACTCCTCGTCGTCGTCGTTGTAGTCAGATGATGGTTGCTTCACGGATAAGCGAGCCCTCAATCCCCCAAGGTTTGCCAGATTTGTATTTGATCAGTAAACCAAATGCACCGTTGTTTTAGCCCATCAGACGGATTCAGGTCCTCCAAAACTTTCCTTCTCTGCCTATATCTGGCTCCCTTTCTATCCTTTTGTGTTGGAGATGTAATTAATTTTGGAATTATAAAAAAAAAAAAAAATGGCTCAGAGTCATGAATCCCGAGTCCCGACTTTTATAAATCATATTAAATATAAAATTTGTGTAGACAGTAGACGGTAGACAGTCACGCGTGACCTGCTATTATTGGAAATTATAGGTAACGTTCTATATTATATGAAAAGAATGTAATGTTGTCATAGAAAGTTGAAAATTACAATTGAGTGTTTCTACCATTATATTTATTTCAAAATTTTAATCTTGTCAAATGAATAATATAAATTTTTTTAATATAATAATAATAATAATAATAATAATAATAATAATAATAATAATAGCAATCAACCAAAAAAGTTAGTAAGAATGATGTTTATGGTTATCAGCAATTACATAATTTTTTTAAAAAAATATTAAGATAGTGTTTCAGTTAATTCATCTTAAGGATATAGTCAAAGATAAAATAATTAAGAAATTCGCATATAAAAAAAAGTCTATGTCGCTCACCGTATTTCGTTTAATTAGCAATTATATTGATTGTTAAATTAAGATATTTAGATTTAACAGTTGATAAATTATTAGTTAAATAAAGTACCAAACATTTTTAGTACTGAATAGCTATATAAAATCAATAAATTAAATTGAGCATTATAATATAAAAGTAATACATTCACTTTCATAATTTTTTAAAAGCATTAAATCAAATGAAAAGTAATTTAAGTTTTTACGTCAATATTAATTAAAAATTTGTTAATTAAGTTATAAACAAGATTTTATGAATAATGTATTTACTAAATAGATTTAATATTTTGAATAAAATTAATTTTATACTCAAAAAATATAAAAAATATTCATACTGCTAAAATCAAAATTTGTTTCAAATTTTTGACTTTTTTTATTTTTGAAAGAGGGTTGAAGTTAGGGGTGTATACAAATCTATTCAGTACGATTTTTAAAATTCAATTAAATTGAATTAATTTAATAAAATTTAGTAAAAATTCATTTAATTTATATCTATAAAATTAAATTAAACCAAACTGTTTTTAAATTTGATTCTATTTTTTGATTAATTTTTTTAGTCTATTTCAAAAAATTTTTTTAAAAAAATTTAAAATATAATAAAAAATAAATTTAATAATATAAATTTAACATATTTAAAATATTTCAGTTTCATTCAGTTAGAATTCTATTTCAATTAAAAACTATCTCAATTCTATTTAACATCGTTTTTTTTTAAGATAACAAAATCAATTTTAGTCAATTTTATTTAATTTTTAAACAAATTAATTTGATTCGACTGCTCCACATCGAGTCAGTTTTGTGCACTCCTAAACGGTGTGAGGGTGAGGCTTAATCACTATGAGCCTCCACCAGGATTGACGACCATTGTAAGATAGATATGACAATAATTGAAACTAGTTCTATCAAATTATGCAAATTTTAGTTAATAAACTAATAGTTCACTTAAATCTTTTGTTTCTTTCTCTTATCCATTTCTAAAAATAAAATCTATCCATCCATAACATCTATGTGAAACTAGATTTAACTATAATCATATTGTTTTGGATACAAAAAAGTGCTGAAATATACATTTAAAAAAAAAGGTTCTCAAATTTAAAGGAATTTTCAATAGCTTATATCCCTTCTTTGGAAGGCCCAGATTCGGTAAATATCCCCATTTGCATTAGATTGTTGTTATTGCTTTGAGAGGATGAAACTTAAAGGAACCCACCAAAAATCAGGAGTATTTTAAGCTGCTGATAGCATCCCATAGAGTAACTTGAAAGTTCACTTCTTACGCCAAAAACCAAAAACCAAGAAAACTAAAAAACAAAAAGGAAAACAACAATGGTAGCAAAATTGCCATGGGTTTGCCATAGGAATAAGAAATGAGGGTTCGCGCCAACTTGTAGAAATGGGTGCTTCTGTTACTAGAGATCCATTGCTCACTGCTGAGCATTAAGATCGTTGGTAATTATTTGGTAGCATCATCAATGAGTGCTGGTCCTACTTGTAGGAGCTGTCCAGTACAATCACTGGACTCGTTCACCAAGAATCAAATCAAACGGCACACAAAATTCTTACCAGAAACTGAAAGGGTCGCAGATAAATTAACCAGAAAGCTTTGAATTTGAAGTTTCACTTTCCTCATTAATTCTCAACAGCATCCTTATAAGTTGGTTGTTTGAAGCAATGATTTGAAAGTGATGGTTAACTCATGCCCAGATTCTATTTTAACGTAATTTCCTGCCAACAAGGAAATAATGATTTGGCTTCTCTAAAGTGCATCATGTGTTTGGAAGTGAATAATATACCGTTACCTACTTCCACTTAATTTTCTAAACTTGTCTATTTTAACTCAAGTAATTAACCACAATCCCATATAGATGGTTTTCATGTCATAACTCATAACTATACTGCTTCAGATTGAAGCCCACAGGTATTCAACCAGAGAAGAATGTGCAGACAATGAATAGCCTTTGAACTCTGATATTAATTTTTACTAGTAACGTGTTTTGAGGAGTTTAAAATCCTCAGCTAATCTAGAAGTGGAATAAACTCATGTATACAGAACTTTTGCTGACAAAATTATGAACAAAAAAAGAATGCCAAGCCTAATCTTAGAAACAACAATGATCCAAATATGGTCGACACTTCCTCAAATCAGAAGGCTTAATCCAAGCGCTTGCTAGGCTGTTTTGTTTTGAAGTATAAAGTGTGCATTATTCCAGGGCATGCCTAGACTTACCTCTTGTGCCACTTTGGGGGCAAAGTATAAGAGCTGACCATCTCTTCTAACTGAAACTGCAAGGCTAATGGCTATCTTGCACACAATGCATTGAGCAGAACATGAGCTAACATGAGGTCCACAAAATATTGATGCCCAATCTGTCCATCTCGCCACTTCATCTTTGCTGGAGCCCTTCCATAGTGAACTCCATCATTGCACCGGTTATCAAAATGCCATGGAAATGTCATATCAAAGTTATCAATCACGCCAGATACAACCCCAGCTTGCTTCAGTTTCTCTAAGAATACATGGTTGAACACTTCCATCTTGTTGGGATTAAATGCTAGCGATCTTGCATATCCACCAGTCGCAATTGTGGTCCGGTAAAAGACTCTTGGCCAAGTTAAACCCCTTTGCCTCACTGTCTTCATAACATCTGCCCAAAATGATGCTGCATACTTTGCTCCAACAGAAAATGCTCTCACATTACGCCAGTGGACACCATCATGCAAGCCAGAGTTCATGATCACAGTGTCTGGGATAGTATCTTCTGAGAAGTACATCTTCAGCAAATTTTTGAACCCTTCATCTCTCAGAGAATCCAATCCTAGATAGTTTTGTGTTTCATTCCAATGGCCATTGAAGATGCTTGTAATCCGAACTGTTTGAGATGGGTCTTTTGGGTTTGAAAAGCTCATATCAAATCTTCTAGGGACAGAACGTATATGAGGCAAATCTAGAATGAAATTGAGTATATTACGTATTGTGTCAACATGATTTGAATCACCCCAGAAGAAAATCCACCGATTCTTCAAGCAATTCCAAGCAGAATCAGCTGAAAACATCTTGAATGAGCAATGGGTTGAGTATACCCAACCATTACTCTCCAGATTTCCCAAGGAACCATCACACCATGGAGCTTTGCAAGGAAAATCTGGTGCTAGGCATCGGTACCTACCATCATTACCTATTTGGCAGTCATCATTCTTGCCATGCCTTGTCCACCTTCCACACCAGACGTCCTTGCTAAAGTCAGAAGCTTTGCAAGTCTGTAGTTCTGGTAACCGAGCTCTGCTTTTGTAGAATCTGATTGCAATATTGCGAAGCACTCGATCATATGCAAATCGCCAGGGGGTGAATTTCAGACCTTCGAAGTGTCTATAAAGCAGAATTATAGTGAGATTGTAAACCCCATCAAAATCTGGATGAAGTTGAAGCGAAATCGAGTAAGATCCATTACTGAAATCTTTCACCATAGGCCGAGATTTCCACGATTCACCTGAAAGATCAGTCTCAAAGTAATCCCCACCTAAACAGCGAGGGTTCCCTGAATCATCCAATGCTAGGAAACCAAATTCATGTACATCTCCAGCCGATAGTTCTATCAGTTCCCCACCATCCAAACCAGGAATTGCAATTTCAACCGTCTTAGAATCTTTACAAGGTTCTCCTCCAGGAGCTAACCATCGAGCTAGAAGATTTGAGGTGAAGTTGGGCTCTAGTTCACTCGAAATCCAACTCAAATGTCCTTGAACTATAGGATGTATGGGGTTTTGGTGAAGTCTTTCAGATACCCAATTAGAGTTCTTAGCAGAAACTTGTTTATTGTAGGAATCTAAGTGGGTTGCATTGGTTTGGTTTTGGTTTAAACTAACTGGAAGATAGGGAGTGATAAAAGTTAAATTTTCATGGGAATGGGTCAGATTAGGAAAACGAGCCCTTACAGAGAGGTAATCTTGACGAAGCCTCCAAGCTTCAATGAAGTTCTTAACAGTGCAGCCATCAATGCTCCAAACGAGGACCATCCCAACCAAAACCAAAGCTGTGAGCAACCCAAAACGCCAATGAAGGATTGGAGTAGACCAGAGAATCCATTGATTCCCTGGCTTCGAAATCACCACCTTCTCAGGCATCAGAAACGTCCAAGATCACCACAGAATAGCCACAAACAAAACGAAGCACGATATCCCAAAATGCAGAAACCAAATCCAAGACAGTAAAGTTGGTATTTTTTGACGACAACACTCCAAAAGAGTCTCTACAAGGCAAAACTGTCGATTTTCTCGAAAAGGAAAACAATAATAAAATAAAAGGAGGGGTAATAAAACAGCAAATTCGCGTAGAAATACTCGCTAGTCACAACTCACAAGGTGTTTTCAAATTCGGTGATACTTCGGAGGTGAAAGGGGTTGAAGAAGCAGGTAAATAAAGTTGCAGGGCCACCATGCAGTTTGGATATTCCCTTGAATGGTGGCTTCTAGTGAGCAAGGATGAGAACTGGGCCTCATTCAAATTTTTTTTTTTTTTCTATTTTTTCAAGTTTGATTACAGCTGTGGCTTTACCTTCCTTTTCCCTGTTTCTAATGTCTTTGTCCTGCCTTTTAACTTTTGTTCGTCTTCTTAAAACTTCTCCAACCCCAGTGGTTCTCACTTATCGAGGCGGTTAGTAGTGTCGGTCTTAAATACGTAGTCTTTGGAAGTTGGATATAAATATTCATATTTATTTTTGGAAAAAAAAACGGTATCAGGATTTTCATTATGAATCATAATCTATTGATTTTATATATATTTCTATATCGTTCTAATTTTATTTATTTATTTTAAATTAATAGATTAAATTTAAATCTACGTAAAATATTTTCATGATCAATAATGACACCCAAAAAAATAAAAATAAAATATTTAAAACGCTTTATGTTTTATAAAACTACATATTAAAAAGATAATATATGTTTTTAGTATTAATTTTAAAATCCGTGCTCCCAAGATAATCCGGTGGGGACTTTCATGACACAGCAACCTTTCCCATCAGCATATTCTAATTATTAGAAATTTGTTTTTGAAATCATATTTTAATTTTAACATCCTAAAAATTATTAAGATACGCACATTGCATCACGTGAGTGGCATGTTCATGTGAATGAGGCCATATTATTAGTCATCACAATAGTGTTGTCTCCAACGGAATCCAATACATTTACAACTCACATAACTAGGCTGTTTTTTCGTTCTACAAACTTCTGCGTCTCGGTACCTAATTTTCATTTTTTTTCAAAATACTTTGTCTGCTGAACCAATAGCGTATAAGCTATCAAGCATTTTAATGAACAAGCCAGCTGGTAGAGATAGAAACAACGCATCAAGAAAATTAAGCAAAAAAATGTAATTATTTATTTATCTAATAAAACTATGAAATGTAAATATTTTTTTATAACTCAACATTATATTATTAATTTTTTAAAAAAAAAAATTTACATATTATTATTTTATTTAAAAATAAATAAAAACAACCACCTAAAAATAATGCTGTGCTTAATTTTTTTTTTTCATAAATTAAAAGTTGCAGCCTGACAATAGGAGCAAGGATAATTTGGTTTTTCTCTTTGAAGACGATCGTTAAGATTATGATTTAAATGCAGCTAACGCGTTTTAGTGGAATCTGACACAAATATAAACCCCTTTGCATGTGAATTCATTGGTGGGAATGGAAACCATAAATAGGTGGCCGATGCAGTGCTAGCCGTTATCATTTACTAATACCTACATCGCATCGCGGGGAACTGGGTGGGCTAAGCAGGCATGTCTTATTGCATATACTTGTGGGAACAGCTGCAATGAAATAAAGAAGATAAAAGAAGCTTGCTTATCAAACAAAGGCTAGTTACAAATAGGGCAATGACATCGCGGAAAATACCCCGCTCTTTGTTTTTTTTTTTGGGACATGGGAAAAACACCCTGCTCAGTGGTTACCAACTTCACCAAATAACTACCTACCACCACCAGTCATTGTTGGCTCACTCCCATGTTATCTGCCTTTTTTTTATCATAAGACACCAATATTAGAGCATTGAAGGAAAGAAAGAAAGAAAGAAATGTACCGACTGTTGCTTAGGTTGCTTCCCTACCAAAATCTTAAAAACGAATATATGTTAATTCTCATAGAAATCTTGTACTAAAATTATATGTGTACAGGAAAACTAGCTGCAAAATAACGAGATTAATGCCCCTGCATTCCGACAGCAATGTTTACTGGCCCTGCCAACCAAACAGGATTTTCCCTGCGGGAGAAGAGGAGTTTCTTTCTTTCTTTCTTTCTTTTTTTGTTACATATGAGCTATCAACTGATTTGCGCAGCAAACTTCCTTTTGATGTAAAAATAAAACTATTTTTCATAAAAAAATTAATAAATATTAAAATATGTAAACCTAACAAATATAAGGCTGAAAATAACAACACAACAGATATATAGAGGAAGAACGGCAGCGGGTTCCAAAATAACCGCCACCAAAAGCCAGTGAAAATCGTGGAGTAAAAGGAACCAAGATTAAGTCCGTGGATCATCCCAGCCTTTAGGCCCCTCTCTTTTTACGAAGTCAATAATAGCCTCAACAGCTTCATCAACTCTGTTAGAGAGTGAATGATTACCATATTCAATCTCTACTTTCTCTGCGCCTCCCATTGCTCTGCATAATCTGCATGGTTTTAAATGCACCGGATGACTTTATCAGAAATCATATATCTCATTCATCTCTATCTTCCCCTTCTCCCAAACCACATACAAACAGCTGGAGAAACTAAGACCCATTATTGCACTTCTTCTGTCTTCGGGTAATTGCAAGAAGAACAAAAGATAATAACAAAATTGATACCAGATAGGAGTACAGATTTTACCGCTCAACCAATAATTTCCTATCAACATAATCGGGCACATTTTCATCAGACATTGAAAATATAACCTACAAAAAGCCGTGGCATATCACAATGACAACTTTTCACTTTTCAACATAATTAAGTAGTTCTCATATCCCTGTTTCAAAATAAGTATAAAATTAACTTTATTTTACAAGCACTGACTTACTATTTAAAATAACCTGAGGCAACATCATTTATGCTAATTGCTTGGTACCATTGAGGCCAATAATGAGGGCCACCACAGATGAGTTCATAGTTAAAGATCGAAATACTTCTCTCTGTGCCTCCCAAAATTGTCAACTAAAATTTTTTTTGCCGTCTCCATTCCATATACTGGAAAAAGAAGAAAGGTGATTTCTAACTTTATAACTACCAACTGACTGGATTGCAGCAAATGACTTCAACCAAGGTTCAATTTAAACCAAAGGCTGTATAATTTTTGGATCTGAAGAACCTAAACAAAAAGGAAAACAAAGAATTATGTTACAAAGACATATGCTTGCCTGGCATTGCGTGCCACACATCTGCCCAAGTCTTATCTTCAATTGATCATCACTCAGGTCAGAACTGAAAAAGTCATCATCACCATTATATGCACAAAGGGAGTGATACCTGCAAAAGTAATAGGTTCTTTATGAACATGAAAATACTATTACCTTTTCTGCATTATACATCTAACCTCTTAAATTTTACCCAATAATGAATATAGTGAACCAACATGTGCCATTTCAAAGTTAATAATATGCTTATACTTAGACTAGCACTGTGCACCGCTAATTGAAGAGCAAAAGATGTTTTTGTAATTGAATTATATTATGAACCTTTTGAATCAATGCAACAATCACATAACTGCTCGGCAGTTCCTATTAGTTTCAATACTGGTTCCGTTCCTATAAAAATTGAGTAAACTCACCTATAGGCAGTTATTGGGGAATTAGGATCTGCTACACTTGGCATTAACTCCAGACCTCGGCCTTCATTTATCATGTTAGCAGCCAACTCAATCATTGAAGCAGTCTCAGGAAGGGTAGCTCAATATTCCCTGTCACTATATAGCCAAAGAATAGACTAAACAATAAAACAACAACCCTTTTTTTATTTGGTACATTAAAATCCCTCATTTCAATTCTCAGAGTCTCAGACATGAAATTAAAAACCATATTGCCCAAAAAAACTACTGTAGCCAGTACGTCCATCAGTAGGAACTGAACCAAGCTTAAATGCATATGAATTAGAAAACTTTATGATATGGAAAAAAAAAGGTGCAATATTATAAATATATTTGCTAATCTTTAAAAAAGGTCGATTACCCATGAAGGAAGACCTTAGGCCACAGTACTAAATTACAACAACCAAACTTTGTTTCTAAGTGAGTACAGAAATCAACAAGTGGAAAAATGGCAGCTCTCAGTATATTTGCACAGAATGAAACTCCGAATGATCATCCTAATTCCTAACAGTGTTTTTGGGCTTTTGGCTGATGCCATGTCAGTTAGACAAGTCATTTGATTTCTTCAATGGCCAATTGCCAACCATAAACACCTGCACCATCTCCCATCATTTTATTGCAACTACTAATAATGCATTAAAAAAAGAAGTGTTAAGGTGGAATAACCCTAACCTGAACAATGTATTCAATAAGCCACAACCAGGCCAAAAAGAACAAGTCCTATCTGAAAGTCATAAAATACAGAAATCCCAAAGAGATAAAAAAGAATACCGAAACAACAAACACTATATGCAGCAACGAAACATCCAATTCCCAAAGTACTCTTAAACTCTTCCAAAGGCTTCTTTTGGCTGTTTGTTATACAATCATTCATATCAAGCCAGACTCTACTTACTTCTCTAACTCTTCACTTATTCTTTAAAAAAGAGCAATCTCTAAGCAATATATCTGTTTTTCCATTTTGAATTAAGATATAAGAAAACAAGTGCAAAGTTTTGAATGACTACGATGATTTGGACTGCCAAACATGTGCATACTTTTCTCAGTACAGTTATAATTTTATTAGATGCTAAGATTACTACTACCTCATCTATATGATGAAACCCTTGAAGCCCCATGATTGATTTTGATGCACTAAGCCATTCCCATTCCACATCACCAGCTAACATGACTCCCTTGGTATACAAGGCCAAACATAAAGACTAGCAGATCAAGATACAGCTACTCTCCCAAAAATGCTTCGTTCGAATTTTCTATTTCCATTTTGATCTATTAAGGAAGGAAAATGAAAGAATGTAGGAGAGGAAGATTGCAAGAAAAAATGAAGTAAGTTACAAGATTGAGCCATGAATATTCTGAATTCTGCTACAAAGATTACATAAACTTAGCATTCGAACTTCCATAACATGGATATGCCTCCGTCCTAATCTGTAAATGTGCTAGAATATGTCAGCACATCTCAAATAAGAAAGACATGGACGCAGCTCAAACAAGCATCATTTCCTCCTTTTTTTTTTTTAAATACATGTAATTTGGGGAAATCAGTTCTTCTATGGCTATTCAGACATAAAGAACCAAACTATGAAAATTTATTAATTTTAATGGTATGAATTCAATAATGCCAAAGTATATTAGATGAAAAAAGGAATTGTATGTTACTGTTGATATTAGTTTCTTATACAATAAATAAAACCTTGATGTTGATCTTACTATCACTACATCATTTGATAGTTCATCTTTCATATGTGTGTGTGTGAGAGCCATTTAAATTATAATTCCATTTCATGTAACTTCCTTTAGTGTTTCGGGTTTTAGCAATATTATCTTTGAACGCCATGTTTAATAACCATGGGCATGCTTCACAAGAATCATATCACAATTGTACCATTAAGTATCAGGGATTTCAGGCCGACTATGGAAGAGTTCTATCGCATACAGACCATTTAACACCATATATTATTGATTTAGCAACATGCTCCTGGTGAGACAAAAGGGAAAGCTATTCCAAGGGAAGACGATGATACTCTCACAGGTACTAGGATCAAAATACTAGCACACCCGCAAAATAAATTATTTCCTGTGGTTTTCTAAAAGTATCCTTATATAATAAAGGATAGCAAACCAAATCAGGTGAACCGACCCAGTCTCAAAGACAGGAAAAAATTAGAAGATTAAGCCTTCGCAGTTGAACTGTCAGAGATTGCTCATTATAAGTTCCATAATCATAATGCTTTGAGATAGGACCTCATTCAGGGAGGACATGCATATGAATGAAACTTCAGAAAGAAGTTCAGAAGTGATTGACTATCAACAAGCAAGTACCTGAAAGATAGCAGCACGAACAGCGCGGGTGCAAGCTACATTAGTGCACATATAATACATAATATCCTAGGTAACAAGTCCAAATAAGACAAAAGTTAATTTCACTTGCATGTTGCAAGTAGGGAAGTGGAAGTAAAGCATGGTTCAGGACTTAAAAGCAACAATCAGTAACCTGACAGCCAGTACTATGCCCAAGTAGTATCACACCTTCAGAATCTTCTTTGTTAATTAAATAATTTATTAGCTGATCCAGCTCCTTAGCATCCTTCAACATGAATTCAACAAGGCATCTTCAAACCCAAGTATCTAGATATTAACCCATCAATTAGATGGAAATATTCACGTTACACATTCCAGTTAAACTCTCCAGAGAATTATTACAGAATACTATAGAAGATATTAGGCCGTGAAGACTTGAGAAAGGAGGTCTTTAATGGCCACAATGTTGAAGCGTTGCCACCTGAGGCTAGCTCAGATGGTTGGGGAGTGGGGGTTTGGGTCGAGAGTCGGGTGTTCGACTCTCTCACATGTACCAAAAAAAAAATGTTGAAGCGTTCAAAATTGAAAAATTGGCAAAATATTGTAACAGAATCCAAATATCCACTCATCGAAGACAGATTGGAGATTATGCTACGTCCCCAGGCACTGCTAATTTTTTAACTTCAAAAGGAAGGAAGGGGAAGAAACTAAACATTTGAGTTACCAACACACTTTATTACTTTGACATTCTTTTTCTTTTTTGGATACATATTTTGACATTCTTTTTCGCTAATAAGACAATCAACCAGCACAAATTTGTAAGCAAAAAGTATGCCACCTCAACTGTCATTACAATCAGTTATCTTAAGCCGTAAAATAAAATCCTCACCTTCTTACCTTCTTTTTCCCCTTTTGTTTATCTTCTTTCTCTCCATCTTACTCTGCATCACATAATAAACCAAAACTGCTACTCACTACTCTAGGGACAAACAAAAGATGGCATCCACAAAAACTTGACTGCAGGCAGCAGAGAAATAACTGTGACTTCGCTCTCTGTAACCATTTCATAAACCCACGATTTTACCTCTTCCCATCATCAAATTTAAGATTTTCATTTTCGTAGGATTCAGGAAGTCCTACCTTGACTCACGACCAACCTTGTCATAATTGGTAAATTCTTGGTTGAGTTTGAGTGGATAAATTTATAATTTTCTTGGTTATTTAAAATTATAGTCCATCACATGTTGCTGCATCAGTTTACTGTATTTCAGATAAACATTAGGCTCCAAATATTTGATAATAATGAAACAATTGAATATGTTGACTATTGTCGTTTTTTTTTTCGTGAGAGTACCAAATCCAATGCTTTCATTACATTACCCGCCACAAGGATATGCTTTCACGAGCACAAAGGCTATACTCTATCAAAAGAAAAGGGCATTTCTCAACATATTTTGAATTTGAAATAACACCTTCAATTGAATGTTAGTGGCATTCTAAAGGGATTTACTCTAAATATTAAGTAGGAAGAGAAATTCGGGCTCATAATGAATAGAATAGATCAGCCTAATTAATCTCACCAGAATTTGTTGTAACTTGTAACACTTTACATTACAACAGAAACAGCAGGGGTAAAGATCTAATAGTTTACTTGTTGCAAGCTGGAGGTGCCATATCCACTATATGAAGATGACATAAGAAACTGAATTAGTGACCATTTCTCACGGTCCAGAGCAATTTCCAGAGGTTCCAAGTATCTGTAGGAAGTGAAGAAAATGGGGTCAGAAAGAAACTCTTCATAGATTCACATCAATGGCATGTAGTCAAAATTCTGAATCTGAAATGAATTGATTAAAGAAGTTAACAGTCAAAAAGTACAGAAGATCTAAACTCATTCTCCTCTGGAGAAGCTCTGGGAGATTAAGAAAAAACATTTGTTGGATGACATTATACAATATCAAACCTACGCAGTAGCAAGAAAACCATTTGTTAATCCACCAATAAAAATGACTTGCTGTTTGTAGTCACCAGTCTTATATGCAACCTGAAAATAAAATGAATTATCATAAAGCAGTCAACCAAAAACAGATGGGGAGAAAAAAGGAGGAAATTTGAAAAGTAAAGAACTATAAAGTAGAAAAGATAATGATGGAGAATGAGTTATGGAAAACTGGCCACAATATGGAGAAAAGAATTATAGAAGCCAAAAACTTGAAATGCAAGTTCCATTGGTTTCAAAAGAATTGTAAAGTCTGAGGAAAACCATAACCATTTCAAATTGGAGTTACATGGTTCAAAAGAGGAGGAAAAAAAAATGAAGAGGAGTTATTTTTCCACAAGAGAATGGCCCCTCATCTTTCTGAAGGAACTTCTGAAGTAGTCCAAACACAAAGGCCACTCCCAGGTGAAAGATGAATTATCAGCTCCCTTATAAAACAAGGAAAAACCAACAATCACCATTAGAATTCAAACATCCAAATACGAGTGGCAAAGTACAAATGAACAGCTCTTAAAACAGAAACCAAAATGTACATGATGTCAAATCCAAAACTATCATCATAAACAATGAAGTGCAGCATTTCCCCATCATCAAGAGGAAACGCCACTACATGATGATGATTCTTAATAATCAAAGTTTCAAGCTTTACTACAAGAAAATTTTCACCTCATATAATTAAAATCAATTATAAATTCATCATATTTCAAGGCCATATGAAAGAAGTTATAAAAAACCTGCTAATTATATTTTAACATGCTAATTTAGTACATTTTACCGTTGAACTTTTACCATTTTGGACAATGAAGAACATATGCATCCTCAAACCAGTTAGAACAAACATGGCTGATCTTGCTGCCCATTGAGTCTAAAAGCATTCCATTTCACTTATAGATATCATAAAAGCTTGGTTATAAGGAGAAGCCGTTGAAGAAGTATAATTGTCTAGAAAACTAAATTGTTCAACAACAACAGCAACTAAATCTTTTTTTATTAGGTGGAGTAGGCTACATTGATCAAACGACGTCACAGTGCAAGGAACTAAATTTCTTTTCTTTTAAATCGAAACGATCGAAATGTTTCCGTTTCTTGAATCACCAACACGAAACGGAATTATCGAAACGAAACAAAATGTTTGTTAAAAAATTATACTATTTCGATTGAAATTATTATGTTTTGAAATGTTTCAGTAAAAATACTCTTGTTTTAGTGAAAATTTCGATGGAAAAACTCTTGTTTCGATGAAAATATTCTTATTTCCAGTTGTTTTAATAGAAATACTTTTGTTTCAAGTTGTTTCAATGGAAAAGTACTAAACTAATTTGAAAACTAAAAAAATTGACAATTTAAAAGTAGATGAAAATAGTATCATATCATATCTAACACTAAATTATTTTCTCTCACAAATCACAACATTTTTATTAACTTTCTACTCTCCCCCTTTGTTCTCATGACATTATTTTTCTTCATTATCTTTATTTTAAAGAGAAAACTACAAAATAATAAAAAGAAAAATTGAAAGACAAAGAGAGAAGAATATACCTAAAAATAGAGGTAAAATCATGGTCGAGAGAAATAAAGACTTAAATATAAATGCCATAAAAAAATTAAGAAGAAGATCGAGAAATAGATGCAAGAGAGAGATTGTTGTTAAATGCTATTAGGATTTGAGTCAAGGTCCCTACTGTAGTAACATGTTTACTTACTATTCAATTATAGACATTAATTTGAATTAATTTTAATATAATTTTATATATCTATATCATTAATATTATGTTAAAATCTTTTAAAATTTTAAAAAATATTATTTAAAACGTTTCGAAATGTTTCCGTTTCTGGAGTGACCGAAACGGTACTTTGAAACGAAATGTAGTACCTTGCCACAGTGGCCTATTAACAATAAAATTAATACATCTCATATTCATCAATTTTTTACTTTCCTCCATCAGTTTCACTTAATCTCCAAAGTGCAGCCTTAAATAACAGGTTTCTTTTTATTTTACATTTTTTATACAGGGTGTGAGGTAGGGAGAATTTTTCTAAATTCCTGAGAAACTGAAGTTGAAAAAGTTAAATTTTCATATTTGGTTTTTAAATTTTAAAACAAAATTCTCAATAAATATAGATTCCGAGAAATGACTTTTTAGAAAGATTCTCACCAAAAAAAATTTATGTAAGAAAGTGGGAATCTAAATTTTCTATGTTATGAAAATCTTTTTTAAATGTAAAAAATTAAAAAAAAAATTATTTTGTCACTTTCTATTTCATCTCTCTTACCTATCTCTCTCATCCTCTCTTTCTCGTCTCTCTCTCTCTTACTTTCTCTCTCATCCCTTTATCTCTTACTTTCTTTCTCATAATCTTTCTCTCTTTCCTATTATTTTATCTATTATCTCCGCACTCACTTTCTCTCTCTAACCTTAACATAAAATTCCATTTGTTACATAGATTTAAGGTGATGGAATGGGAATGTCCATTCCCATTCCATCATATAAAGTGTTCGGTGTAACGCCCCAATTTACGTTACGTAAAATAAACATATTTTTTCTCGCAATCAGATATTTTTCATAAAGATGCACAATTCAATTCTTTGTCATTTCTTTCATGTATACATAATATACAGAGCAAGTTTATAAACATCAAAGTGCAGCAAAAACGGGGATCCTGCTTGTAGCGTTCAAAGTACTTTAGAATACAAACACAATATAATTCAAAGACCGTGAGCCTTAGAAACAATATAGACTCACTCACAGAATATGTCACCTAACTGATCACCTATAGAGCATCCCCTATTCGGTACCGTCACAAGTCATACAATCCGTCGATATTCATCCATACATATAAATACATATATATTAATGCATATTCATCAAATACAATGTAGAATTATCAAGCAACTCGCCATGAGTTTTACGCTTGCCATAATTATCAAACAATTCGCCATGAGCTTTACGCTTTCCATTCAATCTCATTTATAATATGACATGCATCATTTTCACAAGTATATAACTTTACAAATCAATGCATCATGCACATAATATTCACTTTATCAAATAATGATAAATACATTTAGAATCACATATTCAACGAATTCCAAAATCTATTTCTAAAATCATACTCTTCTTAAACTATGTGCGAATTTATAAGTATAACAGATATTTTAACACATTTAATAAACTTATAATAGCATAAATATTTTGTAAACAGAAACAATTATACATTTATAGTTCAAGAAGAATATGGGTAAGTCATAGAAAGAATTATCTATTCATAAAGTAGGGCTCCTAGTTGAACAACCTTAAAATGTACTTTTTCAATCCGAATTTGACCGATTAGACTTCAAAAATGTGTCCGGAGGATCCAAAAACTTAAAAAATGACTCCGAGAGTTTAATTACTATTCACAGTCATAAAACATTATTCACTGCCGAAAAATACTATTCACCAAAAATAAAAAGTTGTCAGATAGCTGAAAAATTTCATATTTTAAGATTTATCTAACTCCTAAATATATCTATGGTATCAAATTTTCAATTAGATGTCTCGAAATAAGAGTTTCAGAGTTTACCTTTTTCTGAAATTTTTTACTTCAGATCTACGGCGATTCAACGGCTGATTTAAAAAATTAATCGATCAAAACTATAGTATTCTCCGTCCTAAATTCAGTGGTATCCTTAGTTTGAAGATCGGAAGTTAATAAACACTTCAGATTTAGAGAAAAATTGAAAGTTACTATTCACACTATTTACTCTCACTATTCATCAATTTTTAGTTTTTTTGAAATTCTAGTAACCTCCGTCTCCTTATCTCCCTCGTCCCCTTTTTTATTTTTTTATAATAATAATAATAGTAATAATAATAATAATTTAATAATTGAATAATAGGATTTTCTTTTATATATATTCACATAAATTCTGTTTTTCATCTTAAAATATACTAAATTTTTTTAAAAATTTTCATTCTCATAAATCTTTAGTTAAACTCTTAAATTATGATTTTTTTTTATAAAAATCTTAATAAAATAAATCATAAAATAAATATCTTTATTCATAATAAAAGAAAGAATATTTCTAAAAATATAACAAAATTTATTAAAGGTCAATATAATTATTTTAATTACAAATATACTTACTTTTAACATAATATAATCATTTTTAAATAAATAAAAATATATTTATTTATAATAAAATATTATCATTGAAAAACAAAAATCACGGGATGTTACATTCGGTTGTAAGAAACCACAACACATGGAACGTAGGTTACTTTATATGAGGGAGAATGCATTACCACTGAAATTCGATGAAAAAAGCCAAAGGGAGTGGAATAAAATTTAAAATATCGCTCTTTTTCTTTTTCTTTCATTAAATAGACAATTAAAAAAAGTTTACAAGAACCTTTTGTGACTTGTTGATAATGCTTGTCATAGTGGTTGTTGACAAAAAAATAAATAAATTTAAAATGTTATTTATTATTGATAAATGAAATAAAATAAATAATATTTAAATTATTTTTTAAAATCATTAATATTTTTAATAAAATTTTTGTATTACTAATTATTTTTTATTTATACTCTTTCTAAATAACTTTTTAAGTTAAAATAATATTATTTTAATAATTTTATTTTTCAATAGTATTTTTGTTGCTTTCTCTTCTATTTTTACATGACATATCAAATATAGAAAAATAATAAAAATTTTATTTTAGTCTATTCTATATCGTACTAAATACAATTTTAATAACAACATTCTATTCCATTTTATTTTATTTTTAATTTTCATTCTCTTCTTTTAACACCAACCAAACGAGACCTGAGTAAGAACATTTTTTAACAAGTACTAAAATTTTTTAAAAAATTTTCTTATAATCAGATGTAATAATAAAAGATTTCAAATAAATATTTAAAACCAACTAAATACATTTTGTATATTTATAATAATCATCATTTTTAAAAAATATATTTAACAAAAAATATAAATTTTAGAAATACAAAATCTTAGTCCCCTAAAAGTAAGCTTTTTCGACAAAATACTAAACTATCTTTTAAGCCCACATAATTCTATTTGGACATCACTTCTAAAGAGTTGCTGTCTTGTGCCTACTGTAGAACTCTGCTTTAAAGAAGCACTTGTGAAGTTGTTTGTTATTTGAACATCTTGCAAAAGTTACCATAAACAATTGCTTTGTTGGATCGTGTGTTCGGTATTTATTGTGAGGAAAATGTTCAAAATGACACAGTGGACATCATAATGTTGAATAGAGGACATATGTTATCTATTACAATCAATATTGTTTACGGTTTTTTTTTTCCATGAAACTAGTTGCCATTATACTTCATCTATGAGTATATAAAGAAGGCAGTATAACAATTAATCATAGAAAAAAAAAAAGAAGACAAAAAAAGGCAGCAAGTTAAAAATATATAGGCTGGTTTTAAATTTTCGTGGAAAAAAAATGCTCGGTCATATAATTACATAATTTTGCAAACCTACAACAGGTGCTCTCGAGAAATCAAAAATGAAGCATCTAACTTCAAATTTACCAATGGGAAGAACTTTTATTGTCACAAGACCACATCCTCCCTTATAACTGAAAACCTGAAAGCACGTTGCTTTTTTAAGGAAAAAAAAAGGCCTCGAGGACAACGATGAAGGCACAAACCAATCCACAGTAAACCTAGTCACCTAAAATTTCTATGTTAGTGAATAATGACACTAAAAGGGACGTGGAAGATGATTGGTTTAAATGCTGAGACCAAATCAACACAATTGACATCATATGAGAAGTAACAATAAAACATTTAAATCTCACTTCATAACATGAATGTAAGGGATAAAAAAGGCCACAAATTAACGGACCTGAACAGGGTTCGGACCACACTTGAATAGAACCCCGCGGAATTGATTTTTTCGGACAACGGGGCCGGCGTTAACAGCCGTAGCGGCGGTGGCGGGATTAGTGGCCATTTTACAGCTCTCTGACTTATCGGAAGGACATTTGTGGACGAAGACGATGAAGATGACGAAGATAAAGAAGACTAGGAGGAAGAAGAAGTCGCAGAAGACAGAGATCCATTTCCTTATCGCCGAGTCTCTACATGATGTCCATCGCTAGCAGAAATTTAGGGATTACAGTTACGATTGCTCTCGACGAAGATCTTCGTAGACACGAATAATACCAGCCAAGTACCAGTGGATTGTCGCCTCGGAGCCGGCGATGGAAGAGGGCCATGAAGTCCAAGTCACAGAGCATGGGAATAGCAAGCGCACTCTCACCACGTGGAAGAAATAAAATTTGAATAATGTTTAAATCCCATCTCGCGCCATGACCCGCAGTTACCGACAAGGCCCAACTAGGGATGGGCTTACCAAAATTAAACCACTCCGCCTATGGGTCTGGTCTTGGGTTTTTCTCTCTTTTGTTCTTTGCTTGGTCTTGGGCTTGTAAGCTATTAATCTTGCATTTTCGGCGGGCGGGAGAATGTGGGTCTCACATTTTCCTCCTATATATGGATCTGCCATTTTTGTTTTGGTCAACAAGGAATGAGTGGTTCTGGGTCAACAAATAGGCCATGAAATTAAATCAGGAGCTCATCTTCCTTGGGTTTATATAGCCATGAATCTTTTCTGTGGCCAACATATTCACCACTGTTTGGGTTGAATCGGTAAATCCAGTCCAAAAAAATAAGGTTTTTTGGTTCACTAAGTTAAGTTATAGGGTCTAATCCACATTATTACCCTAGTATTCGAGAATTGCTAGAAATCATTGAAGGCAGAAGGAGTTAGTTAATAAACAATTGTATTTTATAAGTGATTTAAAGGTTTTAATTCTATTTTATCTTAAAACATTTTTCTTTTATTTATTTTGATGCCGGCTTGGGAATCAAACTTTTGAAATGCTAATTGGGTTAGTGAGTATACAAGGAGATGTAGTTAAGCAAACCATCGCAGTGTACGGATGGAGAAAAATAATGAAGGGCAGCTATTTTTTTTATAAGAGAGAGGAAATGGCACAAACCCAGGCTTGCAGGCCAAAACAAAATCAAACAGAGAGAGCAGTGATACATGGTTTAAAAAGCTTATTTATTATGAGTTTCACAAGAATGTGACAGGCTTGCTAGCTATCCATAGCTATTATAAAATGGAGAAATGGCTATATGAGACGGACCTGCAATCCCACCACCCCCGTGATGATGATATATAACCTCCCAAACCCACCATTTGAAAGAGTGTACTCTTATTATGATCAACCCACCAAAAAATAAAAAGTTACCGTAGTCTAAGCTAGTTTCTTGGAACCAGTCACTCTCAGCTCATCCCCAACCTAGCTGCTGCTGCTTATAATTAACTTTAAATCCTACCCCATATATATATATAATACAACCCCTCACGACAACCAAAACTTCGAACACCTCGATCGCTACGTATATAAGAGATGAAGAATGCAATGAATATACGAGGGACACACTTTGGTGGTGGAAGGTTGGGTTACTCCATTCATATTCGAAGTGATATATAATCAATTTTGTAATTATGAATGTAAGTTGGTCAAAATGTTATACCAGTTGCGAACAATACTCGTGGACCTCCTCTAACCCCATTTCGTCTAATTATAACCCTTCATTTTATGTTTTTAAAACAAATCAAGGGACCACACACAAACCTACCTCTCTCACTATATATGTGCAGTACCGGCCTGTATATATAATTAAATTTTTAGACAATATTATTAAATGATAAAAAATAAAAAGAAAATTAGGGCTTGTTTGATTTTTTAAAAAAAAAAATTATGTTTAAAAATTATTCTACAGAATACAAATAAAAAAATATTTGATAAATTCTTTTGAAAATATTTTTTTTTATTATTTTAAAAACAAAAAATTTTCACTTGTTTCTTTTTTTTATAAAAAAACTTATTTTTAAAATTTATTTTTAAAATAATAACATAAAACAGTTATCAAACTAATTTTTTTTAAAACAATTAAAAACATAAAATTATTTTTAAAATAAAAAAATAAACAGGCCCTTACTTTCTTTTTGTATATAATTAAAGTGTTTTAACCTTAGTGCAAAGGACAATTGTTTAAAAGCTTCTAATTATTATAACACCAAGAAATAGGTCCATATATATATTTTCAAGTCCTACGACCGTCGTATTAGTTTGTGAACATTAAAGCTTGGAATAAACTTAAACTATATGTTTGATGGTACCCATTTTAAGTTTTAAATTAATTAGTGTTCTTAATGCGTTTTCCCCGGCCCCTCTTTTCCCCTCCCACTCCACAATATTTTCATGAAATCATCAATACTTCCTAAAAAAACTTGTTGACAAATGCCAAGATATCGAACACAAACGCATCTGTCTATGGACGCTCTTATTTGAGTTATAATGATGAATTAATTATGATATGACTATGCACTCAACAACAACAACTCCATGCATTGTTTGCCAAGTGATTAGTGAAATCTTAGAGTAGATGTTAAGTATTTCTTTCAATTTATTAAATTTTTAATAGAGGAGATTATTTGCATAATACATTTTTTTCTATAAAGAAAAGAATAAATTTTACAATGATTTTTATAAACTTGAACTATCATCTTATTAATTAGCTCTGGTCAAGCTTACTGTATATATAAACATTGTCATGTTTCAGACGGCGCAAGTTTAAAATGAAGAATATTATATATATTTTTCCAGAAATTACACAGATATAATAATATATATATAAATAAATAAATAAAAACAAAAACAAAAGAGTTGTTAACTTGCTTGGATAGATTAACAAAAAATTGGGTTAACGACTTAATGCAATAATGATATAATTTTCATTTAATTAACATCACTTGACTCACCACGTCATCTGATTTAGCAGCTATTTGGATTTGTAAATATTGATGATTAATTAACAAAACTATGGCTTCGCTTAATTGTGTTTTTTTTCTCTCTGAGAAATTATTATATATTATTAGAGACGAGATTTATAATATAAAAAAATTAGTAAAATAAAACAATAATTAAAACAGATATAAGCATATTAATATACTTTTGGATGAAATTTACTTCTAACATTCAGATTCTTACATGTTTATATCTATAATTAATTAGTTTGGTCTACCCATTTTCATAAATTAGATATATAGACAAAAGAGATTATATATAAAATGCATATATACATACGAACTTTATACCCAGAACCAAGTGCATAAACTATTCACTGATTCTTACTGATTAATTTATATAAAATAAGACCTAACCCTTTCGCACATGACCAGAGCGTTGACAACTATATAAATATACACATCGAACTTGGAAGATTCTTATCATTAGTCATAATCTTCCATTTTAATTTCTTTTTTAATTCTCTTTTAATAACAGCACAAGACCGGACAACTAGCTAGGCAATAAAACACAAGGAATCTGCACAAATTGATATCAGAAAATGGTCCTTAAACGCAAATTAATGTTCTGTTCTCATTGAGATCTATTGTTGTTTACTTATTTTATATTAATTAATTGTTCAACCAGGTTCTACAACTTTCTCATTTTTTATATGCACCATACACACACACACACATATGGAAGCTGCTGAAATGGAACTCTAGCTAGGACAAATGCACTGAAACATTTGTGGGGTCGTCCTTAGGAATCAAAGGAAATTAAGTGGCTTAAAACAAGAAGCAACCCTTCAATAAATTATATATTCATTAATTGTAGTTTGAATATGCCCTCCTAAAAAGTAATTAATTATTAATCATATAATGGGTTTCTCGATCTGCACGGGTTGGTCCTGTATATGGTAATCATATCTCAGATATCATTGCCTTTCAGTTCGACTTTGTTTGGATGCTGAGAAAATGGTGATCCCTTTAAAGATATATATTATACGTAGTAGCAGTAATAGTAAATAAACGATCAACATGATCAACTTAGTCGAAATGACAACACAATTCATAGTGCTTTTTGATTTGATTTGATGGGGATGTGAACTAGTGAAAAGTTTAATCATTGTTCAATAATATTATGCACGGAAAATCATATAACTGTGAAGGATTTGAATTTTGAAGTGAACTAGTCACTTAAACATTTTCTTATTAGATAAAGTTATTGGAGCTCAAAATTTTCTTTTTATGCATTAAGGGGTTTATTATTATTACCCAGCTCTTGCGTATATAATCATCATTTTATGTGGTGGAAATTGCAAATCTCTATCTCTCTCTCTGCGCATGCACGTGCAGCAGTAGATATTGTCAATTGAAAAGAAAAAGCATCTTATAAACTGAGAATGTTAATATTAATTATATATTTCATGGTTTCAATAAAGTTTATGGAATAATGATTAGTTGCAGTAGCTTTGTTGAGTTTGAATATTCAAAGCAGCCGAGAAAACGATATTACGAGAGAAGGTTTTGGCTAAAGCCTCAAAAGATAGATGTGAAAATACATATAAAAAAAAAAGATTGAGAAATGCCATTTTAAAAAATGATCGTGATGTCCTTTTTATCTTCGCTCACTATTCATATATAGTGCGGCTACCATTTTGAATTTGATACACACACAGAGAGCAACTTTTGGCAATGCACGCTAAAGCAAGCGCACCAGGCCATCAGTTATAAGAAAACAGTTAAATTAACTCTTGTTCTTTTGTAACATTCTTGGCTTTTAAATAGATCAAACGCTTAAAATAAAATCATAACGTTTTTTTTAATGGTTAATTTTAAATCACATTAAGCATGAATTAGTTAATGCATGCATTTATTATAGACGCCACCAACAAAAATGATAAACCTAAAAATTCTCTGCTCAACAAAACCATCACTTTCAACTTAATTGTCACCATGTTTGACAATTAATTAATATCCCTGTACCACAATCTCTAGCATATATAAACCTAGCTTATAACCAAGTTGGTATCCGTTAGATAATGTTAATTATTCTCCTCCTAATGATTATTAGCAGGGGATATCATGACCATTTCATTCACTTTCAGTGCTTTGCTTTAATTTGTTATCTAAAGTGACATAATAGAAATAAATTTAAACTGTCCTTAGGTTTAAGTGCTGCAGATTAAGTGCTGCCAAGTGTAATAATTAGAAGAGATAGATCTTATTTATAATTTTTTATTTAAATGAAATAAAATTAGATGGAAAATGTCCTTGGGCTTAAGTGAGTGCTCCATTAAGAGTAGAAAAAGGCTATGCCATGCCACTTGCCAATATAAGTATATATATATGCTGCTCTACTTAATTACCTTCATTATATAATAAATTAATTACATGGTTAGAAAGAGTCAAACTCATTGAGACCAATGATGAGCAGTGGTCTAATGGTCGTATATATATATAATAACATAAACACCAGCAAATTAAATCTTAATTGTATACATAATGAATAGACAAAGGTCAAAGAAAGAGATTTCAAGCAACCAAATGATGATAATGATATATTTATAACTATATGTAATCTAAATATAATGCTACCCATAATTAACTGCTCTTTGATTAAATTAAGTATATATTACTTTGGCCAGCCTCATTTGTATGTGTTGTACATACAGAACTTATTATTATGCTCAAGCCGCATGTACATCTGATTTTTATTAATTAAAATATGAAATTTAAATTTTTTATATATAAAATATGATTTTAAATATTTAACCAATTAGAATAGTGTAGACATAATACTATTGCTGACAAAAAGATAAATTTTTAATTACACTATATATTACTTCTAAAAATTTATCTAAATTGGCCTGTGAACATAAGAGGGGAATAAAAGGTTCTCTGAAAGTTGTAAGATCAATCAAATCAATGGAGTAATTTCCTCATGAAATTCGCTTTAGACTCTATTTGAAGATACTAATGAATCCTTTTCCTTTTTTTCACTCTTTCTTTCCTTCTATATCTCTTCCCCTTTTTGTTAGGAAGAAAAAAACTATCTTAATTATATTACAAGTTTATACATATTCTCTTGACTTTTATGCCAGTGTTATTCTTAGATTATAGCCTACGGAAAACAGGCTCATGTTAAAACCTCATTGGTTAAAGCAATAAAAAATAAAATGATAAGCATCACTTTTATTACATTGAATATTCTTCTATATATTTTAATTTTTTTTTTCAAATCACTAGCTAATTAAGTCTATATCAATATATTTAAAATTGGAATCTTAAGAGACATCAGATTCCAACATTGAAAATTGTTACGCTTTTCAGTTACCTTTTTATAAATCAAGAACAAGAATGAGTTCCAAAACAGAAGTTTAATATATAGAGAAGTTCAACATAGAGATCCTTGGGTTGATTAATAATGTATAAAGATGAAAATAAAATAATAACCAACTATACATAACTACTTAATGAAAAGACTAATTAATCAACCATAGTTAAAGAAGGAAATTACATATGCGTGTTACAATAATTAATATGTTGATTTTGAGAATGAAAAGTTAAAAAAAAAAATTAATTCAAAAAACTAAACGCAATAGTTTTTTATAATTTAAAGTCATACGTTATAGTGAACTCTAGTGTTTGATGGTAGAATCTAATAGCGAAAATTGGTCGCGTGTAATGAATATAAAATGATTTTGGTCTTAAATTTCCACTAAGTAACATATATAATAAATCTAAAATATATATGAAAGAATTTAATATTGAAAACCAAATAATATCCCAAAGATCATATTAATTTCACTATATCAACTTGAAAGATAATTTAGTTTTGAACAAATCTTAATTACTTAAACAGACAATTACAAATTAAAAGTTTGGAATTTGGGATTTGGTAAACCTCCCAAACTTAAAACAAGTACGTACATATGAACCATTAAACTAAAAATAACCATATATATATATATATATATATATATATATATATATATATATATATATATATATATATATAATGAGTTTATATATATAATTATCTATCAGTACCCCTATTACGAGCCTTTAAATTGCAAATAAACCCAAAATAAGAAAGTAAAATGAAACTTTCTGGCCGACCAAACAAAAGGAATTGTTAAATTCGTTACAATAGTGGTTATTCGAAATGCATGCCCCAAAAGATATATTATCCAAATTATTTGTTCCATTTGTGCCGTACCAACACATACGATTTCCTTTGCTGAGAGAAACCAATTGGACACTCGCGTCACCAAAGAAACACCGACTATATATATATGAAAGACCATTTGCACAAACTACACAACCTAATTAAGAAGATGAATATTTAATAAATATAATATGAAATAATCTCTCTTCATAAAATTTCGAAAATGCTAAAGATTAATTAGTAGTTTTGTCCTTTCACCAAAATATAATATATTTAGGTATCAAAGCCACTTTAAAGGAAAATTCGTTTTGCCCACTGCTTTTTGAAAACAACTAGCTTCCCCCACCCAAATTTGTTGGTAGCCAGTGTAGGTGCTTTAATTTTTATTTTTTAAAAGCGAATAAAGACAAATTAATATTTAATTAAATACTAATCAAGAAAGTTTAATCACAAAAAATGAAGCTTCCTCTAGCATGCATGACCCTAAAAATGAAAATATAAAAAAGTAAACTAAAACAGATAAGAGCACAATCAAACAATCATACCCATATTAATTTTAGGGATTTTTTTTAGATGAAACATCAAATTTTTTTCTCTTCTTAAATATATGTGGAGTACAGTTTGCAGTTTAAATATAATATAAGATCAGATAATCAGAAATGAAAAAGTCGAATACAAATTTTTTTAAAGTAGTAGTATTTATAAATTATGGTTATAGTTGTGTATTTTCTAATTAAAACTTAAGCCAACTAAATTATGCATCCATTAATTACTACTGAAATTAAAGTTAAGGATACACGTTTGTTTGAAAAGCAAAAAATAAATAAATAAAAGCTTCAATTCATTTAAATTTGATAAAAGTATTCATCTTCAATTCTCTCAAAGTTTTCTCTTTCTCTTTTTAATTTTTTTAAAAAGTCACACTTCAGTTCACTGTCCAAACTCAATAACTATCATGACCATCCTTATAGTTGCATTGGCTTCTATATAAACTTGATGATTTTAATTTTGATCGTGTGCTATACAACAAAAAAAAAAAAAAGATTGTGCTTTTATAGGCTTTGCTTGACTTTCATGTTGGCGGCAAGGGGTAAGAGGGCATTTTTTTTTTTTTTTCCTTTTTAAAGCTAAAAAAATTAGTGAGGTCGAAGATGCAATTAAGTGTGGTCCCCATGCACTAAAGGCAATGAGTTTCGATGCTTAAAGTTCGAAGAGCCAAACGTAACTACCAAAGTCTTCCCATTGACCTTACCTTCGCCTAGAACTGGAACCATGCTTTAACTGTATCTGTACGAACAACACCAGATATTAACACGTGGAAGCTCGTGGATGATTTTAGCTTTATAAGATCGACAATTGCCGCCAAGCCTAACGGTCTAGTTATTAAGGATGAAAGTTTTGAAGATATTGAGATATATTTAGAACACAATAAACTTCTTAATCCACTAATTATAGTCTAATTGTGAAAGCAGCGAGTAAATTTAACGAACAAAACAAGAGTGTACCGACATGTACGTGTACGAGAGTACGAACACAATCAGGATGATGTACCAGGAGGAGACCGTCGTAGGACATTAGGACTCGCAAGTAATCTAAGTTAGCAGCAATTTTAGCCTTTCTACGACAGTACGACGATAGGGTGTATTGACAAGTGCCTGTTAATTGGAGGGACTCTTCGAGTGACGCAAATATGGTAATTATTTCCTCTTTCCCAAGAATGATCGTGTCTGGGATGGGCTCTCTTGAATCTCACTACTGCTACCTTTTTTTCCTTTCCTTCATCAATGGTAAATAAAAATATATTTAAATTTTCATTTGTTAAGGGATTGCATGGTGTTCGGATCAATTTGAATACTCTTCAATTAAAATCAATAATTTTTTGTATATTTAATCCCAAAAATTTTACATGATTAAAATTTGTGTCTAATTACGTACCACATATTGTATCCACCACTAGAATATACACTAACATTTTTATGTATTCAATTTATATAGAAATTTTTTTCTGTTAACAAAATTATTAATGAAATTCATATTTATACAATTTTCTCGTAAAAATTTTATAACAATTTAATTTAATGTAATAAAAATAAATAAATAGATAAATTAGTAATAATGAAAATTTAAAATAAAAATAATATAATTTTTCTAAAACTAGATACGACAATAAAATTACTTTCCGTAGCTGGACCATAGACCCAATTAGTGAACACGTGGCAAAGGGTTGTGGCTATATAAATAGCGCGGCTTCCTCGTCCGTCCATGGACTCATCAGAACAACTACTTACTCTTAAGAAATCCTTCCATCGCTTCCCCTTTTAAACTTTCATTTCAGGCCAGATTCCTTCACTCAGTTTCCTCCTCCTAATTAATCCCAATTCTTCATCTTCTCTCACTTTCCAAAACCATCTTGCTCTTTCCCTCACTGCGAATTGCGCCTTCACACTACCTCTACCCCCGTGGTGTGCAATACTTGTTTAGCTCGCCGCATCTCCGACAATAAAAGGTACGTACAAACATAGCTTGACTATGGTGGTCCATTAGAAATTATGCGGGATAAAAACATATATAGATTTGCTTGTCCCCTGTTTTCGAGGTCTCTGTTTTTGTTGGAAAATCTCTCTATTTTCTCCATATGCCCATTTCTTGCAGATTTTAAACTCATCATCCTATTGCTTCCTCTCATTTGCTAGATTCTCCTTTCGAATAATTAATACCCATATGAGCTGGTTTTGCTATTGTTATTGATGACACAAGCCTAATAAAAAAAATGTCTTGTTTGGTCAACTATGCAGGTTCTTAGCTAAAAATATGAATATTTTTTCGCTCTCTGTCTGCAAACAAGTACAAGTGCAGCCCCTGGTGAATTTCCAAAGGGGACTCAGCATGGACCCTTTCTTCCCCCATCATCGTAAGGATAAGGTGGTGGTTATAATGGGCGCCACCGGCACAGGTAAGTCCAACCTAGCCATAGACTTGGCCACCCGTTTTCCTCCGGCGGAGATTGTCAACTCCGACAAAATGCAAGTCTACAAAGGCTTAGACATCACCACCAATAAAGTAACAGACGAAGAGTGTCGTGGAGTCCCACATCATCTCCTAGGCATAGCTGATCCAAACTCCAATTTCACTGCCTCTGACTTCTGCTACCATGCCTCTTCGGCCATTGATTCCATAGTCCAGAGGGATTGCTTACCCATTATCGCTGGTGGTTCCAATTCTTACATAGAAGCCTTGGTTGAAGACGATGCAGAGTTTCGGCTAAGATACGAGTGTTGCTTCCTCTGGGTAGATGTGCTTCTGCCTGTGCTCGATTTGTTCCTGTCGAAGCGAGTTGATCGCATGATCAAAGCTGGGCAGGTTGATGAAGTTCGTCAGATTTTTGACCCTTTGGCCGATTACACGAGAGGAATTCGAAAGGCTATTGGCGTCCCTGAATTGGATCAGTTTCTGAGAACAGAGGTTACGGCCGACGAAAAAACCAAGAAGAGGTTTCTGGAGGTTGCCATTGCTAAGATCAAGCTGAACAACTGCTTGTTAGCTCAACGTCAGCAACAGAAGATTCATCGGCTTCAAAGCATGTGGAAAAGAAACATGCATCGCCTTGATGCCACCGAGGTTTTCAAGAAGAGTGGGGAGGAAGCAGAGGAGGTATGGGAGAATCATGTTGTGGCGAAGAGCCAAAGGATCTTGCAGAAGTTTCTCTACGGCGATGAGGACCAGGTGGTTCCCGCCGCCGCTATTCATCGTGTGTCTCCCAAACCCGTAATGGCTGCTGTGCAGCCGCCGACTTCGCCACCGCAGCAGGTAGCAATGGCTGCAGCAACTCATTAGAGAATCTAGAAACGTCATCATTGACATGCCTCCGATGATACTATATATGACAGTCCACTTTTTTTTTTCTTTTGGTTTTTTTTTTTTTCCTTTGAGCTGTATTATCGATAGTAAAAGTTTTAATATTAAAAAAATCTTTTGTAAAACGACGTGACAGCTTATGTGAAAAATGTAATATTTTATATATTTTTTTGATACCCGGAGTAGTTAACCGTATTCTAGAAATGAATTACATATATATAAATGGAGCTGAGCAATGAGCATATACAATCACAGCGCTGCTACATGGTTTGGTGAATAATATTTCTTTTTTAAATTTAACTATCAAATCACATAGGAGAATAGTTAACGACCTTTGATTTAGTAAGTATCGGCATTTGATTTTTTACTCCCTTCTTATCATATATTTATGATAAATAAAAAAATTCCTTTTGAACTGAAGAGGGCTGTTACTATCAGGCGGACGACCGTACGGACGAGAGCAATATAAAGATCTGTGCTAGGCTGCGACCGAAAGGGTTCCAATCTAAAGCCTTTCTGAAAAAGGAAAAAAGAAAATAAATACAGTAAGTATAAGTTAAGGTATTGTGGCATTTCAATACTTAAAATTAGCATTAATCGTTAAATATGTTTATAAAATAAGACTTGAACATTATATAACGAATTATCGTCAAAAGATACTATTTATTTTTTATTAGCAGGAAAATAGTCAAATAAGTTATTCTAACTTGTATACAAAGCTCTGCCAACTGCATTAACCAACAAAATACTTCCATCCTTCATTTTTGTCTAAATTGCACCTGTTTTATTTATAAAAAAAAAGAATAAAGTAGTATTAGATAAATATTTCTACAAAATATCTGATTGAATGAAAGGTGGATTGGTGATTTGTGAGTGTTTATTTATGAGTCCTAGTGGGGGTATTTTCTTATATATATATATATATATATATATATATATGCTTTTAAAATAATGAAAGTTGTATGTATATGATGAAATGGCACCTTAATTATTTACCTTTGCATTAGGATGATTCATTTTAATTTATGCATAGTTGATCTCGGTGACATAGATAAATCAAGATATATATATCCCACTATACACATGTAGATGATATTTAAGTAAATAGAAGTGGGGTTTTTTTTTTTTGTCAAATGTTTCTTCTTAAACATTAGCTAGCTAGCTAGCTGTACCTTTCCCAGCTTGAAAGCTACAATATGTAACATGCACTCCACTACATATCTACTGGAATAATATTTATCACTAACAATGTGGGTGTCCATTTCATGAACCTGGTGCAGTATATCTCGATCACCGTTGGCTCAAGATCGAGCGGGTGGGAGAAGCCTTGGAAAGAGGTATCCTTTCACGACTTGAAGGGGGTATGATGTAAGTTGTGATGAGACTCGAGAAATATAAAGGGGAATTACCCAAGATATTCTATTCTTATCATCTCGAGTGTTTATGGGGAATATTGAAAAAGAGACAAAAAGAAGAGGAGGAGAAGTTACAAAAATGGTGGGACTAGGGCCAAATTAAAGCAGTAGTATTGCACTCTCTTGGGGAAGTTCTTTCTTTGTCTTCTTCATCCCACGCGATTCCAACCATTATATTTAAAATACAAGTTTGCCTTTATACTCCCACTCACCACCCCATATATAAAGGGGACCCCATCTTACAAAAAAAAAAAAAAAAAAAAAAACATCTCTTGTTCTTAAGCGCTTTCCTTTTATAATTTCCCCTGTTTCTTATTTTGGGTCTTAAAATGCGTTGATTACAAGAAAAATGTCGATGTTGCTTTTGCTGCCAAAAATTAAATGTATGGGCAAAATCACCTTTAGTATAAATATAAAGATCGATCGGTAGCATAGTCTTCTTGGCTTTGCATCCCATATAAAAAGGCCAAAAGATAAAAAGGAGAAATGGTTTTAACAAATGCTTCCTCGAGCATCTTGGTCACCATCAAATATATAGAATATATTTACAAAAGCTTGTAGTAACTAACTATAACTATATCAATGTACTATAATATCTGTTCTTATCTTCTCTTAAAAAATAAATCAAAAATATCTGTTCTTATCAGTTTTCTATTTCTACGAAAGTGATTTGCCCATACATTTTATCACTTAAGCGAACCACTTGAAGTTACTTTAATTTAATTCCATCGTTGCAAATGAACTAGAATTTGAGTTAAAAATGACCAGTTCCATCTTCATTTCTCCTACTTAAAAAACTTTTATCTTAGTGTAAGTTTTTCAGACTCTTTTTGCGCGCACACAATTTGTAAAACTAATCTATCTTTTTTTTTTGTTTAAAAAATAAATAAAGATAAACTGTAGGCCACTTGAGTTTAGCATTTAGTTGTGTGAATGACCATTTATCGCTCCTTCTAGTAATTCATGGGCGTGCATCAGCTACTAATGAAAATATTGTTAACAATATTGAAACTGAACTTGCTACTCGTATATATATATATAATTTTGTCCCTCTTTTTAAAGGCAGAACGAAGAAATCATCTATGTATACGAGCTATACAATAAAATGACAAGCAACAAAAAAATATAACGCAAATATATTATCTATGTCCACTGATGAATGCACATAAAAATTTTAAAAAATATATTTATTATGATAAACAGAAATAGACTTCATACAATGAAAGATGCTTGATGGGAAAGAAAGGTGAAAAAAGAGGAAGATATACATCGATCTCTGCCCTACAGCTTTCATGCTAATGGGTACTCTCGCACTGTCATCCATATATTAAGATTTTTACTCTCTCTCTCTCTCTCTCTCTCAATTATTTCATGGCGATCGTGTAATAATAGCTAGCTAGCAGAATCTAACCTATAAAACAAAAGATCAATGAGCAGCTCTTAGACTTCAAATTTACGTGCCAATTCTTGTTATCAAACCAAAATTCAACTTCTTTCCTCGATAAGAATAAAAGATGCATGGATTCATTATAAATTATTAGATTTTAATTTGTCGGTTTCATGAATACGACGAAATGGGACAAATCGTTAGCCACGAACGGAAAACGAAAGATTGCCGTGCATTTGCCTCTCGGTGATACAAAAGAAAAAAAGAAAAAAAAAAGAAACAAACAAAGTTGAAGTTTGATTGATTGGGATTGGATGCATTAATAATTGCCCTTTCTCTTAGATGAATCGTTTGTACAATAACAATTTGATGATCATTTGCTCTTTTTGGGTACAGTAGAGGACGGCATAAAGGTCAGAGAGTCTACTAAGAAGGACAATATAAAGATCAAAGGCTCTTCTATCAATCACTGTTCAAAGTAGCCTGATTAATGCACGGGGGATCGAGTGGATCTTCTGCTGTGCTGAAAAGCACAACTAAGCGTGCAGTGTTTAAAACAGTGATGTTTTGGGCGGAGTCTCCTTCCTCATTTTTTTAGAGCGTAATTTTTTTTTTTTTTTGTAAAAAATGCAAATTTTGTTTGTGTTCTATATTTAGTTAAATTTAAATAGATTTTTTTAATATATTTTTAAAATTAAATTTAAATAAATTTATTGTCAAAATTTAATATTTTAAACATTATTTATTTATTTATTAAATTTAGATGATAAAAAGAATATTTCTAATTTATAATTTTGTATATCATAATATAATAAAATTATTTCAATTTAATAAAAATAAATGCAATTTTTTAATAAATAATTTTATTGAATATTAAATTTTATATTTAAATTTATTCAAAAAATATTGGTATTAATTTTTAATAGTTTTGATAGAGTCTTTTTATCTTTTCAATCATTATCCAGTAACATTATCTTATTTTTTTTGTAAAATTATTTAAATTTGACAACAACAAAAAAGTTTTTGCTTTATAATGTTGTATTTCAAAATGTAATAAAATAATTTAAATTTGATAAAAAAAATACTGCACACAAAACATTACTTAATTAAATTTGACAAATTTAAGTGCAACTTTTCTAATTTTTAGTGCATATGTATTTTATTAAATTTAAATATTATTTTGTGTATACTTTTTTTTATCATCCAAATTTAATAAAAAATAAATTATGTTGAAAATACTGAATTTTGACAATAAATTTATTTAAATTTGACAAAAATTTATATAAATTTAGATTAAAAAAAATACACAATTTTTTTTAATTTTTTACAAAAGAACAAAACTGCACTCAAGAAAAAAAAGGGGGCAACTGTGAAATGTCGTTTTGGGCACGCAGAGGATCCACTCCTAATGCACGGAACGTCATATTCTTGCATCATTATTGTACAGGTTATCGTGACATTTTCGTCCTATGCGTTCCAACCAGAGACTGTATTTTGGAACACAAGTTCTAATGATTCTGAATACTTTCAACAATATCCAAGCAAACTTGTTCAATAACGGTGAACCAGGAAAAGTATTCATATTCTGAATACTTTATCATTTGTATTTCATTTCTCCGATTTTAATATTATAACCGTAACATTTCGTTGAAATTCCAAATGGTACTGTTCCCAGCTACTTCTATCCCTTCTTTCTTCAGTCAACATTTGAGTTAAGTATACTTCAGAAAAGCGAGCGTAAAATACTTGTACGCCACTTGTAAAAGGTTAACTATCGAATCCCGCATATCATAATTCGTATGCCATACTGATCATTAGAAAACTGTAGATCGATGAACAGAAAATATAGATATATATATTCAATTATTACCAAATAAAATGATTCAGGCTGTTCTAAAATCATTACAATATGATTTTAATTTAAAAAACTTAATTAAAAGCAAGCCCTCGTGCTTTGCATTGACAAAGCATAAAACTACCATAATTCTAGATGTTCTGATACACTGTGAAAAATTATTTTTATTCGAAGCTTAAATGATTAATGTGAACGTACGCTGATAAATAGTTTAACAGTAGTTACGGGGCGAAATATCAATATCTTTGTCAGTAGGAGACATCTAGAGTACTGTAGCCATTTTTTTTTTATGAGGTATTTCTATTCTACGCAAGAGAAGAAGGATATTTTCAGAACAGACGGTGCAGCATTATAGTGGTGCTTCTAGACAATACATGCACGGACTTATTTGTCCACTCTGATCCCACTCCTATAACATCAGATATATCAAACAAAATGTTGCATGTGTGGGTGCTTCAATCAAAGGTATGGCAAGGCCTAGCTAGCTGCCAATAGTAAGAAGTCTCAACTTTGAATTCCACGGTGCACCCAATTGAGATAAACTCTCGATCGAGTTAGCTACTCGCTAGCCGTACTTGATTCCAAATAGCCTCCAATTATTAATCCATTTTGCCCATTTATTCCTTTTCAATCCTTGTCTTTTTCTCAAATAAAAAGTAGCTAGCTTCCTGGAAACTGTATCGATCGCTTTGTTTCGGCCCTTCGCTCGGGGTCTTCTTCGCAATGTTGTCTTTAGTGAATGGGGTGGGTGATGAAATGAAGTATTCAGATCACATTAACTGATTCACAACTAAGCAACACGTAATCTTTGACAGATTCAACGATCGAGCTAGAAGGACACGGTTTTGGAGGTTGCACATTAATGGAATCTTAAACACTTCTTTATACGATCGACGACTAAAATTTATTATACTTAAGGTAGGAGGAGTTTGATTTAGTACAGTGTGTATTTGTTGCGTCCTTAGTTTATAATTCGCAATAAATAAAAAATGTTGTCGTGTTTTATATATGGGTAGATCTAGCTAGTTCTACTCCTATATATATTTCACTTAGATTCTTGCGATAATAGTTTTTGAAGATTGGATTTTCTATTTTTCAAGGATCTTATCCCATATTATAGATATATATTCATCGTATCTCCATTTGAAAAATTGTGTTAGATTTGCATTTATATATATAAATAATTAGAGAAAATATTAAAACGTGAAAATGATGTAGGCAAATATTGTGTTGTTCCGACACTTTGCTCTTAGTTGCCAATTCAACATTTACTCTTTCTTTCTTTATCTTATCAGGATATATAAGAATCTTTGAAGATTTCAAATGCATTTTCTCTTGCAACTCTACAACTTCTATCAGATTGAGTTGTGAGATTTAGTAAATATCTTTGTCAGTCAACTAAACGTATACATGTTTGATGTGCTAGCTTAGAGATCTCACGCGCATCAACCTAAAGTCACTAAATGAGCTTTATTAACAATATTTATAATAACTGAAGTTTAAATGTGAAGTTATTCTTAATGTAGTATCAGAATTCTGATAATTAAGTGGCTTTAGCACAAGACTTTGGTGTTAAAAGTTTTAATAAAACCAATCATGTCTTTACCTTAAGTTAGCTAAATTAATTCCAGAAAAAAATAAGAGAAAAAAAAATTATATTGATGCTCATACTCTACGCACATATATACCCTTTTGATTAAAGTTACAGGTGGTATATAATATTTATTTAATGAATAATTAGATTGAATTTATTAAAACACTAAATAAACCCAATGAATTAGAGATCATGAATTAATTATGAATCTAAGTTTTCCCGGATAATGTTTAGACATTGTTTTCTTTTTTGTTAGAGATCATATAAATAAACTAGTAGAAAACGAGCTAAAAACTTCGAAATATACTGGTTCACTAAAAACACCAAACCAAATCAGGCCTGCAATTTGGAGGGAGAAGCAGGCGTGAAAGCCTGAAAAAATATGGCCACACATCCTATTAATTAAGCTGAAACAAGAAAATTAACTACAAGATTCATTAGATTTACAATTAATAAGAAGAAACTTTAGAAGAACTCTATAAAGAGGTACATGCATAACTTCCGTAAAGATTTAATCTTTTACAAAGTCTCCTTTTGCTCAAAAGTTAAGTCTGTAGATGTAGATCTCTAAAAGATGTAGTTAAGCTTCAAAAACAGCAACTAAAAAAATGAAACTCTTACATAGAAAAGAGAAAACTTTCCATAGGAGAAGAAGATTAGAGGAAGGGAGTAACTTCCGTGAAAGGAAGAAAAAAAAAAACTAGTAATTACTTTGGAAAAAGAGACAAAAAAGAAAAAAACAAAAAAAGAAAGAAAAAGTTGAAGCTAAATTTGGACCCCACAACAATTATTGTGCGAGATGTAGAAAAATATACATGGGACAGGGTTTAGATCCTGCACATTTGGGCAATTTCATTTACCCATCAAGCCCAAGAAAAGCCACGCGTCATGAATCCAGTCCATTACTGAGAAAGGGCCTCCTAAAATCGAATGTTTGATTGTCATAATTTGTTTTTTAGCCAACGACAATTCAAGAAACGTAGCCGCAGAAGCTCTCCCCTTTCCCTCTTGTAAACCCCAGCCGCAGAAGCCTTGGCCGCTGCCCCCCTCCCCCTTTGTTTCCTGTTTTTCTCTTTTTGAATATGAGCTTTTTTTATATTCTCTTTTCATTAAAATTTTTTTCTCTTTTCTTTAAAAATATTGTTTTTAAGAAAGTTTTTTTTTTGCTAGAGAAAATATGGTGTTAATCAAAATAATAGAAGATCTATAACTTACTTTTTAAATATATAATATTTTAAATTTAGAAAAAAAATGATATGTAAAAATTTTAATTTTTTAAAAAAATTGAGAGATTTCTTTTGAGTGCAAGTAAGAGTCACTAAGGAGTAGGACCGCGACACCCGCGGAGCAGAATCTCCAATCATATTCTTCAAAATATGCCTCCCTAGATTATCTGGAGCTCATCACTAAGGATTAGGACCACGACACCCGCAGAGCAGAATCTCCAATGATATCCTTCAAAATATGCCTCCTTAGAGTATCTGGAGCTCTTTCCAAGATTTGCAACTCTGTGTTAGACTTTTGGGCTCCCTTGGCTAGCAAATCAACGACCATGTTACCTTTTCTGTGTATATGGGTTATGCTAACTCTCCAGTCCCTCTTCAGCTATTTTTTAATTTGCCATACCAATACAACTATTGAAGTTGTCTTGTTGCACTCTTTTAGGCACATTTCCACAGTCACCTTAGAATCAGATTCTATTATAACATTCTTGCATCTTTTCTCCTAGGTAATGGTAAGAGCTAACAAAATACCCCAAAACTCCGCCACGGTGATATTTCCATGTCCAAGGTTTCTTGTAAAATCGAGAACCTAATCTACCATAGTATCTCTCAGTATCCCCCCACATGCTGCATTGGAATTTTGGATAAAGCCATCAACATTAAATTTCAGTTGGTTAATAGAAAGCGAGGTCCATTTGACACATACCTCAGTTCTTGGTCTACCTTGTAAAGAATTGTTAAACGAGCACCATTCATAACACTCCTTTGCTTTGGATAAACATGTAAAAATGATATCGGTAAATGGGTGGTTTGTAGGTTGGAAGACAATTTCACATCTCCTGACTCAAACACTCCAAATTGTCACCCAGAATATGGCACTCCAACTCATCTCGTTAACATCATCGTTGCCTAATCTTCGAGAAAGATTGTGAAGTAACTATTCTTTTGTGTTCCATGTGAAGAAAGAAGTCCAGAATCTCAGTTTCACTAATCTCATCCATAAGTTCTTCATTCTTTCACAATCTCGGAGGTAATGGATTGTCGTCTCCTACTCACTCCCACATACCTGACATATCCCTGTTGCATCCAAGTGACGAACGAAACTGAGTTGATTTGTGAGTATTCTATTGTGGCCAACTAACCAACGGAAGGTTCTGATTCTTTGAGGACCTTTCCATTTCTAGATTTTATTCCAAATCTACTGGGGTTGATTCTAGTTTTGTGATATAATTAAGTGAGCTAATTTGATCGTGACTTGTCCGCTTTCATTATGTTTCCATATCATCTGGTCGTCTCCCATTTTCTCATGTGATGGTGGCATCAACATGATACTTCTCTTTAATATTTTCGAGAGCCAATTACCAAATTTTGACTCGTCCCATCTTCCATCTACATTTAGCATATCAGAGACGCAGCTCTGTTTCATTTGTTTCGAAATCTATCCTAGAGTCACATCTTCGAGTTTTCCTGTGTCCAGGATCCATATATCTGTCCAGAATCTCACAGTATTTTTGTTTCCCAAACTCCAACCAATTCCCTCATCCACCTGTTTCTAAATCAGGAAAGATTGAAAAATATGTTACCTCTCCATGATTTTTTTTTCTTTTTAGAGAATATCTAACAGATTGTTTGGTTAAAGTTGTTGAATTTTTTATGTAATATTTGATTAGTTACAGTTAAAATGTGTATTTCCTTTTGATTTGAGATTTTTTTTTTAAAAGTGCAGACTTGATCTGCATTGTATTATCTTATTGTGCCTTGTTAATATTTTTGTAAATTCAAGCTCTTGTGACTAATTATTATATATAATGATATTTGATTTGTCAAAAAAAAAAAAGCCAACGACAATTCAACTAATTTAGATTTGTCTAAAGAAATCAACTACTCATAGACTTCGTTAACAATTGGTTTATAAAATATTTTATTTAAAAAAAATTATAATTTTTCAAATTTTATTCTAAAAATATGATATATATATATATATATATATATATATATATATAAATTAAAAATATATTTAAATATTATTTTATTTTTTAATAATAATTTATTGTATTATCACTAAATTTTTATTTTTATATTTATTTCATGTAAAATATTTTTTAAAATATAATTATTATTTCAAAAATAAAAAAAATTTAAATTTAAATAATAATAAATAAGATAAAAAAATGAATAAACAAAAAAGTAAGGACAATTAAATTATTTCCCATGATAATTTTTTTTTATTTTTATGGTAAAATTTTATTTTCACCCTTTTAAGTGGGAAAGGTCTTTTTTTATTTATAAATTTTCACTCCTTTAAATAAAAATTTATTCTTAATATTAAATATAAATTTTTTTGTCTCCACGTCACTTTTTTTAGAATCTTAAAATATATGTGCGAAGATGCATTTTAGTTTGCATTTTCCGGCAATTTTGTGAGCCTCAATGCCTCGTGACAATATCTCTTTATGGCCTTATTTCTATTGAGTAAACGATATCTACATAATTTTTAGAGTTATAAAGATCGATAACTCCTATTTGGCTTTTTATGATTTTCTTTTTCAGATATTTTATCAAATTTTAAGTAGCTATCAATTTTTTTAAAACGAAGTTCATTTATTTTTTATTGGTAAATTTTAAATATAAATAATTTATTTATATAACCGCTTGTATAAATATAAATAATTGTCAATACAAATTGGTCTAAATATTTTAAATGAAGTTCATTTATTTTTATTGGTAAATTTTAAAATAATTTAATACTTAACTTATTATTATTTTTGGTCAACATGAAAATAGCCAGATGCCAGGAAGAAAGCCCCATCTGTTCATCTTCCTTGGTTCACTACAAGAAAATTAACAATTTGTGACGACTTTTTTGTGACGACTAAAAAAGTTGTCACTGAAAAAGACTTTTTGCGACGACTTAGAGGAGTTATCACTGAAGGGTAAACTTTTAGTGACAACCTACAGGAATCGTCACTAAAAACTAAACTTTCAGTGACAATTTTTGAAAGTGGTCACAAAAACATAGTCTTTCTGTGACGACTTTGATAGGTTGTCACAAAATGTATGTCTTTTTGTGACAACTTTTTAAATCGTCACTAAAAACTTATTTTTAGTGACGACTAAGTCGTCACTAAAAATAAATTTTTGATGAAGCCCTTTTAGTGACGATTAAGTCGTCACTAAAAGCCAATTTTTTTAAACCCTTTTAGTGACGACTAAGTCGTCACTAAAAGTAAAAATGATGCTCAAATTGTAATTTGGCTCCAAAAGATAACAATCTATTTTAAATTAATTTTTACAGTTTAAATTGTTAATAAATTATATTTCTTTTTTAATAATGAAAGAAAAATATATTTTAAAAATTTAAGAATTAGTTTAAAATAATTGTTTGTCTATGATATTTTTAATGAAAAGTTTTAAAATTTTGTTGAAAAATTAAATATGGGATTAATTTTGAATAGGTAATAATTTTTAAATAATCATCTAAAAAAATAAAATTAAAACATATAATAAAAAAAGTGAAGTCTACTTTTTTCTCACGCTGCAAAATACTGACAAAAGAAAGTAGAAATTCACTATAAACAAACCATTTGGAGGTTAAATTATGTTATATAAATATTATTAATTAATTTTTTAATGATATTAATACTTGAAATTAGTTAATATATTTAGTATTTTAATAATCATAAATTTTATTAATTAGAGTATTAGTTTAACGAATAGATCAGTTGATCATATGAATTGAATCTTAAACTTATAACTTCTGTTGATTTGTAAAATATTCAATTAAAGCATTATAATAAATTTCTATGTAAAACAAATTAAGTTTGAATTCTAATCACAATTAGCATGAATTAAAAAGTCATGTCTTGCAACTTTAATTAAGTGATCTTCTAATCTCAACCTTTCATGTAAGATCTAACTAGTCTTGAAGAAGAAAAAGAAGCAGGCCTATAATAGTATAACTATTTAAAAAATATATATTACAACATCAATTTATTCTTATAGGTTTTTTATCTAATTTTATTATTTTATAATTAAATTTTGTATAGTTTTTATTTTTAATTTAATTTAATTAATAGAATTATTGTGTAAATTTTTAAATAATTAATATATATATATATATATATATTTTTTTTTTTTTTATTTATTTATTTATCAAACGTTATAATGACTTTTAAAAAGTACATATTAATTAAAAAAATTTGTTTAATGATTGATAAAAGAAAAATGCAAGAGTATTATATTATTTGTTAATATGATACATCACTTAAAAAGTAATCCATATCAATATCTAAGATTAAACAAAACATATATGTGATATAAAATAAAATTAAAACATATAATAGAAAAAAGGAAAAGGGGACTCTTGATCACGCGGGGCACCAAAATCTCTCCCGCGCTCTCAGTGTTCTTCTTCTTTCTCTCCCTCGTGCTTACCGGTGTTCTTCTTTCTCTCCCGTGCGCAAAGCCGAAATCAACTCTCAATCCTCGCCTCTCCTTCGCCTCGGTTCCCAGGGAGAAGTGCTCGAACCTGTAGAGTGGCGGACATTACTGGAGAATCCATGCTTCAAGGTACTCTAATCCTCCTTCGATTTTTACTCTAATCCTCCTTCGATTTTGGGCATTCCGTTTAATTAGTTTAGGGGTTTTGATTTTCCAGTTGGGTTTGGTTTTTTTGGTTATAGTTTTCTACATTTGAGCTAATTTGGGGGGTGGAGTGAAATGCTAGGGCTGATGCATTTGAGCATGGTTTCTCGGCCTCCCTCTCCTTCTCTGCTTCATTTCGTTGTTGATTTTAATTATGTCTTCCATACTGATTTACTCACTAAGTGCCTCTTGAAATTTGACAGATGACTCTTTGAAACCTGAGTCTGTACCTGTTCTGTGTGCCCGGATCCATTCTGTGTGCATTCAGCCATCAAAGGTAACAGCTATATGCTCCCATTATGTACGTTTTTACTTCATAATGATTCTGGGTCATTTGATTAGATTGCATTGAAGGTTATTTTGTTCATTTGATTAGATTATTTTGTTGCTATTTGATTCAGTAAGATAACTGATCTAAGATGCCTAGGACAATGTAAAATTTGGGAACATTTATCTCTACTTTGGTAGCATCTAACCTTTGTGTTGTCAATATTTGAGGCTTGTCCTGTTATTTATGATTCTATATAGTGTTTTAAGAGGTTTGTCCTGTTACTTACAGGATGCTATTCATAGAAATCATAGAAAATACCTTCACTACTCCAGGATGCTGTTTATTTGACAAAGGTGCTCTCTCTCTCTCTCTCTTTCTCCATCTCAGTGCCCCCCCAGGTACTCACGCTCATGCATACATCAATTGTTGACCCGTCCTCTTTCATTTATGCCATTGCCAGATCTTTTTATCTCATTGTCTCTTCTGCAAATATATAAAAGCCATGTACTTTTTTTTCTGTTCTTTTAAAGAAATCTATCACAACACAGCAAGGCCCACATAGTGGCTTAGGTGTTATACATGGTAGGGGGAGTTATGTGCTGGATAGGGTCAAAGCATATGGCCACTGGCTCTAGACTCCTACTAGAGGCATCAATGGGAATTTCCATAATTGGCAAAAGCCTGTTCTTGACTCAAATTTTTTTTGTTTAACTTTCTTTGCTCTGTTAATTTAGAATCCTCCCTTTGGCTAAATACGAAAATCTCCAGTTGCTGGAACTTATAATCTTATAGGTAATAAGCTATGACCCCCATTTTTCTTGGGGCTAATATAATGGCTAAGGAAGGGGATTTGAGATAAGATGTTCTTTATCCAGCTGCCACAAGATTGAGGTACATCCTGTACAAGGTGTCGGTCTTACATCAATTTTTGAGCCATTGATCTTGTCTTCATCCAATGGCTCAAAAATATTCAATTTAATTAAGAATGTTGACATTAATTAGAAGAGAGACATATCCACTTAAATACTTTCTCTGATGTATTATGTCTCATGGTCCCAATTAATGCTCTCTCTCTCCTAAGAGTCTCACCTCTCATACTCTTTCTTCTTTTCATTTGTGTTTATTTCCTTCTTCCTTCCCTCTCTCTCACTAATAAATTTAGATGTTTTGTCACCACTTGATTATAATAAAATCAATGGTTTTATTTATTTCATTTGTTCCCCTTGTGCTTTCTAATGAAATTTCTCAGAGATGGATAAATTTGGACATTATGAAGATCTTTAGGATATTTTTCTTCTGCTTCTCTTGATATGTTATATAAAAGACAGACAAAAAACCAGTGTTTTTATGTTATTTTTAATTTTTCAAATATCTAGGCTAACATAGTGTGCTATAACGAAGAAGGAATCAAGAAAATGAATGGTTCAGCTCACATATTTGCTGAGTCAGTAAGATCACAGTTGTTGGATACCTTTCCAAGGGATAATTCTGCCCATAAAATGCATAAATCTAGCAATTTGCGTCCTCCAAGTGCTGCTGCCAAGGATATAGAGATGCCCCTACCACCTTTGGCTCTTGCTCCACTGCAACATGGAATAAGGTGGGTTTCTGTGGTAGATTAATGCATATTCCTCTTTTGTTAAATTCTTTTTTTTCCCTATTTATATCTTCCATGTATATTTTTATTCCATTATCAGTCAATTCTATGATAGTCCCCATGAGATGTAAACAAACTTTAAGGAGTTCACTTTTTGTTGCATGGCTATTTCATTTATTGATATATGTCATTAAGAATTATTTTTTTTAAATCAATTCAAAGGCGGGTTTAATTTCTTGAAATTCCAGCCAAACTTCTTTACATCTCTCTGATGCTTGCTAATGTTCAAAACTTTTATATAATCAACCTAGTCATTGACCCATATTCGTCATTGGACATGCCACTTTGTTTTATTCATATCCTTGCCTCCCTTCTTATGCTGTTCTTCCATGCTGGCTCTTTTTATAGAAAATATTTCACTGCTTAGTATATTAACTTTTCTATCAACTAATGCCACATATGGACTTTGCCTTTCGCAGTTGTACCAACTGCTCTTGCAACAGCAATGGATGTTAACCTGAGCAATGCATCTCTTGTTTCCATCTCTGTCACATTTGCTACAATGGTTGGTGATATTTCTTTTTCTTTCATCTAGCATGAGAGAAATTTCAATTTGATCTTTATTTTCTTTGTAATGTTATTTTTACTTTGCATTTTTTATTTTATTTCCAATGGAAGTAACTTCGTCTACATTTACCTTACCTTTGTTCCTGCAGTGTAAATCTGGTGCTCCAATTTTTCTTCTTCTGTTTGCTTTTGCTTTCAGATATTTTTTCCATTTGCTCTTTGTTAACATTCTTTCTAATTATGTGAGTGAATGACTGAGATAAATGTTGAACATTCTAAGATATAAGCTGTTGAATCACTAAGATGGTTGATGAACTGTGTAAGTGTTAACTGGAAGATATATTTTAGTTATGAAGTCTTGTGCCATCATCATTGTATGCCGAAGGTTATTGATTCTGTAAGCAAGGTAGAATTATACTATTGACAGCATCCAGTCAACAAGACCGAGAAGTATGTATAATGAGTTACTTGTAGAAATGAATGCTTTTAAGATATTAGTTGCCTATTATCTAGTAACCCTGTGAGACTCAAGATTGTAGGAACCTTCCGTTAGCATTTAGGAATTCCACATTCTTTCTTGTCACGCTGGGGTTATCAAAATATCAAGTAAATGATCAATTCTTAGGTAAATTTGTACACTTTTATCAAAATTGTGTGTTTTATGTGGTTCTAGGTGGGAAATAGCGTTCTTACATTGTTCTGCAGCCACTTTTGTTTGAATAAGTTGTTTGGAGTTTTTGTTGGATGTTGGGTGTGTGCTTTGAGTTTGGAGCAGTTCTTATTAATTAATAGATAATGTGGAAGGAGCAAGGAGGCAAAACTTGTTTTTGCAGTTTTTGGACATATCTGATTGGTGAATAATGCCATATTTTGCTAAGTGCCATATATATATATATATAACTGTTTTTTTTCTTGCATAGGAAAATAATTTTTTTTTTGGTTTGCTATAATGACATGACAAAAAATCTGTAAATTGACCAACCTGCTGCTAATTTTGATTTCCCCATATTGCTGCTTTATAACCCCAGCACAATGCCACAGTTCTCTTGATGCTTTATGCTTAAATGAAACTTTCGAAGTGCATTTTTTTAGCAGTAGGAATTTATCTCTGTGAAGTAAACCAATATATGAAATGTAGTTCCTGAGAATAGCCTATATAAGTTCTTAGTATTTATAGAGTCTATTTACGGACAAGACATTAAATGACCATAATTACGGATTTATTCTAGCTCTAATTACAGCAATATCACAGCCCACATCAAGGGATATGACAACTACTATTTACATTAACTCCAACATATTATTGAAAGTTTTGACCTTGTTTTGCAGTTGCAAAAGAGACAGCATTTGAATTTTGGGGATTCATATTTGTTATGCTTGCTGCTATTATGTCTGGATTTCGCTGGTGCATGACGCAGATCCTTCTGCAAGTAAGACAACCAAATTTTTATTTCTCTACATTTTTACCTTCATTTATTTACACACGTACTCAAACAAATTTTATATTTTCTTTCTGTTTCTTGCCCTTAATAACTAAATATTCTTACTCCTTGTTTCTGGGTTGGAACCTGACTTCATTCTCTTCATGCATGTTGACAACGTGAAAGAAAGAAGGCTATGATAAGTTCTTTGCATTGCTCCATGTTAATCATTTTATGGCAAACATTCGGTTATGTTATATATATGCTATTGTGGATGAACATTTTCAATTATCATTATTTGATTCATTCATATAGTCATTCTTTACTTTATAAAATTTCTTATTTTCATCGAAAAAGACAAAAATTACTCATTCTTGGCTTTGGTCAATTGACCCATAAATTTGTGGTAGTTTAAGTTCTTTTTTTGTTGACCACAATCTTTTTGTTAACATGTGTTTCCTCTTGTTTGAACTCTCTTCCCTTTAGCTTTTTGTTAACCAGTGTTTAATTTCCAATTAGATTTTATTAGTGCTGTTATGTATTAGCAAAATTTGATGTTTCTTTAAATAATTTTAGGTCTAAAAAATCCACTTACCCTAATGAGCTATGTAACGCCAGTAATGGCAGTGGCAACTACTCTTCTTTCTCTTGTATTAGATCCATGGGATGAATTCCAATAAAACAATTACTTCAATAGTCGATGGCATATCACTCGAAGTTGCTTGCTGATGCTTTTTGGTGGGACACTTGCCTTTTTTATGGTAGGAGTATATACTCACTTGCATATATATATTCTTCCCCCTCCCCTCACCCCCACGAAAAAAAAACCACCAACATACATACAAAATGAGGAGAATAACATTGTTATACTTATTACTTAACTTGCTTCTTTGAAATTTTGGTCTGCCCCCTTATACATTTTGATCCTCTCCTTCCTGCAGGTATTAACCGAATACATTCTGGTCTCGGTAACTAGTGCAGTCACAGTCACAATAGCAGGGGTTGTTAAGGAGGCCGTCACCATATTGGTATTAAATTTTGTTTTATGATTTCCGTTCGTTGATATGGATATTCAGTCACTACTCCTCTGTATTTTTAGTCTGTTATTTTACAGAGGATTGTAACTGTATTTTTTTTCTTGCATAGGAAAATAATTTTTTTTTGTTTGCTATAATGACATGACAAAAAATCTGTATATTGACCAACCTGCTGCTAATTTTGATTTCCCCATATTGCTGGCAACTTATCAATTTTTGGTTTGTGTGAAATATGGTCATGCCCCTTCTTTGTTCATTCTACTTTAAATTATCTTATGATATTTAATTTGGCTTTCTTGATTCCATAAAAATTCTGTTTTTCAAGCCTAGCATGCTGCATTTATTTTCAGTTTATACTTTCATGTATTGAACTCTACTTTTCTGTTACCTGGCCCTACTCTATCTATTTGCTTCATATCTTCCGCATTCTCAAAACCTCTCCTTTGCTCTCTCTAACTCTCACATTCTCTCTTTTATGTACCACCCGTTGGTCCCATTCAAAGCTCATCTTCTCTCCCCAAGCACCAGTGCTGACCAAAAAAGCTTCAGCAGATTTATATGTTATCATCTTGTGTTTTGGCCTCTTTTATAGTTTGAAATTATTTAAAAGTATATATAATAATTGTTATTATTTAATTAACTTGTACTTTGTATTACTTGCTAATTATTAATTTGTTTTCATGTGTTGTAAATAGGGACAAATTTAAGTTCTGCCAATGGGGAGTGCCATACCAAATTCTACAACGAATGCAACACCAGCAACTTCAAGAGAACCATAGACTCGATGCTTTTTATTTTGTTGATATTTTATTATTTGTATTTTAATTTTATGTTAACGGATATATGATTGTTACTTATCAACAAATTTTTGTTATAGCTGAAATTATTTTAATATATATCGTTTTATCAAAACTTTTTATTTCGATTGATATTATAGTGTAGGTTTTATTTTTAAAGAAAATCAAATGGTTAAAAAAAAAATAATACAAAAGATTTAGTGACAATTATTTTTGTCACTAAATCCTTATTTACATAAAACTTTTAGTGACAACTAAAGTTAGTTGTCACTGAAAATATTTTTAGTGACAACTTTTATTGTTACTAAAAATAAAGAATGTGTGTTGTATATAGTTCAAACACTTTCAGTGACAACTTTTATTGTCATTAAAAGATAATTTCAGTGACAATTTATGTAAGTGGTCACTAAAAACACTTTCAGTGACGATATAAGTCGTCACTAAAACTCATTATGTCAAGACTTTCAGTGGCCATTTTTACAAATCGTCACTAAAAATACTTTTAGTGACGAATTTTATCGTCACTAAAACTCAATATGTTCAAGGCTTTCAGTGACGACTTTTATAAATCGTCACTAAAACCCTTTTTCAGTGACAACCTATATCGTCACTAAAGGATCAGATTCACGAAACTTTTAGTGACGACCACAAAAGTCGTCACTAAAGATACATTTAGTGACGACTGAAGTTGTCACAAAAGACCTTTATAATATCACTTTGTAATCTTTTAGTGACGACTTTTGCCTTTTAGTGACGATTTTAGTTGTCACTGAAAGTGTAGTTTTAGTGACAACTTCAAAAATCGTCACAAAAAACCTTTAGCAACAACGCTTTTAGCGGCCAAGGAGTGACGACTAAAAGTCGTCACAAAATGTCTTTTGTGACGACTTTTAAGGTTTTCGTGACGACTTTAGTTGTCACAAAAACCCTTTTTTCTTGTAGTGGTTCATGATAAATTATTTATATACATGGTATGACAATTAATGGGTGATTATATTTAGATTTTTTTTTATTATAAAGAAAATTTGATTATAAATTATGAGATGTGGTGTAGCGATTAAAAAAATGCAAACCAATTATTGGAATAAGAAAAATGAACATGAATTAAAAAATTTATTAAACATTACATAGAATCCGTGTATGGATATTATTAGATAGAGACACACCCAACTTCAAACCATCTTAATTATATATTTCCTTACTAATATATATAGTTTAAAATTTTTTTAGTGTTCTGATACGACAATCTTCAAAAATAAATAAAATTTTTTATTCAAAAAATATTTAATAATTTTAAAAATATAGAATTAGATGTATTTACATTTCAGTTCGAATTTTATTTTATTAGGAATTTACTGAATTTTAATTTAAAGTTTTAAAAAAATGGATAGAAATAAAATCCCTCAACCTATAAATATATCTAAATATTAGTGATTCGATATGTATTAACATGTGTATTAATTTTTTTTATTTTTTATTTATTAAAAATTAGGATAATTATCTAAATTAAAATTTTAAATATTATTTTAAATTAATCACCTGTTATTTATTTTTAAAATCACATATTATTTTTTTGAGTAATCAAGTTCTATCTATTTTTCGTTATTATTATTCTTAAAGATTTTCATTGCTAAAAGATCTCAAAAATCCCTCAAAAGAAATCTCATCACTATATATATTATTGGTATGTATTAATTCAAGCATATGATTTAATTAATTGAATACTTAATTTTATTAAAGCATTGTATTAAATTACAGTTAATTTCATTATTTTTTAAAATATATATTAAATTAATTAAATTATCTACGTGAGAAAATTTAACACATGAAATGGGCAGATACGGCTGTTACTTTTCGCGGTTCGCAATTACATCACGTGTGCGCTGCCCAATTGGACCATTCCGATTCCTAGCGAAATGACGTGGACCCTATCTTACCGTCGATCTACGAGCACGTAAAAGCGGGGTCCACGTATCCAGACAGATCATCTCTTGGATACCTATGCGTGATCGAGCCTCTGAACCTGCAAGTCTGTTCCCAATGCTCTAACAGTCAAACACGAACAAACGATATACAGCGTAGAGCCCAGACGAAGAATCAGAAGAAGAAGAAGAGGAGGAAGAAGAAGTCTCGCGAATGTTTTCATGTTTGGGCACATAATTTCTTATAAATCAATGTCTTTGGTGTATGTAATTTTTAAGCGCTTATAGAAAGTAACTTAGTGTAAATAGTTATTTTTACTTTGAATATTATGTTTTGATAGTGGATTCAATTCAAAAATAAAAATAAAAAGAGAATGATTTATAATATCTCATTGGACCTTGTAGAATAATGTTGAAAATGCTTATGATAATTGACTTTGATTTAATGGTTGAATCTTCTTTTTTTATGGCAAAGGTATTGCTATGTAATTATATATGTGTTTGTGCTTGATATTGTCTACTGTGAAAATTTCATACTCATTCATAAATGCTGCCTAACTTTTAAACAGCTATTGGCTTTGAAACTTGCAATCTGCAGGCCCTTCCGATATACCTTGATAAGCTATTCAATCAGTACGTTGTTAGAATATCTCAATCACAATAATCAGAATAATAAGCATAGAAAGCGTACCTGAAGAATCTATAAATTAAAAGAAAGCAGAGATAATGCAACTTATTGGACTCTTTGGCTTTCAGAGAGAGTTCAGAGAGAGAGAGAGTGAATATCAAATTATCATAATCTTCAGTCACGTTAAAACCAACTCTTATAGACGTTGTTTAACGGGCAAAAGAATTAATCAAATAAATCATTAAATAAATAAATAAATAAATATAATTAGAATTATATATATCTCTCTTTGACTCAGTCAGTATTTTGATAGGATCAAAACTGACAGCCCAAAAAGTTGTAGATTGGGCCTCTACCCAAATTTCCTGTGTAGTCTACCTATCACAGTCTATACAAGAATATGACGGCCCAATATGTACTGGGCTTAATAATTAATTAAATAACAATCCACACATATATATATATATATATATATATATATATATATATATATATATATATATATATATAAAATTATTTCAACAATCTCCCACTTGGATTGTATTTAATTAATTATTTAGAAAACACCATTAAGCCACTATCACAATTCAGAAAATGAAACTTTACAAAATCACTGGATCCTATGGGGAAACAAGTGATATCAAACATAAATATAATGTTTCATAATCTGAATATAACAGAATATATATGTATATGATTTCCAAGTCAGTTCAGTAAGAAAACAATATAGTGTCACTGATTCCTATGGGGAAACAAGTGACATGTATATATAAAGCGTATCATGACAAAATCATTGAATCCTATGGGAATACAAATGATATAAAACGCATCAAACTGAACTGAATAAAATTTGCAGAAAATAAAAATAAATAATGACATGATATCAAATATTCATCAGACTCCCACTAAACCAAGGAATCAAAAGAATTCACAATACCCATATAAGTTACATGATTTCGAAAAACTTCTACGGGTAAACCCTTGGTCAATGGATCTGCAAGCATCTGCGTACCAGGAATGTGAATTATTTGAGTCTGAGATTCTGCAATTTTCTCTTTAATGAACATGAGTTTGATATCAAAATGTTTTGTACGGCTCGAATTTCTGTGGTTGTTAGCACAATACACTGCAGACTTGTTATCACAATAGATGGTTAGAGGACGTAATATTGAATCAATTAAGCGCATGCCAAATATCAACTTCCTCAACCATACAGCCTGCCGTGTAGTCTCAAAACAAGCAATATATTCTGCTTCCATAGATGAGACAGCTGTAAGTGTCTGTTTTACACTTTTCCATGAAACAGCTCCTCCAGACATCATGAAGATGTATCCAGTTGTTGACTTACGATCATCTAGACAAGAACCGTAATCAGAATCTGAATAACCAACAACCTCAAGAGAATCTGATCTTCTATAAGTCAACATATGATTCTTTGTACCCTGAAGATACCTCATAACTTTCTTGGCAGCTTTCCAATGATCCATACCAGGATCACTCAGATATCGACCAAGTACACCAATAGCAAAAGCTATATCTGGACGAGTACAGACCTGAGTATACATAAGGCTGCCAACAGCGGAAGCGTATGGTATCTTTCTCATTTCAGCCCTTGTCTTATCATCCTTGGGACACTGCGAGTTCGATAACATGTCACCTTTCTGAACAGGAGCAGGAGAGGAAGCACAAGACTCCATTTTGAATTTCTTAAGTACTCGCTCAATATAAGTTGCTTGTGATAAACCAAGGGTGCCACAAGATCTATCACGATGAATTTGTATCCCAAGAACAAAAGAGGCTTCACCGAGATCTTTCATATCAAATTCACACGATAATAATTGCTTCGTCTCATTGAGAAAATTCATCGAATTACTGGCTAGTAAAATATCATCAACATAAAGAACCAAAATTACAAAATTGATTCCATCAAATTTCTGATAAATGCATTTATCTGAGACATTTTCAACAAAGCCGAGTGAGGTGATGACTTCATCAAATTTTAAATACCACTGTCTGGAGGCTTGTTTTAACCCATAGATAGACCTCTTCAATTTACACACTAAGTGCTCTTTTCCTGATTCAATAAAACCATCAGGCTGGGTCATATAGACTTCTTCATACAAGTCTCCATTCAAAAAAGCAGTCTTGACATCCATCTGGTGAAGTTCGAGATCAAATTGTGCAACTAGAGCCATGACCACCCTAAACGAATCTTTAGTGGAAACTGGAGAGAAAGTATCTGTGTAATCAATACCTTCTTTCTGATTGTAGCCTTTAGCTACAAGTCTGGCTTTATGTTTATCAACTTCACCTGTAGGTCCTCGTTTAGTTTTGAAAACCCATTTGCAACCAACTGGCTTAAACCCCTGTGGTAACTCTACAAGTTTCCACACATGATTGCGATACATTGAAGCAATCTCTTCCTTCATAGCCTCTAGCCATTCAGAAGAGTGAGTACCCGATGTAGCTTCTTGGTAAGACATAGGGTCTAAATTATCAATATCTGAATCAAATTCCTGTAAATACACCATGTAATCACTAGGAATAGCAGACCTACGAACCCTTTGAGACCGCCTCGGTTCTACAACCGGCTCCTCATCACCTTCTAAGGGTGGTTCCACCTCACATTCATCTTGATCCACAATACTATTTCTTTCTGCTGAAGAGGGTGTCACAATAGGCACAGGCAAAACATTGCTTTCATCTCGTAAAGAGATTGATCTAGGGACAGAACTCCCACTTGCCAAGACATCTTCAAAGAAATATGCTCGATCTGACTCAATGACCCTGGTAGTGAGATCTGGGCAATAAAATCTGTACCCACGAGAACCAATGCAATATCCAATAAAGAAACCGGTAACGGTTTTAAAATCGAGCTTCATCTGTTGTGGATTATAGAATTTTACCTGTGCTTTACAACCCCATACTCGCATATGCTTCAATATTGGAGTCTTTCCAAAATACAATTCATATGGGTTCTTTGGAACCATCTTGCTAGGGACTTGATTCAAAATGTAGACAGCAGTTTTCAATGCATCACCCCACAAGAACTCTGGTAATGAGGAATGACTGATCATACTTCTGACCATATCCATAAGAGTACGATTCCGCCTTTCTGCTACCCCATTTTGTTGTGGGGTGCCAGGCATTGTATACTGAGCTTCAATTCTATGTTCTTGTAAATATAAAGCAAACGGGCCAGGATTCCGACCAATCTCAGTATACCTCCCATAGTACTCACCACCCCTGTCAGATCTGACAGATTTAATTAATTTGCCAGATTTTAATTCAACTGCTGCTTTGAAAGTTTTAAAGGCATTTAGAGATTCTCCCTTTTCACGCAAAAGATCAATCCATCCATACCGTGAATAATCATCTATGAAAGTAATAAAGTATTTGAACCCACCCATAGCCATAGGTGTGATAGGTCCACATATATCAGTGTGGATAAGGTCTAAAATATTTTCAGACCTCTGTGCCCCTTTATGTCTAGCTTTAGCTGTGAATTTGCCTTTAATGCAATCAACACAAGTTTCAAAATCTGAGAAATCAAGATCTTGTAAAACATTTTGTTTGGTCATTCTTTCTAATCTCTCTCTAGAAATGTGGCCCAATCTACGATGCCACAACATAGAAGAATTCTCACCAGGTCTCTGGCGTTTATTCCCAATTACAACATTAACTTGAGGATTAGAAAGTTCAAGTGACCAATCATTCAGACGATATAAACCACATGTTAAGGATGCAGAGCCAATAATGATAGAATTAAAACAAATGTCAATCTTTCCATTTCCTTGAAAAAATGAATAACCATTAACATCCAATACAGAAGTCGAAATCAAATTCCTTCTCGCAGAAGGTACATAAATGACATTATTCAAATTCAAAACATGTCCAGAATTCAAATTTAAGGAAATGGATCCTATATATTCTACTGATGCCTTATTCCCTGCAATGCCTAAGACTGTCCTCTGTGCCTCACTGGGGACCCTCTTGTCTTTGAGCCCCTGCAAGGAATTTACAACATGCACAGTTGCACCAGAATCCAACCACCAAGAGTCAGAAGATGTTTCAATACTATTAGATTCAAAACAAACTAGAGCTAGAGGGGCTAGATGAAGAAATGTACCTTCCTTCTCCTGCTTATTTTTAAGCTTAAAACAATCTGTTCTCTTGTGGCCGAATTTCTTACAATAATTGCATATGCCTTTAAAGAATTTCCGTTTCGCTTTGCCATTCTGCTCACCATTTTTCTTAAAGTTAGGTTTTCCACCCTTTTGTACCTCGGGCTTTTTCCCTTCCTTTTTATTCCATCCTCCAGATTGGCTACTAGAGCCATGTGATACATAATTTACAGAGTGAGAATTATTCTTCTTTATTACTTCTTCTTCTTGAGTAACAATTGAAATTAATTGGTCAATCGACCATTCTGCTTCCTGTGAATTATACGAAGTTCTCAAAAAACCATACTCTGCCGGCAATGATTGAAGAGCACGATAAACTAATGTGCTTTCACCCAAATCAACTCCATATGATTTTAACTTGTTATAATAATGAACAAGTTTCAAGATATGCTCCCTGACACCAGATACTCCATCATACCGAGTATTATCAAGTTGTGAGAGGTAAAAAATTTTCTGACTTTTATCTAATCTCTTGTATTTATCACCAATAGATTTCAAATACTCAACTGCAGTATCCTTTTCAGGAATACTATCTCTGATTCCCTTTTCAATTGTGTACTTAATTACTGCCAAACAGATTCGGTTGGACTCAAACCATTGTTTATAATAGGTCTTATCAGTAGCACTGGACTGCGGAGTGAGATCCACTGGTTTGGGTTCTCTTAAAGCTAAATCTTTCTCAGAAATGGTCAGATACATATTCAGGGACTCTTTCCAATCATCATAATTAGTCCCATTAAGGGCCTTCACAAAAGATAGTTGCGCAAAAGCAGAAACTGAAATCAACAACAAAAAATGGGAAATAGTAATTATGCGCGCTCAACATAATTATAATACAAGATTCCCAAAATAAAATTTCAGTTATGCAACTATAATGGCACACATAAAATTATTTTATACCATTAAGATTTGGCTCACATAAAAGTCCATACAAAATATATTCAATATTTCCATACCTATGGGGTACAAGAAATATTTAATACATTATAAGTGCTATGCTTATGCCTATTCTTAAAAGTCCAAACCCTCAAAATTATATTAACAATGTCACACCTATGGGGTATGTCCATAATTAATGCAATATGATCTTAAACATGACAAATTTATAAGATTTTCATTATCTCTAAGACAAATTAAAGAAATTTTATGAGTCTTTAGAGTTAATTTAGGAATTAGGAAAAGCTTAGGTGAATAAATACAAGATTAAGAGGTGTCTAGGGGCAAAATAATAATTCTGGAATTTTTTTTTTTTTTTTTTTAGATCTGGACTGAGCCAGGTTTGGCCCAGTTTTTTTTTTTTTTTTCTTCAGATTGGGCCTTTAAGCGTGGCCCAGAACCATGCTTAAGTGAAACCCACCGTTTCACTTAAGCCCAAGCAGGTCCAAAACATCAGCCCAAGCCCAACTCTCTTCTCCTTCCTCACCAGCCGGATCCCTAGGACCCTACCCGCCAGCCATCGTGACCCAATTTGGGCAGATGCGCAGCGCCGCGATCCAGCGTTTTCCCAGGCGAGATTTTCGGCAATTTGAACGGCTATTTCCGGCGATACAACCATGTTTCCAGGCCACGATTAGGCGACCTCTAATCGTGTGGCAACCGGAAACAGATTCACACATTGCCGATGGGAGTGGAGCTCGCGTTTGTTCGGGTTTGGGTGTGAAAAATACTCGCAATGGGTTGGAGAAATTATTCTCGCAGACCAATTGAAAGGGATGTAGCGCAGCTTGGTTGTGCATTTATTTTGATTATTCATGCAAAACCGAACAGTAGGAGATGGGAAGCATAAAACATATAGGGATTAACATTAAAAACTATATCCATCAAAATATTCTCAAAGACAATAAAATAAGTAAAATTGAGGTTTTACAATTGAACATAATTGAACACTAAATTGAGATACTATAACATATGCTCTGATACCAAGTGTTAGAATATCTCAATCACAATAATCAGAATAATAAGCATAGAAAGCGTACCTGAAGAATCCATGAATTAAAAGAAAGCAGAGATAATGCAACCTACTGGACTCTTTGGCTTTCAGAGAGAGTTCAGAGAGAGAGAGAGTGAATATCAAATTATCATAATCCTCAGTCACGTTAAAACCAACTCTTATAGACGTTGTTTAACGGGCAAAAGAATTAATCAAATAAATCATTAAATAAATAAATAAATATAATTAGAATTATATATATCTCTCTCTGACTCAGTCAATATTTTGATAGGATCAAAACTGACAGCCCAAAAAGTTGTAGGTTGGGCCTCTACCCAAATTTCCTGTGTAGTCTACCTATCACAGTCTACACAAGAATATGACCGCCCAATCTATACTGGGCTTAATAATTAATTAAATAACAATCCACATATATATATATAAAATTATTTCAACATACGTTGCTATCATTCTCTCTGTGACTTTTGTTCTAGCTTTTGGGGAGGTATCTATTTTTACTATCTTTCATGGTTCAGTTGTTTTGCTTCTGCATTTGTACCCAGTGACTATTATGAATTTATTCTTTTCTTTTTGCCCCTTCAATTTCAGGTTATCCCACAATCAATTTGTACTAGATATGGTCTTGCTGTAGGTGCCAACTTCGTATGGCTTGTGCGAATTTTAATGATAGTCTGTTATCCAATTGCTTATCCTATTGGAAAGGTGTTTATCCTACAGAGGCTAAAGTACAAGTCTTTACAGTATGCGAACTGTTATTGTGGCTGAATTATTCAATTACATGTACAGAATGTAATCCTTTCTGTTTGTTTGGATAACCAGAATAATATAAATGTGAAGAGAAAAAAGAACTGGAATTAAATAGTATATCTTCTCAAAAATCTTGTCATGAAAAATGAAACATTAATACATTTATCTAAAAATATGTTATCGAGATGTATGGTATGTATACAAATTAAGGTCTTTAACAAGTTTTGGTAACCCTTGTATTTGACTTGCTTGGTTTAGTAGAAGTGTATACTGTGTTAGCAAATGAGCAATATCATAGGCATACCTTTTGGCTGAAAAGCAGGTCACTATCATTTTGTCTCTTCTGACACAGATTACTCTTCAAAATGTTGACGTCAGCTCAGCTTATTAATTGCCTTAATTATGATGCTGTATTGCTGTCATAAATATGCTAAATGACATTGACAGTTGATTTTACTGACTGAAGTTTGCTGCTATCTTAAGGATGCTTCCTCTATTTCAAAACAGAATGGAGGAATCTCCTTACAGTTGTATTCCTTCACCTTTGGGAGGGTAGAGCTCCTCTTATTTTCGCTGATGGAGCATTGAATTTTGTCTTAACCATGCCCACAGATTTTTTTTAATCTCTTTGATATTATTTCCAGGTTCTAGATTGGGTATTGGGACATAATGAGGCTTTGTTTAGGCGTGCTCAATTAAAAGCGCTTGTCTCCATCCACAGCCAGGAGGTATAGTCAAATTTTGATAACTGTGTGGTAGAGCCAGTTATTTTAAGGTTGCTGAAGCTACCCAGTTTTCTCAGACAAGTCTTATTTGATTAATAAATGTTGAACCTTTTTTAAGGCTGGGAAAGGTGGTGAACTTACACATGATGAAACAACAATTATCAGTGGTGCCCTAGATTTGACTGAGAAGGTATGCACTTCAGTTTATGTTGAGTGGCATTCTTATTCTTGTATTTTTCTTTTTCCACATATCATATGAGGTCTATCAAAGTACCTCTCAATGTAGATTTGACCTTCCACTTCCCGTAGCTTTGTGTTCCTTAAAATAATTTCTTCCTTTTTATTGTGTCTCGGAACAGACTGCTGAGGAGGCTATGACTCCAATCGAATCGACCTTTTCTTTGGATGTTAATTCAAAACTGGACTGGTAAGTATACCTGATTGCTGCTGCCTCTAATATTTCTCCCCATCTGCAGTGTTTCCCATAGGTGCAGCTGAGTAAATATACATTTTAATTGTTGGTTTTGGACATATTCACATTCTATTATGTTTAGTTCATTCGTTTACTATAAGTTAAAATTAATACTTACATAAATCCATATCCAATGCAGAGAAATTGAATTCTACTACCAATTCTTGTTTATGACGAATAGTAGTAGGAGATTTTGGAATAAATTATGAAATTTTTTTAAAAATAAAATATCAACATTATTTTGGCTAGATGTTCATACTTCAGACTTCAAGGTATTCTTCCCATACCATGCTTTTTAGTCTATTACCATCATTCTATTGTTAGAGCTATCAAAATGGTCTAGACCCGAAGAGCCGTCCCATTAAACCTTAAAATAATATAGAGGCAGGCTTATGAAATGACATTCCATTTTGTAAAAGGGCTTTTTGACCCATCCTTATTTAGCCCTAGGGCTAATTAGGGCTAAATAATTTTTTTATTGAATTTTAAATTTTAAATATAATAACAATTAAATTTTTTTTATTAGGTAGAATCGGTTATATAAATTAAACGACACCATAAATTTTAAGTAGAAATAAAAAAATAAATTTGAAAAAATAATAAATTATTTTATTATTAAAAAACCTTGTATGTTTTTTTTCCTCAGTTATATTGATTTCATGTTTTTGGGAAAGTTTTATATATTGTTTTACTATAAAAAATTAAAAAGTCAACTCTTAGATTCCGTTTGGTAGATGGCAAGAGAGGGAATAGGAATAGGAATTGAGAATTGAATGGAAAGGAATGGATTCAAATGGAATGGAATGTTGTGATTAAAATTGCGTTTGGTAAGTCAATGGAATGGAATGCAATAGAATAGAATAAAAATTGTCAAAAAGACAAAAATACCCTTAAAAAATAAAATTATTATTATTTTAACTTAAAAAATTATTTTAAATATTATAAATAAAAAATAAAATAAATTATTATTAATATAAAAATTTGAATTAAATTTTATTAAATAATATTGAAAATTTTAATTTAAATATATATACTTTTAATTACAAAAAATTTTATAAATAAATAAAATAATAAAAGGTATTTCAGTCTTTTTGCTTTCCATTCTATCGCACTGTTCACTTTCCACCTGTTTTCGGAGGTAATACTAATTACCTTGTAGGAGGGAATGGAATGGAATGGGCATTCCGTGGGACCCACAATTTTATCAATTCCAGCAACTGAACCAAGGAATGGAATGCCCATTCCATTCCATTTTTTTTTATCTACCAAACGGGTCTTTAGGATTTGCGCTATCTTTAAGGGTCGAGCTCTTAAAGTAAGCCCTAAGTCCTCAAAGGGCCAGTCCAGATTGACAAAATGACATTGTATTTTATAGAAGTGATTTTTCGATCTATATAGCCTATGGGCTAATTAGGGTAGGGCCAGGCCAAGTCCAGCCAGCTCTAATTGATTGCTCTATCTATTATGGGTATTTGCTGGTGCATAGTGAATTGTATATTTCAATCACTTGAAACGCACAAGCACTTCCATCCATTCTATTCTCTATGGATAAATGTTTGTTGAGGAAGACTGAAGTGCTGGATTGAGGATTAAAGTAGAACGTAACATAAAGCAAAACCTTCTAAATGGAGAAGATGTAGAAAATAGTAAATAAGTATATGAATAGTAGTGTCTATGAATAGTCACCATTGAAAATTTGTATTTTAGTGGCGACTATTCATAGTTGCCATTAAAAATTCATTTTCAGTGGTGACTAATGAAAGTCGCCCTTAAAATACTTTTTAGTGGCAATTTTTTTTATAATTTTTACAAAAAAATCGTCACTGAAAAATCAGTTTCTTGTAGCGTGAGTTGTGAGATTTAGTAAATATCTTTGTCAGTCAACTAAACGTATACATGTTTGATGTGCTAGCTTAGAGATCTCACGCGCATCAACCTAAAGTCACTAAATGAGCTTTATTAACATTATTTATAATAACTGAAGTTTAAATGTGAAGTTATATATTCTTAATGTAGTATCAGCGTTTTGATAATTAAGTGGCTTTAGCACAAGGTTAATTTGGTGTTAAAAGTTTTAATAAAACCAATCATGTCTTTGCCTTAAATTAGCTAACTTAATTCCTGAAAAAAAAAAGAGAGAAAAAAACAAATTATATTTATGCTCATACTCTACACACATACCCTTTTGATTAAAGTTACAGCTGGTGGGATATAATATTTATTTATTGAATTAGATTGAATTTATTAAAACACTAAATAAACCCAATGAATTATAGATCATGAATTATGAATCTAAGTTTTCCCGGATAATGTTTAGACATTGTTTTCTTTTTTGTTAGGGATCATATAAATAAACTAGTAGAAAACGAGCTAATTAAAAACTTAGAAATATACTGGCTCACTAAAATCACCAAACCAAATCAAGCCTGCAATTTGGAGGGAGAAGCAGTCGTGAAAGCCTGAAAAAATATGGCCACACATCCTATTAATTAAACTGAAACAAGAAAATTAACTACAAATTTCATTAGATTTACAATTAATAAAAATTAATAAGAAGAAACTTTAGAAGAACTCTATAAATTAAGAGTTACATGCATAACTTCCATGAAGATTTAATCTTTTACAAAGTCTCCTTTTGCTCAAAAGTTAAGTCTGTAGATGTAGATCTCTAAAAGATGTAGTTAAGCTTCAAAAGCAGCAACTAAAAAATGAAACTCTTACATAGAAAAGAGAAAACTTTCCATAGGAGAAGAAGATTAGAGGAAGGGAGTAACTTCCGTGAAAGAAAAAAAAAAAAACTAGTAATTACTTTGAAAAAAGAGACAAAAAGAAAAAAAAAAGTTGAAGCTAAATTTGGACCCCACGACAATTATAGTGCGAGATGTAGAAAAATATACATGGGACAGGGTGATCCTGCACATTTGGGCAATTTCATTTACCCATCAAGCCCAAGAAAAGCCACGCGTCATGAATCCAGTCCATTACTGAGAAAGGGCCTCCTAAAATCGAATGTTTGATTGACATAATTTGTTTTTTAGCCAACGACAATTCAAGAAACGTAGCCGCAGAAGCTCTCCCCTTTCCCTCTTGTAAACCCCAGCCGCAGAAGCCTTGGCCGCTGCCCCCCTTCCCCCACCCTCTCCCCCCTCCCCCCCTTGTTTCTTGTTTTTCTCTTTTTGAATATGAGCTTTTTTTATATTCTCTTTTCATTAAAATGTGTTTCTCTTTTCTTTAAAAATATTGTTTTTAAGAAAGTTTTTTTCTGTTAGAGAAAATCTAGTGTTAATCAAAATAATAGAATATCTATAACTTACTTTTTATATATATAATATTTTAAATTTAGAGAAAGAATGATATGTAAAAATTTTAATTTTTACAAAATATTGAGAGATTTTTTTTGGGTGCAAATAAGAGTCACTAAGGACTAGAACCGCGACACCCGCGAAGTCGAAGTCAAATCTCCAATCATATTCTTCAAAATATGCCTCCCTAGATTATTTGGAGCTCTTTTTAGGATTTGCAACTCTATGTTAGACTTTTGGGCTCCCTTAGCAAGCAAATCAACGACCATGTTACCTTTTGTGTGTATATGAGTTATGCTAACTCTCCAGTCCCTTTTCAACCTTTTTTTGATCTGTCATACCAGTACAACTACTGGAGTTGTCTTGTTGCACTCTTTTATGCATATTTCCACAGCCACCTTAGAATCTAATTCTATTATAACATTCTTGCATCCTCTCTCCTAGGCAATGGTAAAAGCTGACAAAATATCTCAAAGTTTTGCCACGGTGATATTTCTATTTCTAAAGTTTCTTGTGAAATTGAGAACCCAATCTCCCATAGTATCTCTCAATATCCCCCCATTTGCTGCATTGGAATTCTGGACAGAGCCATCAACATTAAATTTTAGTTGGTTACTAGAAGGCAAGATCCATTTGACACATACCTCAGTCCTTGGTCTACCATGTAAAAATTTGTTAAACGAGCACCATTCATAACACTCCTCTATTCTAGATAAACATGTGAAAGGAGATCAGTAGATGGGTGGTTTGTAGGTTGGAAGACAATTTCACATCTTCTGACCCAAACACTCCAAATTGTCACTCGGAATATGGCATTCCAACTCATCTCGTTAACATCATCGTTGCCTAATCTTCAAGAGATTTTGTGAAGTAACCATTCTTTTGTGTTCCATATGAAGAAAGAAGCTCAGAATCTCGGTTTCACTAATTTCATCCATAAGTTCTTCGGTCTTTCACAATTTCGGAGACAGTGGATTGTTGTCTCCTGATCACTCCCATATACCTGACATATCCCTGTTGCATCCAAGTGACGAACGAAACTGAGTTGATTTGTGAGTATTCTATCGTGGCCAACTAACCAAAGGAAGGTTCTAATTCTTTGAGGACCTTTCTATTTCCAAATTTTATTCCAAATTTGCTAAGGTTGATTCTGGTGTTGTGATCTAGTTAAGTAAGTTGATTTGATCGTGAACTTTTCGCTTTCATTATGTTTCCATATCAACTGGTCGTCTCCCATTTTCTCATGTGGTGGAGGCATCAACATGATACTTCTCTTTAATATTTCTGGGAACCAATTACCAAATGTTGACCTGTCCCATCTTTCATCTACATTTTAGCATGTTAGAGACGTAGCTCTGTTTCATTTATTTCGAAATCTGTCCTAGAGCCACATCTTTGAGTTTTCCTATCTTCGAGATCTATATATTCGTCCAAAATCTCACAGTATTTATGTTTCCCAAACTCCAACCAATTCCCTTTTCCACCTACTTTCAAATCAGGAAAGATTGAGAAATGTGTCATCTCTCTATAATTTTTTTTTCTTTCTAGAGAATATCTAACATATTGTAGTTTGGTTAAAGTTGTTAAATTTTTTATGTAATATTTGATTAGTTACTGTTAAAATGTGTGTTGTCTTTTGATTTGAGATTTTTTTTTTTCAGAAGTGCAGACTTGATCTGATTGTATTATTTTTTTGTGCTTTGTTAATATTTTTGTAAATTTCAGGCTTTTGTGACTAATTATTATATGTAATGATATTTGATTTATCAACAAAAAAAAACCAACCACAATTCAACTAATCTAGATTTGTCAAAAAAAATCAACTACTAATAGACTTCATTAACGATTGGTTTATAAAATATTTTCTTTTTCTAAATTTATAATTTTTAAAATTTAATTATCAAAAAATGAGATATATATAAAAAATATATTTAATTATTATTTTATTTTTTAATAATAATTTCTTGTATTATCACTAAATTTTTATTTTTATATTTATTTTGTGTAAACTATTTTTTAAAATATAATTATTTTTTTCAAAAAAAAATTTAAAATAATAATAAATAAGATAAAAAAAGAATAAATAAAAAAGTAAGGACAATTAAATTATTTCCCATGATATTTTTTTATGGTAAAATTTTATTTTCACCCTTTTAAGCGGGAAAGGTTTTTTTTTATTTATAAATTTTCATTCCTTTAAATGAAAATTTATTCTTAATATTAAATATAAGTTTTTTTTGTCTCCACGTCACTTTTTTTAGAATCTTAAAATATATGTGCGGAGATGCATTTCAGTTTGCATTTTCCGGCAATTTTGTGAGCCTCATGACAATATCTTTTTATGGCCTTATTTCTATTGAGTAAATGATATCTACATAATTTTTAGAGTTATAAAGATCGATAACTCCTATTTGGCTTTTTATGATTTTCTTTTTCAGATATTTTATCAAATTTTAAGTGGCTATCAATTTTTTTAAACGAAGTTCATTTAGTTTTTATTGGTAAATTTTAAATATAAATAATTTATTTATATAACCGCTTGTATAAATATAAATAATTTTCAATACAAAATGGTGTAAATATTTTAAATGAAGTTCATTTATATTTATCGGTAAATTTTGAAATAATTTAATACTTAACTTACTATTTTTTTGGTCAACATGAAAATAGCCAGAAGCCAGGAAGAAAGCCCCATCTGTTCATCTTCCTTGGTTCATGAGAAATTATTTATATACATGGTATGACAATTAATGGGTGATTATATTTAATTTTTTTTATTATAAAGAAAATTTGATTATAAATTATGAGGTGTGGTGTAGCGATTAAAAAAATGCAAACCAATTATTGGAATAAGAACAATGAACATGAATTAAAAAATTTATTAAGCATTACATAGAATCCGTGTATGGATATTATTAGATTGAGACACACCCAACTTCAAACCATCTTAATTATATATTTCCTTACTAATATATATAGTTTAATTTTTTTTAGTGTTCTGATACGAAAATCTTCAAAAATAAAAAAAAATTTATTCAAAAAATAATTAATAATTTTAAAAATATAGAATTAGATGTATTTAAGTTTTAGTTCGAATTTTATTTTATTTCATTCTCTTAATGTCATTAATTTAAAGGATGAGTTTCATGATTGAATCTCTACGAATCTGAATTTTTTAAAAAGGAAAACCACTAACAGTAAAAAATTGAATTATGATTTTATATCTATCGCTACGATTTCACTAATAATATTTACATGGTAAAATTTTTAACGAACTCATATAAGGAATTGATATTTCAATTTTCTGTCTAAAACATATAAAGGCCATATATTCAAAAATAATTCTACTCAATTACATCTAAAATATTGTTAGTTCCTTAATGGATAATCTAGTGTAAGAACATAGTGCATTAAAATTTACTGTACTATTATTTTTTATTAAAATTATGTTATTTTATATTTATTTTTATTTTTTAATAACTATGTGTATTTTTAAATTAGTGTTTTAATTTTTTAAACCAATTTTTAATACTAATTTCGTCTATTTACTAATATTTATTATTTTACCTCATCACTGGAGCAAATATTTTAATATTTTAGAAGCAACTGTAATAAAATTTGGCTATTACTAATTTATGTATATTATTTAAACACGTGTATCAATATAATAACTATTTTTGATTTATTTGCATCAATTTTAATTATATTTTTTAAAAACTAAATAACTTATATTTAAAACTGAATTCACTATTATTTTATACTAAATTTATAATATTATATATATTTTTTAAATTTATATTAAAACATACGTATATATTTAAAGTAGTGTTACAATTTTTTAAAATTTTTTGTCAATACTCGCTCTGTTTATTTATTAAAATTTATTATTTTATCTCATCAATTACACTTCAATTCATATACTAAATTTATGTTATTATATATATTTGTTTTCATTATTTAAAATCTACTTGTAATTTTTATTAACGAATTTTATTTTTAACTATGTGTATTTAATAATTTTTTCATATTATTTTATTAACACCGTCTCAAGATTTCTATTTTTTATTTTTATAAATCATTTCTAATATTAAATACAAATATTTTACTTCAAAAATAATTAAGTCTAATAATTCAGCATTATTAAAAAAGAAATTACGTCTTACATATTTTCAACGGACATAATATATTATAATATTAAATATCATAAATATTGTAAAAATAACAAAAATTCTAAATTTATTCATACATGTATATCACAATGTAAAATATATTTTTAAAATAAATATGAAGTACATAAAATATCTAATATTATCGCATTTAACATACAATAATTTGAAATAAATTTATTTAAAATAAAAATAATTAGATTACATAGTTTCAAAATGATTTCAAATAAATAATGTACTAAAATTAAAATCGAAGTGTTGTCACAAGATCTTCACAAAAAGAAAACAAAAAATAATATAAGAAAATATTTTGAACATACAATATATAAGAAAAATAATTAAATATAATTAAAAAATTAAATGACATATTTTGAGAAAAATAAATACAAGTCGCAAAGTAGACCATAATATCAAAATTCATAAATCACAATAAACAATCTCACCTGATGTATTATACAAAAAAATTGTAACTAAAAACGTTCGTAATACAAATGAGGAGGACAAGTGAATATATAAGCGAACGCGTGGTTTAACGACGGTAAACCAATAAAAAATCGTCGTTAAACCTACTTAACAACGGTTTCCATCAAACCGGTCGTTAAATATTGGTTTAATAACGATTTTTTTATAATTGTCGTTAAATTACACGAATTTCGAACGTTGAAAAGTTTACGACGATTTTTGAAAAATCGTCGTTAATTAACGACGATTATTGGGAAACCGTCGTGGACTTCCGTAATTTTATTTTATATCCTAAACTCAAGATAGATTATCACGGTTTGATCTGAACCGTCCGTATTTAACGATGGTTTCACATAAACTGTCGTCAAATATTTAATTTTAACCACGGTTAAAAAATCGTCGCTAAATTAAGGTTTGACGACGATTTTTTAAGACTGTCATTAAAAATTCGTATTCGTTGTAATACTCCAATTTTATTGTAGTGCAAAGTTTTCTCTCTCTTTTTAATTTGTTTTAATTTTTTTAAAAAGTCACACTTCAATTCACTGTCCAAACTCATTAAGTACCATGACCATCCTTATAGTTGCATTGGCTTCTATATAAACTTGATGATTTTTTGATCGTGCTATATATATATATATATATATATATATAAAGATTGTGCTTATATGGGCTTTGGTTGACTACGTTCATGTTGTCGGCAAGGGGTAAGAGGGCATTTTTTTTTTTTTCCTTTTTGAAGCTAAAAAAATTAGTGAGGTCGAAGATGCAATTAAGTGTGGTCCCCATGCACTAAAGGCAATGAGTTTCGATGCTTAAAGTTCGAAGGGCCAAACGTAACTACCAAAGTCTTCCCATTTGACCTTACCTTCGCCTAGAACTGGAACCATGCTTTAACTGTATCTGTACGAACAACACCAGATATTAACACGTGGAAGCTCGTGGATGATTTTAGCTTTATAAGATCAACAATTGCCGCCAAACTACTCACTCTTAAAAAATCCTTCCGTCGCTTCCCCTTTTAAACTTTCATTTCAAGCCAGATTCCTTCACTCAGTTTCCTCATCCTAATTAATACCAATTCTTCATCTTCTCTCACTTCCCAAAACCATCTTGCTCTTTCCCTCACTGCGAATTGCGCCTTCACACTACCTCTACCCCCGCGGTGTGCAATACTTGTTTAGCTCGCCGCATCTCCGACAATAAAGGTACGTACAAACATAACTTGACTATGGTGGTCCATTAGAAACTATGCGGGATAAAAACATATATAGATTTTCTTGTCCCCTGTTTTTGAGGTCTCTGTTTTTGTTGGAAAATCTCTCTATTTTCTCCAAGTGCAGCCCCTGGTGAATTTCCAAAGGGGACTCAGCATGGACCCTTTCTTCGCCCATCATCGTAAGCATAAGGTGGTGGTTATAATGGGTGCCACCGGCACAGGTAAGTCCAAGCTCGCCATAGACTTGGCCACCCGTTTTCCTCCGGCGGAGATTGTCAACTCCGACAAAATGCAAGTCTACAAAGGCTTAGACATCACCACCAACAAAGTAACAGACGAAGAGTGTCGTGGAGTCCCACATCATCTCCTAGGCATAGCTGATCCAAACTCCAATTTCACTGCCTCTGACTTCTGCCACCATGCCTCTTCGGCCATTGATTCCATAGTCCAGAGGGATTGCTTACCCATTATCGCTGGTGGCTCCAATTCTTACATAGAAGCCTTGGTTGAAGGCGATGCTATGTTTCGGCGAAGATACGAGTGTTGCTTCCTCTGGGTCGATGTGCCTCTGCCCGTGCTCGATTTGTTCCTGTCGAAGCGAGTTGATCGCATGATCAAAGCTGTTGACGAAGTTCGTCAGATTTTTGACCCTTTGGCCGATTACACAAGAGGAATTCGAAAGGCTATTGGCGTCCCTGAATTGGATCAGTTTCTGAGAACAGAGGTTACGGCCGACGAAAAAACCAAGAAGAGGCTTCTGGAGGTTGCCATTGCGAAGATCAAGCTGAACAACTGCTCGTTAGCTCAATGTCAGCTCCAGAAGATTCATCGGCTTCAAAGCATGTGGAAAAGAAACATGCATCGCCTTGATGCCACCGAGGTTTTCAAGAAGAGTGGGGAGGAAGCAGAGGAGGTATGGGAGAATCATGTGGTGGCGAAGAGCCAAAGGATCTTGCAGAAGTTTCTCTACGGCGAGGAGGACCAGGTGGTTCCCGCCGCCGCTATTCATCGTGTGTCTCCCAAACCCGTAATGGCTGCTGTGCCGCCGCCGACGTCGCCGCCGCAGCAGGTGGAAATGGCTGCAGCAACTCATTAGAGAATCTAGAAACGTCATCATTGACATGCCTCCGATGATACTATATATGACAGTCCACTTTTTTTTTTCTTTTGGTTTTTTTTTTTTCCTTTGAGCTGTATTATCGATAGTAAAAGTTTTAATATTAAAAAAATCTTTTGTAAAACGACGTGACAGCTTATGTGAAAAATGTAATATTTTATATATTTTTTAGATACCCGGAGTAGTTAACTGTATTATAGAAATGAATTACATATATAAATGGAGCTGAGCATATACAATCACAGCGCTGCTACACGGTTTAGTGAATAATATTTCTTTTTTAAATTTAACTATCAAATCACATAGGAGAATAGTTAACTACCTTTGATTTACTAAGTATCGACATTTGATTTTTCTATGGAAACAATCATTCCCCCTCGTATTAATTGAAGACCAAGAAGAATGAAAGTGTCAGTGGTCCCCTAAAATCCCCATATTAATTGAGAATTAATATGATAAGCAACTTGTCAAGATTAGACTTACCGAGCCACATCCGCTGCCTGTGGGTTCTCAGAAGCTATTTTGTTTGGTGCGCAAGAATAGATACAGTTAAGTGTAAGTATTGACGTATTGTGGGATTTCAATACTTAAAATTAGCCTTAATCGTTAAATATGTTTATAAAATAAGACTTGAACATTATATAACGAGTTATCATCAAAAGATACTATTTGCTTTTGATTAGTAGGAAATTAAAATAGTCAAATAAGTTATTCTAACTTGAATATAAAGCTCTGCCAACTGCATTAACCAACAAAATACTTCCATTCTTCATTTTTGTCTAAATTGCACCCTTTTTTTTTTTTAAAAAAAAAGAATAAAGTAGTTTTTGATAAATATTTCTACAAAATATCTGATTGAATGAAAGGTGGATTGGTGATTTGTGAGTGTTTATTTATGAGTCCTAGTGGGGGTATTTTCTTATATATATACATACATACATACATACATACATAGTTGGTCTCGGTGACATAAATAAATCAAGATATATCCCACTATACACATGTAGATGATATATATATATATATATATATATATATATATATATATATATATATATATATATATATATATATATATATATATATATATATATATATATATATATATAAGTAATTAAATAGAAATGGGGGGTTTTTTTTTGGTCAAATGTTTCTCCTTAAACATTAGCTAGCTAGCTAGCTGTACCTTTCCCAGCTTGAAAGCTACAGTATGTAACATGCACTCCACTACGTATCTACTGGAATAATATTTATCACTAACAATGAGGGTGTCCGTTTCATGAACCTGGTGCAGTATATCTCAATCACCGTTGGCTCGAGATCGATCGAACGGGTGGGAGAAGCCTTGGAAAGAGGTATCCTTTCATGACTTGAAGGGGGTATGATGTAAGTTGTGATGAAACTCGAGAAATAAAAAGGGGAATTACCCAAGATATTCTACTCTTATCATCTCGAGTGTTTATGGGGAATATTGAAAAAGAGACAAAAAGAATAGGAGGAGAAGTTACAAAAACGGTGGGACTAGGGGCCAAATTAAAGCAGTATTGCACTCTTGGGGAAGTTCTTTCTTTGTCTTCTTCATCCCACGCGATTCCAACCATTATATTTACAATACAAGTTTGCCTTTATACTCCCACTCACCACCCCATATATAAAGGGGACCCATCTTACAAAAAAAAAAAAACATCTTTTGTTCTTGAGCGCTTTCCTTTTATAATTTCCCCTGTTTCTTATTTTGGGTCTTAAAATGCGTTGATTACAAGAAAAATGTTGATGTTGCTTTTGCTGCCAAAAATTAAATGTATGGTCAAAATCACCTTTAGTATAAACATCGATAAGTAGCATTGTAATATTTCATAATTTTTATTTTTAAATAATAATATTTTATTATAAATAAATATATTTTTATTTATTTAAAAATGATTATGTTTTATTAAAATTAAATTTATTTTTAATTAAAATAATTATTATTTTACTTAAAATAATTATATTGGTCGTTAATAAATTTTTGTTGTATTTTTAAAAATATTATTTCTTTTAATATGTATAAAGATATTTATTTTATTATGATTTTTATCAAGAAAAATCATAATTTAAGAGTTTAACTAAAAGTTTATGAGAATGTGTACAAAAACTGAACCGGATCGATAAAACCGAACTAAATCGAATAAAAACCGAACCAAACTGATTAAAATGGGTTTGATTCGATTTTTTTAAAAAAAAATCGACCGGTTCGGTTCGGTTTTCTGTTGGGATAGAGTCGCAACCAAACCAAACCGAGCCGGACCGAATTATATATATTATATTAATTTTATATAATTTAATTTAATTTTTATTATATTTTAAAAATATTTTACATATTTTTTTTAGAATTGGCCATCTCTATTGGAAGTTAATACAAAAATTAAAGATTAATTTTTGGGTTTAAACAAAAATTTGAAATTGATACAAAAAAAATAAAAAAAATTTGGCAAAATTTTTTTTTTTAACCGCTGTTTAGTGGTTCGGTTGGATAGAATCCAATTAGACCTATCAAGTCCATTTTTTGTAGTATTTTGGTGGTTCGGTTCGGTTTGGTTGATCCCCAAAATTAAATCGAACCGAACCCTTGAACACCCCTAGGGGAAGGTCGGAGACAATGCATGGATCGAAATTTTTTTTAAAACAGATGTATAGTGAGTGAATAGTAACCTTCAACTTTTTCTCTAGATCTGTAGTGTTTATTTGCTTTCGATCTCAAAACTGAAGGTGTTATTAGATTCAAGACGAAGAATACTACGATTTTGACCGATCAATTTTTCAAATCAGCTGTTGAATCGCCGTAGATCTGAAGTAGAAAATTTTAGAAGAAGATAAATTATAAAACTCTTACTTAGAGACCTCTAATTGAAATTCTGACACCGTATATAGATTCAAAAGTTAGATAAACATTAGGATATGAAATTTTTCAGTTATCTGACAACTTTTTGTTTATCGTGAATAGTGTTTTCAGCGAGTGAATAATGTTTCTGGCGGTGAATAGTGACCAAGATCCCGGAGTCATTTTCTAAGTCTTTGGACCCTCTGGACACGTTTTTGAAGTCTAATTGGTTAAATTTAGTTTGGAAAAGTATATTTTAGGGCTGTCCAATCTAAAATCCTTATCAGGTGAGTAGATATTTCTTTTTATGACTTGCCCCATGCTCTTCTTGAACTATAAATGTATTATTATTTTCTGTTTATAAATTATTTATATTATTATAAGTTTATTAAATGTGTTAAAATATCTGTTATATTTAGGAACTGACACATAGTTCAAGAAGAGTATGGTTTTAGAAATAGATTTTGGAACTTATTGGATATGTGATTCTAAATGTATTTATCATTATTTGATAAAGTGAATATTATGTGTACGATGCATTGATTTGTAAAATTATATACTTGTGAAAATGATGCATGCTATATTATAAATGAGATTGAATGGCAAGCGTAAAGCTCATGGCAAATTGCTTGATAAATATGATAAGCGTAAAGCTCATGGCGAGTTGCTTGATAATTTTACATGTATTTATATGTATTGATGAATATCGACTGGTTGTATGGTTTATGACGGTACCGAATAGGGGACGCCCTATTAGCCTGAGTGAGTCGGGGGAGGACCGCTCCAACCGGGTGACAGTGGTAATGGCAGGAGGGTGATGTACTCACATTCCCTAATAACTTATTGTGACTAGGGTCGAGGTCACTATGCGTATAGCAAATGAGTTATAATTTCATTGCATTGACCAGATTGCCGAGTGAGGCATGTGCATTAAAAGTGATAATTTTATTTCCAAATCTTAATATTTTATTATAGCTTATATAGCTGAGTATAACAATATTTGTTTAATAATCATACCATGTAGCATATGGTTTTAGATATCTGAATATCCTTTGATTTGAAAATATTTGAAAAGTAGCTAGCTTCCTGAAAACTGTATCGATCACTTTGTTTCGGCCCTTCGCTCGGGGTCTTCTTCGGAATGTTGTCTTTAGTGAAAGGGGTGGGTGATGAAATGAAGTATTCAGGTCACATTAACTGATTCACAAATAAGCAACGCGTAATCTTTGACAGATTCAACGATCGAGCTAGAAGGACACGGTTTTGGAGGTTGCACATTAATGGAATCTTAAACACTTCTTTATACGATCGACGACTAAAATTTATTATACTTAAGGTAGGAGGAGTTTGATTTAGTACAGTGTGTATTTGTTGCGTCCTTAGTTTATAATTCGCAATAAATAAAAAATGTTGTCGTGTTTTATATATGGGTAGATCTAGCTAGTTCTACTCCTATATATATTTCACTTAGATTCTTGCGATAATAGTTTTTGAAGATTGGATTTTCTATTTTTCAAGGATCTTATCCCATATTATAGATATATATTCATCGTATCTCCATTTGAAAAATTGTGTTAGATTTGCATTTATATATATAAATAATTAGAGAAAATATTAAAACGTGAAAATGATGTAGGCAAATATTGTGTTGTTCCGACACTTTGCTCTTAGTTGCCAATTCAACATTTACTCTTTCTTTCTTTATCTTATCAGGATATATAAGAATCTTTGAAGATTTCAAATGCATTTTCTCTTGCAACTCTACAACTTCTATCAGATTGAGTTGTGAGATTTAGTAAATATCTTTGTCAGTCAACTAAACGTATACATGTTTGATGTGCTAGCTTAGAGATCTCACGCGCATCAACCTAAAGTCACTAAATGAGCTTTATTAACAATATTTATAATAACTGAAGTTTAAATGTGAAGTTATTCTTAATGTAGTATCAGAATTCTGATAATTAAGTGGCTTTAGCACAAGACTTTGGTGTTAAAAGTTTTAATAAAACCAATCATGTCTTTACCTTAAGTTAGCTAAATTAATTCCAGAAAAAAATAAGAGAAAAAACAAATTATATTGATGCTCATACTCTACGCACATACCCTTTTGATTAAAGTTACAGGTGGTATATAATATTTATTTAATGAATAATTAGATTGAATTTATTAAAACACTAAATAAACCCAATGAATTAGAGATCATGAATTAATTATGAATCTAAGTTTTCCCGGATAATGTTTAGACATTGTTTTCTTTTTTGTTAGAGATCATATAAATAAACTAGTAGAAAACGAGCTAAAAACTTCGAAATATACTGGTTCACTAAAAACACCAAACCAAATCAGGCCTGCAATTTGGAGGGAGAAGCAGGCGTGAAAGCCTGAAAAAATATGGCCACACATCCTATTAATTAAGCTGAAACAAGAAAATTAACTACAAATTTCATTAGATTTACAATTAATAAGAAGAAACTTTAGAAGAACTCTATAAAGAGGTACATGCATAACTTCCGTAAAGATTTAATCTTTTACAAAGTCTCCTTTTGCTCAAAAGTTAAGTCTGTAGATGTAGATCTCTAAAAGATGTAGTTAAGCTTCAAAAACAGCAACTAAAAAAATGAAACTCTTACATAGAAAAGAGAAAACTTTCCATAGGAGAAGAAGATTAGAGGAAGGGAGTAACTTCCGTGAAAGGAAGAAAAAAAAAACTAGTAATTACTTTGGAAAAAGAGACAAAAAAGAAAAAAACAAAAAAAGAAAGAAAAAGTTGAAGCTAAATTTGGACCCCACAACAATTATTGTGTGAGATGTAGAAAAATATACATGGGACAGGGTTTAGATCCTGCACATTTGGGCAATTTCATTTACCCATCAAGCCCAAGAAAAGCCACGCGTCATGAATCCAGTCCATTACTGAGAAAGGGCCTCCTAAAATCGAATGTTTGATTGTCATAATTTGTTTTTTAGCCAACGACAATTCAAGAAACGTAGCCGCAGAAGCTCTCCCCTTTCCCTCTTGTAAACCCCAGCCGCAGAAGCCTTGGCCGCTGCCCCCCCCCCCTCCCCCTTTGTTTCCTGTTTTTCTCTTTTTGAATATGAGCTTTTTTTTATATTCTCTTTTCATTAAAATTTTTTTCTCTTTTCTTTAAAAATATTGTTTTTAAGAAAGTTTTTTTTTTGCTAAAGAAAATATGGTGTTAATCAAAATAATAGAAGATTTATAACTTACTTTTTAAATATATAATATTTTAAATTTAGAAAAAAAATGATATGTAAAAATTTTAATTTTTTAAAAAAATTGAGAGATTTCTTTTGAGTGCAAGTAAGAGTCACTAAGGAGTAGGACCGCGACACCCGCGGAGCAGAATCTCCAATCATATTCTTCAAAATATGCCTCCCTAGATTATCTGGAGCTCATCACTAAGGATTAGGACCACGACACCCGCAGAGCAGAATCTCCAATCATATCCTTCAAAATATGCCTCCTTAGAGTATCTGGAGCTCTTTCCAAGATTTGCAACTCTGTGTTAGACTTTTGGGCTCCCTTGGCTAGCAAATCAACGACCATGTTACCTTTTCTGTGTATATGGGTTATGCTAACTCTCCAGTCCCTCTTCAGCTATTTTTTAATTTGCCATACCAATACAACTATTGAAGTTGTCTTGTTGCACTCTTTTAGGCACATTTCCACAGTCACCTTAGAATCAGATTCTATTATAACATTCTTGCATCTTTTCTCCTAGGTAATAGTAAGAGCTAACAAAATACCCCAAAACTCCGCCACGGTGATATTTCCATGTCCAAGGTTTCTTGTAAAATCGAGAACCTAATCTACCATAGTATCTCTCAGTATCCCACCACATGCTGCATTGGAATTTTGGATAGAGCCATCAACATTAAATTTCAGTTGGTTAATAGAAAGCGAGGTCCATTTGACACATACCTCAGTTCTTGGTCTACCTTGTAAAGAATTGTTAAACGAGCACCATTCATAACACTCCTTTGCTTTGGATAAACATGTAAAAATGATATCGGTAAATGGGTGATTTGTAGGTTGGAAGACAATTTCACATCTCCTGACTCAAACACTCCAAATTGTCACCCAGAATATGGCACTCCAACTCATCTCGTTAACATCATCGTTGCCTAATCTTCGAGAAAGATTGTGAAGTAACTATTCTTTTGTGTTCCATGTGAAGAAAGAAGCCCAGAATCTCAGTTTCACTAATCTCATCCATAAGTTCTTCATTCTTTCACAATCTCGGAGGTAATGGATTGTCGTCTCCTACTCACTCCCACATACCTGACATATCCCTGTTGCATCCAAGTGACGAACGAAACTGAGTTGATTTGTGAGTATTCTATTGTGGCCAACTAACCAACAGAAGGTTCTGATTCTTTGAGGATCTTTCCATTTCTAGATTTTATTCCAAATCTACTGGGGTTGATTCTAGTTTTGTGATCTAATTAAGTGAGCTAATTTGATTGTGACATGTCCGCTTTCATTATGTTTCCATATCATCTGGTCGTCTCCCATTTTCTCATGTGATGGTGGCATCAACATGATACTTCTCTTTAATATTTTTGAGAGCCAATTACCAAATTTTGACTCGTCCTATCTTCCATCTACATTTAGCATATTAGAGACGCAGCTCTGTTTCATTTGTTTCGAAATCTATCCTAGAGTCACATCTTCGAGTTTTCCTGTGTCCAGGATCCATATATCTGTCCAGAATCTCACAGTATTTTTGTTTCCCAAACTCCAACCAATTCCCTCATCCACCTGTTTCTAAATCAGGAAAGATTGAGAAATATGTTACCTCTCCATGATTTTTTTTTTCTTTTTAGAGAATATCTAACAGATTGTTTGGTTAAAGTTGTTGAATTTTTTATGTAATATTTGATTAGTTACAGTTAAAATGTGTATTTCCTTTTGATTTGAGATTTTTTTTTTAAAAGTGCAGACTTGATCTGCATTGTATTATCTTATTGTGCCTTGTTAATATTTTTGTAAATTCAAGCTCTTGTGACTAATTATTATATATAATGATATTTGATTTGTAAAAAAAAAAAAAAAGCCAACGACAATTCAACTAATTTAGATTTGTCTAAAGAAATCAACTACTCATAGACTTCGTTAACAATTGGTTTATAAAATATTTTATTTAAAAAAAAATTATAATTTTTCAAATTTTATTCTAAAAATATGATATATATATATATATATATAAATTAAAAATATATTTAAATATTATTTTATTTTTTAATAATAATTTATTGTATTATCACTAAATTTTTATTTTTATATTTATTTCATGTAAAATATTTTTTAAAATATAATTATTATTTCAAAAATAAAAAAAATTTAAATTTAAATAATAATAAATAAGATAAAAAAATGAATAAACAAAAAAGTAAGGACAATTAAATTATTTCCCATGATAATTTTTTTTTATTTTTATGGTAAAATTTTATTTTCACCCTTTTAAGTGGGAAAGGTCTTTTTTTATTTATAAATTTTCACTCCTTTAAATAAAAATTTATTCTTAATATTAAATATAAATTTTTTTGTCTCCACGTCACTTTTTTTAGAATCTTAAAATATATGTGCGAAGATGCATTTTAGTTTGCATTTTCCGGCAATTTTGTGAGCCTCATGACAATATCTTTTTATGGCCTTATTTCTATTGAGTAAACGATATCTACATAATTTTTAGAGTTATAAAGATCGATAACTCCTATTTGGCTTTTTATGATTTTATTTTTCAGATATTTTATCAAATTTTAAGTAGCTATCAATTTTTTTAAAACGAAGTTCATTTATTTTTTATTGGTAAATTTTAAATATAAATAATTTATTTATATAACCGCTTGTATAAATATAAATAATTGTCAATACAAATTGGTCTAAATATTTTAAATGAAGTTCATTTATTTTTATTGGTAAATTTTAAAATAATTTAATACTTAACTTATTATTATTTTTGGTCAACATGAAAATAGCCAGAAGCCAGGAAGAAAGCCTCATCTGTTCATCTTCCTTGGTTCATGAGAAATTATTTATATACATGGTATGACAATTAATGGGTGATTATATTTAGATTTTTTTTTATTATAAAGAAAATTTGATTATAAATTATGAGATGTGGTGTAGTGATTAAAAAAATGCAAACCAATTATTGGAATAAGAAAAATGAACATGAATTAAAAAATTTATTAAACATTACATTGAATCCGTGTATGGATATTATTAGATTGAGACACACCCAACTTCAAACCATCTTAATTATATATTTCCTTACTAATATATATAGTTTAAAATTTTTTTAGTGTTCTGATACAACAATCTTCAAAAATAAATAAAATTTTTTATTCAAAAAATAATTAATAATTTTAAAAATATAGAATTAGATGTATTTACATTTCAGTTCGAATTTTATTTTATTAGGAATTTACTGAAATTTTAATTTAAAGTTTTTTAAAAATGGATAGAAATAAAATCCCTCAACCTATAAATATATCTAAATATTAGTGATTCGATGTGCATTAACACGTGTATTAATTTTTTTTATTTTTTATTTATTAAAAATTAGGATAATTATCTAAATTAAAATTTTAAATATTATTTTAAATTAATCACCTGTTATTTATTTTTAAAATCACATATTATTTTTTTGAGTAATCAAGTTCTATCTATTTTTCGTTATTATTATTCTTAAAGATTTTCATTGCTAAAAGATCTCAAAAATCCCTCAAAAGAAATCTCATCACTATATATATTATTGGTATGTATTAATTCAAGCGTATGATTTAATTAATTGAATACTTAATTTTATTAAAGCATTGTATTAAATTACAGTTAATTTCAATTTTTTTAAAATATATATTAAATTAATTAAATTATCTATATGAGAAAATTTAACACATGAAATGAGCAGATACGGCTGTTACTTTTCGCGATTCACAATTACATCACGTGTGCGCTGCCCAATTGGACCATTCCGATTCCTAGCGAAATGACGTGGACCCTATCTTACCGTCCATCTACGACACCGTAATAGCGGGGTCCACGCATCCAGACAGATCATCTCTTGGATACCTATGCATGATCGAGCCTCTGAACCTGCAAGTCTGTTCCCAATGCTCTAACAGTCAAACACGAACAAACGATATACAGCGTAGAGCCCAGACGAAGAAGCAGAAGAAGAAGAAGAAGAGGAGGAAGAAGAAGTCTCACGAATCAGGATGCATATGGTGAATGCGGTAATGGTGGCTCGCATGCTCACTCGAGACCTTGGCCTTGAAAACGAATTCCCAGCGGGCATACCCTTCGGATCCGTCTGGTGGTTCATCTATGCTGGCATCTCCTGTTTCCTCGTCCTCTTTGCTGGAATCATGTCTGGTTTAACTCTGGGGCTCATGTCTCTCGGCCTCGTCGACCTTGAGATTCTTCAGCGCAGCGGTTCTCCTGCCGAGAAGAAGCAAGCAGGTTTCTTTAATCCCCCTTTTTTTTTTCTCCCTTTTGGATTTTGATCCAATCAATCAATTGCGCTTTTAATTTAATTGCAAAACGAGTGTAATCAAATTTGCTTTGTATCTTTCTGGACAATGGAATATGGAAAGTTCAATTTGTTTGTCATATTAACTATTTTGATTATGAATATGGGTAAATAATTTTGTTCTTGGGTATATTCAGCGGTTATACTTCCAGTGGTTCAAAAGCAACACCAGCTGCTCGTGACTCTGCTTCTCTGTAACGCTGCTGCCATGGAGGTAATTCAATTGCAAAGCCCCTTTTCATATAAAACCTTCACTTTGTTAGTGTGGTCTTGAGCGCGGTAGTTTCTTTTCGTAATTGACCTTTCACGGTTACGGTTGTATGGTCTGCCTTGTTTGCGGGGTTAGAGCTCAGAAGATTAGTATCAGTCTCATTCAAAGTTCTATGTCCTATCATTTAGAGCTAAATGTTTTCATGCTTGTGCATATAATTTCTTATAAATCAATGTCTTTGGTGTATGTAATTTTTAAGCACTTATAGAAAGTAACTTAGTGTAAATAGTTATTTTTACTTTAAAGAATATTATGTTTTGATAGTGGATTAAATTCAAAAATAAAAATAAAAAGAGAATGCTTTATAATATCTCATTGCACCTTGTAGAATAATGTTGAAAATGATTATGATAATTGACTTTGATTTAATGGTTGAATCTTCTTTTTTTTATGTCAAAGGTATTGCTATGTGTTTGTGCTTGATATTGTCTTTGTGTAAATTTCATACTCATTCATAAATCCTGCCTAACTTTTAAACAGCTATTGGCTTTGAAACTTGCAATCTGCAGGCCCTTCCGATATACCTTGATAAGCTATTCAATCAGTACGTTGCTATCATTCTCTCTGTGACTTTTGTTCTAGCTTTTGGGGAGGTATCTATTTTTACTATCTTTCATGGTTCGGTTGTTTAGCTTCTGCATTTGTACCCAGTAAATATTATGAATTTATTCTTTTCTTTTTGCCCCTTCAATTTCAGGTTATCCCACAATCAATTTGTACTAGATATGGTCTTGCTGTAGGTGCCAACTTCGTATGGCTTGTGCGAATTTTAATGATAGTCTGTTATCCAATTGCTTATCCCATTGGAAAGGTATTTCTCCTACAGAGGCTAAAGTACAAGTCTTTACAGCATGCGAACTGTTATTGTGGTTGAATTATTCATTTACATGTACAGAATGTAATCCTTTCTGTTTGTTTGGATAACCAGAATAATATAAATGTGAAGAGAAAAAGAAGTGGAATTAAATAGTATATCTTCTCAAAAATCTTTTCAAGAAAAATGAAACATTAATACATTTATCTAAAAATATGTTATCGAGATGTATGGTATGTATACAAATTAAGGTCTTTAACAAGTTGTTTTGGTAACCCTTGTATCTGCCTTGCTTGGTTTAGTAGAAGTGTATACTGTGTTAGCAAATGAGCAATATCATAGGAATACCTTTTGGCTGAAAAGCAGGTCACTATCATTTTGTCTCTTCTGACACAGATTACTCTTCAAAATGTTGACGTCAGATCAGCTTATTAATTGCCTTAATTATGATGCTGTATTGCTGTCATAAATATGCTAAATGACATTGACAGTTGATTTTACTGACCGAAGTTTGCTGTTATCTTAAGGATGCTTCCTCTATTCCAAACAGAATGGAGGAATCTCCTTACAGTTGTATTCCTTCACCTTTGGGAGGGTAGAGCTCCTCTTATTTTCGCTGATGGAGCATTGAATTTTGTCTTAACCATGCCCACAGATTTTTTTTAATCTCTTTGATATTATTTCCAGGTTCTAGATTGGGTATTGGGACATAATGAGGCTTTGTTTAGGCGTGCTCAATTAAAAGCGCTTGTCTCCATCCACAGCCAGGAGGTATGGTCAAATTGTAATAACTCTGTGGTAGAGCCAGTTATTTTAAGGTTGCTGAAGCTACCCAGTTTTCTCAGTTAAGTCTTTTTTGATTAATAAATGTTGAACCTTTTGTAAGGCTGGGAAAGGTGGTGAACTTACACATGATGAAACAACAATTATCAGTGGTGCCCTAGATTTGACTGAGAAGGTATGCACTTCAGTTTATGTTGAGTGGCATTCTTATTCTTTTATTTTTCTTTTTCCACATATCATGTAATGTGATTTCCCTCCTTTTATGAGGTCTATCAAAGTCCCTCTCAATGTAGATTTGACCTTCCACTTCCAGTAGCTTTGTGTTCCTTAAAATAATTTCTTCCTTTTTGTTGTGTCTTTGAACAGACTGCTGAGGAGGCTATGACTCCTATCGAATCGACCTTTTCTTTGGATGTTAATTCAAAACTGGACTGGTAAGTATACCTGATTACCTGATTGCTGCTGCCTCTAATATTTCTCCTCATCTGCAGTGTTTCCCATGGGTGCAGCTGAGTAAATATACATTTTAATTGTTGGTTTTGGACATATTTACATTCTATTATGTTTAGTTCATTCCCTTACTATAAGTTAAAATTAATACTTACATAAATCCATGCCCAATGCAGAGAAATTGAATTCTACTACCAATACTTGTTTATGACGAATAGTAGTATGAGATTTTGGAATAAATTATGAATTTTTTTTTTAAAATAAAATTTCAACATTATTTTGGCTAGATGTTCATACTTCAGACTTGAAGGTATTCTTCCCCTACCATGCTTTTTAGTCTATTACCATCATTCTATTGTTAGAGCTATCAAAATGGTCTAGGCCATAAGAGCCGGCCCATTAAACCTTAAAATAACATAGAAGCAGACTTATGAAATGACATCCCACTTTGAAAAAGCGCTTTTTGACCCATCCTTATTTAACCCTAGGGCTAACTAGGGCCAAATAATTTTTTTATTGAAGTTTAAATTTTAAATAGAAATAAAAAAATAAATTTGAGGAAATAATGAATTATTTTATTATTAAAAAACCTGGTATGTTTTTTTTCCTCTGTTATATTGATTTCATGTTTTTGAGAAAGTTTTATATATTGTTTTACTATAAAAAATTAAAAAGCCAGCTCGTAGGGTTAGGGCTAGCTCTAAGGGTCGAGCTCTTAAAGTTAGCGCTAAGTCCTCAAAGGGCCAGTCCAGATTGACAAAATGACATTGTGTTTTATAGAAGGGATTTTTCGATCTATATAGCCTATGGGTTAATTAGGGTAGGGCCAGGCCAAGTCCAGCCAGCTCTAATTGATTGCTCTATCTCTTATTTATGGGTATTTGCTGGTGCATAGTGAATTGTATATTTCAATCACTTGAAACCCCATCCATTCTATTCTCTGTGGATGTTTGTTGAGGAAGTCTGAAGTGCTGGATTGAGGATTAAAGTAGAACGTAACATAAAGCAAAACCTTCTGAATGGAGAAGATGTAGAAAATAGTAAATGAGTATAATTCAGTCAAATGGAGATTGTAAGCACACAATAATAGAATCAATAGACAAAGCTGTAATACTTCATTAATGTGTATCTAAGAAGCATGGACATTGGACATGATAGGGACAGAGTGACATACCAAAATCTGGAGTGTTCAAGTGCTATTGTAAGTGTCTTGTTGTTTTTCTTATAAGAGTGTTTGGGGTCAGACATGAAGACTACTCTTTTATTGAAGTGTATGTGATTCATAGGTATGCGTGTTTCTTTCCTGCCTAATAGTCCATGTGGCCTGAGCAGTAATCTTCTAAACAAGATTTCTCCTAGATCTGCAAGACATTCTCCTCAGACAGCCAAATACCAACTATTGATTGATACGTCACAAAAGACACTGAAGAATTGAGAACGAAGAGACCATGGTTTGAAGGTTTTTGATTTGTTGATACAGATATAAATAATGACCAATAACCGGAAAAAACCGATCAATGACAACTAACCAAAGTTGACAATCATTACTTGGCAGCTGAAAATATTTTTTATCACAAATGGTGGGTGGTAATCTATAGTAGGTTTTGGAGAGGTAATTAACATCTGTTCTGAAAGGCTTCAATCTTCTAGAAGAGGAAGTCATCTCTTCCTCTTTGAATTTTTTTTTTGTTGGCTTCGGATGAAACAATATTCACTGCCCCAAATACTGGAACATGTTAAAAATGTCTTTTAAGCTATTTTCCACAAAACAAGTAGGACTTTCACTTGCATATAGGGAGTACAAAATATTTGCTCTTGCTGTTTTTCTTTGGTTTGTTAAACCTATGGTGCCATTTCTCAAATTAGGGAGGCAATGGGAAAAATTCTTGCTCGTGGACACAGCCGAGTTCCTGTCTATTCTGGAAACCCGAAGAATATTATTGGACTTCTTCTTGTGGGTGTTTTTGAAAATTTTTGACTATTCATTTCTTTTTTCCCCTTATTAATATGATTTATAATTTCTCTTCCTCACCTTATTTCATTTTTAAATTAGGTCAAAAGTCTCCTCACTGTACGCCCTGAAACAGAGACCCCTGTCAGTGCAGTTTCCATCCGGAGAATTCCACGGTGTGCTTGTCTTTATTAGTATATTTTCTTGTAATTTACTTTAATAAATTATTTGGAAATATCAGTAGTTTGTGTAATGGTATATTCCTACAGGGTTCCATCTGATATGCCTCTTTATGACATACTAAATGAGTTCCAAAAGGGCAGCAGTCATATGGCTGCCGTTGTTAAGGCTAAGGGAAAAGGCAAGATGAGTCCACCAACAATTGATGGAGAGAAATACATACAAACCAAAAGTAATGGGGAGAATCCTCAGTTGACTACTCCATTGCTTCAGAAGCAGGATGAGAAATTAGGAAGTGTTGTGGTTGACATTGACAAGCCTTCGAGGCCTGCCAACTTTAATAAGCAAACAGCTTTACAACATAGTGATGCAGCAACAAATGGTCTCTTTTTGGAGGATATTGAAGACGGGGAAGTGATTGGCATAATCACTTTGGAAGATGTATTTGAGGAACTTCTGCAGGTACAACTACAGTCCTTGAGCCTACTTAACTTTCATCTTCCCCTGGCGGTCATATTCTTTCTTTAAACCTGATTATCATTTCTTTAACAATGCAGGAGGAGATTGTAGACGAGACAGATGAATATGTTGATGTGCACAAGAGGTAATGGAGTTTAAACTTTCAAAAACCTTTACAAAGATGGATGAAAGTGGTAAAATTCTGAATGTGGATGTTCTATGTTTTTTATTTTGCAGAATACGTGTGGCTGCAGCAGCTGCAGCTTCCTCCGTGGCACGGGCTCCGTCAGTCCGGAGGTTAACTGGCTCAAAGGGAGTAAGTGATTATTTCTTATACATTACCAATGATGTCAATTTGTCTTTCTTGTCTTCCATAGTTGCTAAATCCAGTATCTTTGTCCTTTTGAAAAAATGTAGCGAGTCTGAAGAAGAAAAGGTTCCTTCTTGTCATGATATTAGGTTCCAGCAGATCTCTAAGCATCACATGCCCTTTCAGTTTAAAACAAACTTCTTCTCACAAGTTTGCTGCTAGTAAAAATTTTGTTGGTATCAAGGCATTACTCTACATAATTTGGGGTCATACAGCACATTTTCCATATGATGATAGTCTTGTGACTATATAGGTATTATTTAAGTTGCAGGTTTACCTCTCTAATCCTATGTAATTCAAGTAATTTAAAGTTAGTCCGTTTGCGATTGAGGGATCTGAAATGGGTTATGGATATATAAACGAGGTTTAAAATTGTTAAAGCCAGAACATTCTCCGGTGGGGGAATATTTATTTATAACTTCTGTTGCTTGAAAGCTGAATCCGTAAACTTTCCACTTCGGGTGCTCACTTACTATTATTTTTCTTTATCCAGGGAGGCCAAACGAAGCAAGGGTCAACCCCAAAGAAATCTGCAGAGGATATCTTGAATTCTACAAGGTTACAAGGAAATTCTGGGGAGCCTCCTGGGAATGGGAGATGACTTTGTTATAACTAGAGTAGCTGGTCTGATCCCTAATAATTTTAGGGGTCTGCTTTTTGTGTCAGCAACGTTCAGCAATAATGCAATATGATGTTAATATTCAGTTGTTCCATCTGATTGTTGTATGTTATTCATTTTTATTTGGGAAGGGGAACAAAAAAGTCTATTTTTTTCCCCTTTTAGTGGGAATTTTCTTTTTCATGTCAATTTTTCTACTGCTTGATTCATGTCCTAGGGGCTCTCCAGTCTCCAAAGGTCCATCTGTTGCCACTTGCTATGAGATACTAAAATCATAGCAATAGTTTTGTGGCCAATCTTGGGATAGGCAAAATCTTTTGATCTTTTATCCATTAAACTAGAATACAATTGATAATGGGTTTGTCACATAAGATTGGGAAAGTATCATTACCAAGTTGGAGTCTGGAAATTATTATTTTGTACTCGGACAGTTGGACACATTTAAATCTGAAATATTCAAAAAAATACATATGTAAGGCCTTTTCCCATAAGCATGAGTTCAGGCTCCCCTATGTGTGTATCGGTCAAGGGGAAATTCTAGTTATTTCTCTAAATTAATAAAAAATTGTTACATCTCTTAACGGAAATAAAATTTAGGTGAGACTAGTTATATCTAGATTATAGATTTAGGGAGATTTTTAGTATACTTAATTAACATCGGGAAATAGACAAAATGAAAATTCTTAAACTCTTTTTATACTAGTTAATTTATGTAATGAGTCAACGAATTCTCATTAAAATAGATGTGTAAGTATAATATCATAAGTTTTCATGGACTCTACAAAAATAAACTTAAAATCTTATTAAAAGTAATAATATATCTACGTTTTAATAGAACTCCTCTCACTTAAACTCTTTTTTATTTGTTTCTAGTTTAAATTCAGACCAGTTTAAGAGAAAGGTTGTGATTGGTTTAATTTACACATTAGAGATCAGAGCCAGAGAGAAGATTTACAGAAGTTGGCCAAGAGTCCAAAAAGAAGAAGAACAAATCCTAATATACATGATTTTTAAACCACTGGTGAAGTTATCCCCGGGTTCCTCCATCTGACCATAGCCGATACTTCCTCCTCCCTAACATTTTTTGCCTTTATGAAGCAGGCATTCAAGACCAAAATAGAAGGAAAAATAAAAAAGAAGAAGAAGAAAACAAGTTTTTAACCTTATATAACATTCATCAGTACCAGTGCCACATACTGCAGCAGATATGTGGTAAACTTGGTAATCCAAGCATTGCAGCCACCAATTTTCAAGTCTTCCCATCGTTGCAATTCCATATATAACCAAATAGCTTAATCTTCCAAGCTCTCATTAAAATCGCTCCTCCCACCTTAGAAGAATCACGGTGCATCTCCAGATGATATAAAATCTTGTTTTCTGCTCCCTGAAGTGCCTTGAACACTTTCGCCATAACCCAGGCTTGGAAAATGGCTTTGATAGGGAATGTTCAGCCATGATGTTGAAGCCTAGAGAACCAGAAGCTTAGTTGCTTGGATCGTGTTATAACAGCCAATATCGTTGCCCCTTGAGAACAAAACCTTGTTTATTTTTATAGAAGGAGGTTGTGGAAAAGGTGCGTGGAGTCCAATAGACGGGGTTGGCTCTTGAAAAGACCTGTTTATAAAAAATAGATAAATCAAATCAATTATATATAAAATTCCATTAAAATATATGTCCGAGTCTAACTAACAATTTTTCAACAAAGATAAAAAAGCAGTCTTTGTCAGGTTGTCTCTCCCAGCCAACTCACCGCGAAAAGGACTTGCTATTACTCATCCTAAGGATGTGGCCAACGTTGTCTCTTGGGCTATATATTACTAGTATATCACTCTCTCTCTCATTTTATGCAGCATTTTTACAAAACAAGCGCAATATTGGTGCCTGAATTTCAGGATGCTCCCTTAGATGGTTACGATTAGGTTAAACTAAGGGTTTATTATCATGAAGTGCACAATCAAATAGTTCAACTAGGAGCTCACAGTGTGATAGAGAAATACCCTTTTGCTTGTTTTGGCACCGCATTAATTATTTAGGGCAGGTTGAAAGTCGTCATATCTTTCACTCTTAAAAATATATAATATGATTATCAGCTTTATAGCATATGATATGACGTACCATGTGCATTTGATAACTAAATTCTTGTATTTACGTAGTACTTATCAGTAATGATAGCTAATGTTCGAGTTTCTAATTATACATGTAATTATACCCTTTATAAGAACAAATATTTCTTCTTCGTCTTCCTTTTTTTTTCTTCTTATAATTTGGTTCGAAACTAGTTTACCCTTTTAAGTTATATTATTATTTCTTGTAATTTATTCAATTTCACTCAGTTACGCTAATATTTTCGATTCTAATTCCGGTAAACATGTTGCTCAAAGTCAGGCACAAATAATGAAGTTTAAATCCGAGATGGCTCCAACATGGAATATTATGCTAATTGGATCCACATGTAGACTTGAAGAAGGTCTCATCTTAAGGCTCCACTTGTACTTGAATTCCACGTCAGTGTCACGTGCTCTTTCTCTTTCCAATTTCAACTTAGACATAGTTTTATGTTAAATCATGCCGGCCATTCATGATTGTCGCTTCCCTTAAAAGCGATTTGCAAGTACAAAACACCAATCTCAATCTCATCTTATACAGTGGCTAACCCCTAAACCTCACATCATTATCCCCTCCAATCTTATAGTGCCCTTTGATTTTTTTGATTGTCATTCAGCGTTTCGGAAGAGTGACACAACACAAGTGAAATGAAAATTTGTTTATCATTAATAAACTGAAGTAAGATGTAAAAATTAAATTCAAAAGTATAAATTTATTTTAATTTTAAAAATTAAGACTGTATCATGTATCATGTGAGTTATTAAAATTTTTTATTAAAAAAATATTTAATACACAAAACTTTTATTTAATGAAATTATGCAGTTTTATTTTTTGCAAACAGAGAGATTCTTTTTAAAATTTGAATCCGTAATTTTTAAGTCATAAGATTATAATTTTATCCTCCATCAAAATTCACTCTCTTATTAATTTTTTTTATTAAATTATAAAAATTTAGTTTAACAAATAAAAATAAAAATTGACGTGACCTCTAAATACCACTCCCTTGGAACTCAAGTGAAAGCTTTCTTCAAATGAGTGAAGCATGTGACTTATAAGCTTGTCAAGTAATGTCTCACTGTTTTGGAAAAGATTGGCAAGGAAAAGCTCTCCCACCTTATCTTAAAGCAGAAAGTATTAAAGATAAGATCTTTTAGTATATATAGCTAATCTTTGTGGACCTGTGAAATTAGTCTCTATTATTAGTTATATAGGGTCCTACAATTGGATGGCCATATATAGTGAAATTTGAGCCACTTAGAGGCACCAAATGAGGGTGACATACATATGGAAGTCAGTTGTGGAAGAGTGAATATATGGCAAATTAGAGACATGTCATTTCAAGTGCTGAAATTATGCTTTATTATTCTGAAATGAGAGAAAAAGAAGGGTTCGGGCTTATGGGAAATACCCTACTGTGGCTTCTGTTTGTTGAGTGTTTTTGATGTGCAATAAAGAAGAAAGGTAGTTGATATTTATAGCTCAGAATGTGACTAACTGAGACTGCACACAAACAATATGTCAACATTCCATTTCTCTTCAAATAGACATCCCGCAAATGTTTTTATCTACGTGTCTGGAAATCTGGAGGGAGAGATCAAAGAGAAAGAGAGAGAGTGAGAGTGAGAGTCTTTAGTTTATAGCTAATTGATTGAGTGATTGTCATTTTAGTATTGGAAAACCTATCAAATTATCATAGGGTTATCATGTTTGTGTTGAACATATAGGTCAAATATGTTTTTGTATTAGTGTTTAACTGTCTATGTTTCTTAGGTTAATTGCAAATTAAGAGCGCTACCAAAAGATAAGATATAATATTCAATAATTAAGGCCATTTTCTAGGAGTGTTTTCTTTGAGTGGTAGGAATGAAAATTCTTTATGAAGCGTGGAAGATGATGTTATACATAACCCAGCACATGGATATGCTGCTCCAAACTGATAGTAGCTCATGTTTTTAGGCTCCACCATATAAGGTCTGCTCAGGGAATAATAATGTTAAAGGAAAACAAGCAAATTGATATTTCAGATTTTAACTGTGGTGGTTTCTAATTTTACAATTTGTAGTATGATTAAGCAGTTAAAGTTTCTTTTATTTCTCTTTATTTTATTATTTTTTCAAAGCAGATTAACAGGATACTAAGAAGAAAGAAAATAATCATAATTCTACAGTGCTTAAGGAAATAATTTAAGTCACTAGAATCAGACCTTACAACAAAGTTTGATGCACTTTACAATAAAATTTAAATTTAAAATGTTAGAAACAAATTTTTTTTTTTGGACTTGGAAAAAAAACAGCAAGCCCACCCAATTTTAGCAGGTCCAAGCCCAAGATTCAAGCCCACTAACCTATAGCCCAAGCGACTAGTATTTCTTTAAACGGCAAACATTGTTTACACGACACAACTTATTCAAACGACTTTGATTATTATTATTATTATTATTACATTTTCTTTTTTATTTTATCGTTTTGGGCTGCGACGTTGATCGAAGCTTGAAGGGAGAAGGCGACCGTACTCAGTTCTCGAAGCATACGGAGCTCTCCTACCAGTCTTACCATTCCTCCCCGTACCACTTTCAATCGATCATCGCTCTGAAGCTTCAATTCTGGAAGAGAAAAACTGAGCCATGTCGTGTTTGTTAACTTGCTGCGCAAGTTTAACCTGCGGTCTCTGCACTTCCGTGGCATCTGGTATCTCACAAAAATCGGCAAGAATAGCTTATTGTGGTCTTTTTGGCGCTTCTCTGATTGTTTCTTGGATCCTCAGAGAAGTAGCAGCACCCATTTTGAAGAAGATTCCATGTAAGTACGGTTGTTGACGAAAGCTTTCGACTTTTCTTATAGTTTCCCTTTGGGTATGTGGAAGAACAATACTTTTGGCCTGTCGATGTGAAATTGTTGAAGTATGATTAGGTGTATTTGTAAACTGTTATCTCTTGGCTGGCTGAGCTCAATTTCCCCTTTCATTCCAACTCTACATGAAGACTTCTTCTGATTGCCAAGTAGTTATGGAAATGCGTTCGTATCAGAGCATTATTATTGTGACAGCAGCTAAATTTATAATTTGGAGTTATAGAAAACTAGCTGGAATTTTTGGTAGATTTTTTTCTTTCTTTCTTAATTTAGCTTGTATTTTGTTTGGTATTCATATTACTCGTCTCCTTTTATTGCCTATTAATAATTGAGAGCTTTTTCTTTGTGGGATTATCTAAAATTACTTCGTGACATCTACCTTAAGATTTATACTGTGCTTGGTAGGAGTGAAAATGGAAGGTGTGGACTGGAGTGAATGAAGTAGAAATAAAAAGCGCATCCAGTGTGATGTATGATTTGATAGTTGATACATTGCTTACTTTCATTCCTTCCTAATGCACTCCTTCTATTCTCACTCTAACCAAGCGCACGCATGGCAAGCGAAGGCTAAGAGTTTTTATTTTTTTATTTTTACTAGTAGTTAGTTCAGATGGAAGCTTGTAGAAACAAATTGTTTGCTGATGACAATAGTGTTTAAGTTTAAAAAGAACATATCAACATAGACAAGTTTCATGATGCTCAGCTGGTGCAGGTACTTGCATCAAGTCATTGCATTGATATCTTTTATCCAAAAGAAAATTATTTTATCAATGACATTATTGTTGATCTCATTGTTGATAACAAACAAGTAGATGACTTTTCAGAATATCATACAAATAAAAGGCACCATGAAGCTTCCAATTATTCTATCTCTTAGGTTCCTCAGACTTATATTTTAATTGTAAAAGAATTAGGATCTATTGAGCTCTTAATATGCACTGGAACTGGTTTAAATTTAAAGGAGTTAGCTTATGATTGAGTGTTGGTCAAAGGGGTGGACTTCTTATTTGAAAAATGAAATTTTAAGGCCAACAGTCCACTATTTATCTGGGCCTCAATGAGATTCATATTCTAGAGGCCATACAACAGTTGACTGTTGGCCTTTGATTGATGCAATAGAACCTCCTTTATTTGAGTTTTTCCCTTAATTTTCAAAGTTACCCAAGTAACAGTTGACTGTTGGGCTACAATAGTCAATTGCTGATGGTATGAAAAATAGTTATCAGATAGAAAAACAGCTAGTTTTGTACAAGATGACTTCTATACCATGCCTAATGGCTATTTTGAAGGGAAAACTATATATAGGAGTGTCTTCTGAGTTGGTATTCATCAATTAACTTCTCCTAAACCTGATTTAATCATTCTTGAGCTCATTTGATCACTATATCCTTCTAAGTGTTCATCATCTGTATACTTACTCTTGTGAGAGAGTTCTTGCTGCCAAAAATCCTTGTTCTCTTCCTCTTTGGATTTTGTGATTTTAATGGAAGGGTTCCCTTGAAGTTTAGGGTTGGAATAATCCTTATAAGGGAGATTGTGACCCTTGATATCAATTTTTTGAGTGGAGGAATTGTAGTGGCTCACAAGTGCCAATTTGATAAATTTGTGAAGATAATGGAAAATCTCTAGTTGAGGCTTGGGGCTTGGATGTAGACTTCTTTATAAACTGAATAAGAATAAATATCTGTGTTTGATTCTCTTATTTACTTACCCATTATCCTTGAAATTTTTTGTTCGTTAAAGTCTTCTCAAGCTATTTATCTTGTTTGCTCTGTTTTAAGTGTTATAAGTTTTGCTTGGCTGATTCAAAGCTTTCGTAGCTTTTTGCAAAACGATTGTCTAAGTAATCCTTCTTGGCAAAGAAGTTCCATCCTCTTGGGTGAGAAGTCATTCCTAGGTCCTAACAATTATGACTTGCTCTGTGCCTAGAACTTGGTCTTATTTCTTTGCATTTATTTAATTATCTTAATTCTCTCTAACAGGGATAAGCAGTTCTGATACCCACTCAAAGGAATTTTTTCAAACACAAGCAGTTCTTCGTGTGAGCTTGGGCAATTTCTTGTTTTTTTCTATTTTAGCCCTCATAATGATCGGTGTGAAGGATCAGAATGACAGGCGTGATTCATGGCACCATGGTGGATGGGTTGCAAAAATGGTGATCTGGATTTTGCTTGTGATCCTTATGTTCTTCCTTCCAGATGTCGTAATCTCAATATATGGTCTTTTCTTTGTCCTCCACCTTACTCTTACATTGTTTTCTTTATGATAATTTATTGTTTAAAGTCTCAAGTCTGGCATTATTTAGTTTATGCACATTTTATTTTCTGTTGAAAATGCTGGATTTGTTTTTAACGGTTTTGAGTTATATATAGCATATGGAATAGTAAAGAAACATATATGTATCAGATACCTGTTAAAAAAAATTGTGGATAGTGGATACAACAAAATATTTAAGAAATTTTTTCAGAAAATCAGGCACATTATTTGTATTGAATTTTTTTGTTATTTTTAATAGTTATAGTTACTCCCATAGCATAATATATAACTGTATCGAGAAGATCAAATGAAAAGAAATTTTTTTTGACAGTTTATTAATTTGTTACTTGCATCTAGTTTAGCAATATTATGAGTATACGTCTTACTACTCATTGTTGTTTTTGTGGTTTTTGTTTTGCTTAATATTTGATAGAGGACATATTAGGTCTTATTGATGTTCGAATGCTTGTTGAATGCACTGTAGTCCATTGGTTCATACTGGTCTTTAAGTTGAGATTCTTTACTCTTTTTTCTTGAATCTTATCTTTTCAAAAAGGCCCGTGCATTCATCAATATGGTATAAAATTGGACCTTATCCATGGATATTCTCTGATACCATATTTTATCATATGATTCAGTGTAATATAGCGATTCTACCGTCCTTCCATATTGGTTTCTCTCGGAACCAAAAATATCAACCTTATCGAAAGAAAATGGTAAAAAGTGGTTTTGTTGCTCTGCCTGGGCCTACAAATCTTCTTTTCAGTTGTATAACTTTGTTTTTATTTTTTGGCTCATATAAATTGTAGACCTTGGCTAGAAAATCCCTCATTGTGAGGTTTACCTAGAACTATTTCAAATTCAAAGAAAATAAGATTTTGCTTGAAGCAAATTAAGATCTTTTCCTTCGGTATCTATAAATGGTTGCACTATTAATCAATTCTCACATATTACTATATTGGTAAACAATCAATTTTACTTAATACCACTTCTTTTTATTGGTGGGATATATATTGCTGTCTATTTACACTGTTTGCATAATATACATATTTGAATACTCAGATCTAAGAATTCAAGAGGGAAAAGATGCAAGGGAGGTCCAATTTCTAAATGAATATTATTCTTTTTCTTGTTACTCTTTTGGAATTTTAAAGCAAAATTTTAAATTGACATTAGCATATTTATGATATTTGTAGGATTCGTGTCAAAATTCGGAGCAGGATTGTTTTTGTTGGTTCAAGTGATAATTTTACTTGACTTTTTACATTCTTGGAATGATGCATGGGTTGCAAAAGATGAACATAAATGGTATGCTCACATTTTTTTTTTATGAATTTTTTTTCCTATGGGTTTCTGTTTGTAATTTTGATCTTAATAAATTTGCATGTTTAGGTATGTCGCTTTGCTTGCTGTATCAGTTGGATGCTACATTGCAGCATATATATTGTCAGGAATTCTTTTTATTTGGTTCAACCCTTCTGGAAATGACTGTGGCCTAAATGTCTTCTTCCTTGTCATGACCATGATACTTGCGTTTATATTTGGAATTGTTTCTCTACATCCTCAGGTAAAGGGTAGCAATGCTTTTATTAATTGATCTCAATTATATTCATGTTTCTTTCCCCCCCCCCCCCCCCCAAAAAAAAATAATAATAATTCCATGCTTCTGTGCAATGAGGATTGTGAGGTGTTGGAGACCGCAGAGAGCATTTAATGATGCTATAGTTTCCAGTAAAATATCCTCTTCTCTATACTTAATAAAGTCCTACAATCCCATAACCTTTATGTGGCTTTCTGGCTGATGTTTTCTGCTGAAGGGAAAAGCTAAGATTATCAAAATTTTCCTGGATTGCACTCTCCTCTCCCCAACAACACAAAAATATTTAGTAGGAAATGGAGTGCAGTTGCCTTTAACAATAAAGGAGTGAACAAAAATTTGGAAGCTATTGCTTATCGTTAAAGAAGACAAATCATGAAAGAAATGTAACCCAAAAATATTGTTTTTTCAATAAACGCGTTATGACAATATTTACAACCCGGCAACCTCCACGTCCCCAAGAGAAACATATTGGTCATCTTGCTTTCTTTTTATAATAGATAAGAAGATATAAGTATAAGGTTGGAGTTTAAAATTTCATTGTTCTTCTTTTTCTTTCTAATTCTTCACTAATTTGGTTTGTTGCTTCCACAAACTAAAAAATGACCATGATATTGTTATTTTAGTTCAGTAATATAACCTGTTTGTACTTTGCTGTTAACTATTTTATCTCACCAGTTCATGAGAAGTAATATGAGGATGTACCTATCAGTTTCTGGTAGTTTGTCTAGCTTAACGAATCATTAATGATTCTCTCTCACTCATCCTCTCTAATCATCTTGTCTAAAAGAAGAGATTGAAAATGAATGGTTATATCCTGCAAGGTTTAACCTCGTCACTTCACCGGGTCACCTGATCCAGTGATCTGTGGATGCCAAGCTTAGTCTTAGTCTATTCCCATTAATCATCTGATTCACGTAATGTGCAGAATTCTTCTGTCCCTCTGATGGAGGATGCTGGCAGCCGATTTTGAAGAGCTTCACTAATTCAGTAATTCTATTAACCCAGCAGCAGTTTAGCACTTGTCAAATGATGCGGAATACTTGGGAGTCTGATTAATCTTAATAGCTAGATATAATTTTCATTTCCAGTTCAATGGGCCATAAGTATGTTTTGCATTTTGTTATGTTATTAATTTTAATTTCAGATTTTCAGGGCCATTATTATAGTTTATTATAGGGACTGTAGTTAAATCCTGGACCCTGGTCTTATTCTGGGTTCCACAGTCCCTGCATGTCCCTAATTTTGTTCTTTGTTTGCCTTCATTTAGTTTCTGAACCAGTCCCAGTCTGTTGTGCGATAAGTAAGCTTCAGTTTGTCTAGTTTCCCACTCTTTTACCCTTGTTAGTCTTACTTCTTAACTTGTTTTGTGTCATCAAGTCTCTGATGGACTAACAGTTGTTAAACTTCCATATTTTGATCTCTATTAAGCTGCCTGATTATTCACTCTTTATCTCCTGGCATTGACTTATATGTGCAAGGATCAACTTTATTCTGCAAAGGCGTTATTAGAGGAAAACAATTTAGAGTAACCCAAACAGTGTGCCCATCTAGTAGATACAAAAACAAAAAATTGTCCGTTTTAGCCACTGTTGATAATCTGATTCATCTAATTCTTATTAATTATAATGACTTTTTCTTTCTGTCTTTCATATTCTATTGAGAGTGATTAGTGTCTTGACTAAACATTGAACCCTTGGATTAGAGAGTTTTATTAATAAATCTGCCTATAATGGTGTCTCTTCTATGTACCAAGTGCAATTAGCATTTCTGTGCTTGAACCCAAGAGTTGCTTACTTAGTTATAGCTTGTTACGTCATATTATTAGATTTTTTTTTGTTGACAAAAATTGAAATATTGAGTTCCAAAATGAGCTTTGGAGAATGCCCTTCTTCGTTCTGAATTTTATTTGGTGTAATGAGAATCATTTTACTTTTAGCAGGAAATTTTAGTTCTTAGTTCGATGTAACCTCATGAACACAGTTTTTTTTTCTCAATTGGAAAATAACTCGAGTGCATAATCAGGTGAATGGAAGCTTGTTGCCTGCATCTGTGGTTTCCCTTTACTGTGCTTACGTGTGCTTCACGGGTCTTTCTAGTGAACCACGTGGCTATGAATGCAATGGTCTCAACAAGTCCAAAGCAGTCTCCATAGGTACCCTTGTTCTTGGGATGCTTACGACAGTTCTGTCAGTGCTATATTCTGCTCTTCGTGCTGGATCTTCAACTACATTCTTATCGCCACCATCTTCACCTAAATCAGGTAATAAAATGTGCTTGAAGTCCTCCAGGATCTCTTTTATATATTTACTTATGCTGCTAAATGCATCTAAATCTAATTTATGACTGTTCAACTAAGAACCCCAATTACAGCTAAAGCTTTATTACATGATTCTTGAAGAAATTGTTGGTCTTGGTAAAGATTGAATATTCTCATGTGTCTTGTATCACTTTTTTCCGTACATAGTATTACTGAATTTGTGATTGTTAAGTTGCATTTAATTCAGTGCCTTCATGTATACTACCACCGCAGCTGCTGCCTACTTGATTGTGTGTTGAGATATGCTCTTTCTGATTCAATGATACGTGCATAGTTGGAAAACCTGGTATAGGGTCTAGACTCTAGAGACATGCTTTTGCTATAAGAGTTGGCAAGTAGTTTTCAAATCCTGAATGACAGAGGTAGAGAAATCAAAACAAATTCTCAGCTTAACGACTTAAGGAACTTGGTTCTGATTTAGAGCATGAATTTTAAAAAGAAGATTCTCTCACTTCATCTCCATTCTGATTACCATGAAATTCTGGGACTATATTCAATTTGTTTCAAAGTCACGTCAGTGTTTCCTCACATGCAATTACGTTTCTCAGCTGGGAAGAAACCTCTGCTTGAAGCAGAAGAATTGGAAGAAGGAAAGGAAAAGAAAGAGGAAAAGGAAGCACGGCCAGTTAGCTATTCCTATTCATTTTTCCACTTGATATTTGCCCTGGCTAGCATGTACTCAGCTATGCTTCTTTCTGGATGGACAAGCTCATCCGATAGCTCAGACCTGATAGATGTTGGATGGACATCAGTATGGGTTCGGATTTGCACTGAGTGGATTACTGCTGCATTATATATCTGGACTCTTGTGGCTCATTTGATCCTCCCTGATCGTGAGTTTGCTTAAGTCTGCTTATCTGTAAATCATGATAATCTGGCAATCCCAGTCATTGTCACTGTCTAAGCTCTGTAATGTGCATGTTAGGATACTACCTGGGCGTGTACGGTATTGTAATGAGTAATGACCTTCCATGCCTGTATTTAGTATGTTGAATGTTGTAATGAGACATACATGTGTAGATTCACCTTTTTATGTGCCCCAATTAAAAAGATCTATTGAAAAGAAGTGATTCAATTAGTAACCTATCAAAATATCTTTGGTTTGATTTGTACTAATAATTATTTATTGATAGGCATTTGTAAGTGCTGTGCTCCTTATATGGATGGAGTTGAAACAAAGTAGAAATCTACTGGAAAGGGGAAAAAGAAAGGGAAATTATTTGTGTCAAGGTGGTTGAGTATAATCTCCAACCTCACTTGTCCTTTTATAATTTTCATTTAAGATAGTAACTGATGTCACAGCAGGAATATAAAAGGGTTGTGCTGTGGAGATCTTTATCTCTGTTTCCAATTCTGGATTATGTTAATTTGTGTATATTTATAAATATATATGAATTTTAAGAAATTCAATTCGATCCAATTTTAGAAAATTTTCGAGGCACAATTCATTAAGAGAGCAACTAACGTGTGATGAAAATCTGTGTTTAGCTCAAAGTTCAGTTTTTTTAATTGTTCTTTAGTGTTTCAGATCCGTTATTTCCCCGATCACCGACACTTATGACCTCATTACCTCCCAAGTTCGAATGCATATTTCCTGCCCAAATTCTGAATTGCCTGGAAAATAAAAGGCATTTAATTTAAAGACTTTCTTTAATATTACAATCCTAATCTGTCAGAATTTTGCACTTCATAGAAAAATCAGATTAACTGAAAATTTATAACATAATTTTAATGTTGTACGAAAATTTAAAATTTAAGTGGTTGGTAAAATTATTTCATTTTTTATAATAATAACACACAAAAAAAGTAACTTTTATCTTTTGTACCAAACACTCTTTTCATGAATAAAGACGAGATTCTAGTCAGATATTTTATTATCTGTCTTTCACCTTTCTTTTTTTTTTTGGGTACAATCTAATTATTATTTTTTGGTCACAATTTCTATTTGGTGAAGCAGAATGACCCTTAATATTAAGAGAGTTGTTACAAAGATTTATTTGAAATATTTTTTTTTTTTTAAATCATTAGACATGAATTCAGTTATATACGAAGTTTTTATTTATCTGACCGTGAGGTAGCACTGAAATTCTTTAGACACATTTTCAGTTTCCGATACTCCACTAAGAGCATCTTCGATAAGGCTCTTAACCCTCCATTGTAAATTGTTTATCATTAGCCCCGTATACAGTAGCACTTAAAAAAAATAATTAAATATCGTTATTTTTATAAACAATAATATTTAAATAAAAAATTATTTTTTATTATGTATTTTTATTATTTTTAATAAAAATATTACTTAAAATAAATTTATATTATTTTTAAAACTTTTATTTATATATTTATTATTTTAAAATTTATATTAAAAAATTTATATTAAAATATTATTTAAAATTTTTATGTATTTATTATTTTAAAATTAAAATATAAAATATTTATATTTTAAGTTAAAATATAAATAAAATATAAAAATTTACAGTAATTTATAGAATTTATTTAATATATTTTTTAAATTTATATTATTAAAATAGAAAATTGTTTAAAATAATAAATAATTATTTAAAATAAAAAATAATAATATAATAATATAAAATTCAGTTAAATAATTTTAATAAATTATACTGACTGACTCTAAATATGTACTTTTAATATTTATAATATATTAATATTGAATTAGTGATAATGGTTATTAATTTTTAAATTAATTTAAATGTTAATTAATAATTTAATCTTTAAATTGCTGAACAATAAAAATAAAAATTAAGTGATTTTATAAACATATAAATAAATTTAATTTAATCTGAATTTAATATTTATAAATACGAGAAAATTTTCTTTTGCTAATTACTCAAAACTACGTTTAAAAATATTTACCCAAAAAAAAAAAAACTACGTTTAAAGCTTTTGAGCCTGGTGGGTCTCCCCGCCTTACATGGTGTCTACCGAAGGCGCGTGGCAACGTCGTAAGAACTGACCAACTCTACCCCCCAAACCCCTCTTTCTCTCTCTTCCATTTTCAACACTCCATTTGGCTCTGAACGCCATGGACTTCCGTAAATAACAAAAATGTAAATTTCTTTTCTAAAAATTAACTCATTTCTCTAACATGCACCAGCTTCTATTTGCCACCATCTCCACCACCGGCCCTGAGATCTCCGCCGCCGCCGCCGCCTCTACCATGCCCTCTGCTTCTATTTCTTCTCCTTCTCCTTCTCCTCCTCCTTCATCCTCATCCTCCAACTCCAGACTTAAATCTTCAAGTCATGCCCATAATTCCAACTGCAACTCTCATTCCTCTCCCTGCAAGCACTCTCCTTCCGCCACCCTTGACCTCCTCATCCTCGTTCTCGTCCTCTTCTCCGGTGCTTTCCTTCTCTCTTCTTATTTCTCCTACATCTTCAACTCTCTTTCCATCCTTTTATCTCAATCTACACCCCAGCTTCACCAATTCCCGATCCCTTACATTTTAGGGTTCTTCCTTTTCTTTGCCCTTTCGGTTTTAATAATGGAATTCTGCTGCGGCGCTCGATCCCGTAAGTGCGGTAAGCCGGGATGCAAAGGCCTCAAGAGAGCGATGGAATTTGATTTGCAGTTGCAAACGGAGGACTGTGTCAAGTCTGGCTCTGACGAGATTGATAAGCTGCCTTGGAAGGGCGGGAGCGAGGGCAACCCCGATTACGAGTGCCTCAGGTCCGAGCTCAGGAATATGGCCCCTCCAAGTGGGCGTGCTGTTTTGCTGTTTCGAGCAAGATGTGGGTGCCCAATTGCCAAGCTCGAGGGATGGGGACCGAAAAAAGGAAAGCGGCATAAGAAGTGAGTTCGATGACTTAAAATTCAATCTTGCAAGTTTTGAATTGATCATATTTGATTGTTTCAGATTCTCTAGTTTCTGAATGCAATGTGAATCTAGCTCCTAATACATCTAAGTCTTAAATTTCCTGCTTTTGAATTTTGATTGTTTCATATATTCCAGTTCCTGAATGCTATGAGAATTTAGCTCCGTATATTATATCCGTAATATCTCATTGCGATTAAGCTTGTGTAATTACTCCACAGTCTGCACCCAGTTTCACTTGATTGTGTAGTTGCCCCGCCCCACTTTTCTTTTTTTCTGGATACGGTAAGGGTATCAGGTCAACCAAGACTACTTCTCCAGCCGATCTCAACGGTGCACCCTTACCTGGTGCATTTAGGAGAATAATTTCTCCTTGGTGCTGCCTACAAGGTTTAAACCTGAGTACTCAACAACGTAGGGAGGACAGTGGCCAGCCCCTTGGAGTCCCCTTCTGTTAACTGCATGTTTATTTTGACAGTGTAATTTTCCACCATCAGTTTTGAAATTGCGATTTTCTATTATGCCTTGAGGATTATATCGTGCTTTCCTCCCCTCACCACTCTTTTCCTTTTGCTATTGCCTAACCTTGAAATTATGCTGCTCCTGTGATTTTAGGGCAGATAGGCAGTCATTTAATTTGTGTTGATCTTGTGGCCTGAAAAAGATCTTATCTTTATTATTAAGCATAAGGTAATAACTTGATAATATAAAATTTTGATAAGGTGTCACTTACACATGTATTACAGACGTGGAAATAATCTTAAAGAAATCTATGAATATAATACATTGAAAATGTAAAATGATGCAGGTGAATGTTATTGTTATCTGTGGCTTCTGTCTCAGATAGCGATCATTGCTGGCACACGGATATTATGGACAGTAGTGCCTGTCCCTGACTAGCTGTCTTTTCATTTCTTATGGTGTTGGATGATGATGCCCTTTAATTTATGCTGAATTATAAGTGAACTCTCAGGAGTAAAGAAAATCTAGAAGGATCTTTTTTATTGTTCATTGTCAATTGGCAAACTGTGCAATGCAGTTTTGGTTGATGTGTGTTGAAGGGCACAATGCCAGATGATTTTCCTTATGGTATTTAAGAGTCTTCAACTGTGCACTTGTAAAGGGAAATGGAAGGATTAGGTGTATATATATATATATATATATATATATATATATATATATATATATATATTGTGAATATGTGCGTTCATACTTCTATTGGACTAGACCATCCATTTTTGCATAATAAATATCCTGTCTCATTAATGTTATTGACCTATTTCTTAGCATTATGCATATGAACTAATGTCTTACAAGGTTTTTCTTACTGTATCTATAATGATTGACCTAAATGAAAATTATAAACATCAGTTCAGGTTAAAATCTCATTTAAAACTTTTTTATCAAATTGAAATAAAATTTATTTTTGAGAGGTTTACTTATAATCAATTAACAAGCAATCAATGGTAATTTTTAATTACTAAAATATTATATCCGCAAAAAATTTTAATATTTCAAAAGGAAAATCCAGAAGAAATAACAAAAATTATGAAAGCCTTTTTTTTTTTTTGGTTCTTACACTTTTTCATCTTAAGCTCCTCAATTTGATCCTACGATTCAATATTTGGCTGGTAACCCCTGACTGATCCTAGGTAAGATTGCGATTTTGACAACCTTGACAACAATGATGCACTAACTCCCAAGGAATGCCATGCTTTGGTTTTAACTTTTAAGCATGTTGGAATCCTTATTGACCTAAACTGCATTGAGTAAAGGCTGTAAAGCTACCACCGAGCATTCTACTTTCACAAATATTAAGGATAATGAAACTATTTAGCACTATTTGTAATACACTTCACTGATTTGATAGCAAAATAATGGCACATAATAATGCTTGCTTAAAAATGTTTTTTGACCTGTCCCTAGGTTTTCTAATTTGGATGTAAGATGATAAATTTTGTTTGGATAATGTGTTAGTATGATATTAATAGCTAATTAAATCAACATACCTTCTAGTTTCTGAGCATCTTCAATGTTTCCTGCTTGGATTTGGTGGACGGCTAAGCAGGCCTCCCTCCGTGGGAGTTTGAGCCATTGGCAAGATACCACTCTGGTTATTAGTATGTGTGTTTGTTTTTCCATGTTGAGTCTTTTTTTCCTCAAAAAATAAGAAAACTGCTGTGAAAACTTGGCAAAAAAAATATAAGTGCGGGCGACATACATAACTATAACTTGGAGAAGGTAATAAGTTTGATTTGCATTTGCGTTAAACAAAATGATGAACCCTCAGCTCTGTTTCTCTTGCTTAACTGTTTATAACCACCCCAGCTCTGTTTCTCTTGCTTAACTGTTTATAACCAAAAAAGTTGATTTATAGCTCTCTTATAGCATCATAATTTCGACCAGTTGTGCTCATGTAGTTATCTATCATTGCTTCTTATCTGCATTCTGAATTTACCGCATTCCATTTTGATGTGAACTGTGTTGTTGAGCACTCTCTGGAATGGTCATATGATCTATTTTCCGTCATACTTTTTCTTGTTCAAACGTCTGATATCCCACAAACTCTCTAATTGGGGTATCCAGCATTTGTTTTGAAGCAAAATATTTATTAGCCCATCTTCATTATGACTTGTTTCAGAATTTATTGTTTATCTACTCGTCCAAATTTGATGCAGTTATGCTCTATATAATTGAATAGTAATTGTAAACTTCTCGTTTTGATGCTCCAATAATATGATTTTGATTCTGAGCAGGTCCCCACCCTACTCAACTCTTAATGGAGGAGGAGATCATCCTTGATTGCCTGTGAATCTGTGATGTTTCTCCCACCAGCTTCTTCTTTATATCATTACTGTTTTCATGGCTTCCCTTTTACTGTAAGACTTTCTGTCAAAACTCAGAACCATTTTTTATAAAGAAAAGAAAATTATAATGTGGTAATGGTGGCAGTCATTCTTCCCCTATGCCTGCATATCTTGGAGATTGTTCATCAACTTTGAAAGGATTATAAGAAAATTAACTGCAATAAATATATATGAAATACCATATTTACTTTTGATTAATTGTTGACATCTTTTAATTATTTTAGATGTCCAAAAATTGCTGACTCAATGGTTCGTTAAATTTGCATGGTTCCTTAAATTATTTTACTCTGTTCGCTTCGTAATTACACATTATGGATCGGAATGGCCGAGTAGGATTTTGGTTTATGGGTGTGCTTGGTGGAAAATTACCTTGTAAAATGGTTACAAGACATCATATGCAGTGATGTAATTTACGAAAAGCTTGACTTTAGCAGTTGAGAGATCTCTGGAATATGAGAATTTAAATCCATGAAAAAAAATTTGTGGAAAATGAAAGTTTTAGTATTCTAAGTAAGATTAGTTTTATACCCAGAGTATAGATTGTGTTAGAAACAAATATATGCTTATATTTAACATACTGTTTCGCTTAGAATGCACTAATTTTTGTCACTCGAGTTTAAGTCAAGTAGTTAGGGATAGAAATTTGAATAAAGGATGACTAGATTGATCTGCTCCCCCAATTTTTCTACATTTGACTATGTTAACAATCAAGTGGTAAAATTTGAAAGACATGGAAGGCCATTATACTTTCCGACCACAACTAAAATTAAAATGTTGGCAAGGAACTATTGGTACTACCGGTATGTTTTTGGTGGAACGATACTACATCAACATATGATGTGGTGGTAACCCTTTTATAAGATAATTTTTTGTAGTTAAGATGGTCCCTTGATTTTAAAATGACGTAGGTTCAATTTTTTTTAATGTATTTTAAAATTAAAATTTTAAATAGAGTGTTTTTTTAAAATTGTTTGCGTAAGAATTTAGTTTTAAATAATGTCCAAGCATACCCGTAGAACTATATAGGCAGGCTTTTATTTGGGGAGTTGTTTCAATTGGGGGGGGGGGGGGGGGGGGGGGGAGGGAATTTGCAGAACAAATAAGTAAGTTCGGGTGGAGGGAATAAAGTTATGTACACTACAAAATCAGAATAATTCTTCACCAACAGGCAGGGAAGGTTTCTTTTTAAAAGTTCAAGTATGTAATTAGTCTGGCTATCGCTGCCTGCCACGGAGTCACCAGATTTTTTTTTTTTTCTTTCTGGTACGTATCATGAGTTCGAACCTGCGACTTATCCTTTCACTCAAATTATTTAAATTAAATTTTAAATTAATATTTAATTTATTATTAATAAATAATTTTTTATTTATTAACAATATTAATATTATAATACGTGAAAAAAATATTATTTTTATTATATATTATAATTTAAATTTTATTGATATTAAATTAAATTATTTTTTTAACTGAAATTTTTTTATAAGAATAAAATGTGATAGTTTCTTAACACCACTAGTATTAATTCGTGATAAAATTTGACTCAACATAACAATAACTAAGATTTTTTTTAATTACAGATAATACAATTTATTAATTTAAAATTTCAAACAATTTATTTAAAATCTTCACTATTAAACTACATCAAACGATTTAGCAACTAAATTTATATTTTTAACTTAATAACAGAGGTTGATTTTATTGATAAGGATTAAAATATTTATTTTATAAATTGTAAATTTGATTCTTGTATAACAAATATTTTAGGAAATTGATAATTCCGATGGGTTAAAATTAAAATTAAAAAAAATTGTGTGAGAGTTGGATTAGTGTAAAAGGAAAATAAATAAATAAATCTTAAATGGAAAAAGAAAATAAATATACCTGTTTGTTTTTTTTTCCCCTTCCCAGCTCAGTTCTTCTTCGATAGTGGAACACCGTAATCGTTATTCACTAGTAATCGGAGCAGGTGTAATGGTCACGTCTCGTGTTCAATGTTCATTTCTTTCGTACCCAAATCCTTCTCTCGATTTCTAGTCTTTCTTCCTTCAGTTCCGCTACCAAATCTAAGATGGGTTTCTACCACTACCCTCAAAGTTCCTGCGGTGCTTCAGAACCCAGAAGACTGCATTCGTATTTTTTTCAATGCCAGAGAGAACCAGACTCGCGCTGGTTACGAGTTTGCATTGGTTTCGGCACTGAAGTCATGTTCCTCCCTCCTGGCCTTCTCTCAGGGCCGACAATTGCATTGTCTGGTCTTAAAATCTGGGCTTCACTCTAACACATTTATTCGGAACAGTTTGATCAATGTGTATGCGAAATGCGGTTTGATTGCTGATGCTCGATTGCTCTTCGAGACTTGTTCTGAGTTGGATGTTGTATCTTGTAACATTATGGTTGCAGGGTATGTGAAAGCTGGTCGATTGGACCATGCTCGCCATTTGTTTGGCATAATGCCCAATAAAGGTTGTGTTTCTTACACCACCATGATAATGGGTCTTGTCCAAAATGATTGTTGGAATGAAGCAATTGAGGTCTTTAAGGACATGAGGTCTAGTGGTGTTATCCCAAATGATTTGACGCTGGTGAATGTCATATCTGCTTGCTCCCGTTTTGGCGAAATTTGGAACTGTCGCATGCTTCATGCCTTCGTTATTAAATTAAACATTGATGGATTGGTTCTTCTATCGACGAATTTGATGCATGCATATTGTCTTTGTTCAGGTCTAGGGGAAGCAAAAAAACTGTTTGACAGGATGCCTGAGCGTAATATAGTCTCATGGAATGTGATGTTAAATGGATATTCAAAGGCAGGCCTTATTGATATGGCCAGGGACTTGTTTGAGAGAATTCCTAATAAAGATGTGATTTCGTGGGGTACAATGATTGATGGTTATGTGCAAATAGAATGTATACGTGAAGCTTTCATGATGTACTGTGCAATGCTACGCACTGGATTGGGACCTAATGAAGTCATGATTGTAGATTTAGTTTCAGCATGTGGTCAACTGATGGCAATTGGTAATGGTCAGCAATTGCATGGAACAATTGTTAGGAGAGGTTTTGATTGTTACGATTTTATCCAGACTACTGTTATCCATTTTTATGCAGCTTGTGGGATGATGAACCTTGCCTATTTGCAATTCGAAGTGGGTGTAAAGGATCATCTGGAATCATGGAATGCCCTCATTGCAGGATTCGTAAAAAATGGAATGATAGATCAAGCAAGGAAAATGTTTAATGAGATGCCTGAAAGAGATGTATATACATGGAGTACCATGATTTCTGGCTACTCACAGACTGAACAGCCTATTATGGCTCTAGAACTCTTCCATGAAATGGTAGCTAGCAGGATCAAACCAAATGAAATTACAATGGTGAGTGTACTTTCTGCAATTGCCACTTTAGGCACGTTGAAGGAAGGAAGATGGGCCCATGAATACATTTGCAGTAACACCGTTCCTTTGAATGACAATCTAAGTGCGGCTCTGATTGATATGTATGCAAAATGTGGGAGCATCAACACTGCCTTACAACTGTTTAATCAGATTCGAGACAAAGCCATCTCTGTGTCACCATGGAATGCAATTATATGTGGGTTAGCTACTCATGGACATGCAAATTTGTGTCTAGAGATTTTCTCTGACTTGCAAAGGTATCATATTAAACCCAATTCAATCACATTTATAGGTGTCCTTTGTGCTTGTTGCCATGCTGGTTTGGTGGAGCCTGGGCGGAGAATTTTTAAGAGCATGAAGATTGTATATGATTTGGAGCCAAATATAAAGCATTATGGCTGTATGATTGATCTCCTGGGCAGAGCGGGGCAACTAGAAGAAGCTGAAAAAATATTGAGAAGCATGCCAATGAAGGCTGATGTTGTGATATGGGGAACTTTATTAGCAGCATGTAGAACTCATGGAAATGTGGACATAGGAGAGAGGGCTGCAGAGGGTTTGGCAGGGTTGGAACCATCTCATGGTGGAGGTAAAGTTCTTTTATCAAACATCTATGCAGATGCAGGACGGTGGGAGGATGTATCAATGGTAAGGAAAGTCATGCAGAGTCAGAATATGAAGAGAATGCCTGGGTGCAGTGGTGTTGTAAGATAGTTAAAGGAGATTCAATACACAAATTGAGTTTGTCAATTTTAAGGATGTAGATGCTGATTTCAATTAAAATTTTGCTGCATAATTTGAATCCTCTTGCTCTTAATATAGTATCACGCCTCTTTGTCTACAAATCAAGCTACAAGATGAGGATTTGTCATGGCGTTGTAGCCGTACATGGTACATTCATTATTTTCAATACCTTGTTCAAAATTCTTCCCAATTTCATTTACAGAAGATGAGGATTTGTCATAGACTGGGGTGGCCAAGAATGTAGGCTTCTCATCTCGGACCATTATGATAAAGAATCTCTTATTCATGAACTTATTACTCCTTTGTAGAGTCACTCCCCAAAAAATAGGTATATTATCTGAGCACTTCTGGATAATGCCGTGGGTGCTAATAAAGTTTCTAAATGGTAAAAGCTAAAATGTTTTATTTGCAATTTAGCCTACAAATCAGTCGTTCTCCGGTGAATAAGATTTGAATTGGACGTGACAAATTAGTTTGGTATCGTTCATGTTGCTACTCATAAGATTATAGAAAAAGTAGGATCAAAAGTTATGTAACATGGAAGTCTTCCCCTCCTGGAACAAGGTAATTGACAGAAATGTTAACAGAAAATCTATGTTAATTTTGTCAGTTTAAGATGAACATTATAGATACAAAATTTTCCTTCCTCATGGGAGATATTTTTCCAAGAGAATTGTTCATAGAAAAAGGAAGTTTATCACTGAACAACTTAATGAAACTACTGTACAATTACAGTGCATCCTCCTAGGCACTGGTGCCAGTATAGTGGAGAAAAGAGTTTACATTTCATTGTCAATTATGAGCTCAGCTGCAGCACCCATTGTACCCAAGCCACCAACACCCAATAGAGCAAGGGCAAGCTCCTCCTCGTTCAACTGCCTCAACCCATTGCTCAATCTCTTCAACAAATCTACATCTACTTCCACAACCCAATTTGGCGTGCAACCTACCATCAGGCTCACAAACCCTGATACATAAGCATGCCAAGTTGCTGAATCACAGCCAAGTGATATCTTACCATCAAGTGCACTAGCTAGAAACTCCATGTGGATCCCCAGAACTTTCGGACGTCTCCTTGAAGCTGATGATGATGAGTCAACTCCCCAAGCAAAAGCTCCAGAAAGAACTGCAAAATAAGCAAGTGCAAATCCACTAAGCATTGCAACCATTCCATCTGACTTCTCGTCCTTGTCAGATCTGTGAACGGATATAAACCACGAAGGCAAAGTTTCTTTTATTAGTAATTGAACAAGCATCAACCCTCCTGATAACCATACTAAAGAAGCACCAAGTGAGGCTGCAAGTTTCACCCTTGTCATAGATGCAGCAAGTGAAACCTGTCCATATTTGATTCCGTCTTTGGTTGCTTTCAACTTTTCTGATCGCTCCCTTGGAAGCCCACTACATACAATTTCTCTCACGGAGTGCGTCAAGATGGAAACAATTTCTTCTGTCAAGAAAACAATATCTCTGATTGACCGATAAACTCGTAGATAGAGAATTCCTGGAGCAACGGGACAAATCCTTCCACATAAGTGGGATTTAAATCCATGGCCAAGGAGGGCTCCAACACCACCATTGCATGAGAGGGGAGAGCTATTCATGCCAAGGGTAGCAGTGAAGCAGCTTTTAAGAAGTTGAACTGCTGTATCACTGTTGTGGAGGAAGACAGTTCGAGATGCCGAGAAGACAAGGAAGTCACTCCAACGCTTTGCCTTTTGGGTCCACAGGGAAGCCACGATTGGCATACAAGGCCATGGACAACCTGCGGCAAGAGACTCCAATGCTGGGCCAGCCAAATTTAGAAATCGCTCTGATGCTCTGTCAATTTTGTAGGTTATAGTAAGGCTTACAAAGGCAGCCAAGGGCAATGGAAGTGTGGCAGGCGAGCTTCCTCCTGTGGAAATGAGGACTTGTGTTCATGAGTAATAATTAAATAATAATGATGGAAGAGAAAGGTTAGATGGAGGGATATATTTCCAAAACATCAGTTGGGTGCTTATACTCTGTTCAAGCAATGTAAAAGATTAATTTAATTGACAGAGAAAGTAAAAAAGTTGCAGTATTGTCGCACAAGACTTGTAAGTTTAAACCATCTCTTCTGAACTTGCGTACTATTCAAGATTTTATAAAAGCATCCAGAATTTAGGGTCATAACAAGAGAAAACCTGAAGCAAGGCTTGGTACATCAACACCAGTTGCAGCCAAAATTTTCTTGATCTGTTCCTCAACATTCAACAGATTTGCAGCAGGACTTGGCCAATCTGTTCCATTCATAAATACAGGTTTCCAAACACCACGAGTTACTTCAGCAGAGAAGTAACTCACTATGGTTGCCAAAGATGCAGGAAGGAAATCAGCTAAATCTTTAAGCCCTGAAAGGGAGAAAAGCATTACGGTATCATAACATTGTTGAGTGCGTCCATAAACATCTACATGAATATGGAATTTGTTTGGTTGCTCTAAATTTAGAGGTCAAATATGTCAAGGAGAATTTAAAAGTTTAAGCTAATGAATTAGACAAATTTTCAAGGTTTGCCAATAGCTTAAAAAACGGGACTTCTACAAGTTATTTGATATGCTCCCTTGCATTTACCTGATCCAAAGGCAGGGTAGTAACATACCTGTTGCCAACTCACGAGGGGAAATTGTTCCATGAGCACAGGCTGTGAGAGCAGCATCAACTACAAAGGGAACGGCTTTCAGAGTATCCCAAGCAGGCAACTTTGGCCTTGTAGAGGTGTCTTCATTTCCAGGTCCAGAAGAGCTACTGCTTCCAGATGTAACAGAAGTCTGGCTTCCTCTATTTCTAAACATCATATTAAGAAGCTCCTCAACAATCTGATGAAAAGGTGTTCCATGAACAAGACCAGAGAGTGTTGAAGCTATACATGCTTGATGCTGCCGATACCAGACCTTTAGTTTCGGAAATGAATCAACAAATACAGAATTTGGGGATGATAAAGTTGCAATTGTTGAGAGTCTCCTCCTATTTTGATCTTTGAGGATGTTACCAGCCGACATTAAGTGGGAGTTTCGTACTAATAGGAGGTATTCAGGAGTTAGCTGAGAGCCAACAGTGGGTACATCTCCAATTCCATGATCAAGAGGAGGACGGTTAAATTTCCACAGCCTCAAAAGAAGAATAAATGCATTTGAAAACACAGCATGGGCAGATATTTCTTCCCCTGATGTTAATGTCCAAGAGACATTGGGCACACATGATCCAAAAACTTCACAGATTGGCATCAACGAACAAGCAAGCTGTGGAACCTGATGGGAGATTCCAAATTGTATTAAATCAAACTTAAGATAAAGGCCTCAATACCCAAGTCCTGCCTCTTTCCAGGATAATAAGAAAGGAAAAATATGAAAATCAATTTATGCATTTTAGAATATCATCAATAGCAGAATACATTCTTCAATTTCTGTCACCTACTTTACCAGCTTAAAGTTAAAATTTTCAATTGAGATTTACTTCTTGACTATGCGCTAGCAGTACTACAGAACATAATAAAGTTAAGAGATTATGTAAATCTTTACAGATCATAAGCAGGCCGAGATATTTAAAATACTATTGACTGTAATTGTTGGGTCCTCTCATCATTCCTGCTTTCTCTTTCAATTTTCATTTATCATGCAAATGAACTCAAAGCCTACTTCCTAATTAAATAAACTTATTTTACAACTCTGGTCTACCTAATGTATTAAAAGCAACCTCAACTTAAGAAGCATCACTTGCATGGGTAAAAATTCAAACTATAGGAAGAATAGGTTTAAGTCCACTCATTGTCTATTATATTTTGGACAAAAAATTAAATTGTTTCATAATACTTCTAATTATGGATTTTGAATTAAACTTACCAAGCCATGGAGAGACAATATTTGAACACAATCAACAGATGCTATTCCAACAATGAGGACATTAAGCATCGGAGCATAATTAATCAAATAATTGTTGCCTTCAGTGTTCTCTGCAGGAATTGGTGGAGATAATAACCTAATAATGAAATGAACGGTGTGCTCCTGCATGAAATAGAGGTTCATATGCAAAAAGGATAGCAAGTTGGTTAATAAGAAGGAAAAGGCTCAGTGTAAAAAAATCATAGAAAATTTTTCAAGCTACGGAGCAAGGAATAAGATATTACAGTTTCTATAGCCTACAGTTTCCAATTTCAGTACCTGTATATTCCATCCTCGAATTAGGGATGCTCCACAAAGAATGGTCACAGCAGATATCTTTTCATCTTCTGATCCTTTGGTTGCAATCTCAAAAATTTTCTCCAGTTCTGCTAAGCTTCCATCAAATCCAGGAGCCTAAATTCAGTTGCTTTACCTTTGGGTAAATTTACAAAAAAGAGCATCTGATATACCTGGCTTCAGGAAAGAAAAAGAACAACTGAAGACCAGGCCTTTGAATTTTAAAAATTAAAAGCTACCCATTTATAGTCACCCTAAATTTTATTGTATGTTTGAAGTTTGAACCATCAGCTGCAAAGGGTATGAGTATAATCCCGGATCTCAAAGAATGAAGTAGAGACATTCTTGTCATATTTTGTTTAATTTTCTCATGCTTCAGCATGTCAATAAACCCTGACTGGTGCATTAAGCATGAGATTCAAGTATAGAAACCATTTGATAGATCCACCTAAAACAAATTCATGTAGAGGTTGGCCAAGTTAAAAAAAATTATGTCTTCAACCTCCAGACTCTTTGATAACATGATTAGGACCAAAAATTCAATTACGAAACACAAAACACAAGCTTCCAAAATATATTGGTTGATGAAGGTCATAACATAGTAACTAAAGCCCTCTGCCCAGAGGAGTAAATACACTACAGTAATGCTCTGAGGTTGAAAATTGCAAGCACTTCTCGAGTGTGCACCACCCAATAATAATATGAACCAATTATCTAAATAAAGAAAAGAGAGATCGTACCTTGAGGCAGGACATGAAACCAAAGCATTTATCATCACTGAAGTAAGGGCTGCCCCCTTCATAAATGATGACCAGCCAGGTACTTGAGCTGGAACACACTGTGGTAGTTGATTGATACGTCCATTCACATAACCTGGCCATAGATATGTGGATGTGTCGAGTAGGTTTCTGGCAATACAAGCCTCAACTATCAGATGACGCATGTTTCCCGCTGAAAAGAAAGATCTAAAGTCAATTAAAACTTTTAACAAATAAGGCACATCAAATTCTTATCCCAATAAAAATATATAGCACCCAATTGAAGCATGAAGTGAGGAATACATATTCATTATAAGTAATAAAGTGAACAACCAAATATCAAATGCAGAATCAACAATTCCAGGAAAAGTGAACTGCTAAATCAAAAATTTAAGAACCGGACAACCTTTGGATAGAGCCACAGGATTTTACAAGACTAAACAAGGAAATGACTTTGGTTGTTACAAATATTTAATTAGATATGATCATATCCACTTTTGTTCAGTCAATTGTTCTTGTGTACATAGTAATACTGAGAATACATAATTAGTCCAACAAATTTTGTGCAAATCAGACACACAATCAACTTTGTCATGCTCTTTAAGTGCCAGGAAAAGTGATTTATACACATATGTACAGAGGCTCCAGGCCCTACAGCACAGTACAGCCCCTTCTCTCTTTTTTCATACCACATCATGTTCAAATGCAGATGCAAACCCTCACTAGTGTCTTAAAAAGGTATATTTCTCTTCCAAGGATGACAAATGAAACTTTTCTAGTTTTCAAGGAGGCATCTTCCCCCTAAGAAAACATAAACCTTGTGGGTATTCTCAGCATACTCTACAGGGTCAAATTCTGTAATCTTTTCTCGAGTGAGATAAAAGCAGTCAGACCACACTGCCTTGTACTCGATGACCACCTTTCAGAAGACCTTGACAGCTGACCTCCTTGAACCTGATGGGCTTCAAAGAAAATCATAAACACAAAAGCAAAGCACAACAAATAGTACAGTCCATTCAAGGCAATACATAGTCAAGCGCCAATCACACAATTTCCTGTCTCTGGAAATTTTCCAATGTTTACAATCAGTATAATTTCCCATGATCATATTCACTTAATTTAGAGATTACATTTGCATAAACCATTAGACACATTATTACACTCCTCTTTTTTAGGTAGAATTCATCCCAACGTGTGAAAATGTATATGTGTGTATGTGTTGTATATGCACAGAGAGCCACAAATGTCAGACAACTGCCTCAATAACAAAGCTAAGGTTGATAAAAATTCATCTGGTTGTTGAAGGTCCATACACAACTTCTGATTGATACTGAAAGCAAATATTACTTACAACAGTCAATTGGCATCTCATTCATGCTGAGGGACTCAAAATAAGCACTCCCTATTGAGATACCAGAAACAAATAGCATTGCTTTCACAGCAGCCTGATTCACCGTGGCAACAATAGATTGAGGTGGTGTGAGCAAGCTCTGATAATCACCCAATACCTGTAGACTTGTGATCAAATCATTGCGAACTTTTCCTGGAACCTTTTTCTCTTTCCAGGGATCTGTTGGACCATTGTCTGTTTCATGAATTGATATCCTCTCATCCTCCTCAATAAGATCGACAATGACAAGAGGAATGACACATAAAAGCACGCACAAGCGAGGATCAATATGAGGCATAGGGCCCTCAATAGCATCTATTTCCTAGTGAGTATACAAAAAATTTAAATCAATAGAATATAAAACTATGCCATGTTTTAAACTAAGAAACGTATGGTAATGATATCGCCTTTTGTGTTTACATTTATTCGCTGACCCAGTCAAACTACTTGTATCAATAATCGCCAACTTAAATGGGAGTAACATGTAAATCTAAAATTCTAAATATAGACCAACAAGAAAATAAATCAGACCAATCAACTTTATCCCAAAAATATCTTACACAATCATAGACAAACCAGCAGACCCAGATTCAGTTAACAAAGTTATTATCAGAGTCTGATCTAAGGCTGAGAAGTGAGAACCTTAAAAAGCACTAGATGCACAAGAAAAGCTTAAAACCAAAAGTTCACAGAAAAATAAATTGATTTGCAGAGGAAGAGTGTTCTAACCCTTTGAACAAGACGAAGAGCTGCTAACCAGAGCCCTAAAAAAGTGTCATGCCAAGAGGTGCCATTTATTGCTCTAAGGGTTTTTATCAAACCTAAAAAAAGAAAAAACAACCTCAATCTCAGAAGTACCTAAATTTAAAGAGAGATTATCAACCATTTCAATCAGATTTTAAGAGCTAATTTCAGTCTTACCACTAATTACTTCAATAGCACTTGTTGCACTAACTTGATAGCCATCCATGGCATCTTCCAGTACCAAGTCAAGAGGAATCCAGAGAGCAGAATGACTAGCACCATGGCAAAGTGATGCGGAAGACGACAGATATTCAAAAGCCATAACTGCTTGGAACTTTTGCTGTGAACTTGTTTTGCATTCACGAAACAAGACCATAGGAGTATTTGAAGTATCTGAACTCAATTGGAGAATTGCCTCAGGACTCAGAGTTCTTGATTTTCTCAATGCTAAAGAATTAGCTCCTAGCAGCTGCAGCCGCTGGACAAAACTTTGCCAATGTGCAGGCCTGATAAAGTGAAATAAAGGTGCGAAGCTAAATACCATTAGGTCAAGAAATGTGACATAGAATTGGTACTAAAATAAGTACGGAAGAACATACAAATGATTTCATAGAAAACATTAACCAAAAAAGGTACCATGGAAAATCAGAAATTGTAAGGCATATAACAAAAATAGGATATTTCATAATGAATAAATAAACTCTGATTGAATGCATTACTAAGAATAGATTTAGACCGCAATATTTTGGACAAAATATAATTTAAGAGTACAAGTACACACATATTTCGGCGAGCCAAGTAAAGAAGCCTTGAAGATATTTTATCCTGCAAAAATTGGCCAATCATCTCAACAGCCATAACCGTATTTAAATTCTGCAATTTCTCATGATGCTCAATATTTTTATCATTGTAATTATCATGCCTATCCAGCTCCATTTCTTGATATATATTTTCCCATCTGCACTTCTTTTCAGGTATAAGTTCCAGCAACCCTTCATCGTCCATTGATGCATCAAGCAACTGCCAGATAGTTGAAAAGATAAATACAACCACAAGAATGCCAGGCTCACTTTGCGACAGGCCAAATATCTGGGAAAGATGAAGAACAGCATCCACTGATTTCGTGACCCTGTCCAAAACAGAAGCAAATGAATTAAACAAAGAACGGAACCATATCATTAAACAAAATCACCTATTCATATCACCAGCTCATCCCTACATTAACCATTAAACTTGAACATAAAGCAACTAGGGCAGCAAGAACAACACCACTTTAGGAACAACGTTTCTCATACTTGAATTGTCATCTGCAATATATTATCAACAACCAAAAACATATCATGGAATCTTGAAATAAAAAGGGATGGGAACTAAATCTATATTGTGGTAAAACAAAATGATAAGAGTTGTTACATCCAGTTTTATCATAGAGAGTGGAGTTTCTTTCCCCACAAATCTTGGTATATGTAAATCAAATTATGATTATCAAATTGAAGTAACTGCTCGTCAATTTAGTGCAAATGAAAGCAGGATCTAATGTGATACAGAATACACAAGTATTGAACAGTTCCAAAATATCAAGCTTTGATGTTGTAGAGCATATTGGTTACAATGTCAAAGAACAACATACCACTGCACTACTGAAGTTGTGAAGACTTCACAGATCACAGTATATATAATTTTAAAGACATTACAAAGATGAAGCAAGAAATTCATAAAATAAAGTATTAGATAAACTTAAAGCTTACTTGAGATAATTTGGCCCATTCATCTGATATTTAAGCTCAAAAGCATGTCTTTTGAGGAGTTCCATATATAGCCTATACGCTGCAGGTTGGAAATGTCTACATGGAATAACCCTGATAAAAGAACAAACATATAAATATGGCTCATTAATGCACCAAAGAGCAACACACTAGGGAACACATACATGTAGACTTTGTTCCAAACTGGTCACACCATTTTTCCTCTCTCCAATGTCAACCTATAATAATTAGTCAGACGTAAAACTATCAAAAGAGGAGTGGCCTACTAAGGCTCACACTGAAGTGTCAATTAAACTACCCAATGCTCTTTGAATCGTTTCAAAGCTCAAGAGGAACTATACAGTGCAAATTGTCAGATAGATGCTATTTGGACATTACCCAGAAGTCATAGCAAAGAAAAATAATAATTATAAATAAATAACAAATGCAAGCTCATCATAGTAAAATCCACAATTTTTTAGGATGTTACTAGAAGTTTGTTTCCAGGTCATTCTTCAGAATTGTTGTGCCTTGAGGAAGTAAGGAAGATAGATCTAGTGGGAAGGAGGTGAGGAAGAGAGAGACTTGAGACTCTAATGGATACTATGCTGAAGCTCAGTGAGTGTCTCGTGGAAGATGCTTATGGGAGATGCTAGAGGAAGTTCTTTCTCTTCCCTCTTCTCCATCTGTTTCTCCTCTCTCCCTCTAAATGTCTAATCGCCTCATAAAAGAGTGTCGGAGAGGGCTTCTTGAGCCTCATGCTATAAGTGACATGTGAGAGAGTGACAAGATATAAAGCTTGTCATGTAAGACCATGTCACATGCATGTGTGGACTTGTGTGCAAAATAGCTCTTTTTTTGTGGTGCTTTACGTAAACAGTAAAAATGATGTATGCTCTAGTCAGGTCTCTCTTTCTTAAGGGTATAGGACCCTCTAAACTTAAGTTATAAAAGGTTATACTTCATCTATAATAGCCATGTGTTACTAATATAGATGAAATACTAATAAATACCTTAAGCTTCCTCGTGACCTACCAATCCAACAACCCGAGCAAATATGTCGATAAATTAAACATAATACAAATGATGAATGACCCTTAAAATGACTGTAGGAAGAAAGTTGAAGTTTCACAAAAATATGTCAGGTATCATGCATATGCTATCTAAAATTTACTTGCTTCTCAATTTAAATCTTAAAATCTTAGGATTTTACAATCTTACGAATTATGTGACATTTTGGATTTGGGGCATTTTTCCCTTGCTGCTAGGTTTCTAACCTTTTGGGTTGTGTGGGAGGGAAATAAAATCATAAAACCAGTCAAAACCCTTCATGATACTACACATTTACAGCCTCTCCATCCCTAATTTGTTCAACCTTCAACTTCATTTGTTTAAGGCTAATAGTGGGATATCATAGAACCAAATGCCTTTTCCTTGAAGGAGGATACTAGCTGTAGCAAGACGCATTCAGGCAGGAAAGGAGGGGCTTTCAAAGCCAATCGGAAGTGGGGTTTGGCTCTCTTTTTTTGCCTTCAGTATTTGCATGTTTCAAATCTTGTGTAGAAATCTGTTGTTATTGCTGCAAAGTGCCTTCCCTATTATCATGTTTTGGGTCTTATTTATCTAAATTGTATATTGTTTGAGTATTTTATACATAATTTTGATAATATTACGGTTACTTGTGACTTACACACACATATATATTAAAGAAAAAGAATTTATTGATGAAAATAACAACCAAAGAGGAAAAGTAGTCTTCAAAAGCAGAAAGCAAAAAACTGAAGTTAACATCTCAAATCCCTTCGTAAATCTGCAAGAGAAAACTCCCCCGGGGAGAAAAACCGTGAGAGCCCACAACGAAGCTAGAAAAACAATTCTCTTCCAAAGAAGATGTGATGGGAGAAACTTTTGATTGAAGACCCTTGCAATTCACTCCATCCAAAGACACCATAAAACCGCAAATACTGCACCTTGCCAAAGGACTTTGTGTTCCTTTTCACACCAAAGCCAGCATACTTAATAACTATTAATAGCTCTAAATTAGGTGGACAAACCCACTGCTAATTATGGATCCCAAACAGGTTATTCCAAATCTGCCAGGCCACAGCACAATGCAGAAAAAGATGACTATTTGTCTCTGAACTCTTATAACACATCACACAGACATCTAATATAATAGCCTTGTTAGGCCTACGAGTTTGAAGTAGATCATTTGTATCGATTCTATTGAGTAACATAGTCCAAACAAAAGCCTTTACCTCAGAGGCAGCCTTCACCTTCCACCAAGATATAGACAAACAATAACTCTGTGCATTTGGAGTGTGAATTAAAAAATAGAAAAAAGAATGACAAGTGTATACTCCAAAAGAATCCTCCTTCTGTCCAGCAAAGAAGAAACAGGAAAAAGAACAAAGGATTGCCAATTCCCAACTCACCTAATGATCCTTCTCATTCTCCCTTCCCCAAGGCCACAGAAAGTCCCTCATAATTCCCTCCAACCTATTAGCCACTCCAACTGGGATCTTACACAAGAAAAAGTAGTAAAGGGGAATACTAGACAAACAAGCCTGAATAAGAGTGATTCGCCCACCCACAGAAAAATAAGCCCCTTTCCAATTATCTAGCCTTTTTGAAACTTCTTGTACAATTGGATTCCAAAAGGAAGGAGCACGGGGTCTACCACTCAAAGGGACACCCAGGTAGGTTAAAGGCCACTGTAGCAGCCCACAACCAACCATGTCAGCCAACTCTGTCACTACCCCATCTTGGACATTAATCTCAGCCAACCCACACTTAGATAGGTTAATACGAAGACCAGACACAAGCTCAACTTGTAACTTCTATGTAAGTACATGTATATTTATAATTTATTATTCCTCATAGGTAGGATCTTCTAATTCTCAATCCAATCCAACAATTCAATATTTTAGCCCCTTGGTCAACTTTAGGTAAGATCTAGATCTTGACAACCTTGCTTGCTTGGGTAATTACGTAGTTAATTAATTGTTAGTAACAGTTTTTGCCAATGTGAGCCTCTTGAAGTAACTTGACTCGAAAGGTTGGCTGCTTGAAATTATAAAAACTAAAAGGAATCGAACAAATAGTATGTAAAACTAGACGTTTTAACTACACCATTCCGTCAATGACCAGAACAAGACAACACCATTCGGTCAGATCAAAATCAAAATTCATAAAGTATTAAACTTTTTCATATCAAATCTCCCAATTAATGAAACTAAAATTCCATGTTATTCAATCAGTGATGCAATGATTGTCATTCTGATCTGCCATAATTTATTTTCTGATATACTAGCATATTTTATTATTGTGACTCAAGTGCTGTTTGGTATACAATGACCACTAAAATACTATGTCAGCGTTTAATTTAATTTATAAATTTGTTGAAAAATAAGAGGGACACAAAAGTACAAATATCACATAATGCACCAATAAAACTGAAGGCAGAATCCATTCATTAAACGAATATAAATCCAATTTGCAAAATCAATCTGGTATAAGCAACAAAAAGTTCAGGGGCATTAAAGAATAATAAAGTGCAATTAAGTCCAAACAAATGGATAACCAGCCTCAAATCTCATTCCTCATCACTTTCTCATTTAACACGGCCAATTAGACTTGTTTTCTCAAAAAAAAAAAAAAAAAAAAAAAGTATAATGGCTGTATGATACTCAGACTATGTTAACCAACACTAACAAAAATAGAGCTATCAGGGAATCGGGATAGAGCTATACGTGGAAAGAGCGTGGCATTTGAATAAACTATTGAAAATAAAACGGAGAAGAGAATATGGAAATAGTGTAAAATTGTGCATGGTCCTATTTTGCCCGGAGTTAAGAAAGAAGAGATGATGTTGTGGTGAACGTATAAGGGAAAAAGAAGAAACTCAATTCCTTTCCTCTAATGAGAAATTGATCACTGCGAAAACAAATAACCACCAAGAGTCCGAACAGAAACGCAATATGTACATCAAGCAAGAAAACTTGGGAAATCAAAAGATAATTACTCAAACCTGACAGAAAGCAGAGCAATAACAAGCATAGGGGGCACGATCTTCAACACTAAGGCCTTCTCCAGAAACTTCCACAAAATGGGAACATTGTTTTCCCAGCAAACGTACGAAACTAAAACGTCGGCGAGCTCCACCGAGGGCAAGGACTCTCCCGCCGAATTCAAATGTGAATATATATGTATGGCCCAAATCAGAGGGTCACTACCCTTCTCCTGCGCCGCCTTGGTCAGCTCTACGACGCCGTCCCAGGTAGTGCCTGTGGCGGAGACCCCCATGAATGAGCCAAATCAACGCCGGAGCTTCGGCTACTGTCGTGGCGGTGACCAGCTGAGTGTACTGAGGCAGTGAAAGAGGGGGAGGCGGATATTATCTGGATCAACACGTCTTCTCGGTGCGTTTTGATTGTCATGTCGAGTCCGAGACGAGAGAGAAGTCAAGAAGTCAAAACCACTAAATGGTAAAATTGGGATTTCAACGTTTGGTTTTGGGGTCTTCACATATAAGATTCCGAACAAGCAAGCCGCAAACAAGTCACGCCAAATGAACGTGGTCAGTGAAACCGCTGTAATAAGATTCCGGACTTGCCAAATTACTATATTACCCTTGCACAGTAGTCTGTATCTGCAAGATTACTCCTCTCCTTTCTCTTATTTTCAAGGGTAGTATAAGTCCTTTTAAGATCAAGACTACACGGCGGTTTCAGTGCAGCCAACGTCTTTTGTTGGTCTCGATAAGTGGACCCCACTGAATTATTTTTTTTCCCATTTATTTATTTCCATCAAGCGTTGATTCTTTTTTCAGTCGATTGTCCAACATTTGGATTGGGGACAATGAAGCACCCATTACCATGGCCCACTTTAGTTTGGATAATTATAGGCCCGGGCCCACCTGGGAATGACCAAGCTATCTAGTCCAGTAAGCTGAAACTTCCTTATTTTATTATTATTATTTTCTTATTATCTTCTTGTTGAGCAAATTTTTTATTGACAAAAGGATTGCAAACTGAAGTGGATGGTTAGGTAGAGATGATGACTCGGTGACTATTAATCCCCATTCCGGCATTCCCCACGGCCACCACCACCTAAGCTAAGTGGACCCAAAATTCAAGTGGCTTGAGGCAGATATTAGTCTTTTTTATTTTTTTTAATATAAATATATTAAATTAATTAATTAAAATGTTTAATTTTGAATAATTATATTGTGTTTAATAAATTTTTATCTTAACACATATTATAGGTAGAGAAATTATGCTCTCTCATAATTTCCTTTTTCACAAATTTTCAGCTTATGAAACGAGAAACGTTGGTAGGTAAAGGATAGTGCCTGGATCAGTTATCGGCTTCACTAGGCTTTTGAAAAATGAAGCATGGGACCACATAGATTCCAAAAATACGCGGTTCAACTCGTAAGTCCTATCCAAACAAAACATTGTTTTCTATGATTGATTCAAAGAGAATTTAAAAAAAAAAAGATCTTTCTAACCCTTTTTTCTAATGTACAAAGTAGGAAAGCTGTGAAGCGCACGCACGACGAAATTTTGCTGCAATGATCAAGATAACAAGGCTTCTTTGTTTGACAAAATACAAACTCCGGATATCTATGATTTGTACCTTTGTCAATGTCACGCCTAATCTTTGAAATTCATTAGTTTTATTCTAATATTTAAAATTTACAACAAAATTCATTTTTTTATATGTATGAATATTTTAATATTTTTAAAATATAATATTAATTTATAAATTTAAATCTCAAATATTACCGTATTTTCAAAACAGCAAAAGTAAGGACGAGCAAGCGTAGTTGAGTTGGTGTATATAAAAGCATATTTAAAATGAAAATAATCTGTTTATTATATAGTTACCTCCACGAATTTCTGTGTGAGGAAGATTGAGGGATATATTCCTACTGTTTAAGAAAAAAAAAACAAATAAGTATACCATAATCTCTTAAAAAAAGTCAAAATCAGCCCTAAGAACAGGGTGTCCTAATTAATGAACCCGAAAAGGGTGAAGAAAATGTGGGTCGGTGGGTGGGTGGGTCAGGACTAGCTGTTCACAAGCAACTTACAATTCCCAATTTTTATTTATTAATTATTGTCTTTTTTGTTTGCTTAACAGGGAAGCGTGACAAAATGTTATTTTATGCAGTAAAGATTTGTTAGAGATTAGCATGAATACAAGACATGAGCATTATTTAAGTTAGCTTCTCTGCTTTGTTATAGTTTAAAGCTATAAAGCATAAATTCAACCAAAAAAATAATACTTTAGTAATTTATATTAATAATCAAAACTCTATGCGTGCAAACTGTAATCGGTGTAGTTTCTACAGATATTTATACTTCAAGTTGACTACAGATAAGCAAGTGGGACGGCTTCTACTTTGTGTTGTACTATTCAACAATGTGACATGACTTTCTAATCAACGCAAACTCTTCATAAATTAATTAAAACATAGACTTAATGTGCCATTGGTAAGAAATTGCCTGCCACACCACACCGTTTGCAAATTGCTTCTTCTTAGACATAGTTTAACATTTATACGCTTTTTGAGTGATGCCAAAAACTGTTCTTTTGTGGATAGTAATGTAATGCTGTTTCCCTTTCCTTCTAAGAGTAAGGGGATTTTGTTTAATAGAATATGCGAATGCTTGTATCAAATAGAATAAGTTCAATTACAAGTTGGAAACTCGCTACAATCAAAGAGATTTTCAGCATTCTATAATTCAGAATTTCAAATCAAAAACTTTTAAATGAATGCCTATAATCAATTATATTAATCTATCATTCAGTCATCCTGTAAGCATATCCACCATAAATATTGCATAGGAAACTATGTCTCAGTAAAGAAAAAAAAAATCATTTTGGGCTTTGCAGTTTGTATCAATGTCCAATAATAATACCTGTTGGTTTGTGCAAGGTTTGACGCAAGAGAAATTGTATATGACGGAGGCAATTTTAGTCATCTCTTCATATTCTTTCATTACATTCCGATTTCCATACCACTATCAGATGAGAATTCATGCACTATTTGCATAGAAATAACTACAGTTTGATACTGATCACAATGGATAATCTAATGGTATGTTGTTCTATATTTGCAGGCTATGAACCACCAAATCTAAGGTAAGTGAATTTTTTCCCTGACATGTTAGATATGAAGTTCTATTTGTTTATTCTCTTTGATAAACAATTCCTGGACAAGCTGGAAGAGGGGGTGGAATGAATAGTAACTTCAGGATTATTCATTAATAATGCCTGTGAAAACTCAACGTCACATAATATTGAAAATTGCATTTGCTTGCTGCCACAAAACTCATTGAAAGTTGATGTTTCTGATCATTCTATTGTGGGGCCTATGAGTTCTTGACCAGAGATTCTAGAAGTAACTAACTACTTGTAAACATCTGGAAACTGTTTACCAGTAGAAGCGTTTGCAACTGCAATTGCACCTGTCAAGAATATTTTGCATTATAAGGGTTTTCTTGCTCTTCCCTTTTGGTTTTTCTAAGTATAGTTTCATTCCACTTCCAAATTTAGTAGAGGGTGGGAAAGCAGAAATCACCATCATACTATCAATTTGTGCATCATGCTTAGACATGTGAAAGGAGTCATATAGACCAACTTGCTAGTGAATGGTGTTAAGTCGGTGGTGCTTTAAGTCTCTTTTACCATACATAGGAAACAATAATAGTCCCAAAGCGTAATGACAAATTATTCTGTGCACCTTTGAAATGATATGGGGTAAGGTTTGAATTTTCTCACTGTGAAGGAAATTAGCTGACAAAATGGCAATAACTGGGTTTTTCAGTGTAATTCTTGACTTTCTGTTTGACGACTACTATGATCTTGATAATTTTCACTTTGATCGAGTATCATGGGCAAAAGCTCATGTTAGTGGTGGATCCCTCTAACATAGAGGCCCACCATCATTGAAATATAAAAAGAAGGAAGAAGCACTCAATTTAAATTATGGTACAGGAGCTAAATTTTTAGCACCGAATGAAGAAAAGTTCAACAATTGCAAAAAGAAAAAAAATTAGGCACCATTTTTCATTAATTGTAGGCACATCTTTGCCTACAAATAGGCAAGAAAGGAATGAAGGCAATACACACCAAAAAAGCAGAGAAGACAGACAGTAATAAGTAGCTTGAAGAAAAGTCAAAAAAGTTTTCTAAAGAAAAAAAAAATAGATGAGAGTTTAGTGTGATATTTGAAAAATAATTTCTAAATAGTGAGTGACAAAATAGTGAGAAAATACTCTTAAAATATTGTGAGAAATACTTTGTGTACTATTATTTTGGTTAGATTTCAGTTGTAACCTCTAAATTTATTTTAGAGAAGACCCTCTTTGTACTTGTTATTTTTATAGTAAAAAATTTATTCGAATTTGATCCCGTAGACGTAATTCAAAAATCAATGGTAAACCATGTTAAATTTTCTGGTGTTATTATTGTTGATTATTCTGCATTTATTCTTACTGGTAATACCCGATGTGCCCAATAAGTGGTATCAGAGCCGTGATGGTTATTTCTTTAAAATTATTAGTATGCTTTGTGGTTGCAATATTGACTGATCTTTCACATCAAAAAAGATTTTATTAGAATTACTATTAGTTGAACGAAATTGTACATACACTGTTTATACTATTTATATATATGAGTACTATTCATACATATTGATATTATTCATACGTATTAGTACTATTGATACTGCTCAAAATAGAGACAAAGATTAACAACATGATCAACTTAAATAGCATAAACTATCACATCTAGAGAAACAAGAAGAAAAATCTCTTGTTTGTGATGAAACTGCATCTACTGGTGTTACTACAGCTAAACCTGAAGATAAATTGGATGAAGAATGGGACTTCGAGCATGAGCAAGTATTTTGGTAGAGGATGGGAAAGCAGAAATCACCATCGTACTATCAATTTGTGCATCATGCTTAGACGTGTGAAAGGAGTCATATAGACCAACTTGCTAGTGAATGGTGTTAAGTAGGTGGTGCTTTAAGTCTCTTTTACCATACATAGGAAACAATAATAGTCCCAAAGCGTAATGACAAATTATTCTGTGCACCTTTGAAATTATATGGGGTAAGGTTTGAATTTTCTCACTGTAAAGGAAACTAGCCGACAAAATGGCAGCAGCTGGGTTCTTAAGTGTAGTTCCTGACCTTCTGTTTGACGACTACTATGATATTGATAATCCTCAGCTTGATCGAGTATCATGGGCAAAGGCTCATGGAACGGTTAGTTTTCAGCTCAAATATGCACTTTTAGAAAATATACATTCAATATGGATGTTCTAAACATTTCTTTGATATTTTCTTCGTAGGATAAGGGATGCGAAGACACAAAACCGATTATTGCTGCTCTAAAAGGTAAAGGTGTTACTGCCATAGGGGCTGCAGGTTACTGCTGGGGAGTGACTCATTTCTCTGCTACATAAATATTTTATTTTTGCTACGTAGGAAGTTCCGGACCTGGGGAGAGGAGTAGGGACATGGCAAGGGATAGCAATCGAATCTAAGAAATCAAACTCACCTAAACCTTAAAGTTGAGGCTGGTCCCATGTGAGCTATCAGCTCATTGGCCTCTGCTACATAACTTAGATCTCAATTAGCCAAAAAGCATAATTATGATCTTTATAGTGCGCCAAAGCGTTTGAAAAGTGAATCTTCTATAGATCGATAGAAGAATTCAGCATATCAACTTTGTCCCAGGGATTATAGTTGCAAAATTAGAAAGTTCCAGTGACATTCAAGCTGTAGTTCTATCGCATCCTGGTCCAATTACAAATAATGATATTAGTGGTAAATTTGTTTTTGTTATTTTACTTCATAGTTCATAGAAATGAAATTACTATGGTGACAGTTTTACCTTTGTATCTTTACAAAGGTCAGGGTTCCTATTGCTATATTGGGAGATGAAATTGACAATTATTTCCCAGCAGAGCAGCTGAAGCAACTCGGGGAGATGTTGTATTTGAAAGCAGAGGTAATAAACTCTCAGGGAACCATTTGTTGCTTCTGCTTCTAAGATTTCTCTATTAAAAATCCAATTGCTTTTAAGAATTTGAAATTTCCAACATTTTGTTGAAGCCACTTTAACATCTGAGGTTCCAGGATTCATTACAGACAAAGTTGTCTGGCTGGTTTCTCAGTTTCTATGACTATCATGTTGAAAGTATTAATAGGTGTTTTACTGACCTCAAATTGTTTATGTTTTATAGTTTGAAAGCTTTGTGAAGATATATTCTGGTGTGGCTCATGGATGGACAGTGAGGTACAATCGAAGATGAATCAGCTGTCAAGAGGGCCGAAGAGGCCCATCAGGACATGTTGAATTGGTTTACTAAGCATATCAAGTGAAGGTTGTTTATCCTATCAAAAGATGTATTCATATATATTGTAACTGAATTCAGATTTCAGCATATGTTATCATATTATTTAATTTTTTATTTTATTAGAAACATTATATTCAATTTAAATCTTATGAAAAAACTTTGCTTAAAACAGTAGGTGTGGAACACATGCACCTCCATAAATTCTGATTATATGGTGTGATTACTTCAACTGCTTAAATCTGTAGCAGAACCAAACTGTATAACAGTGCAGGATTCAAGTATGAGCTTCTCAAAATTGACACGGAAGAATTAGCTTCATAGCCTTTTCCATTTTCATTTTAAATAGAGTTTACTTTTATCATTGATTAGAAATATTCTATAATTCTAACATAGATTCACAATAATTTTTTAATGTTTAAATAGGAATTTCACATCAGCAATATTTTAAACCATATTCCAAAAACAATAAATAAAAAAGGAAAAATACTCCAGTAGGAAAGGATGGATATGTAACAACAACATAATACTGGGTTGTTGATTGCACATTTTAAACCCACTGCACCTTGTGATAAAAGAATTATCTTCAAACCAAGTGAAGGCCATCTGCAGCTCTCATAAGAACCATTGAAAGAGCATCATCTCAAAAACTAGCACATGAGATTGAAGACTCAAGGTTTATAGAAATTTCATATTAAAATCTCGTACTTTTATTTTGGTACTCAAATCCTGTAATTGGTTCATAACAAATTGTGCATGATGTATGTGGAGACGTTATTTTCTTTGTGGCGTATTTAGGGACGCTCGTTATAGTCAACCCTCCGTTGTTTCACAACATTGTCACTTCCCAAGTTCCCTCTTCCTGCAATCACGCTTCTATATCAGTGGCAGAATGAAACAAGGTTTTCTATTATGCAAAAAAAAGTAAGCAAACTAAGAGAATCAACAATGGATTTCTCTTATTGCTAGAACAGAGCAAACTAAGAGAGTGGGGTGTGGCTCTCCCTTGGACTTAAATACCTTTGTAACATGGAGGAGTCAGAAAACTGCACTCTCAATTGTTATCGGCAGCTAAGAACACATTGGCAGATTTTAGCAATGTCAGGTCCTCAGTGTTTTGAGAACCCGCCGAGCCGGAGCTCAGGTACCAATGGTGAAGGGACCGTTGGTAAAAACCCACCTTCGGTTTCTTATGTCTGAACTAGTTCTTCACTGCTTCTCCGCTGAGTGAGTCGCTTTCATTATTTTCTATTGGCTTGCTCTTCAATTTGGCACAATCCTCAAGCTGGGTTTTTTTTGCCTAAAACCATTTAATTTTATACAAAGAAGAAAAGACATTTTATGTTTACGATGCAAATGGCGCTTTAGCCACGACTCTGCTGATGAGCCATGAGTCTTAATGCACTATTTGCATTTTGGGTATAAGAATTTTCACTTGTGCATGTACTCTGCATCGGGGAAACTGCAGATATTTCATGGTTGATTTGCAATAAACATAGCTAGAAGATACTCACCATGAAAATTTAAGGGTACGTTGTTTTAAATTACTTGCAGGTTTTGAAGCACCAAACCTAAGGTAAAAGATTTTTTAACTACCATGTCTCCTTTGAAGTTAAATTAGTTCCCCTGTTTCTATTCTTTCATGAAGAAATGACTGGGTAACCTGGTGGAGTGGCTGGAAGGAATAGAACAGTAATCACAGGAGTCATTACTTTTTTTTTTTCAAAGTTCTACAGTCACTTGACTACGAAGGAATCTCCTAATATTAGTCTTTGCACTTGTTACCACAAAATTACCAGAAGTTGAAGCTTCCGATTGTTTCATTGTAACTTTGTAAGGATCCATCTGTGCATTAAAACAAATGGAGCTTTGCTGAATATTAAGGTCAACAACATCGAAATGCAGATTGATACTTATTTAAGAATGATACTCTTTGACAAATTTTGAGAGAAGGAAATGCTGGAAGGGACTAGGCATAATATCCTAACATTAAAAAATTCTTAGCACCTGGCCATTGATTCTTCTTTTGAAAGTCAAAACAAGGTTACCTGACCAGCAAACCGGCACCTCTTCTGTATTTAGCAGAAGATCGGAAAACATAAATAAATGTCATACTATCAATGAGTGAATCATGTTTAGATGGCTCTTGTTAATAGTTGATGGTGCTTGAAGTTGCTTTTATCATACGTTAGGATTGTAATAGTCCCAAGAAGCAATCACAAATCTATCTTATGGTCGACCTTATCAGGTAAGTAGAATAAGATTTCTCCTTTTCAGTTGGATAATGGGGGGCGATGGTCCTCTTGTTCAGGATTGCAAGCTGGGTATGCCTTTTTTATTTTTTTTATAACAAGCCTCCCAAGTTAGCTATTTTTAATCTTCATCCCTGCATCAATTCTTTACTACCTCTAAAATAGTATGGAATTAGTTTTGACATTCTCTCGCTGTTTAGGAAACTTGCAGATAAAGTGGCATCAGAGGGATTCTTGGTTGTTGTTCCTGATGTTCTGTATGGTGACTACTTTGATCTAGACAATCCTCAATTTGATAGAGTCTCATGGAAAAATGCTCATGGAACAGTTAGTTTCGCGCTCAAAGATGCAAATTCTTTCTGTATGTAATTCTCTAATACGTATCATAAATCAAGATATCATATCATGTGCCAGGTTACTTGCTCATCTGCTTAATGTTTTTCTACTATTACAACTTATTTATGCATATATGTGATATGAGGTAATATGATACGTTTTCCTTATAGGATAAGGGATGTGAAGATACGAAACCTCTTATTGCTGTTCTTAAGAGTAAAGGTGTAACTGCCATAGGAGATGCAGGATTCTGCTGGGGAGGTGAGTCATTTCTCTGCTAACAAAAATTTGATCTCAATTAGCAACCCAAAAAAAAAGATCTTTGTAGTGGCTTAAAATTTTTGGGGTGTTCCATAGATCAGGTAGAAAAATTTAACTTGTTAGCTTTGTTCCAGCTGTTGTGGTAGTTTAATTAACAAGTTCCAGCGACAATCAGGCTGCAGTTCTGTTGCATTCCGGTCCCACCACAAATAATGAAATTGATTGTACACTAGTGATTTTAAATATTCTAGTTCATGAAAACAATTGACTATGCTGATTGGTAACAGTTTTGCTTCTGTTTTTCCTCCAGAGGTCAGGATTCCTATCCCTATATTGGGAGCTGAAATTGACAATTTCCCACCAAAACAGTTGAAGCAATATGGGGAGAATAAGATAATTCTTTTTTATTATTTACCACTTTTCATATTCATCCTTGGTAATTTTACCACTTCCCATTAAGTCGTCTCTAGAGGCATTGTTTTTCCGAATTGCATCAGACAAAAAAGTGAAATCGTATAAAGCTATAGAATAAGATAATTCTAAATACATTAAAAAAGAATTAACCCTTATTTTTATGATAAAAATAATGAATTTGTGTTGTGCAAGTTGCAATTTCAAATTGTATTACGTAGACTTCAACATGAAAAGAAACTAGTACTAGTATGCAGATTTGAAAAGTCAAGAGTATTGACTAATATAGTTTTTAATGAATTTAAGCATGGCATTGCCATTTGCTTGTAAGAGTTTGTATCAATATCTTTAACCAATTTTTGGAATAACAAATGGAATGTTGGTATTGCTTCTCTTTCTTGTTAGCTTTAGTCTTCTCTCCATTTCAAAAGGATTAAAAAGCCAGGGGGTCAAAGTCTTTCATCTTGATACATAAATACCCAGGAGCGTAAGAAAACAATGCTATGCACTACACAAATTGCAGACAAAAATGTCAGGCCCCGAGTGCTGCTCAAACCCGCCAATCCTCAACCCTAAATCTGGAAGAGGCTGTGTTATAAAGCTCGGTGGCTTCGACACTTATGTCACAGGCCCCTTTGATTCTAAGCATGCGATTCTTCTGGTTTCTGAAGTTTTTGGTATCATAAAGTCAACTACTCATTTTTTCTTTCTCTTGCTCTTAGCACTTTGTAACCTTTCTGTGTTCTGTATTTGGGATTGTCTGGGTGGTGATGGTGTGTGCTGATCAGCTTGGAAATTATTTTTTTCAATTATTACATAAAAAATTTCAACATAAAATTTAATGCCAGTTACTATATACAAAAACAAATTTTGCAATATGATTTTCTCGTTCCTATCTCAGGCCATATGTTAGTTTCGAAGAATATATATAGTCAAAAGATCTAACCTTATTCTTGTTATGTTGTTTGCTTTCCATCTATCTACTTGACACGGAGTAGTTTTACTTCTAGAAGTTTCTCTTCTGGATATTTTTGTACTTCAGCTTAAGAGTTATTGCCTCAAAACAAATGTCATCTGTTAACTTCACATGTACAACTTGTCTTGCAGGATATGAAGCTCCAATCCTAAGGTATGTCTATTTCTTGCATCTGTCATTTAGGTCTAATTTTATTCAGTTTTGTTATCTGTGAAAGTAAATTATTTTTGGCTGTTTTTCTGCATCAAGCTGAGAACTGTAGCTGAACTAATTTATTCAGTCTGCCTATGAAAATTCATTCTTTCCAGTCACAATGTCAGGTCTGATATACCTGAAAGGGATGAATAATCAATAGCTTGTTATGAATAGATAGACATATCTAGAACTCGTTATTGAAAACAACTTCTCCTGCATGCTACATTTAAATGTTGAACTTCAGTGTAAATTCAAGGGATTTGTTCAGTTCTTTCATGGATGGGTGAGAATTGGTGTACTTTTTGTTCGAGCTACTGTGCATTTATTCTAATTGAACCAAGTTTTCTTCATTAAACCATAAGAATTATGCCAACAACTATCACAGTATCACTTCTTCACAAAGCTAATATAGGGAAGCTGAGTTTTTGAAATGTGTCATCGTGTTGTGACCTGTGAAAGTAATACAGTAGGTTTCCTGTGATATGTTGGATCATTAAACAAGTTCTTAATCTTCAAAGAAGATGCATTTGTAGTATATTTACCTTGCTTATCAGGATATGTTGCTTTCTGCTTGTATTTTTCTCGAGGTTTAGTTTATTGTACCACCATGTATAGCGTGCATATTAGTTGTATTGTATTCTGAAAAACTAATACTAGTTGTTTTCCATTGTAAAAGGAAGCTTGCAGATAAGGTTGCAGCTACAGGTTACTACGTAGTGGTTCCTGATTTCTTATATGGGGATCCCTTTACTCCCGATGATGCTAGCAGGCCTCAACCTGTTTGGTTAAAAGATCATGAACCAGTTAGTTCTTATTAGTATTTTCTGCGATCACGTTGAAAACTAATAATTTGTGTCCTTATTTGGAATTTGATAATGATGATTTTTAAACACTTATCATTTGATAAAAATTTTGGATTAGGAATCTCACTCTATGATTCTTTACTATCAAATTAATAGAGCAAAGCTTTTGAAGATGCAAAACCAGTAATTGAAGCTTTAAAAAGTAAAGGAGTTTTGGCTATTGGGGCTGCATCTTTTTGTTGGGGTGGTGAGTGAACAACCGTTCGCCTATTCTTTCTTCTCTGTCATATAGCATTTTCAGTTCTTCAGAAATATGCTTACTGGTTGAATGGCGCTGATATTTTCCTATTCTTCTCAGCCAAGTGTGTGGTTGAACTTGCTAAGTCTGGAATGATCCAAGCTGCTGTGCTATTTCATCCATCATTTATTACTCTAGATGACATCAAGGGTACGGATTTTTAATGATCACTCCTTATGCACTCATTCTGTTTTACTGCAAAGTTGTTTGTTACCTATCATTTCTGAACTATTTGAAGGAAAAACAAAGGGAAGAGGGAGTTCTTAGTCTTACACTGATAAATTTTAAGCTCCTAATCTAGTAGTCAACCACATTTGGTGTTACTTTCAGGAGTTAATATTCCAATTGCAGTACTTGGAGCTGAGATTGACAAATATTGCCCTCCAGAACTGGTGAAACAGTTTGAACAAGTCCTAACTGCTAAACTTGGGGTAGGATGACCCATTCCTAACTACAACTTCTTTATGAATAAAATTGTTTATCTCTGATATCTGATCTCTTTCTTTTTCCATCCTATCGGACTCCCACCATTCTTAGGGAAATTGTTTGCTGTATACAGTTTGGTTAACTTTTCAAATCTTCTTGTTACTTTCTGCATTGAGGCGTGGCTGATCAACCAAGTTTTCTTTTCTCAGGTTGATTGTTATGTAAAGGTATTTCCTAAGGTCTCCCATGGTTGGACTGTGAGGTACGACATTGAAGATGCAGCAGCTGTGATGGCTGCAGAGGCAGCCCATCAGAACTTACTGGATTGGTTTGCTAAGCATGTTAAGTGAAAAGAAAAGGGAAAAACAAAACATGTTCGTTGACTAATGTTTATCAATATCTGAGATGGCTGCCAGCATGGAGGATATCCATTGTTGCATATTCTGAGCAGTGGCAAACTACATGATGGAAATAATTTAGTTGTCTTGCAATGATAGTATAAATTGTTTATTGTCAAATCTTGTCCATTTTCTGGACTTTTTGGGCCTTCAAATAAATACATTCATACATACATACATACATACATATTGTATGATCTCATAATTTTCAAGATATTTTGATATTCAAAATTATTGTGTATTCTTTTTGAAAGCATATATATATTTTTAAATAAAATCCTTTTATTTTAAATTTAATTTTGATTCACAAAGAACCAAACAGATCATAACATTCTCAAATGGCCCTAAATCAACCTAGTAATATGGCATTAATATTGACAGGATTCAAACTTAGCTCATCACCACCTTAAGGTATGTTTGAGAGTTAGGAGAGAAAAGAAAGCAAAGGAAAAGAAAATAAAATAAAAAATGTGAAGAAAGAGAATGGAGAATTTAAATGATAATTTCTTTTTCTCTTGTTTGAATGTTTAAAATTGACAAGATAATAAACTCTAAAAATTCAATAAAATAAAATAACTAATTATACTATATTTTTATAAGTTTATCATTTATTAAAATGATTAATCATAATATTTTAGTTTATTGATATGAATTTTAGGAAATAAGGAACAATATAACATTTAATGATTGGTTTCTTCCCTAAAACTCCTCCAAATTAAAGGAACTTAAAAGTATGTTTGGACAAAGGACAAATATAAAATAATGGAATGAGAGATTTTATTGAAATCTTCATCTTATTTATTAGAGTAATAGTGGTTGTCTCTTAATTAGTTAGTTATTGTACAACTTGATTAGTTATTCTAGCTAGGACGCCACTTGGATACGGTAACTGTGGTTTTGTTACCTCTTTGTTACGGGCTTCTTGTATAAAAAGTCTTGTAATGCACATTTGCTGAATGCATGAAGATTTTCGATTTGCTTCATTTCACTTTCTCAATATGGTATCAGAGCATCATCGATTGTTTCTAAAGTTTTTCTTTTCTTTTGCGGCGGTTTCTAGTTAACCAAACATACTAAAAATTTTCTTTTCTTTTTTCTCCTTGTGAAGAATGTCTTACTCAATTGCGTTGAATAATCAACTGGCATGAACATACTATTATCATCGAACTTGAAGACACTCTGTCCAATCCTTTCTATTTGCATATGAATGAAAATCGGTCATTGGTCCTTGTCTCACCACCATCATCAGGCTCCAATTATCACTCATGGCATCAATCCATGAGAATGGCTCCGAAAAACAAATTGAAGTTTGTGAATGACAGTATAGAAGTACCAGAAAAGACCAATCAACTATATGGAGCATGGGAATGATGCAATACCATAGTATGCTCATGGTTAGTGCATTTGCTTTCTCAATCCATTGCAAATAGTATATTGTGGATTGATAATGTTACTGAAATATGAAAAGATTTATATGACAAATTTTCACAAGGTGATTTTATTAGGATTTCAGAATTGTAGGAAACGATTTATAATTTTAAATAGAATTCATTGTGTATTTTATGCAACTAAAAATTCTGTGAGATGAATATTTGAATTTTCAAATTGTCCCAATTTGTACGTGCACTCCGCCGTGCAATTGTGATGCACGTAAAGCCGTAAAGAATGACTATTCAATTAGATTCTTGAAAGGGCTAAATAACAATTTTTTAATTGTGAGGTCACAGATTCGTTTTCTAATATAAACAAATTACTTTCCTTGGTTATACAACACGAAAGGCAATCTGTGGGAAATTCAGATAGAGTTGAAGATGAAGCAGTGTTTATTTTCCTTGGTCATACAACGTTGAAGATGAATCAGCCGTCAAGAGGGCCGAAGAGGCTCATCAGGACATGTTGAATTGGTTTACTAAGGATATCAAGTGAAGGTTGTTCATCCTACCAAAAGATGTATTCATATATATTGTAACTGAATTCAGATTTCAGCTTATGTCATCATATTATTTAATTTTTTATTTTATTAGAAATATTATATTCAATTTAAATCTTATGAGAAAACCTTGCTTAAAACAGTAGATGAGGAACACTTGCAGCTCCATAAATTCTGATTATATGGTGTGATTACTTCAACTGCTTAAATCTGTAGCAGAACCAAACAGTATAACAGTGCAGGATTGAAGTACGAGCTTCACAAAATTGACACACAAGAATTAGCTTCATAGCCTTTTCCATTTTCATTTTGAATAGAGTTTATTTTTATCATTGATTAGAAATATTCTAACATAGATTCACAATAATTTTTTCATGTTTTCATAGGAATTTCACATCGATCAGCAACATTTTAAATCATATTCCAAAAACAATAAAGAAAAAAGGAAAAATACTCCGGTAGGAAAGGATGGATAGAAAAAGGATATGTAACAACAACATAATACTGGGTTGTTGATTACACATTTTAAGCCCACTGCACCTTGTGATGAAAAGAATTATCTTCAAACAAAGTGAGGGTCATCTGCGGCTCTCATAAGAACCATTGAAAGTGCATCATCTCAAAAACTAGCACATGCAGATTGAAGAGTCCAGGTTTATACAAAAAATTTCATATTAAAATCTCGTACTTTTATTTTGGTACTCAAATCCTGTAATTGGTTCATAACAAATTGTGCATGATGTATGTGGTGACGTTCTTTTCTTTGTGACGCATTTAGTGACGCTCGTTATTTTCTTTGTGACATAGTTAGTGACGCTCTTATAGTCAACCCTCCGTTGTTTCACAGCATTGTCACTTCCCAAGTTCCCTCTTCCTGCAATCACGCTTTATATCAGTGGCAGAAGAGTCAGAAAACTGCACTCTCAATCGTTATCGGCAGCTAAGAACACGTTGGCAGATTTTAGCAATGTCAGGTCCTCTGTGTTTTGAGAACCCGCCGACCCGGAGCTCAGGTACCAATGGTGAAGGGACCGTCCAGGAACTTGGAGGACTTAAAACATATGTCACCGGACCTCCTGATTCCAAACTAGCCATCCTTCTAATTTCTGACGTATTTGGTAAAAACCCATCTTCGGTTTCTTATTTTTGAACTTGTTCTTCACTACCTCTCCGTTGACTGAGTCGCTTTTATTATTTTCTATTTGCTTGCTCTTCAAATTGGTACAATCCTGAACTAGGTTTTTGGTCTAAAACCATTTAATTTTATACAAAGAAGACAAGACATTTTGTGTTTACGATGTGAATGGTGCTTTAGCCACGACTCTGCTGATGATCCACGAGTCTTAATGTACTATTTGCATTTTGTGTATAAGAATTTTCACTTGTGCATGTACTCTGCATCGGGGAAACTGCAGGTATTTCATGGTTTTTTTTGCAATAATCATAGCTAGAAGATACTCACCACGAAAATTTAACGGTATGTTGTTTTAAATGACTTGCAGGGTTTGAAGCACCAAACCTAAGGTAAAAGATTTTTTCACTACCATGTCTCCTTCGAAGTTAAATTGTTCCCCTGTTTCTGTGCTTTTTATGAAGAAATGGCTGGGTAAGCTGGAAGGAATAGAACCGTAACCTCAGGAGTCATTATTTTATTTTTTCCAAAGTTCTACAATCACTTGACTACGAAGGAATCTACTAATATTAGTCTTTGCACTTGCTTGCTGCCGCAAAATTACCAGAAGTTGAAGCTTCTGATTGTCTCATTGTAACTTTCTGAGGATCCATCAGTGCATTAAAACAAATGGAGCTTTGCTGAATATTAAGGTCAACAACATCGAAAAAAAAACAAGGTTGAATTGGTTTACTAAGGATATCATGTGAGAATGATACTCTTTGACAAATTTTGTGAGAAGGAAATGCTGGAAGGGACTAGGCATAATATTCTAAAATTAAAAAAAATTTAGCACCTGGCCATTAATTCTTCTTTTTAAAGTCAAAACAAGGTTACCTGACCAGCAAACTGGCACCTCTTCTGTATTTAGCAGAAGATCGGAATACTATCAACGAGTGAATCATGTTTAGATGGCTCTTGTTAATAGTTGATGGTGCTTGAAGTTGCTTTTATCATACATTAGCGATTGTAATAGTCCCAAGAAGCAATCACTAATCTATCTTATGGTCGACCTTATCAGCTAAATAGAATAAGATTTTTCCTTTTCAGTTTGATAATTGGGGGCCATGGTTCTCTTGTTCAGGATTGCAAGCTGGGTATGCCTTTTTATTTTTTTTATAACAAGCCTCCCAAGTTAGCTATTTTTAATCTTCATCCCTGCATCAATTCTTTACTACCTCTAAAATTGTATGGAGTTAGTTTTGACATTCTCTCGCTGTTTAGGAAACTTGCAGATAAAGTGGCATCGGAGGGATTCTTGGTTGTTGTTCCTGATCTTCTGTATGGTGACTACTTTGATCTAGACAATCCTCAATTTGATAGAGTCTCATGGAAAAAGGCTCATGCAACGGTTAGTTTCGTGCTCAAAGATGCAAATTCTTTCTATATGTAATTCTCTAATACGTATCATAAATCAAGATATCATATCATGTGCCAGGTCACTTGCTCATCTGCTTAATGTTTTTCTACTATTACAACTTATTTCTGCATACATGTTATACGAGGTGATATGATACGTTTTCCTTATAGGATAAGGGATGTGAAGATACGAAGCCTCTTATTGCTGCTCTTAAGAGTAAAGGTGTAACTGCCATAGGAGCTGCAGGCTTCTGCTGGGGAGGTAAGTCATTTCTCTGCTAACAAAAATTTGATCTCAATTAGCAACCCAAAAAGCGAGATCTTTGTAGTGCCTTAAAACTTTTGGGGTGTTCCATAGATCAGGTAGAAAAATTTAACTTGTTATCTTTGTTCCAGCTGTTGTGGTAGTTAAATTAGCAAGTTCCAGTGACATTCAGGCTGCAGTGCTGTTGCATCCCGGTCCCATCACAAATAAAGAAATTGATGGTACACTAGTGATTTTAAATATTCTAGTTCATGAAAACAATTGACTATGCTGATTGGTAACAGTTTTGCTTCTGTCTTTCCTCCAGAGGTCAGGGTTCCTATCGCTATATTGGGAGCTGAAATTGACCATTTCCCACCAGAACAGTTGAAGCAATATGGGGAGATGCTGTCTTCGAAAGCTGAGGTGAGAAGTTCTGAGGGAATCATTTGTTTCCTCTCCTGCTAAGATTTCTTTCTAAAGAAATAATTGCTTTAAAAATTAATTTCTCAATAAAATTTGCTAAACATTAATGAAACTGCTACGACATTTTGAGGTTTTAGGATTTACTAGTCAGTAAAATTGCCTAGCAGAGAAGAAGCACCATTATTATCAGTATTATAGCAATAAAAGAAAATGTTCTAGGAGATAAGTAAAATTTCCTCTTTTTAAGAACATTTTGGTATATCGAGTCTAAAATATGAATAGAAGCATTACTGATTCCCAATTGTTTGTGTTTTTTTAGTTTGAAAGCTTTGTGAAGATATACCCAGGTGTGGCTCATGGATGGACAGTGAGGTACGATGTTGAAGATGAATCAGCGGTCAAGAGTGCTGAAGAGGCCCATCAGGACATGTTGAATTGGTTTACCAAGCATATCAAGTGAAGGATCATTTGTACCACCACAAGATGCCTGTTATTGTATTCCAATGTTACTGGAGGTCTGGCTGCTCATGGTGTGTGGTGGGTACTGCTAAAGTAGACATTATTTTGTAATGTTGAATTAAAAGTATCATTAGAAACAAAGGGAAGGTCTATGTAATTTAACTGTACTTGAAAGTTCTTTTTGATTATTTACCACTTTTTGATCTCAAAGTGTTTGAAGAATGGGAATCAACAGAATAGAAAAGAAACTTTTCACCTATTGATAGTTTTAAAATTAGAGGGAATATAATAAGAGAGTATCTTTTCCTCCTCGTAACACCAATTTTTGTTTTCTCCTAAGTTGAGGGTAAATTAAGAACAAGAACACCAACATTTATTTATGAATTTTTATTTTTATTATCTAACATGTTATTATTCTTTTTCTCAAATTCATATTTTCGTTTCAAATTTATTGTGCGGCTAAAAGCGTTTGTTGTTTAACTTTTACTTTATTTCTTTTCTTAAATTTGATTTTGAATATGGAATTGTCATCCTTAAATTACTTGGATAAATTATCTAGTCAAAACTACTTGGACAAATAAATAAAGTTAAACTAAATAATAAATGCTAATTTTAGATTATAAATTATATAGCCAAGATATAAACAATAGAAAAAAGAAATTGAATGATCAATGAAAAGTTTAAGGTAAATTATAATTTATCCAGTCAATACTACTTGAATAAAGAAATAATAAAAAATTGATGATAAATAATAAAGGTCAAGACTACTTGGATCAATAAAAATGAAACAAATACAAAATGAAGTATCTTGAAATTCAAATATTGTGATGGCCATTGAAATTTTATTTTACTTGAAATGAAATGACTATATTGTAATTTGGTACAATTCCATTCTCATTTAGTAGAAACTGCAAATAAAGAGAAATGAATTCTCGTTCATTTCCTTATCAATTGTTCAGTTTTTTAAGTTAAACTTTTAAACAAGAGAAATATAAATCTATTTCATTATATATGTTGCATTCCATTATTTATGAAAATTTCATATATAGCCTAAAGTTTTTCAAACTGAACTATACCTTTTATTTTAACAAGCCATATGCTTATTTTATAAAAGTTATTGATACAACAAATGAATAAATACCTCAATGGAACGTTTTCAGGTTTTTTTGTTTCTTTACCATATGGATGATAACTTCTGTATATTTTCATAATTATCTCATTAAGTAATAATGTTTTTTTTGTTTTAAGTAATTATATTCAATGTTTATTTTGTTCCTTTTTTTTTTATCTATTTTTGTTTCACTTTTTTTTCCTTTTAATTAATTTATTTATTTATTTTGTTCCCATTAACAATTGTCTTCTTAATTATATTTATAAACTTTAATATTGTATAAATCACCCATTATACAATACTTATAATATTTTTAATTAACTATATAATATTTCATAATTTTTTATATTTTAATCAATTTAATATTATATTAAAAACAAACACACACAATATATATATATATATATATATATATATATATATATATATATATATATATATATATATATATTTAATATGTTATTTCTTAACTAATTATATAAATTTTTATTATCTGATATAATTTATATTTTATAAAAATAAAACTCACAAAACATATATTTAATACGTTATTTATTAACTGATTATATAATTTTTTATTATTTGATATAATTTATATTTTATACAAATAAACTTTTTATTATCAGCATGTTTTATATCTATGTTAGATATTTATTCATAATAAAAATATTACAAGGACTGAAATATGTGGAGGAGAAGAAAACCATTTGGGCTGTTACAGATATATTTTACACAAAAACACTAAAATTAATTTTTTTTTCTATAAGATAAGGTCGTTTGTAGAATGGTAAAAACTTTGAAAAAAAAAAAAGAAATAGAAGAAATTTTTTAAAGAAAACTACAGTTTTGAATCCTTAGCCCAATCATAGGCCCATGATAATTTCGGGTAGGCCCAAAAAAAAGAGGCCCAACAACGACCCCTGCTTCTTAAGAAAGGCCTGTATAGTCTAATTCCTAAACCCTAACCATCCGCTTTTTATATCGTCTTTACAAGCAACTTAGTAAGCATCTGAAGCTGCAATACCTGCGCCGTCCCTCCGAGGCTTCTCTGTTCTAACCTGGTAAGATCTGCGTTTTATAGTTTCGAATGTTTTTATTTTGGTTTCGTAGGAATCTTAGGAAACGGAACTTTATGAACTTTTGTTTCGAATCTGTGTCGATTCCATTCGAGTATAATTTTGGTCTCTAGTGATGGGGATCAATATCATAAGTTAAAGCTGAGTACGGCATAGACGTAATGGATGTTCTTGTGTTGAGCTGAGTAGAAGAAAGAGGGAAAAATTAGGGCTTTTTATCTAGTCCTTTCTCTGTTTATTGGATGAAAAAGTGGCTCATTACGAAATTGGGTTCTGGAGATTCATGGCTGGCTTTGCTTTATTTTCGTTGTTATTGTGCAATTTCAGATTGATAAATTTAACCAGAACCTTTTGGCCCTGAGGTTGGTGCCATTGCCATACCCTTCTGGTGTTGCACGACATGTGGTAGTAGACTAGTAGTACAGCTTGGAATCCAGATCTCTCGCAAATCACCCAAACCACTGGAACTATATAATGATCTTTTAGCGTAGGTGTCAATGTAGTTTGAAAATTTTTTCTTCCACAAAAATTGTAGGTATATGTTTGTCTTCCTATAAACCAAATCTTGTCGTTACTAAGAAGTAAGAACAACATGACAACATGCAAGATATGAACTTCAGTCATATGTAAGTAAAGCAAAGCTAGTCTGCACTATTGGCTTAAGATATGTTTTTCCTTTTCTAGTAGTGGTTGTGAGTTGTGGCTCTATTCCAGAGGCTCTGAGCTTTCTTTGTCTCTCAATCTTTCTTGTCTGTCATTAAGGTAACTGCTTAACTCAAAATGAAGTGTGGTTGAGATCTATATATTTTAGGCTTCACAGAGTTGTGGAGATTTTTCTGTTGCAGAGTCAATTGTGACGGTCAGATACTGACTTGTGTGTGTGTGTATTAAGTAATATCTAGGAATTACTTGCATTTTCCACGCAACTAAATTTTTTGATGAACTAGTGTATCTCCTATGCCAATGGAAATATGAGACAATGGAAGTGGTTTTGTTTTTGTATTATATCATCAACACAGTCTTAAACCTATAAATAGCAATCAATTTTACCTCTTGCTTCTCTTTAGTATTTGATAAGCAGAACATCAGTTTATGTTAGTTATAATTAATTCTTGTTAAAATTTGTAACAGTGACAATGGTGAGGGTTAGTGTCTTGAATGATGCTCTCAAGTGCATGTACAATGCTGAGAAGCGGGGGAAGCGTCAGGTCATGATTAGGCCATCCTCAAAAGTGATTATCAAGTTCCTTTTGGTTATGCAGAAGCATGGTATTCCTTGGTCCTTTTCTATTTCAATGCACCTCTATTTATTTACTTTTGGGATTGTGATTATTCACTTTGTGGTGATTTATTATACTCTTTGATGTTTTCTAGGATACATTGGAGAGTTTGAATACGTTGATGACCACAGGGCTGGCAAAATTGTGGTTGAATTGAATGGAAGATTGAATAAATGTGGCGTTATTAGTCCCCGTTTTGATGTGGGTGTCAAAGAGATAGAACCTTGGACTGCAAGGCTACTTCCCTCAAGACAGGTCAGTCTCCCAAGAAGCCTCCTTTACTTATTTTTCTTAATTTATGAGATCTCCTGGTCGTTTATGGCCCTATGCTATGAAAAAAAACAATGACTCCTTACAGATTTTATAAGATAGTCTAAAAGAATAATCCCATTACTGTTTCACAGGCCTTTTCTGGTTAGGTAATTTTATTAGGCTCAAATGTGTGTTTCTATAAACTTCTCTAGAAAATTTGATGTCTTTCTGGTTCTGTAAGCATAAATGCCCAATACAGGTTTTCTCATAAAGCCATAGAAACTGGTCAGTGCTGATACCAAATATAAGCTTCTTTAATATTTCCATGGTATATCATCGTTATGTCAGGATCACTAGATTGGATTAAAAATACTAGTTGCTTATATAAAAGGGTCCATATATGTCGTATGCTAATTTGAGTTTAACTTGCTTTTTATCAACAAAAAAAAAGTGAGCTTAACTTGCTATTGTCCGATCACCCATTGAACTCTAAATTGTTTTTTACTTTGCTGTTAGCATATATGCTTTCCCCTGTTGACCTTCACTTGCACAAATAATGCAGTTTGGCTATATTGTCTTGACTACCTCTGCCGGTATTATGGATCATGAAGAGGCTAGGAGAAAGAATGTTGGTGGCAAAGTGTTGGGTTTCTTTTACTAGGCTAGTTTTTGTTTGAGGATTACGCTAATTTTGGTTTGAGACGTGTTGCAATGGACGATATGCTAGTATCCTAGGGATATCAAGTATAGCACGTGTTGTTTTTCTTCATGCTTTTATTTTTATTTGCGAAAACAATTTGGATCTTATAATTTATAAGAGTTCTTTATCATTATTATTCTTACACCAAAATGTATGGGCAAATTCTTACATACGCCCTTTGCTTCCAAGATGAATGCAAAAGGCCAATAAAAGCTCGTCACGGTAGGTCCGTCAATGATTCCTATCACTAGACACAGTCACTCACTTTAATGAGTTTAATGAGATTTTATTGGCACTCCTTGCACCCAATCGCCACTGCAATGAGTTTCCAAGAATTTTTATTTGGCAATGGCATAACTTTAGGCCTTTTCATTCAGATTACTGGGAAGTAGAATTATTATTGCTTGATTAGATTGTTGCGGAGTCATTCTATTGTTATATTCCAAGTTATATATATTTAGGTATATTGTTTATTTATGTAATTATGATATTGTTTGATTCCATTGTTGATCAAAATGGTTGTACTAATCAATCATAACACTAGTTTTTAGTTTTTTAAAGTCGTGTCTCTGCATATTAGAGCAAAATAAAATGTCTTGAGATAAGATATATGAATATTTTAAGATTTTCATAAGCGATTATGAATGTTCTATAGCTCATATCTTAATTTTATTAATTTTCAGAAATTAAAATATTTATCTATCATACAATACTTTACCCGAACAATGAAAGTTAGAAATTGTCATATTGAAAATATTTCTTTCTGGTTACCTCTCATGGCTCCAAGTGTACGGAGAATTCCATTTTGTTTAAAAGCCTGTGTCATTTGATTTCTGTGGTTATGCTTCAATTATGTCTCTGAAGCTGGCCGAGAAAGGAAATTTTATGTCTCTGTGGAGCAAAAGCAAGAAACAAACAAACAGATACACGCAAATACTTCAAAACAATAATTTGAGGTTTGAAATTTCAGCTTTCCTCATATCATGATATGTATTTTTGAGAAGCTTTAGTTAAGTGGTAGATTCCTGCAAGTTCGGAACTAAAAAAAGATCATGGGGGGTTTTACTTGTCCACGGGACGTGGATCATGAATGTTTGGCTATAATGGATTTGGAGGGGTGTGTGGGTGTCATAATCGAGAGGGAAATAATGGAAGGATCAAGGATTTGACATTTTGACGTAAAGATTGCTTATAAACCAGATCTAAAAAAGTATAAGAATTTCTTATAAATAAAATCTAAAAACGATTTTTTTATTAAAAAAATATTTGTCTTCCAAATTGTAGCAAGCGACTCTTGGTAGCTTCAACTAAAATAAGCATGCCGCTTCACCTTTTGAAGTTAAATTTGTCAAATTGTTAAATATATATTTTTATATTAAAAATTAAAAATAAAAAAATTACTGTATTTTAAAGTTAAAATATATTAAAATATTGTCTATTTAAAAAAGGCTATTAATAATGAAAATTGAATTTAAATTTTATGAATAAAATGTTTTATTATTTTTTATCACTTGAATTAATTTTAATTAATCTCAAATAAATATTCTTTTTTAATTACAGGACTGAAATTGTTTTTCTTTTTATTTGATGATCAGAAAAAAAATATGACAATTTCACTTCTTTTTTTGTTTTTCGAGCTTGGTTATGATTCCTGAGGCGGTAGAAGAATGAGTCAGACGCGTCTACGGACGCATTTGTAAGACACGCTCGGAGGTCGATTAACGCGATTCGGCTACGTGGGCCCCTTTATTCCCTTCTTACAAACTGCCAGCCACTCTGTTTAGTCATCGGGAATGCGCGTCGTTTCGGCATGTTACTGCTTCTCCCAGTTGTCCAGAGTAATAGTAGCACTTTTTTTTTTTATTTAAAAATATTTTATCCTCGTTCGTGATTATGTTTATGTCCTTGTTTTTTCCAATAATTACGGTTGAGCCATTACTGTTTTACACATAAACAATAAACAAATATGACCGCAAATATATATTTGTTTATAATTTTTTTTTCATACACAATTCTCCTCGTCACTATTTTATTATAAAAAAAAATATACTTTTTATTTTACCGAGTGTTGGATCAATTAAGTAAGTAATGCTAATAATTTTTAGAGTTTTTTTTTTTGCTTTAGTTAAATTTTTTTGAAAAAATTATTTAATTTCTAAATTTAATCATTTTAAAAATAATTCGCATTAACACTAATACTATATACTGTGAAAAAGAAAGAACATATATCAATGGTATTAACAACTTGAATAGCAATATTGTTTATAAGAGTTTTTTTAATTATTATTGGTTCAACTCTTCTCAAAATTTATAAAGACTTAAAATAAATTTTAAAAATAATATTTTTTAAAAATTATTATTAAAATAAATAATAATTTTTTTAAAAATTTAAAACTTTAATTTTATTAGTTTTATTTTTAGACTGACTCTCTTTTTTTAACTTATGCTTTGGAGAGTATTATTTTTAAAGTTTTATATTCAAGGAAAAAATTTAGATATAATTTTTTAATTAATTACTATATATATATATATATATATATATATATATATATATATATATATATATAAATTTTATTTAATTTTTTTTTTTCTATAATCCGGTGGATATTCTCTTTTTTTGGCTTGCTCAACTGAGAAGGACATTGCTTCCTTGTTCCAGTTCTCAACTTCGTGAGTTTTCGTTTTATTTTCAAGATAAAAAACGGCAATTAAAATTTTGACATGGGAAGAAATATAAATATAAAAAATTATTATTATTTTTATAATTAATTTTTACGTGTCTATTTTTTTATTAAATCATAATTTCAAAAAAAAAATACGATAGTTACATAATAATTAATATTAATATAACTCTAGAAATTAAGAAAAAAAAATTGATCCAAACATCGTCTTATTGAAAAGAAGTACGAACAGAGGCATACTTTGGCTAAGTTGTACATAAAATCATATGGCACATTGTCTTTGAAGCCAAAGGGCATTTTCCTGTTTTTATCACTAATTTATTACCATATTAACCCCAGACAGTTGGCTATAGTTACATAAAACATTATTGGAATAGAGAGCCCTTCGCTTTCCTAATCCTCTTGAAGCTAAAGCATACACCTTTTCGGACGAAATGCATCGCTATCCCTTTCACACACGTTAAACCATAACTTGTCACTCCCACTGACTATTGGATTTATCTACATAATTATTTTAATACAAATTATATTTATGTTAATAGGACCCTATGTTAACAATAATACCTTAAATATAATTAGATCAACAATTTATAAAAAAATTAATAAGTCAAATATACTTAATTACATTTTCTCATATTTTAAATACTATGATGTATAATATTAAAGCATTAAATTTTTTGAAAGTATAATACTATAATATATGGAACACGAACATTTATTTTAGACTAAATTAAAAATTTAATTTTTAAAATTTTAAATCATCTTAACTTTAACTTTTTAATTTTATTCAATACACCAATTAATTTTTAAAAATAATAAATTTATTACATATTAGTTTATAATTAATATATAATAAATTTGGTATTTTTAAAAAATAATAAATATATAATGAGTTCATAATTTTAGATATTAAATCGTATATTTAAAAAAAAATTTAGAATTAAAAAATATTAAAATTTTAATTTATTATTTTTTTATCTTAAATTTAAAATGCAGAAAAACAATTTCGAAAAATGACAATAAGGGAAAAATTGAGTGGCAAAGATGTCCTTTTGGATGCTTGTCCTTTCGAGTTCCACTAATATTTTTCGAATTATATTTATTAATTTTCATATACGTCCCTTTATGTCTCTAGCCGAGCTCAACACCACAGCCTTCTTCTTGGAGCACACGGTCTATCTGTGATTCAAAAGCTTTTATTTTTTTTCTCACGCGGAAGAAATTTCCATTCCAATCTGTACTCTGCTTCTTCAAGTTCCGCTTTCTGCACGAGCAACAAAGGAATCTTATTCTGCTTTACAACCCCAAGCATTTCCCTGTATTTTATATTCATTCCCTTTAGCGCGTTGGAGTCTATCGCCATAATAGATCCTTCAAGACTAGTTTTTTCCGCTAATTTTAGTTACATAGCATAGAAGAATTCGGACTCCAACGTGATCTGCAACCTGGGGCTGTCCAGCTACATTTTGAAACTTCCGCCAAATTGCCTTGGTTATGCTCTGTTTGTTTCCCCTTTCCACTTCTTTGATTTAAATATACTGATATTACAGTATAACTTCTACTATTTCAATCGTGGTTGTTATTCTAGCCGCCAAATAGTACCGAGTCTCTTTTCTTATTGAGACTTTTTTTTTTTAGTTGCAGTTTTCTTACAATCACAAGTTGGAGTTTAAAGTTTACTTTTTCTTGTTCTTTTATTGCGTATCTAGATTTTTTTGTTGCATTTTGATCACTCCCTTGTGATCCGGACGTTGTAGTGTCAGTTTATCCTTTTTGGGGTTATCGCTATTTCTGGGTTCTTGAACTGGAAGTGGGAGTTTGGTGATTTGGATTTGAGTTGAGAGAAGGGATTGTTGGGTGCACCTATTGCCTTATATCTTTGACGGTTTTTATGCTTAGTTGACAAGATGCTGCCTGATCAAAGAAAAAAGGTAAAGTTACTCATCTCATGGACACGCTCTCATATATGTAGCCAGGTCTATACTAATGTAATTTAATATATATTGGATATTTACTGATAACTTGAGGAGAAAATTGGGTGTGTTTAATGGATATTGAGGAGAATGATTGCTTTTAATTTGTAATCTCTGCATTTATATGACATAGATAAAATTTGTACTCGATTGACTGAGATTTTCTTCTTTCGCACCACCTGTTATGGTGCTTTATTTCTGGGCTGGTCCCTCCATTTCTATTTTGGTTGTATGTTTTGATTATGAGACCTGTGTCTGGTTAGGATGAAACAGCTTGTCAGGGATTTGTCTAGGCTTCCCTGTCATGTGCTTACGTTGCTAGTACTGGTTTCTGGGAGCTCCTGCAATAGATTTTCTATCATTTAAGATGTAGTTGTCAGTTGTTTGCTCTTGCAGATTTTATTGTATCTTCTGATCATTGTAGCCGATTTTTATATATGTATTTTTTAATTTGGTTTTTCTGTTCATTTCAACGTTATTGATGCTTCGTTTGCCTTTTATCCTCTTAAATTTAATTATTCTATTTCTAAGTTAATTCTGCAGATAAGTTTTATAGCTCAAAAAGAAAAAAAAATCTGATATTTTTAGAGACTCGGGGATCAACTTTAATGTGCTCTAGGTGATTAAGTAAGTCTTACGTGTAAATTAACGCTAGTAATACTCATCTTATGATTTGGATCAAATTTTAGCTACATTTGTTCATGGATGGATGCAAACTTTAGACAAACTTGCAATATTCTGATAAAAAAGATGTAGCATATTATTCTATTCAAATCATGTGCTTGGCTTTGGCTTGGCTTTGAATACTATTTTTAACTAAAGTACGGTTTCTTGTGTTTATGTAGTCCTCTGTGGATGTAGACTTCTTCACTGAATATGGAGAAGGGAGCAGATACAGAATAGAGGAAGTAATTGGTAAAGGAAGTTATGGTGTTGTTTGCTCTGCATATGATACACACACTGGAGAAAAAGTTGCAATAAAGAAGATCAATGACATATTTGAGCATGTTTCTGATGCCACCCGCATTCTTCGCGAGATTAAGCTTCTTAGACTCTTACGTCATCCAGATATTGTGGAGATCAAGCATATATTGTTACCTCCTTCTAGGAGGGAATTCAAAGATATATATGTTGTTTTTGAACTCATGGAATCTGATTTACATCAGGTCATCAAAGCAAATGATGATTTGACTCCTGAGCATTACCAATTTTTTCTCTATCAGCTTCTTCGAGGCTTGAAGTACATACACACAGGTTATTGAACATTATATATTGTTTGAATATTTATCTTATGTTGCCTACTGCAGTATCTTTTACTTTTCTTATTGCATATCAATGCTTTTTATTATAACAAACTATTTGCTAATTTTTATGATCATTCTGGCTGATTTTGAACTTCTTAATGGTCTTGTAGCTAATGTTTTTCACCGAGATCTAAAGCCAAAAAACATTTTAGCAAATGCTGACTGCAAGCTTAAGATCTGTGACTTTGGTCTTGCCAGAGTAGCTTTTAATGATACGCCGATGGCCATATTCTGGACAGTAAGAACATTCCCCCCCCCCTCCTTCAAAATTATCACCTTGAACATACCTTTCTTTCTCTATTTGTCACGCTTATTCCCATTTGTTTACTCCCAGGATTATGTTGCAACAAGGTGGTATCGGGCTCCTGAGTTGTGTGGATCCTTTTTCTCCAAGGTACTGTATATTTTACCACTTTTATTTAAGATCATTGATCTCTATATCAGATTTGTACCCCAGCCTGGGCAGATCCCTTTCCCTTTTCCCTTTTTTTTACACCCCTCCTGCCTCTTTCCTTCAAATAAAATGGCAGGAAGTTCTTATAGTTGTGTTTTCCACAATATTTACTATGCTTTGTGATAAAATTGACGTCACTCTATGGATCTTCTACAAAACCTGACTTTGGGAAATTTTTTTCAATGATCCTATGAACTTCATTTTTGGAATGCTGTTAAGAGCTTAAGTGGGGCATAGGGACAGTCATAACTGTGATATCCAAGATTAAGTATTATCAATTTATATGGACTTGTACAGGCTTTGAAGCTGTGCTTATTAGTATGCCTCATTGTTATACTCCAGTTGATGTGCTGCTGAAATTTGCATGTAATGGCACCCGGTCTCCTTTTTAAACAAAGGACTTGTACAGTTGGATGTAGGTCAGATTGCAACATTAGCCTGCATCAATAGTTTAAGCTCTTGTTAAACCATAAGTTCCTATGTTGTGTTTCTGGTGGTTGTTATGTTATAATTTCTTAGCTTACATGACAGTGGCATACTGACCAGTGATCTTATTATCCTTCAAATCTATAGATTTGCATCAAAATTCAGCAAGAGATCTTTGCTCACCCAAGGCCAGTTTGTCTTTCCCCCTTCCCCCGCTCACTAATCATTATCGGTGTTGAAAATCATTCCTAGCACAATAGTTTCATTGGAGTTTTCATGTAAACAAGCACATATTGCACGTAACTTCTTTCAACCGGCCATACAATAATAGTTATATGTGATGTGCAATAAGAGAAGAGGAATTTTTTTTTCTTTCTTTGAAATTTACCAAAGCATCTGTCATATACAATAGAATTTGATGAAAATTTATAAAAGAAAAATGTAATGGATTGTTACTATATTCTTAATAGTTAATTTTATACTCCTTTATCAACTCTCCACTCTATACAGTTGCTGATTAAATTTCTTCTAGTCTAAAATTTTTATTTTTATTGTGAATTGGTAAAATATTTATTTCATTTGTATGTACAAAAAAGATAAATATGTTGATCCAAAATTTCCAAACTTGTGTTGAGTATGAATAATTTGTATAACTAGAAGCTCAAATCTGATTTACTCAAGACATCTGTATATATATATAGTAAAAGTGCTCATTGCATCTTCTAAAAAATTGGCTATCTTTGTCTTGTGGTTTGACAAGTGGCAATTTTTGGTGTCAAACATAAATATAGAGTTGGCTTTCAACTGGTCAATTCAATTATATTCTACCTAGTTCTTACAGAATTCACCAGTTTAGGAGAATAAAGCTTCCATCAAATTGATGTCAGACTCTTAGCACATCAAGGATGATATGATCCTACACTACTTGTTCTAATGTTCTGTTTTTAATACGATAAATGTGCATGTTTTGGTCACTTATAAGGTTTAAACATACAAAAGGAGCTTTGTCTAGCCCACAAGTTATTTTTATCCCTGTAACATTGCTAACTGTTATATTTTTCATATGCTAATATCAGTAATATGTTTGGTGAAAAATGGTTCGCATACTTATGCATATTGCATTGGTGCTGTTTGCTTTGTTGTCAAATCAAATAGTAGGTTGTTCATATTTGTGAAATGAAGATGTATGATCCTTTTGTTCTTTGTTTATCTTACAAGGTCATTATCCCATTCTTCGTAAACATACGTAGTCATAATTTGTTTCTATCTCTTAATATATATGTTTTTTTTTGTTTCTTCAGTATACACCAGCTATAGATATATGGAGCATTGGCTGCATTTTTGCAGAACTTTTAACTGGAAAACCTCTTTTCCCGGGGAAGAATGTTGTCCATCAGTTAGACCTCATGACTGATCTTCTTGGAACACCATCTCTCGAAGCCATTGCTAGGGTCTGTTGCTCAGTAGCCCATCCTTTTAGCAATCATTTTTTTTAATTGTGTATTATTTTACTATCTTAAAGTAACCTTGGAATTATATTAAACAGGTACGAAATGAGAAAGCTCGGAGATACTTGAGTAGCATGCGAAGGAAGAAACCAGTTCCTTTCTCCCAGAAGTTTCCTAATGCAGATCCCCTTGCTCTTCGTTTGTTAGAAAGAATGCTGGCATTTGAACCAAAGGATCGACCTACTGCTGAAGAGGTTGAATGGTTTTCTATGCATCTACAGTTCACTTCCCATGTAATATCTGGTTCTGACAGTGCTTATTGTTTGGGCTATTGTTAGGCTCTAGCAGACCCATATTTTAAAGGCTTGGCCAAAGTGGAGAGAGAGCCATCTGCTCAGCCAGTTACCAAGATGGAATTTGAATTTGAGAGACGCAGAATCACGAAGGAAGATGTGCGGGAGCTCATATACCGAGAGATCCTGGAGTTCCATCCGAAGATGTTGAAGGAATTTCTAGAGGGAGCAGAGCCAACTAATTTCATGTATCCAAGGTATTGTTGTCTAAATCTGTACCCAAGTTATGGTCACATTTTACCATATTGTGTTAGATTAAACATTTCTTGCATTCTGTAAATCTATAAACAACATAGTTGGGGATTTCTATCACTTGACATCATTAGTACTTAAAACTGTTCAGGAGTCCATATCTCCAGCACCTTGTTTTTAATGTCAAAACTAGTTCGAATTTTACAAAAAAGTTATGGCTTGAGTATATATAAATAATTATTGTAAAGTAAAAAAAGAAAAGACGTTACTTGTTAGAACAAAACTATCTCTGTAACCAGATATTTTCTTAAGCTAAAAGGCTATGTGGTTTGCAAATCTCCTATCTAGTTCAAAGATATGGCTGTACATACTTAAATATCTACATATGTTTATCTATGTTGTGGACATAAACAGGCACATGTAATTTTATGATTTTTATTCAGATATGCTAAGGGATTGGAAAGCTCTTGTGAGTTGATGTTTCATGTCTTTTTTTTCTCTATTTGTGTTTGTTGTTATTTGGCTTGTCGGGGAAGGATTTCTTATTTTGTTTGTCTCTTCCCTTCCGTCTAATAAATTCTTCCTTTATTAAAAGAAAATATCTTGATTGTTAATTATAAGCCATGCAACATCTGCTGGTGCTTGATTAGCGTTTTTAGTTCTGTATCAATGCTGAACTTGAAGGTGAAGCCCTGCTTTAGAGCCTCAAAGAAATTATGCATTTATAATGGATACTTACAGTACTTTGATGTATGTTTCTTAGTTTTTTTTTTTTTTGGGAAAAATTATACTGGACTGTGTGTTTGTTAGAATGCAAGTTTAACTGCAAATCCATGCTTTTTGGCCTGAGTGAGATTGTGGTTTGAGCACCTTCAAGAGAACTTTAATTCCTCAATTCCCTGTGGACAGATGCGGCTTAGTTTTTGTCTGGTTTATTGTCCTATTATACGTAGTATCTCAGCCTTAGATTTATACCTATTTTGAACAGTGCTGTGGACCACTTCAAGAAGCAATTTGCATATCTCGAGGAGCACTATGGGAAAGATGGAACTGTTGCCCCACCTGAGAGGCAGCATGCATCATTACCCAGGTTTTTTTTTTCTTCTAATATTTTATATTGGTTTTTGGTTGTATGGCTTTATTCTTTGGGTATTGCTCCAGTCTTATCAACTTGGCTAATTTGAGGCTGTGCATGCAGGCCATGTGTGTTATATTCAGATAACTCAACACAGAATACAGCTCAGGTTGCAAATAGTCTCTCCAAGTGTTGCATCAAGGAAGTGGAGAAGCCAACCATTAATAGGAGCGGTGTTGTCCCTGTGACTCGGCTTCCTCCACAGGTTCCTCAAAATGTTCAAGGTTTGATGATTGACTTGAGTATACATTTTGCATCCCCATGTCTCTCCTCTTCCTCCACTTGTTTAAAATTCATTCACCATTCGTTGAACCATCATCAGGTGTGATATCTGCATTTATGTGGATGTGTATACATATTTCTTCTGCCATGTGATGGGAACTTAGTTTGTGAATGGCTGAAAGAACTGGATTTGTATTAAACAAATAAGGCTGTGAAAAATTCTTTCTGGTTCTATTAACGACTTAATTTTTGTCATCATGTTCTTTGTGCTTGATGCACATTAAAACACATCAATACACAAGCGCACAAAAGACTTGGTTGTAAGATGGCTTACAGATTATGGTAACATCACAAATTTTAGTTTTTGAAGTAGAATTCAAGGCTCTAATATTGTCATCCTCTATACATGTATTCTTCCCTACCCCTCTCTGAATATCTTTGGATGTAAATATATGTGATCCTTGGATTTGAGTAGATGTTACTTGCTTCTCTGTTGTTGCTCACACTTTCTGTTGTGGCTTGCTTCAGGTGTTGCTGCAAGGCCTGGAAAAGTTGTTGGTTCAGTATTGCGATACAACAACTGCGGAGTTGTAGCAACAGCAGAGGCTCTTGAACAGCGGAGGATAATTAGAAACCCGTCTGTTTCAGCCCAATATGCTACATCGAGCTGTTCATATCCTAGAAGAAACGCAAGCTGTAAAAATGAGAGGGCAGAAGATGATGGGATTGAAGGTTCTAATGGGCTGCAGCCGAAGCCTCAGTATGTGGCTAGAAAAGTTGCTGCTGCTCAAGGTGAAGCTGGTGGTCATTGGTATTGATTCTATTTTGAATATGGGGCTAACAACTGCCTTGTGCCATGCAACTGTTATCTGGGTTCATGTTCTACACCTTATCCAAGATTGATCATCTGATTTGAAACTTCATAAAGCTGTTTACTATCATCCAGTGGAGGGCTTAAAAGACTGCAAGTCTAAGAAATTGGCTGAAGTTTTCTTACATCTTGCAATTTGCATCATCAATTTAAAGTTTGGAAGGGGTTCGCATGGTCTGATGGTTTTCTAGCACTGTGATCCATAAATAACCCAGGACATGGAAGATGAGAAAAGCCATGAAATGAAGGCAGATCAGCTGCTGCCTAAAAAACTGTGCCGTTCTCTTCATTGCAGAATTGAAGTCGAGACTTTTGCGCTAATATCTTGGGTCAGGACAATGACATTGTTTTTTTTTTTTCCTACCTATCTGCTTGTAGTCTAAGTAAGTATATCTCTTGAAAGTGTATTATGCCTCGAGAACTGATCTTGGTGGTAAAAAAGAATCAAATTTGACTCCACCAGAATTGTTACCTCTTTAAGCTTCTTCACCCGAATGAATGCTTGCTGAATTTCTATATGAGCACAGTCCCATGGCATGTCAATTATTAGGTGCTTGCCCGCATCATCCTTATAGCACCTAGGAGTCTTTTTTTTTTTTTTTTGGACAAGAACTCATCACCAACTATGTTAACATTCACTACTTTAATGTTAAAAGGAGTCGTCCCACATACTCGGAATTTTTTTTTGACATCTTACATATTATAGGGTAAAATATGAATGACATTTAAAATTTTCATATTCCAATGGATTAATGATGCTTGTTATTATGGTTAATGGTATTTTTTTGTACTAAATTACTCTCTTTTTTAATTAACACTCTAATTACAGAATTTTATTTTCTATTTTAAAAATATACATAAATTTTTATTAAAAATGAAAATGAAATACTTTCTCTTTCTTTTAATTAATATTTGTATTATACTTTTCTTCTTTTAATTTAAAATAATATATATGAATCTTTTTAAAAATAAAAATAAAATATTTTATTTTTTAATACTTTTACTATATAATAATTTATTTATTATAAAAAAAAATATAAATCTCTTTTAAAATAAAAAACTATGTTATAAATTAATTTAAATATTTTTTTTATAAATAAATAAAATATCACTTAATTTTTTTAAATTTTTAACCAATTTTTTAAATTTTCAAAATTAATATTTTGATATTATGAACAATTTCACAATTTTTTTTTAAAAGAATCATTTGTATTAAAAATAAAGGATAGTAAATGATATTTCAGGGAGTGTTTTTTTTATTTTATAATTTTTTTATAAAATGTATTTAATATATTTAAATTAATTTATATTATATTTTTTTATTTTTAGAAAAAATTTATGTATATATTTATATTTTTTATAATAAAAAATATAATGGGAGTATGAATTTTAAAAAATATTTAATTATATACTTTTAACTTTAAAAGGAATTTATATATATTTATAAATATAAAAAAGAGTATCGTCTGTATGTATGCGTGTATATATAGACTCACGCCCCTTATTATCAGGAAGTTCGGTTCTACTATCGTCTTCTATGTAGTGTGCCTCTCTGCTCCATGTTTCGCAGGCTATTCTGCACCTCTTTCGCCCCCTTCAATCTTCACCAACGTTACCTTCTTTCAATTTCTCACAGAAACTTTCAGAACGCCTTCACTCTCCCTGTTCCCACACTCAATTTGCTTTGCGAAACTTGCTCCGCTGCAAGATTTCTTAATACTAGAGCATTCCCACGATTTTCTTCTTCGTATTCCCAAATGGGCGATGCCCGGAGACCCCTATCTGTTTCTATTCCGGCCGTCGACAAAGCGGATCGGTCTGAGCTGCTTCGTGCTCTTGAATCATCTCTGGGTTCTTCGTTTAGCTCAGATCCGCTGCTCCCAAATCCTAATCCATTGATTATAGTCATTAGTGGGCCCAGCGGGGTTGGTAAAGACGCTGTAATCAAGAAGCTAAGGGAAGCTCGTGAGGGTCTTCACTTCGTGGTTACCGCAACAAGCCGTGCGAAACGACCAGGTGAAGTGGATGGAAAAGACTACTACTTCGTGACCAAAGAGGAGTTTCTTTCCATGATTGAAAGGGATGAGCTTTTGGAGTATGCGCTTGTGTATGGGGATTATAAAGGCATACCAAAACAGCAAATTCGGGAATATATGGGTAAAGGGCATGATATTGTGCTGAGGGTTGATATTCAGGGGGCTCAAACGTTGAGGAAAATTCTTGGTAAATCAGCGATTTTCATTTTTCTTGTGGCCGAGAGTGAAATGGCAATGGTGGAGAGGTTGGTTGATAGAAAGACAGAAACTGCGGAGTCGTTGCTTGTAAGGATTGCCACGGCTAGAGAGGAGGTGAAGCATGTAAAAAAGTTTGATTACGTAGTTGTGAATGCCAAAGGAAAGCTTGAAAGCGCAGTTAAACTAGTGGAGTCCATTATTGATGCGGAGAAAGCTAAGGTCTGGCAAAGGAATGCTGTAATATAATTTTGCTAATATGACTGTGGTTGTTTCAGGTATGCCTTATATCTGAGCTTTGTGGATTGTGCATGAATTAAAGCGGAGTTTAAATTGCAGGCATTAGCTGTTGTCAAGAATTTTTTAGTCTGCAACTGTTGTCAAGTGTCACGAAATATTTTATTTAATAAAATTCTTTTCAAGTTAATGATGTTTGTGATTCCCGTAAGCCGAGTAAACATGTGTTGTTTTGCTGTTTGAGGCTGCCATAAACGCATTGGCACCTGGGGCCATTGTGGTAGAAGGTCGTCCCAACGTGATTCTGCAGGTTGCAAACCTACAAATCAAGTTGTTGTCATGGATGTTATAGGGGTGGCTGTGGTTAGGTTCAGTTAACTTATAAACATATTAGACTTTATGTTGCAGAACAAGATGCCTGTGGTTGTGTTTGTACGTTGGCATGCACCTTCTTCATTGGATCTGTAGCATTCTTTTCTTTATGGTTTATGTTGCATGATCAGAATCTGTGGCTTCAATTGAGCCAATTTTTTGCTCTGTGCTGGATTTTGACTTAAAAGTATAATCTAGAACAGCAAACTATTTAATTATACTTCCCCTTCTTCCTCCCTCTCCTTTTTCCTTGTTTCCGTCAACCTCTTGATAAGTTAAATTAGTTTAATTTTCTGGGTGTAAGATTTGTAAAGTCTGCAATTTGGAGGGTACAAAACTGCCACAAAGATGGTATAAATGTACTTTGACGAGCACATTGGGCAGTTATATATATATATATATATATATATAAGAGGTATAGGGCCATTCCCCATTCCCTCTCTTTTGGAATGGACAGTTTGTTGGAAATGGTTATACCACTCTGAAAAGTGGTGCCAAAGCCATTCTCTGGGAATCAGAGTTGGAAGCTTTTGTACATAGAGGAGGTATATTGAGATTGAGATATGACATTTCCTAATGCCCTTCGGAGTTCGGACAATGGAAAAGTTTAGATCGTGGCATGGCATTGAGCACTAAGTATTAGACAAGCGAAGGGGACTACTGTTTTGTAACTTCGTAACATGCATTACAATTGTGTTATATAATTGCTCATTGTGAGCAAAGAAGGCGCTTTTATTGAAGGCTAAAAATAACGATATACGCAGTTACACAGAAATTGTGATCCAAATTTGAGATACTCTCAGTTGGCATGGGAGGTCTTAATTTTGGAAGTGCATATTATATATGAATGAGTTTACCGTATCTGGATCTGCTGTACCTTCAGAGTACACTGTTATTGCTGTTTGCTGGATTTTGTTTATATGTATAATGCAGAGTGAGAAGAAGAAAATGATGTTCATTATCTTAATTTACGATTTAACTGTAAAATGAGAATTTAGGGTTTATTACTTTATTTATTTATTAATTTAGAATTTATGTTTAGTTGTTTGAGTCTAAGGATATCTTATCCCTCGGTAATGCTTTAGTAGGATTTCCTTAGTCGAATTTCAGTTGAGTTAGGATTTGTGTTTTAGATTGTCTATAGAGGTTTATTAACAGTCTTTATAAGTTACCTCTTAATACTGAATTTGAATAGAGAGAACTTAAATATTTTAGTTATTTTCTAGGTTCCTGGCTTCTGTTCTGCATCAAATTGGTACCAAAGCCATAGTTGTTAATGGCATGCAGCACACTGGCAAAAGGGGTCTTAGAGCCATGGTGTACAGTGCATTGCAACATTTAACTGCATAAATGTTAACATTGCTTTGTACTTGTATATTTGATGGCAGATGGAAAGCTGAGAATGCTTGTAAAAATCCAATATTGTAAACTCAGATCATTGTCAATGACAAGTAGTGTTCCTCCTCTGGGTGCTGTCCTGCAATTCATGTCAGCACATGCAGATCTCGTGGTTGACAGCACACATTATTGATTATTTCCACAGGCCTGCTGCTGCAGCACTAAGTGACAGTACAAGTTTTTATTACTATGCCTACTTTCATTCATTAAATTTTTTCCGTTGACTTGGGAGGATGAGTTTATGATGGACAGAAAATTAATTTTACTGAATGACAAAAGTCCATCTTTGTTTCTGTCCTAAACTTTATTCGGAGAACAGAACTTTTGAAAGACACCCATATTCACTAGGAGGACACAGATGCCAAAGACATGAACATTTGGCACATGATTATATGTCATATGCAAGCCTTAAATTGATGCAAAAATCCAATAGATCATACCTAATTGCTGTGGTTCTTATATTTATTTGGTGGGGCCTCTCTCTCGCTCTGTGGTCAAATTGAAAGATTTAGGATTGCTTGAAAAGGTGAAAAGAGGGTAAAAATGGAAGGGATTTTTTTTTTGGGTACCACGAGTATCTTTGGGCACATCTGCGAGTAATGTGCTTTAAAAAAATCGAACTTCGCTTGATAAAGAAAGATGTCACTCATTTCAGTTAATTGATCTAACCGGATTGGGCGATGGTGAACAAAAAATATGAAATGATCAAATTCATTTTCCTCCCTTTTGCTTGGTATTGGTGTAACTAGGGTAGAACATCTGAAGGTTGAACCAAAGCATAGGCTTCCCCAACCAATAATATTCCATTAACCTAAGCGTGTAGGAATTAGCATGCTTCTGTAAAGCAACACTGCTCTGCTTCCCTTGTCCGCGTGAAATGAAAACAAAATTATCCAGCCTGCAAAGACATATAAAAGCATTCCCTGAAGCTACTAAAAAATTTATTGGTCTACATGTATTTGTGTGGTCCATATTTTTTCTTTCTGCTTTTTCGATGTCACACTCTTTCGTCCTTTCTTTTTCACATATGTACCTCCAAAAAGTGAAAGAAAAAAAAAACCTTTGGCAGAGTAAAGAGAGTCAAACCATTGATGGATATGTCAAGGTTGTTCAACAGCAAAATATTGCTCAGAAAACTCATTGAACTCTCTTATCTCTTCTTTTGTTCGAAGCTTAAAACTTGAAAAGGATATGGCTGCGTGATAGGTTGGGTAGATTTCAATATTTTATATGAATATTATTTCAATAGCAACAAAAAAAAATATGGAAAAGAGCTTTTTAAAATTTCATTGAATGAAACGTCATTTGATGAGTGAGTACAATATATAGCTACACGACACTGTTTCGAAGAAAAATACAAAACGAAATTAGAGGTTAAACAGATTAATTGGAGTTCAAGTGGTTACTTCGTAGGTTCTTAAGATTTTTTTTTTCTTCAAATAAGCTCAACTTATCATATGAAATTTACTCATTTGACTGACATTCGACAAGAAAAAGTTATAATTTTAGTGGAGTTGTTTAAATTATGCGTGACAAACATTGATGAATACACAAAAATAGTACAGTTTTTAATTATGTAGTCCAAACTAATACATCGATAAAGGAATTATTACAAACGAAAACTCAACTATAGTAAAAAATAATAATTATAAAGATGGAATAACTGCACAATACAATTATTCAGTTGAAAATGAAATTTAAATTAAACCGAATAATCAAATTATATAATTTCCTTATAATAAAATATCACCATTATTTTAATATGGAGAAGGCACCCCAAAATCACGAGCGGTATCATATACGTGTACCACAAGGAATGTGCAGCGCAGGGACTAGATTAAGGGACCATTTCAACCCTTCTAAGGCTTTAACTTGAAAGCGTAAGCCAAGCTTCATGTAACCCAATTCTGCAAGCCACACAAGACACAACCATAGTTGTTCTTGCTCCTAAATTAATGCACTTCAGAGAAGTCTTCTGGGAATGAAGAGATCATCAAATAGAAACCCCACAAGTGGAAATCCAGAGTCAACGCTTTTTCTTGATTGGTTTAGTTCCTTTTACTTTGACATTTAGATGGTTTTCTTAAATGACATAAACACAGTTTTCAAATTTGTTTCGGAAGAGAACGAGCTACAAAAATGATATACCAAATTACCAATTAGATTCTATCGCCTAATTTTCCAGAATGAGAAAGCAACCTTTACAAGTGATAAGAGAGAGACACGTACGTTAACTCTTGTGACTATAGAAATGTTTATTGTGGGAATCATGTTCTTTTTTATCAAAATTAACAATATTCCACATTCAAAGTGTGGTTGAATGATAGGATTTCCTCTCCTTTTTATTTTTCATGAAAGTGTTTAAATATCTTGATTTCAAATAGAATATAAGTGAGAATTGTAGAAATAGTATGCCATCTTAAATGACTTGAATCTAAGTTTCACCAAAAAAAAAAAAAAGTGAAATTCAAATTTAAACAAATGAATTAACTACAAATGGAACTTTTTTATTTTTACATAATTGGTCTAACTTAATATTTTATTAAATTCAAATTTAAAAACAAATTAAAAGATTTTATTGTAATATAACATTAAATAACAATTAAGGAAAGCTAAAAAAAATACGATTATTGCAAACGAGCGTTACCTGCGCCTATAACTCGATTCTAAGAAGAAAACTTCCCAGAAAAAGAAAGCGACCTTTACAAGAGATCAGAAAGACAAGTTAACCGTTCCCCAAGTTAATGGGTGTATTATGCTGACAATGCATAATAACCATCTTCTTCGAAAATTGGCGGAAAGAGAAGCTTGACGTTACTCTTTCCCCTTCATACCCTCACAATAAGCGTGTTCCCAAAGCTTGCCAAGTCTCATTCTTGTATAAAACCCACCTCTCTATTCACCATTCTCTTCAACACTCCCCCTTTTGAAGTTGCAGCAATAGCTAATACGGCTCATCGGGAACCATGGATAATAGGCATTCGAGGGAAGAAGAAGGAAGCATTCATCTTCAAGTTGCTAAACTCCAACAAAGGCTCAGCGAAACATGCAGCACAGGAGGCACCACAACCTTTGAACCTCGTGCCCTTAGCAGTATCGAAAACAGAGACAGTAGTGGCGCTGACAATGACAATTCTGTCTCTCCAACAAACTTGGCAATTCGAGCCCCAGAAAAGAAGCTGACCCTTTTTGCTCTCAGGCTTGCAGTGCTTGAAAAAGCAGCAACTGGATTGGGAACTCTTGGATTCATTTGGGCGACTGTTGTTCTTCTTGGTGGCTTTGCTATTACCTTAGACAAAACCGATTTCTGGTTCATCACTATCATATTGTTAATTGAAGGGACTAGGATCTTCAGCAGGAGTCATGAACTTGAATGGCAGCACCAATCCACATGGTCTATAACTGATGCTGGAATCAGTAGTTTCCGGGTTCTGAAATCTGGTTCAAACTCCTTCTTTGAAAGTATAAAGAGACGTTTAAGGCCAATTGTTGCAGTCAAGAAGCAGAACCAACAAAAGAGAGAAATGAAGGAGGCTAATGGGGTAAGCCCCAGGAATTGGGACACCCCAAGGACACCAACTCGGATGTGGATAAGCTCAGATGTTCCACTTCTTCCATATGCTAAGTGGGTTTTCCTTTCCCGGCATATCAGTAAGATTCTCTACTGGCTTCAGCTTCTTTCTGCTACGGCTTGTGTGGTCCTCTCATTAATAAAGCTCATAAAGCGTAACTTTGGAGAGATAGAAAAGGGAGACACTGACAAGAGAAACCGAGAATCTGCTTTGATTATCTTTTATGCATTGGCTCTGGCAGAAGCTTTATTGTTTCTGATGGAAAAAGCTTACTGGGAATGGAAAGTTAGCTACTGTAAATTGTTGGAAGAGGTTAACAATAAGTGTCAATTGGGGCCATCAGGAATGGTGTCAATTAAAAGGTTCTTCTATGATGCCTATTCAAGATGTGTCAATGGAAGTGTATTTGATGGCTTGAAAATGGACATGGTCAGTTTTGCTATGGATCTTTTGGCTTCAAACTCCCCTGATGAGCAGCTCATTGGGGCGAGAATTCTTCACCAATTTGCTATTAGTGAGCGGTTTTCCGATGACACTCTACAAAAGATTGGGATTTCCATACCAGTGATAGAAAGATTAGTGGAGATGTTGAATTGGACAGACTATGAAGAAGAAGAAATAAGGTGGTCGGCTGGAGAAATTTTATCAAAACTAGCTGGCAAGAAGCAGAACTCTCTCAGGATAGCAGGAATTCCAGGTGCAATGGAATCAATATCTTCTCTTCTCCACACTAATAGGAACTGTATTCCTGCAGCTGATGAAATTGGGGAAAAGAAACTCATATTTGATCATCCCAATTATGTTTTCTGGACATTTAACCATTTGGGACTCCTCATTCTGAAAAAACTTGCTCGTGACCATGATAACTGCTGGAAGATAGGAAATACAAAAGGCCTCCTGCCAAAGATTATAGATTTCACACATGCTGAAGAGAGGATGTTGAAGAATGAAAATGTTACTCCAACCCAAATAAAGACGGTGAAGAGATCTCTGCAACTGGTGAAGATGTTAACTAGCACAACAGGCGCCAATGGGAAATATCTTCGGAAAGAGATTTCTGAGATAGTTTTCACAATCAGCAATATCAGAGATATATTAAGGTATGGAGAGAAACAACCCCAGCTGCAAAAACTTAGCATAGAGATTTTAACCAGTCTAGCATTGGAAGAGGATGCAACAGAAAGGATTGGGGGTACTGGTGGAGTGCTTAAGGAACTGTTCAACATATTCTTCAGACAAATCACAACAGAAAATCAGAAACATGCAACGATAGTTGCTGGTGAGGCCATAGCAATGCTGGCATTAGAAAGCAAGAATAACTGTTATCGCATTTTGAAGTTGAAAGTACTAGAAAGGCTTGTAGAGTCATTGAAAGTTCCATTGCTTCGCATCAACGCTGCTAGAATTCTAAGAAATTTATGCACCTACAGTGGATCAGAATGCTTCAACCAGCTAAAGGGTGTAACTTTTGCAGCACCTATAGTAAGTGTTATTCTTATAATTTTTAATAGGCGACATGACATAAAAAAATACGTAGGTTAAATGCAATTTGAATTAATTTGAAGTATCATGTTGTATCTAATAGAGACATGTATCAAACATGATAGACTCCACTTTTGAAATATTGGTGTTTCATATTATTAACTAGTTATTAATCCTGCAGATACTTCAGGCAATCATGTCAGAAGAGAACAAGCTACAAGAAGTGATGGTTGGACTGGCAGCAAATGCTTTCAAGTTCATGACTTCTCATGAATCAAGCTTGGTATATGAAGAAACTGGAATTAGTGAGGCTGAACTGGCAAATAAATTGATTCAGATTCTCAAGAAACATCAATATCCACCAAATAAGGTACCAAGAATAAGGAGGTTTGTGATAGAGTTGGCGATTTGGATGATGAAAGACAAAGCAGAAAACATTAGTACCTTTAAGAATCTGGGAATGGAGGAGGTGCTGGAGTGTGTCCTAGAGACCACATCAGAGCTTGAAAGCTTCAATGTTTTCTCTGGTACCGTTGGACTGAACCGGCACAACATAACAATTTACTCATTGGTTGAGACAGCATTGAAGTTGCTGGAAGATAGGTGAAACAATCGAACATAGTACCATGTTGCAAAATTAGTTACCTATGTTGACTCAAAGCAACCAATGTAAATATGTGTGGATAAACTTCTGTTTTCTTTTCAATTTTTTTTTTGATAAACTTCTATCGATTCTCCAACAATGTAGGCATGTTTGCCTGGACTGAAAGCTGGCCTTGTACAACAATTTATTAATTATTCTTTCAGATTTATTTATAATGTTAAACTTGAATCAAGTTAATGATATTTTCTCTGTTGTGAAGGACATTGCCTTCTGGTTAAAACTTGTTAAATTCTATGAACTAGTAATTTGACTTCTACAGCTCCAAAATCAAATCTATATTCAGACGAAATCCATATGAAAACTTAAATTTTTCTCCTCAGGGTCAGATTGATTTAGGAAGGATCTTCTTTTTGCTGTTTCCATCATTGTTCAGAAACATCTCTTATCTCGTCAAAAAAGCTTATAGTTTCATAGATACCAAATGTATTGGTGCTACAGTTACAGCAGTCAGCAGCCAAGGATGTTATTTGAAGATCAAAACACCAGAGAAGATGAAAGAGAGATTTCAAGGTAAATTATATGATCAACTAACACACAGCCAACCCATATTCTTCTATTAAAGATCACTGTGTTTACATGGTTTTTTTCCAATTATTTAAATTGGTTTGGATTGAAATTAGAATTTTGTTATTAATTAAAAAGTATTCATCTCTTGAAACAAAAGAGTGCTACTTCTGCAATAATAAATAATGAAGATAAACATAAATAAAAATAAAGAGTTTTGTGTTATTTATTCAATTCTTTAATAACGAACCGAACTAAAACGTTTTGGAGAAAATATATATATATTACAGATTAACCAACAACATATATATAAAATGATATTTTGCATCTGTATATTAATCTAAAATACAAAAGCGAAAGAACAAAAATTTAAGTGAGCATATAGTATTTTTCGCTAGATGAAAAAAAAAAATCTAAACATACTAGATTTACACACAGGAAACCTATTTCTTTGTCCAAGCATTTTACAAACTATAATGTTTTGTAGTTACAAAAACAATGTAAAACCAACTGTGGATAAAGAGAATCTCTCAACTCATTTAGTGTGACTGTTCCTAAAAAAATTGAAATCCCAACGGCGAATTAAGCTGTCCATAATATGGCCTGCCGGATTATTCTTAACAACAGTTAATGTGGCTTTGGTGTTGTGGGATACGTCAGCATCAGATGAACTTGGTACACTAGCAAAACTATCACTACGAGAAGAAGCACTTGTATTGATGGATTCTTTGGCTGACGAAGTGTCCAGTGGTGCTTCCCCATATGACAGACTTGGTTCCAGGCATTGCTCCAAGGTCGAGTTTTGAGAATGGATCGCTGAATTGGAATGTGACTCAGCTTTCAAAGCTTCAGAGGCTTCAGCTGCACTGGAAATGGGTTCGGATTTTGAACACATGCTGTGTTTCATTGAAGAGGAAGAGAAATCTGTCTCCATGGGCCTAGAAAGCTCCTGTGAAGAAGAATGTTTAACATCTTTTTTTGATGGCTCTGCAGGCACAGCACTAACATTAGGTGGTGATTGTTCTGACAGGGGATTTCTTATTTCTATGTCTTTGAGCGACTGGATCACGGCTTCCATGAACATCTGAATAATATGGACAGATCAAACATAAATTACACCCAAAAAAGAATTATCTTTAGAAGAATTGCATAAGCCAATAAATTTACTCACTCTTTCTTCCTCCTCTGCACTAGATGGAAAACCTGCCAGGTCATCAAGTGCATATTCTACATATTGATCATCATCCCATGAGGTTGGAACATGGGGTCCGTAGGGATGACCATTGGACAGTTCAAAGCTAATCATTTTGGAAGATGATGAGGAAAGATCATCATTGCATTGCTCTCCCTGCTGTGCACAAAATATCATGCAAAATTAATTAGGCTCTGGTTCCCTTCATCTCATGTTACTTATTCTCTTTCTAGTTTATATTGTGTAGGATGCTTTGAAATATATTACAACTGCATATTTCATGCATGCATTTGATAAAAGTTACATATCAATGCATGCATTCAATCATCCATGAGACCTATCTTGTGCGTAAAATCATTGAACAACATAGAAATGGTGCTTTCTAAATCATAACAAACCAAATAAGAAAGGCCAAACTGGAGTTCATACGGGAAACCTGTAAGCCATTTGACAAATCTCTTGACCTGGTGATACAAAGCCACCCATTCTACACACCTACTCCAGAAGAAAGTCGCATGACTCTGCCACTTTTGACCAAGTCAATTCTTTTCAACTAAGTGGCAAAAATACTGCAGAGTGGGAAGGAGTTAACGACCCAGGATCCCTAGTATCTCCTTGAAAGGAAATGCACGTGCTCCCAAAGTAATTATTTAGTTTCCTTAGTTTAAGCTTTCTGTTGCAATATGGCATGTTGATTATAAATATTCCTTAAGCTTAGTTTTATTTTAGACTTTTGATTATTGTAATTGTTATTAGGATAATTGGCCTCTCCATACGGATATTGTTATTGGAGAAACATTGTGCAAGATTCTGCCAATAATAAAATTTCCTTCTTCTTTGCTTATTTCATCCTATTGCACCTATCACAAGGATTCATAAGTTTGCCGCTAATATGGTCAAAGCCTACCTTATCTATCTACAAATTATATGGCAATATCATCTCAAGTCAAAAGATTAGTTTGAAGATATAATAGATTTGAATATATCTTAAGATTTATCTTACACTTCCACAAAATTTGGAAGGTTCCTACAATTTTTCACAAGCATTGACATGTCATAAAAGGAGGAATGCCATGTACGCTGTATATATATATATTATAGTTTATATATTCATTTAACAAACAAGGTGAAAAGAAGATACCTCATGTTCACAATGTTCACCTTTCAAAGAAATATCAGATGGAACCTGCAGCAAGTCATTCAATATTTCTTATAACAAAATATTAAAAAAAAATTATCATGCCATTAAAAGAATTGAAAACAGAACTTAGGTTATGACAGTTCAAGCAGCCAAGGAGGAATGCCATGTACACTGTATATATATATATAGAGGGTATATATAGAGGGTGAGCTTTGTCGCAACGGTAAGGTTGTTGTCTTGTGATCTGGAGGTCACGGGTTCAAATCCTGAAAACAGCTCTGCTTGCGCTAATATGGGCTGCCCTTTTATATATATAGAAATATATATTATAGTTTATATATTCATTTAACAAACAAGGTGAAAAGAAGATACCTCATGTTCACAATGTTCACCTTTCAAAGAAATATCAGATGGAACCTGCAGCAAGTCATTCAATATTTCTTATAACAAAATATTAAAAAAAAAAAAATCATGCCAATAAAAGAATTGAAAACAGAACTTCGGTTATGACAGTTCAAGCAGCCAAATCTTTACTGGCCATGTGACAATATATATCTTCAGGGAATAGTGTTGGCCTTTTCTATGTTTCAACTTTCCGCATTTGCTAAGGAGGATACATTAATCTCCAATTTTATTGTACTCTTCCTTTCTTCTCTTCAATAATATTTCTTCTTTTATCAAAAAAACAATATATATACAGGTGATAAATTACTGCAAAAGATGGGCTGCAGGTTAGCAAATTACACACTGCACTCTCCCCAAATGCTTCCATTATGTGTTTTTATAATTCTGATACTAGTAGCCATATACTTCTACAGTCAAGCTGCTAAATATCATTCAAGTAGACTTTTGGCAATTTTGGTGAATGTTGGATTTACCCAGAAAGCTTGTAGGATTTTCTGCTAGATAATTTCAAGGGTTTTAGAAGAAATAAGGAAGACAAGGTTCTATTGCAAAGTGAGGTGATTGCAGTTATCTGGAATTTTTGATTGGAGAGAAATTCCAGGACTTTCATGGATAAATTTCCGGGTGTAAGACTGAGTAGTATCATAAGCACCATTCTGTATTTAATATTCATCACATAAGTACTTGATGCAAGACTATTTTCTTTGAATGACGTGATAAATCTTCCTAGACAATCTGTTTGCATGATATTCTAACAAATAAGTAAGAACAAAATAATTACAAACCTCCATTCTACTCATTGGTCTTTTCGAACGGACTTGCTTAATGGCATCTGCAGTACTGCTTGTCGATGATTCTGCAACTAACAAAGATATAATTAAGAAATTAGATAAGGAGAGGTTTCCAAATGCAGATCCTGATAGAAACAGAGCAGTAGGAATAATTAAGAGATGCTAGGTACCCGAGTCATACCTTTGTGTTCAGATGATGAGTCTTCCTTATAGCCTACTTCATGCACAGATCTCCAACCACCCTGAAAGTTATAACAGTCAACTTTGGCAAGATGTACAAGGATGGAACTTCAAAATTTAACCAAAATGGAATGTATGAGATGTATTGCAGTTGAATTTACCTTACCAAAGTAATCATTCACAGTGTCCAATAATGATCCCCCAACTTCATCCTCAGGAGGTTGCAAAACATTGTGGAAAAAGATGTTTATGGAATCAAAGTAAAACTGAGGACGTGGAGAGTTGTGGTCTCCCTCAAATTTAATTATGTTTTTGTCTCCCTGCAAAGCATAGACAGCCAGGTTAAAGGGCATAAAAAAATCTGAAAGAAGCTGAAACAAAGACGACATTAACTGGGATATAAAAATGAAAAAATAAGATAAGAGACCTGAAACATATCCTGTCCAAGCAACTTTGGACATCAAGAAGACATATTTTATGCACCTTGTAGCCTCAAACATACACTGACTGACTAAAGTAACTGAAAGGCTTACTACATGACCAGAAGACTTAGTCTAAGTGTCTAACCCAACAGAGCAGGAAATTCAGTTATGTAGATCCCTTTTTAATGAAAAATTACAAGTTGGACTTCCTAAAGACATACTTACCATGTAAGACTCAAATATACGATCAGAGTGATGAGGGTGTATAAAATCATCATCAATAGCATGCCCTAGTAGAGTAGGAACAAAACAACACTTTGCCACCTGCAATAGGAACTAATAATGGATAAATATCATGGTTAATATAAAAATAAGGAAATAAAAGCTCAACAGGAAAAACTAAAATATATACAGTTTTATTAATTTTTACCCAATTATTTACTGAAATGTTTTGCACTGGGTCCAGGTGATTGGTTTTCTACATGATTTCTGTGCTTATGAGTACCCACTAGGCCATATATATTCAACAGGCCAACAAAACAATAGTACACATTATTTTCCCTTTCAGTTGACTTTCTGTTTGTTTCCAAAACAATTTGCATGCTAACCGACAGATTGACGCCTTATCAAATTGTGATGCTTATACACATGCCCACAAGCACCAACATTTTAGAAAAAAGACCATAAAACAATGGATCGTGATAGCATTTAATCAAGCTAAAGCAGATCCACCAGGTCTTCTAAATGTTACATCATCCCCAGTCAGTCAGCAAACACCATGCCCAGGTTAACTGTGAAAGTTTACATTTATCAACCAGATACCATTACGCTTTTATTTATGCTCGTATGAGTGTCTAAGAGACACAAATCAACAGCCCTTAGCAAGTACTCAATTAGATGTAAGTCTTCCACAGGTTTAGCATGCAAATGTTTTAAAAAATAAACACCTTAAAGCTGATTCTAATTACAATTCTACAAATGTCAGATCCAGCAAAGTAGAAATGCAAGCAACCCAGGGGCATCTCCTTCTTAGAAAACTAACATCCTTTAAGTTTTTTATTTCCTTTTACCCCCTTAACTAGTTGAAACTTTGCACCATTTTGATGAAACTAGCCCATCTAAATGTTTTCTTTTACTTCATCTACGATAATAAAATTTACCAAGTCAAATCATATGAAATTCAGCACAAATATGTCGGCAATATATTCATCAATTGCTGAAGAAATTTACTCAGTAAACTTTGAGAAAAAATGGCTGACTGACCAATAAATGCAGTTTCAAGATAAAGAAAACAAGATGTATTATTATCATTTCTTCAAGCAGAAGAAACAAAATGTTTGTCAACAAGCTCAGGAACAGATGGAGAATTTTAGCTTGAAGATTCATTGAACAAATAATGGGGAAAAATGATAATGGCTTTTTTCATCAAAATAATTGACATACATATTACTAGACAAAAAAATTATTTGAAAGGACCACCTTAATGGTGTTCAGCTCCATTATGTCAAATTTTGCCTTCTTCTGGATTGCTCTTCTCATGTATTGGATTGCAAATTTTACCTGTAGGAAGAGAAAAGAAGTTAAAATCACGTATTGCCATGAATTTATAGCTCCAGTCAAAGGTTAACCAATTACAATTCATTACTTATACATATAAATCACTAATCCATAAATGGAGAGTCCTTAGGGTAAGCCAATATCTTCTGACAAGAACAAAACATGGGATGGTATGAATTCAGTAGCCACTAGCCAGGTTCAGACTATTCAATATAAAGTATTGCAAACAAAAGATAGTTGCCACCATGTAACTGCAGTTATAATAATCTTTTATAACAGGTGCTACATTGCTCCATTATTAAGCTATTAAAGGAAGCAATTAAAAGTAGATAACCTCTCCTCTTAAAGCTTCAAGGATTCTAGTTGTGTTATAGAGCTTTCTACATGTCACCAGAATTACTAATTTTGTGCGACAGAAATCAAAGGTGGTTTACTACCTATCTACTAATAAAAGAAAGGGTAATAATTCTTTTTATTAATGGCAGTCCCAGGTCTATTATGTGAAGGGACTGATTGCTTCAGTTAATGTGCAGAAACCCACAAAGAGGCTAAGAATACAAGCTTGTGCACAAAAGAGATGAAGCAAGATACCACCGAGTAAAAATTATGGCATTTCACTCCATCCCAATGCATCAAACACCAGCCAAAAGAGTAGAATCCCAAAGCACCTTATTCTTCTTTTTATCTCCAAAACCACTCAAGTAGAAAAAAGAACCCTCCAAACTAAAAGGACATATCCAATGCTCTCTACATAACCCAAAAATTCAACTCCACAACTCCCAGGCTACCTCACAATGATTACAAAAATTTCAAAAAACAGGTGCTTTCCACCCAAAAAACAGGTACTGCCTCACCGCTATATATGGCTCATGAAACTAACCTTTGCTTGATTTAAAATGTCTTTAACCATATCTATCCATTCAACGAAAAATAGCACTATAGTTTGGATAATGAAATTTGATGTTATGACGGTGCACCGTCCACTAAAGGAATGAATTCTAAAAGAAAATTGTTCTGAATCCCAAATCCTTTGTCTTCTTCATTATCTTCTTCTAGGATTCTATCTATCTAAAACAGCAATTGCCACAGAATCTTTTCTCAAAGAATAGCCTTTGAGAGAGCATATTGATGAACAAATTCCATAGAACGTAGATGCCCTATTAAATTATAAAGTCTAGACTGGCTGGAGAGGAAAATTCATTTGTGTTGAATTGTCATCTCCTCCGGTGGAACTTCTGGTCTCAATATTAGGTCTCCACCATATACTGAAGAAATTTTAGATTGCACCAAAAAAAAAACAAGAAATTTTAGATAACCTTTATGTAAAGAAACAATAAAATATAAAAATAAGACTTGGCTCAAAATTTTACATAGTTGGTTTCTATCAAAGGATATACTCATTTTCATTGCCCCAACCCCCCCCCCCCCCCCAGAAAAGAAGAAAAACAAAAAAATGAATATACTCACAGTGAACTTTGGCAGACGAACTTTGTATGTATCAACCAGCTCCATCATCAAATCAACCAAATCAGAGAAGGGACTGTCCAAAACCATCCCTGCAATTGAAGGATCCTCAGCTCCATACATAAGGCTGCAAGGAATAACATTATCATCAATAGCAAGAAGAAAGCAATTTACTTAGCCAAAATGAAAATTACAAAGTGCTCCACAAGAGTATAATTATTGAATTGAAGAATTAAAATCACATGGGTAGTAGTACCCTTTTAACAAGGAGAACATGGTATGTAACATTCATGCCAGAAAGGGCATAAATCTGTAGATGACAAAAGATCGTTTCAACAAGTCTTCACAAATTTCAAACTATAAACTACTTTTAAACAAGCATATAAAATATGCATATATTATAAGATCCTTCATCCTCAGGTAAAGGACTAGTTCAATAGACAATCTATTATTCATGAATGGTACTAGCCGATACACGTCCTTTCACAAGCCATTTCAGCCACCATCTTACAAATCATAAATTCTCCATTATCTTTTGCTGCGATTATTATCAAAACTTTAATCAAGTCCCTGCATATATGTTCATCTCAAACCATGCTATCTCTCATTCTAAGAGGCCCATTTAACTAAATGAACCAAATAATTATGGATCACATTACAATCCTTAACTACAACCCCATTTATGACCAGGAAACTTCTCTTTAAACTAGTTCAAACTGCAGGCTCAAGCAAGACAGCAAGTGAATGAAGAAAACCTAGTCACAGCACCCATTGAGCGGCCCCATAAGCCAATCAAAGAGACACTTCCATCAGCCCGTAGATAATCAACCACAGCCTTCAGATCATCCTTCTGAAAACAGTCAAGAATATTAGATAATTGTAATGAAGAATGGCAACAAAGTAAGCAGTTATGCAAACTCACAATGGAGTATAAAAAAATTTATTTTTGATTCTATTGTGATAGAAACAATTTAACAAAAAGAAATAAGGATAAGTAAAGAGACTCAGGCATCTGACAAGTCTCAGACTTTCCATTGACAAATAAAGAACTCAAATATACATTTTATTCTTATGGATTGAACTTGTGAAAGGCCTACATGCAACTTCTTAAAGCTCTATCTTTAGTCTTTACATGTAGTTCACTGGAGTGTATTGTCTTTAATGTGCATGGAAGATCATAGATGGCACGAATTCAGGTAAGTGAGAAGAACTTTGGATATCTATTTAATGATACTCAGTTATGCTCTGAACAAATTTAGACAGACAGAGAGGATACCATTTTATATTCATTCCCATATGCCCAACTATATTTATATTTACTAATTTGGCCTCATACCCCAATGACCATAAATGAGAATCCATCTTATCTGGACAGTGGGTTAAGCAAAAATAAGACTACACCAAACCAATGACAATGATACAGCCAGCTATGATATTTCTCAAATGGTTATAAAGCAAGCACTCACTTCATTCCATCCTAGAGTAACATGCTCCCCTCCAGAAAGTCCAGATCCTGAGAAATCTAAAGTGAAAACTGTAATATTTGAAGGAAGCAAAATTATGGCAGCTTCACTGGCATCAGCCCTGCATCCACTGTCATAAATATTGCACCAAGTCAGCATTAACCTATCAAATTAAAACTATGCAATACCAAACATCCATGGGCCAAAAACTGCCATAACAGAGATAATAATTTTGAATATCTGATTTTCATAATAATAGATGAAAATGCAAATTTTGGTTCAGCATCTACCGTTCAAAACAAAACAAATTTGTAGATTTTATGGAATTCAACCCTGTTGCCAATTTTCTTCCATATCAGAATTCAGAACCTAGCTAACTAGATAAGCATACTTAGATATCATGTTTATCACATTTTAAAAAAAAATCTATGCTGGTGCTTAATCATCTATTATAACTGTTGTTAAGAACAAAAGAACACTATACTGATAAACAAAACATTGAAAAAGAAAGGGCTTCAAATATCATGATTGCAAATTAACTTCTAGTTATATTAATAAACGATTGCACACCAATGATCACAAACTTCAAAGCAGTAGAATCTGAAATGTCCACAATAGGACTGTACAGTTTGAATGGACCTATATGAAGCATCGACTTGCATGCTAACCTAAAAATTCACCTGTTTCCATGGCAATATATTACGCACGGCAGAGGCTTTCCTTCAGGACTGACAATGGGCATGTAATGACTGCATTGAAGAACATCACCCCGACTATTTTTTATCTGCAGAATATTGAATTTACATGAAAGGCAGATAAACAAGTCTTCAACTCAAATAGAAAGAATATGGTTAAATACAAGAATATGCTTGATGGAAACAATGACATCAACAAGAAATATGTTCTCTAACGATAAAAGAGTGCTTGTTGAAAACTAATGATGACATCAACAGGAAAAAAGTTCTCTAATGACTTGGTAAGAAGTTAGGACATCACATACATACATTTTATGTAGGAAAATTACAAGTATTGTACACAAAAGGAATCACCACATGTCAAGTTGAATTGAAAATAACTCTGCTACATTGGGCAATTAATCTTTTTTTTCTATTTCACACCCTATGGTTCCACTAACACTTCTTGTGACAGTTTGATTTTCCAAAACAGAAATCAGATAATAAGGACCTGAAAAATATTACAAAAAAGAGTTTTCTTTCGCTGCAAAAGCTAGGGCCCTTAAGTAGAATAATCATCAAGTACATAATAGACATCTCTAGGGTGCGTGTCAACATCAAATGCACTCAGCACCAATTTTATAGAGCCCTGCATCAACTGTACAGGACCATAAATTGAACTATGAAGTTAACTATGGCAAGACTAATGGATCCTTTTTGCCAATAATTGACTTAATCAATGATTATCACTTACAGGACTATATGGAAAAATAATTCAAAACAGCTGGCAGTGATTAATACCTTTAACTTTGCATGGTTACATTCTTCTGCTAACCTCACTACTAATAAATTATGGAAAAAAATTACAACTGCAATCTTCTAATGCATTTACACAAAATTCCAATGCTAAAATATTTTACTGCCATACTAAATTGTATTTTTTGAAGCTCACCTCCACATCCTTCCGTTGATACCATTTCCCTTTCAGCATGAACTCTTGATCCAATAAATCACTTTTTGGGTCATATTCAGCTCTGCGTCCCAATAAAGTAGACACTCATAATATCTCAATAATTAAAAGTGAAATCAAATTTGAAAAGAATATACAGCAACAAGATTGACAAGGCACGTAAATAACACAGGTTAAGTCATCTCAGGCGAAAAATTGCAGAGAGATTACCTAAGATATGTAGCTATCACATGCCAGGCATACAAATGCATAATATGCATAGTTCTGCCTCAAGGGCCAAGGCCAAAATTGCAACTTAGCATCTCATAATTTTGTCAAAGGTAAAAGCATTTGCTTTTCTTACTGAGTCTTGAAAAGCTTTCTCTTAACTCGATGTAACTAATGCAATAACTCCATTTCCTTTCTTTTCCTTTTCTGGAGAAAACAGTTTTTTTTCCTTTTGCCCGATGTTTTTCTACCTGAATGCAATACAACATCTCATCCTAACACTCAATTGTAAACCTATAATTACCCAAAGAATAATTTTTTAAAAATATGGTGTAAATGTGTCATCAAGATTCAGGATCTGATTCATTATTTGATTATTAGATCTCACTTTTGGAACACAAAAAGCAATAAGAGCTTATAGATTTAGTGTAAGCAACCACACTGATTTTCAGTTCTTAATTCAAAAGACGAAGAAATATGCAGTGCAATATTACTATGCCTGTCTAGGAGTGCATCATCTGTGATACCATATTACCATGTGAAGTGCGAGACACATCACATAAGCATCATATTTTCAAGAAAGACCCAAAAGGACGGGAAAAAAAAATTCAATATGAACTTACAATGAAAGTGCTTAGATAAGATTTCTTTTCGTCCGGGGAGGGGGGATTAGCTCTCAAATAGGTATTAAAAATTGGGGCTACCAAATGGTCCACACGAAAAGCTAACACTAGAATATATCAAGAAGAAGTGAAGAACCTTCAGGTAGCTCGAAAATCGATCTGGAATTGCGAAGACAAACGATAAACCAAGTCAACATGATGTGATAGCACACCCACCAAAATATTAAAATCATTATGTGTTTCTGATTAAGATGCGAAGCACACCAAGACATGGAATCTACTTGTGACCGTTCTAGTTCTTTCCTTCAAAAGGAGGAGTTGGGTGAATCACAACTATACTTAACCAAAACCTAACAATTCAATTGCGCTCAGTCGAGTTCGGGCTTCGCAAGGACTAAATCAAATGTTCGAATTCCATCATATTCCAACTGAGTAATAGCAAGCATATGCAAAATACCCATCTACGATTTAAAAAAGAAAAAGAAAAAAGAAGAAGCATATTTTGGCAATGAATTTATCATGGAAGATAGAAGGTGAAACTAGAAAGGTGAATATTTAATACCTTGGTGGCCGGATGATGAAGTTGACAAGTTGCTCCATTGATTCAAAAGACCAAAATGATATCTTTCGGCTCTTCAAGACAATATGTCTTCCACGTAAATCAATTTTATTATTTGGCAAAAAAAAAAAAGTAACCAGAGAAAAAGAGAGAGAAAGGGGACGTTCCTGATGGGTGACGACGGTTTTCTGAAACAGAGAAGTAAAGAAGAGGAAGAGAAAGGGAAGAACCGGCTTTTGTTTTTGTTTTATTGCTGCTGTTTTCCAACTGTGTTTCTTTTCTTCCTTGAAAACAACAAAACTAGAAATGTTTACCGGGAGTCATGTCCCATCCTCATCCCTCGCTGCCTCCCTGTCTGGTTATTCATACGTGGAAACTTTCAAGTGGGTATGGGTGGGTGGGGCCCTCTCATACGTGGCACGTTCTCGTTTCTACTCTTGTGTTCCTTGGGGCCTCCCTTTTCAAATTGAATCTCTCAAGACTTGGTCCACTAAAACTTTGACCAGTTTCCATTTTTTTTTTTTACTTTCTTTTTTATTGTAAACATCCACACATACATGAACGAATGATCACCTGTGAGATAAAAATTTAATTGATAATTTTTAAATTTTGACCGTGATTATACATTAATTAAAAGGAATTAATTATCTTTAAGGATTTTTTGGTGCATAAACTTCTTAATTTCTCATGTACATAGAAATCAATATAAAAAATTGAAGCATAAGAGATATAAAAAAATAGATTTTCTTTATACCATTTAATTCATATACAACACATAAAATTTAAAAATTTCATGTTTATTATGTTCAAAAATTTTAAAATACTTAAAAAAAATTAAAATTCCCATATATCAAACATAACTTAAAAGTATAATGATTCTTTTATTCATTCTCATTTTTAATGGGTTTTATAATTAAAGTCCTATATAAAAAAAATTTGTAGTCTTAAAAAAAAATAAAGAAATGTAGTGTATAGTTTTTTTTAATGAAATCGAATAAAGCTATTTCCGTAATATTATCAATAATTATGTGGGTCACTTAATGATTTCAGCAAAAAAAGAGAGATTTTATATAAAAATTATAATTAATTCTTTAAGTCACTTTTAATGATGTATGCGGTATTTCTCAAATTTTTATTGACAAAAAAAATATTACTCAATTTTAAATTAGAATATCATCGTCCTCACAAAATGATATATTAATTTCTCTCACAAAACATAGCAAAAGTCAGCATTTACAACGAAAATACGTAGAATACAATATTTTACCACAAAACATTTTTAAATTTTATTTTCTATTTGATGGCTTTATATTTTAATAAAGAATAACAAAAACCAAGGAAAATAGATTGGAGGAAATCAAATTCATCCTTAGCTAAATGTAATTAGAAGAACCAAAAAAATGTAGCAGGCAAAGCAAATTGAAAGGAGTATTGGCCCCCAAAAAACAGAAAGGGCAAATTGAAAGGAGGAGAAGACGGGAAGTTAAAGCAAGAAGTCATAGTCAAATAAATTAAGGTCCAAACACCTTTTTCCCCCTTTCATGATGATGCGGTAAGTATTACCCACCATTACCAAATCCCATGGCTGCAGTCCCTCTTGGCTCTTGCATTAATTGATCAATGTTTCACAAACATTTATCATTTGTCAAATCGTGACAATTATTGATGTCCAAATTATTTTTCTTTTGGAAATTGCGAAAATTTTAACTATACTAAGAAGAGTTAATTGGGCAAAGATTAATAAATTTACTCACATCAAAACGGGTAAATAAAATATTAATTTAAAGAGTGTAAAAATATTTCTTTTAGAATATAAAAAAATACTAGCTCGTTTAATATATTTTAGTAAATTAAGCAAGTTAGTCCGTTAAACTCAACATTAACAATTTTAATTTTATTAAATTTCTTAATTAATTAATTGATCCATTATATTTATTTAAGAATTTCTGTATAAAAATCAGCTTTTGGAGTATGAACAAACATGGCCTAGGAACAATCATGGATGAGCTTATCATGATTAAGGTTCGGTTTCAATTAATTATCATCAACCACATTGTATTCTCCCTTTCAAGTGTGCTTAAAATATGCTTTCTTTGTCCAATTACACATTATGGCACTCAAGAAAAAAGAGAGGAGGAGATTAGAATATTTATATATTTATTAATAATTGATTTGGTATATTAATTTTTTATAAATTAATCCTACTTAAACAATTTTGTCAATCTAAGCTTCAATAGTTTCCTGCTTTATTTTTATTAGTTAATGGATTAGATATTTGAAACTTCAACTGGGGTGTTGATTAAGATTAGAACACAGTATGGTTGAAGCAAAACTCCATTTGGCAAGGAGTGGGAGGTGCAGACGTGCAGCTGAGCCCACTCTTTTTGTGAACCATTGGCCTGCATCATGTATTACAAGATTTGCAACCATCTCTCGTTTCTATTATATTTACTATTACACATTATTCTTTCTAGACTAAATTCTTATATTGAGGATTTCAATAGGACCATAACTTGGTTGCTTCTTTCTTGGATTACATTTCGGTGTTGCTTTTGTACCAAGAATTGGATAACTTCTTGGTATGCCCTACCTCATATTCTAGCGCATGCCAATTCGTGACTTGGGAGTTTTTCACTTTGCATGTTTCAATAATGTGAAATCTCACCTAATTATTAGTTATGCTTCTAAATAATTTTTAGTGCACACTGTATAGGGGCATTGCTAGTTTCAAATTATAAAATATTCAACAAGTCATAAGTTTGTTCTTGAGAGATTTTTATAATATTAAAAGCCTATAAAAAAATTCTTATGAAAAAAAATATAATTGAAAAATTTTATAATATTAAAAGTCTGAAAAAAAAAAACTACTTATCAAAAAATAATAAAAAAATTACTATTTAAATGAAAGAAATTAATTTTGTATAAACACTCGTACATAACAAAAATTTAGTCACCAAACTAAAAAAATATGTAAATATACTGAAATAATTTTCACTAAAAAAATATATCTAATATGTTTATTTATTTATCTATTCATAACTAATTTTATTTACTTACTTTTTATAAATTATATACATTTTTAAAATTTTGGAGTATTCTAAAAAGAGCTCAACTTTTTTTAAAAAAATATTTTTTTGCTAAAACTTTTCAAGAAGTTAAGTTTAAATACCTTTAAATGAATATCAATTTTTTATTTAAATAATTTATAGGTCAAATCATAAATTAGAAAATAAACAAATTCAATCTTTTTATGAAATAGAACTATACGTAGAATCATCTTAAATTTATTCGCCACAAACTACCAACTCCTGGATAGATTTTTAACAGATTAATGATGACACTTAATTATTTCTTTCTTGGAAACTGTAATTATATATCTTTATCGTCATGTCAAATTATACTACTATTTTCTCTAATCTAGCGTGTCATATTTGCTCAGAAAGAGAGTTTTGTTTGGACAACTTTTTCTTTGCGTATGTATCTGGGATTCTACAAACTCTTCAGGTTGCTATTGCGTAACTGCTATTTCTCCTCCCAGAAATAGAATAACTCTACACTGACTTTTTCCTTCCTTGTGCACGCCATGGACACCCGATCACGTATTTCTTAAAACATACATTTTGTTTTAGAAAATTAAATATTTTTTAAAAGAATGACTTGGCAATGTTTGAAAGGAGGATTGGTATACAATAAAAAAATTTTATTTTTAAGAAATATTTTTTAAAAAAATATTATTAATAGAAATACTAATTTTCAAAAATGTATAAAATATGTTTGATTATTATTTAAAATTTTTAAAAATTTTTAAATAATTTTTTTGAGAAATTTTTAAATGGATGTTTGGTAAAAATATTTATTTATAAAAATTATATTTTTTAAAAAATATAATTGATGAGAATAATAATTTTTAAAAATATATAAAATATATTTGATTAATTTTTAAAATTGTTAAGAATTTTTAAATAACATTTTATAAAAAAAAATTTATTCTTATATTTGGTTAAACTAATTTTTTATAAATTTTTGTATATATTTGTTTAAAAATATTCTTTATTCTTACAAAAAAAAAGTAAAATTAAAAGTAGGAGATGAAATAAAAAATAAAATAAAAATGATAAGAGAAAAAGTGAGAGAATAATAATTTTTTTGTTATTATTATAATTATAATATCAACGAAGAGCATATTTATTTTTTAAATATTATAAAAAAATTTCAAGTAATAAAAAATTAAGTATTTGTTTTATTTACGAAAATATTTTTTTATTTTTTTTTTATTTTTAAATTGTGTTTGATTTGTGTTTTTAATTTTATTATTTTTTTAGTTATATAATTGTGTTTTTACTTTATCATTTTTTAATAATATAAACAATAAAATATTATATATATAATTTGAAATAATTGTAAAAATGATACTGTTACGTTAATTTATAGAATTAAAAATTTTAAAAATATTTTTTTGGCACTTTTAGAATTTAAAAAAAATTATGAAATGTTTCATAAAAACAAAAATAAATAAATAAATAAACATATTTTTTTGTTAAAAACTAAAAATAGATAAAACAAATAAATTCTAAGATTTTCACCTCTCCTTATAAAATATTTTTGTGGAAAAGTTATTAAAAATTATTAATAATTTTTTAAAACTTATACAAAATATGTCAATCTTATTTTTTCAGTTTTTTGAAAAACTATAAATAATCATTGAATCAAACACCCCCTAAAATTATTATACTTGAAAAAAATTGTAAATTACTTGTAAAAAATTCAACTTCCCTTAAAGTCTGAAGATATTTTGAATGTGAAAATACATTTAAACTTATAAAATATATACTTTTTAAAATATTAAATTTATTTTACGAAAATATTGATTTAATTAGCACTATTGTTAATCAAAATGTAATTCGCAGGAACTTTTATCACATTTTGTAACTAAATAACAATGTTTCTGGGTTATGACTCTTAAAAATTCACATTTTTAAACATAATCACATTCTACCCAAAGCCAATATGCTCAAGCATTCCATACAACTTTGGTCTATTCATAAAACATTATAAGAGCATTTTATATAAGTCTCAAATCTCAACAATTTTCAGCCTATGCTGCTGACCAAGCTCTGTTAAATGAAGAGTTAAAACGATAGAATTATTCATCATTTGATTTAGAAATGTCTTAAATTTAATTAATCAGAGAAAGAGAAATAGGGAGTTTATAAAGAGAGAATAAATTTGCTCAATAAAATGATCATGTTCTAAGAGACTTGTCTTAAAGGTTAGGCCCAGATTATGTAAAGTCTGGCCAAATACACCAAAATCCAATTTCCCTACCACAATGATTTCCCAAATATTCTTTAGAGCCTCGTGTCATTATGAAAGTTTGAAGCCATAAAAGAAAAAGAAAAAAGTAAAGTGATTTTCCTTCCCCATAGAGTACATATAGGATTTGCTGAGATGAATTGTGAACCATCAAATTTGGGATTGAAGCTTGAAAAGGGCATCTCAGGCACGTGACCTCCTTATCCACTGGTCCCCAAAGTGCAAAACCGTTGCTAAAAACCATTCGTTGAGCATTGTTTGGGCAATGCATACAGAATATGGTAATTTAATATGTACCACTTTCTGAGAGAATCTCTTCAGGTGACTATATTTATTGTATATATGGTAATTTGGAGTTTTCTCTATCTAACACGTGGAGGTGATAATGTCACGTGAGCATATCCAATAGGAAAAATATATGATTATATTAAATTTTTTTATAAAAAGATTAACCCCTTTGGTTTTTTTTGGATGCTGGCTTCTTCATATTTTAAGATAGATCAAAAATTTATTTTCCTTTTATTTAAAAAAATTAAAGATTTTTTACTAATTAGTGCCCCAAAAGTATTAGTTCAGAAATCATTGATGTATTAATTATGTTCTAAATGTATTAAATTTATAAATTATAGTAATAAATATATACATTGTTGACTTTTATATTAACATACATTAATTTTTAAATTATATTTAATTTATTAAAAATGATATCAAGTAATTAATGCAAAAGTCAATGCCTTTATGACGAAAGAATAAATGCACGGCATACCTTAATGGCAGAGGACACAGTACAAAAAAGTCAGAATGTGTACTAGGACTTTTTGTAACCAGGGCTTTCTCGGACTCCCCAAAAAAAAAAAAAGTGACTTGTTCTGCTTTGGGACTGTCGTATTGATTACTTATATTGTATTTTATTCTGGGTTAAAAATAGGAGTATAATTAATACTAGGTATATAATTATTTATATTTATAACTGTTCATAATTATGAAAATTTAATTTAATTTAAATTATTTGATTGATAAAATGAATTCAAAATAAGCCATTTATGAATTAGTGTTGAAAACTCTAAATGGCAAGACCAGAGGCAGCTTTTTCAAACAATTTCCCAATTAAATGGCTTTCTAGACTCTAACAGTAATACAGTATTATATATATACATAATAATGGGACAATTCAGAGCAAGTATACAAGAAGTAAAATGAAAAAGGATAAATACTTAAAATAAAAAAGTCCAAGAGAGTTCGTTTGGACTTTTTGTCTTTAACACTCAAATGGGCGTATGATGGGTGGATACGAGATCTAAACAAGCTATAAGAAAGTGTCATAATTCATAAAATAATCTTTGTAATGTGATGGGTAGAAGAAGGAGTGAAGAACCTTATCTGTATCTGTATATAATATTACAGAGTCCGAGCTTCTCTTGGTATCCCTTAAGGGACCATCAACTATTTTCATCCACTCATAGCACACCCCTATCTGTTTTGGAAAAGCCAGAGGAAGTTTTTGGCATCAGCCCCTATTTTACACGAGGCTCTCCTACTAGTATTCCTCCGCTCTCCGTGTCTCTGACACACTCGGACACAAGCCACAATTCCAGTTGAGCAGAGTTCGAGTCTTGCAGCTCTAGCCATTTTCCACTGGGTTCAGGTGATTTCTTTCTGCCATTTTTTTATAAGCTCTTTTCCCCTGTATTAGGTTGTGGGTGGGAGAGAGTGACGTAATCGCTTAAGTGCATTTTTCTTTTGGTTGTTGGTTTTGCTTATTCTTTATGACACTTTCCCATTGCAAAGTATAATTCCTTTCCTTCACCACCCTATTTATCATGATTCATTCCCTTCAAAAGGGGGTTTGCAAGTTGAAGAAAATGTATGATGGTTCAGAGGTCAGGCCTCTTGTGTGCTGAACAGTTGAATATGATCTTCATCGCTTTCGATTGATCCCAACATTTTTTTTTGGTCGGTTAATGTTTCGATACATTAAAAATGAAAAAAAAAGGGGTGTGGGTTATTTTGTCATGTGAACGAAGGGGGTACTTTTTAGTGTTGACGCTTTAGGAGACCTAGTTCACGAAAGGCATGTTTGGATTATGCAATCCAGATATAGCCCATATCTTTATGATTGCTTGAAATAGCAAGAAATTTGCCTCCCGTGGATCTCATCAAAATTTTTTGTTTTCACTTTACCTATGTGCCTATTATTGTCAAAGCATAAACTCAAATGCTCATCGTTATATATGTCTTCTAATTTTTAAAAGACACTGCCACTGTCTAATCAAGTAAATTGAAATTTGATATTATGTAGAACCAAACCTGGCGAATTTTAATTTCCCATATCGTGGTTTAATGCTTATCGTATAATGTACGACGATCATGGCTTCTTTTGATCTCTAATATAACTTTGTTAAAGTAGCAGTGAAAAATGGGTCACTGCAGTAACTGAGAGGAGAAACACCTTGTGATCAAAGGTAAAATTTGATTGTATGATATCTATGGAGTTTTATTTGAGTCTGTCACCAAGCATCCTTGCACATATCGTCTATTAGTTTTATGCATGCAATCCGATGTTATGCAATGTGCATCTTTTTGAGCAATATGATGACCCTGACCAGATTGTCAGGTTCAAGTGGGATTTGATTATTGTTTTAGGAAGATCTTATTTGACGCATCACTAGTCAGTGGTCATTTGACTGTGGCTGCATGACATTAGATAGACATTATGTTCTAGATCATAATGCTATATCATTTTAGGCTTAGTCTAAATCGTGAAATGGTATATGTATTCAAACTAAATTATTATTATTATTATTATTATTATTATTATTATTATTATTTTTGGGGTGGGGATGTTTTCATAGATAAATTGTGTATTAAAGAAAAGATAATGGCACAGATTTTGGCACTTCTACAAATCAGGTTAGGGTGAAATCAATTATCTTTAGACTCATCGTACTTGAGGAGGCATCATTTGAGAGTGGTTGCGGGACAGCGAATAAACACTATGCTTTAGACCATCGTGCTATATCAGTTGTACTTGATTTCAATTATAAAATGTATTTTGTGATCAAAACTAATACTCTTCTTCTTGGGGGGGGGGGGGGGTTTGTGGCTGCATTATTTTCAGTAAGAAGCAAAATATGGCACAGATTTTGGCACCCCCTACCCAATGGCAGATGAGAATCCCAAAAAGCTCTCCCCATACAAGTCCCATTATATCTAACATGTGGAGTCCTTTGTTGTTGAGACAAAATAAGAAAGGTGCACCTACCAACTCTGCCAAATTCAGAGTGCTGGCGATCAAATCTGAAAATAGTACTGTCAACAGGATAGAGAAGCTACTTAATTTGGACATCACTCCATACACTGATAAGATAATTGCTGAGTACATATGGTATTTCATTTCACTCTATCTTTTCTTTTTCTTTCTCTTTCCCACTCACTCATACATATTTTGTATGTACTATGTATTCACCTTTGAGTTAAATCGTAACCGTAGTTGTATCAGTAATAAAACCTTTCTTCACAGGCTTCAATTATGAACAAAACTTTTTTTTTATCCTGCTTCTGTATGAGGATACTATAATTCTTAACATTGTCATATTACTTTGAGATAGGATTGGGGGTACAGGAATTGATATGCGCAGCAAATCAAGGGTATGTTATTTCTGATTTGTAAACAGGCTAGGAGAAGACGTTATTTGATTCTTTGTTGGAGTTTGCTCTATCTAATGGTATTCATGATAATCCTATTTCCAAAATTTCAGACAATACCAAGGCCTGTTGAGCATCCCTCTGAGCTCCCTAAGTGGAACTATGATGGATCTAGCACTGGACAAGCACCGGGGGAAGATAGTGAAGTAATCCTATAGTAAGAATATTGAAAATGATACTTCATTTTATGTTAATATACATTATTATTGATTTTCTGGTTAATTTTAAATTTCTTTCTTTGATTCAGTCCTCAAGCAATTTTTAAAGATCCTTTCCGCGGTGGTAACAATATTTTGGTAAGAGCTATGATATTTGAAGAGATTTGATGCATGTTGATTGAAATTAAGATGCAGACATCATAAAGTTAATTTGTAATTGCTTTTCCAAAGGTAATTTGCGATTCTTACACACCAGCTGGCGAACCTATCCCAACAAACAAACGACACAGAGCTGCTCAAGTCTTCAGTAACTCAAAGGTTATAGCTGAAGTTCCATGGTAAATATTCTCCTTATTTTTGTTATTTTAAGTGCACAGGGAAAAAAGAAGCACACTTTTATGATAATAAATTGTGTGATTCCATGCAGAATAATTTTTGTTAAGGAAGCTAGTAAACTGTTAGTTGGTATTTGACTCTAACGTGCAGAAATCTAGAGGCAAACTCTCAGAAAAATCACCGTTTTAGTTTGAACTCTTTGATCTCACACAATTAATTTATTTGTACATACTGATTGATTTGCCCACAAATATTCTGATATGTATAGTATTTCTTATCTGGTGGTGATTAATGATATGTAGACTTAAGAACTTTCCTTCTTCATCTGATCACCTATGTGAATCTTTGATAACTGAACTTTTGGTTTTGAATTATGAGCTTGAAAAAAAATACATGCTAATGTTCTATGTTGTTTGCTATAAGGTATGGAATAGAACAAGAGTACACCTTACTTCAAACAAATGTGAAATGGCCTTTGGGTTGGCCTGTTGGAGGTTATCCTGGTCCTCAGGTAATGTCAATTCTTGTATTCGCTTATCAACTTTCATTCAAGTTACAGGAATTCATGAGATGTATTTCATATAAATATTTTTTCTTATATTAGGGTCCTTATTACTGTGGTGCCGGGGCAGATAAGTCATTTGGCCGTGATATATCAGATGCTCATTACAAGGCTTGCTTATATGCTGGAATTAACATCAGTGGAACCAATGGGGAGGTTATGCCTGGGCAGGTTCTTCTCTCACCGTTCCCTTTCTTATAAGGACGATGAATTTACAAAGTTATAGTTTGTCTTACTATTTCTTTCGTAACAATTGCAGTGGGAGTATCAAGTTGGTCCTAGTGTAGGTATTGAAGCTGCTGATCATATTTGGTGTTCAAGGTACATCCTTGAGGTAATTCATATGCCTACTTCTGGATATACATATATCTTTAGACCATTTAATGCAGAAAGTTGTAGCTCTTAAAAATGTCAGTCATCCAAAGTGGTAGCACAGCATATTTCTTAAAGATTTCTGGTTCAGTATGGTATCTTGATTGCCTGGGAATTGCTATCCGGTGTGTAATATTTGGTTAATGCCGCAGGTGTAGTATATGTCTCATTTCAAATAGATCACTTATGTTTTTCTTTAAGCCTTCCCTTTTCTTCCCCATGTGGGTAAGGCAAAGATGGAACAGATTACACTCTATATTAGAATTTTATTTTAAAATACTATTCATAAGTATGTTTTAAGTTTTAAGATCAACAAAGGTGATTCAGCATTCTGAAAACGAAGTATGTGGGCGGATGAAAGGCTAGTGTCTTTGATTGTGCAATTGAAAAATGTTGATGATCCTTTATAAAGAGAATTTTGTGTGTTTGTTTTTCTTGTCACTTTCCCAATTTTGTATATTTTGATAAAGTATCTTGTATGTTTTCTTCTTTTCTGACAGAGAATCACTGAACAAGCTGGTGTTGTTCTCTCACTTGATCCAAAACCAATTGAGGTACTATAATGCATAACTGACGGTAATTCTTCTTAAATGATAGTAATCTTAAAGTTTTTGCTCTATACTTCGCAGGGTGACTGGAATGGTGCAGGATGCCACACCAATTACAGGTTTCTGGACTTACCTTTATCATTAATCATGATAGCATGTGTTTTAGTAACTTCCTAAATTATTGAAGTGTTGAACTGTCATTGGCTTTGTAGTACAAAGAGCATGAGGGAAGATGGAGGCTTTGAGGTAATAAAGAAGGCAATTTTGAATCTATCGCTTCGCCACAAGGAACACATTAGTGCATATGGAGAAGGGAATGAGAGAAGGTTGACAGGAAAGCATGAGACAGCCAGCATTAACACATTTTCTTGGGTATGCTTGAAACTATCAATACCTATACTGGTGGAAGATGAACAGTTTAAAGAAGCACCAAGTTTATCTTTTTGTTTGAAACATGCTAATAAAAGAAAACTTGCAGGGAGTGGCTAATCGTGGTTGCTCTATCCGTGTGGGTAGAGACACAGAGAAGAATGGCAAAGGTAACATTACCAATAGTACATTTGTAGCAGCTAAGTTGTAGGTCTAGTTGAACAATGGAACAGTACATATTCTTATTTTATTTATAATGATGTACATAGATAAGTATAATTTAGCTTCTTTAGTATGATAACCTAAACAGACGTCGTTGGTTTAAATTTGTAAAAAAAAAATTGGATGATTTCTAATCCAACAGCTTACTGAAGTTAACTGGTTCCTAAATCCTAATATTTTAAAGTTGCAGTACAACTTAAAGAACCTGTTGGATAAGAAGCTTAATTGAAATTCATATAAATTCTCTTTTTGGCTAGCTTACTATTAGGACTTCTGGTCTGGCATTGTCTTGCCTTGGCATTATGCTCCTGCTTTTATTTTTCGGTCTTCTTTTCAAATGAATCAAAATTGCATGCCTTGGTCTTTACTAATCAGTTAAAGTTAGCCCTAGTGTGTTGTCACTGTTCTCATTCTGGTTTTGTTACTAATTTGTCATGCTTTACTTCCAAACTTATTATTCTAAACCAGAAGATTTTAGTACTGTGGCCATGTAATTGCTGAAATCTACATGTGTCACCAGATATTTGTTGTTTACCTTGCCCATCATCTTCTTGGTTGTAGGTTACTTGGAAGACCGGCGTCCAGCTTCGAACATGGATCCATATGTAGTGACATCATTACTGGCAGAATCTACAATATTGTGGGAACCAACACTAGAGGCTGAAGCTCTTGCAGCTCAGAAGTTAGCATTGAAGGTCTAATTCATTGGCTGATGATATTCTGGATGGATCCAAAAGTCACTTGGGTTTAGTTTGTGTGGGTGCTGGAAATCTCTTTTCATTTTTATTTTAGATCATTTAGACTCTATAAGATCTTGTCTGGGCAAAAGTTAAAGAATTGAGGGGTTGCAATTCCAGTTCTGGGTTTGTCAGATAAAACCCTCATTATAGATCAGAAACCTTGTTGGTTGTATTTCTTTCTGATTACATTTTCATTGATGCTTGGATGTATGTCTAAGAACTTATCAATTCAGTCATGTTATTGCCCTTTTTCACATGTGGTGCCCCTCTTTTCTGTCCTAAAATATTTATGTCATCCTAACAGGGTAACAATAATTGTGAGTTCAAGAAAGAGAATGTGTCACCGATAGAAAAAAAAAAGAAGGAAAAAAAAAGGGTTAAAATCCAGACACAATGACGCTGCTTGTAGAAAATAATACACATCACTGTTTCTTTTTTGTTTGATCTTAGACTTGAAGGTGGAATGATTCTAGAAAAGCAAATCTCTGATGATTAATGACGTAGAAAGACAAACTTTGTCCCTTCTATGCAGCAAAGCTGATCTGCTTATAAAGATAAAGATATTAGAAAGCATGAAAAGAAGATTCTTTCCCCCTTCATGAGGCAAGCTAGATAATCATTCAAGGAAAGGAATACAAGCCATTTCTTTGTATTGAAGAAAATCGTTTTAAAGGGTGAACCCCATTGCTGGACTACCTTTCCATGTTTAATTTTTCCAGGTAAAATAATGGGAAGAATAATTCTTAGTCTTTCCTTATATATGTCGACCTTGTAGCTCGACAAGGATCACCAAGTTCAGGTTTTTTTCCTGCGTTTGAGCTTCTGGTTCCATGGCTTCAAGAGGATCCAAATCAGTAGCCTGCATCCTCTTGGTACTGAATCTAGTATTGTACTTCATTGTCACTGTAATTGCTTCATGGGCAGTGAATCATGGGATTCAAAGATCTCGTGAAACAGGTAAAAATTATGAGTGCTTCGATCATCTGACGAAATCTATTTGTCTCAATTCTGATGTTGTAGTTGGGAATGTGGATTTGCAGCATCTGTTTTATCCATTCCGGCTCGGATATTCCCAATATATTTCCCAATGGGAAATCTGGCAACTGGATTCTTCATAATTTTCTCTCTCATTGCTGGGGTTGTGGGGTTCACCACCTCACTCACTGGATTGCAAAACATGTTCCAGTGGAATGCCCCAAACTTACATACAGCTGCCGTGTCTTCATTGACAACTTGGGCAGTCACTTTACTGGCCATGGGGTGAGTCTTATCCCCATTGATTTTGCTTTCATTTTCATGCTGTTTCAATTTCTATTATTCCTAGGAATGTTATATGACTACTTACTGCTTCTTATCTGTTGCAGATTTGCATGTAAAGAGATTGAACTTGGCTGGACAGACTCAAACCTGGTAAATTCTTGCTTGAATTCAATAATAAAAAATAATCAATTCCAACTGTTATTTGGTCCAAAATCAGTTTATTCCCATGTGTTTTACTATGTCCTGTTCTGTGGTGTATAATATAATAAGCATGTCAACCTTATAAATAGAAGCATAACAGTGATACATCTCTTATTGTTTGTTTTTACAGCGGACCTTGGAAATCATCACAATAATTGTAACTGCGACACAAATGTTATGCACGGGTGTTATCCATGTTGGGGTTTCAGAATTTATTCCATAGCAGCAGATTCTGAGCTTCAGTTTCCCCTGCTGGGTTACTAAAACTCCATTTCAAGAAACATTCTTCAATGGCTCTGGAATTGTATTTTGAGCTTTTTTTGTTCTTTATATTTTAACTGTTCTTCTTATTTCATTCCTGGATGACAACATGAATTGCTCATTTGTTTGTGTTCATTTTCTAGGCCTTTCTTTAATTATGGAATGTGTGATGTATTAAACTGCAAAGCATAGGGATGCCTCGCACAAACTAATTATTTATTTCCGGCATTCATCACTTTTTTCTAATTAAAAAAAATCATAAAACACTTTTTGCTTTATATTCAACCTACTCTAATTCATCCTAGAAGGAGTTGTGCAGATCTTCACATAAATGATTGCGAAGCAGTGAATAAATAGGAAAAGCCAATGAGCTATGGCACACAATCTCATTGTCAAAGATGGAGATGAATTTGATGTTTTAAATTCGATTCTTAATCTTATTTTATTAATACTACTCCTTCCACAAAATGAAAAAAAGATTAAGTTAGATTTCTTCAATTTCTTTTTTCATATGTCAGTTTTGTTGAAAATCCAAATAAAATAAATAAATAAATAATATATATATATATATATATATATATATATATATATATATATATATATATATATATATATATATATATATATATATATATATATATAACAAATTTGATGGTTGTTATGAAATTCTACCAAGCAATGAGTGAAAGAACTTTAGTATCTGTGTAGGTCTGATTCGTTTCTGTAAACAGAAGATACATTGTAGCCATCCCATCACCTTTTAGACATTTAAAAGAAAAGAAAAGAAATTGGCAACGAGATAGATGGCAGTTACGACGCTTGTTCTCTAACTCTCTTTGGTTTCCCATGGTTTGGGAAGCTTCATCGCTTTTACAGAACCCTTATTGAGAGGAAATCCAGTAAAACTTGAAAATAGGGGCATTCCGAGAATCGAACTCGGGACCTCTCGCACCCAAAGCGAGAATCATACCACTAGACCAAATGCCCAGATGTCGATTATGCAGTAAAGTATTATATATCACATAAGACAATCAAGCAACTAAACTCCAGCTTACCATAGCAGTCAAATATTTTTTTTTGAGTTGAACATATTTGATAGGATGTTGATGTGATCTAAAAAATTAAACACAAATAAAATAAAATCATGCCAAATATCTTGAATATTAGACATACACACGAGTTTCTGTTAATATAATAACTCCCCCTCTCCTTATAATAATAATATAAAACTTGAACGAACACAAAGATTTATAATTTGATAATACCAGTAATTCTTTGTACTTTCAGAAAATTTCTCAAGAGAATATCTTTAAGTTGTAATCCTTCAAATGATGATTTTATATTCAAGTCACATTATTTTCCATAATAGCGTTTGCTTTCAGTCTTTCTACGGATTCTTTCTTATAAGGATGCCATTTACGGAAAATCATAAGCAGATTATCCAAGTTCTTGTTATCCCTACATTGATTAGTAAATGGTAACAACATAACTAAGGTTGGAAAAGAATGATACCCACCTACACAATGAAATTTGCAAACCAAAGAATACAGACCATTTGAAGGTAAAACTGCTTCCTAGAATTCCCCCAGTCTTGACAAATAATTTCGGCACGCATTTTAGAAAACATGCTGCCTTGAGTTAAAATGCCAAGGAATATAGAATAAAACAAGAAGAAGAAAAAAATGACACAAGATCCATATCACCATGTCAAGTGGTGTTCTACGAACCATATATCATTACAAGGAAAGATAGTACAACTCGCAAGATAGAGCATACAGGAAAAACGTCACAGTTAAATCCAAGTAACTGTAAACCTTGAAATTTTACATGACATCAAATTACTGTCAGCTGGTAAGGAATACTAGAGAGCACATAGGGTATCTCTTCACAATGCTTAATCCTGTATTATACACAACCAGGAAGGCGGTATTTCATTATTTTAATCAAATCGATATTACAGCATGACTAATTGTTCCCCTGCCTCAGCATCCTCATGATGGTAAGGAACAGATTCAGAATGTCAAGATAAAGAGTGACTGAGGCTCCAATATACTCATCATAAGTAAAGCGCTTGATCAGGTTGTCAGTATCATAGACGATATACCCAGAGAAAATCATGGCACCGATTCCACCATAGATAGCATTTGCTGTTGGCCCTAGAGGGAAGAACATCTACACAAAGGACAGGAAGTCTCAAGTCAGACAAAAGTTGTAAGTATCCTTTATATATAAATGTGCACTGGTTTAGAAACTTTGACAACAAAAGAAAAAACGAATAACTATCACGAAATAAGAAATAATATCAAACCTGCATCATGCCAGTCAGGAAGAGGGTAAAGAGACAAGTGAACAATATAGGACCAAGGTAGCTGAAATCCTTGCCCTTCTTTGAAGCCCAGAATGTATAGCCAGTAAGAGAAGAAACCACGGCTGAGGTCAAAACCAATGCTTCAAGGACAATTTTTCCTGCAGGCATTCCATCAATATATAATCAGATCAATGTCCACAAAACCACAACCGCCTTAATTATCATCTCCAAATAGGAAAAGGGTAAGCGAAGAAACCATGTTTTGTATTTGATAGCCTATGAAGCACAAATACTTCAAACATGGAGCCTTATCATGATCCATGCGTGTCTTAGCTAACAGAAGACATAAGTTTAATATACGTAAGAAGAGAACCACTATATCAGACATACAGAGGAGAATGATACCTACCATCAGTGTTTGCGCAGGTTATTCCAACAGTCAAGCTTATTGACAAGGTGAAAAGTCCAAGCAGGATGTAGTTATGGGGATGCTTTTGCTGGTACTTGAGTAAAGGAAACAAGACTGCAAGAGATTTTAGATTCATTTGTATGTGTTGTCATATTAACTCAAATAAGAGACTAAAATTACAACAATTATACGAGAAGCAAAGCCTCAAGCAAGTGAATTTACGAAAATTCAAGTAATTTGCAACAATGAATATATGAATGACGTACTTTCATGTTTTTTTTTTATGTCCTTTTATTTCTTGATAACAGACAACATTTTATGAAGTAAAAAGAAACAGTAGTAGAGCAGAGAAAAATATATCTTCCTCCAAGGACAAATCACTTGCTGTCCTTATATGCATCTCAAAAGAAAACCAGTCCTTAGGACATAAGCTGTCAACAAGTCAAATTAAATTACGGCAAACAATTGATTACCATGTAAGAAGAATTAAGTCAGCGTAAAAAATAATATATAAAAAATCCCTTTACACTTGTGAAAGATCAATGAAACAGCAGCCGGAAAGACAAGGACATTCACCACTGATAATTCAATTGCAGTATGATGTTAAATTCACAGAAGAACAATATATAAAGCAGAGATATGCGTAAATATTCATGGTCAAAAAAAGAATTCGTTAAAACTCATGGTCGAATACGAGGATACTTAGCATACGAGAAAATTTAGGCAGATCAGAAGGATATTAAGACTAAATGAGCAAAAACGAGAAACCCTAAACAAAAGTCGGAAAATTGGTACAAATTCTTCGAATCCCAGAAAAATGAAAACCGAAATTCCAAAATCATAAATTCTTGGCAGATCGGGGAGAAAAAGAGAAAGGAAACGTACAGAGGAAGGGAAGGAAGATGACGAAGAGGAGAAGGCCAGAATTGCTCCTGAGAAGATCGTTGATTGGGGTATAGAAGACGGTGATGAAGGAGACGAGGGTTGTGAGGAGGAACTGGGCAGAGAGGATGCCATAGACCTTGCGGATGAAGCCCCAACGAAGCTGGTTCTCGCCGTAGCTGAGACCTGGGTACAGAGTCTCCCCTGATTCAAGGTCGTACTCGCCCTTGGTGCTCACGCTCGTGTATCCCGGCTGCATCTGCATCTTTTCCCCTCCTTCTCTCTTCTCTTTCTCTCTCTAATTCTGGGGATACGATTACCGAGTCAAAGAATGGAACGGACGGGAAGGTGAATATTTATATATGGCTTGGAAAGCTCACGAGCCCCGATTTATACTTCTTTGATAGACCCCGAACGGGTTAAGACTTACTTTTCATTGATGGGGGGAATTACACCCCGCGTGCTTTCTATAGGTCCTATTTGGATACACAACTTTGTAGAAAAAAGTTTTATATAAATTTTTTTATATTATAATTTTTTTAAAAATAAATTATTTAACATTTAAATACATATTTTAAAAAATATTTTATTTAAAATATTTAAATATAATTTTAATAAAAAAAATTAAAAATAAAATTTTAACTTATAAAAATATAAAATAATTTTTTTGATAACATCAATTTAAACTTTTACATAAATTTTTTTCAATCTATACCACAAAATTTTAAGAAATTTTTTTATAAGCACCTCCATTGTTTATAGTAATTTTTTTTATTTTATCTTCTATACTAATAATATAAATGGTGCTTAGAATTTTCGTGTTTTCTTTTACAATTTTAAATTTTTAAAAATAAATTATTTTGTAATTTATTTGTTAAAAGCAATTAAAAATTAATTTATGCACAAACTGATTGATTAATATACTATCGTAATTTAATTCACATTTCCATTAATTTTTCTTTAATATATTCCCATCATTTTGTGCAAGGATCGAATGGGGAACTGTGCACAACACCGGTATTCTTGTATTCTGCATTAAGAAAGGTATTTATATTATTTTATGTTAACTTTTTCATATAATTTAACACGCAAATTAGAATGATCATGCTGAGCAACACTTTCCATTGTATTAAAAATAAAATTTTTATTTTATTTTTGTCAATGATATAATTTTTATTTTTAATTCTCACTATTTTTTAAATAGAGTTTATAAATTACATATAAAATGAGATTATAAAAATAAAAAAATTTCATATGATATTATGAATTACTGATTTTCTATACACTCTTCCAGGTTAACTTTCCGGAAAGTGGAGACAAAGTTAAGAACAATATTGCTGAGAGATGGGTGGGAAGATGAATAGCTTATTAGTTATAAGCTTGTCATAAGCAAAGGAAAAAAAAACAAGTAAAAAGACTAAGTTGACAAATTAGTCTCTCTAATTTACATAATCTTTTAACATTAATTCTTGAAATTTTTACTAGGCATCAAATAGTCTTTGAATTTATAAAATTCACAACAAGTTAATCCTTCCATACGTAATAAGAAAGATAACAAAAAACCTAATTTATAATGAGTTTCATAAATTTAAAAATTAACTTCTATACAATACAAATTTTAAGATCTAATATTAAGAAACTATGTAAATTCAGAAATTAATTTGATAGTTTAGTCAAAAAGAAAAATTGCATCTTGAAGTCGCAAGTTTTAATTTATTAAATTTAAAAATGTGAACTTAAAATTCAATAAACTTTGTTTTAAGAAAAGCCAGCAACCACGAATTCCATAAAATTTACAAATCATAGTTGTTATCAGAGATGAGAATATAATATTACATTAATGCTACCCCCTAGTTGTTAACAATTTCAAGAGCTCAAAATAATGCCAATCTACATTCATTGGCTTCCACTCTGTTTCAGACAAACAAACACACCTTTGAACATGACAAATAGCAGATCTTTAATATTTCATGAGCTGTACAAAAACAATGTGCACAAGATTGAATTTCAGTTTTTTATAGTAGGTTAGCCAACGATGTTATTTTTAGATTCTCCTCATAAATATTAAAAGAAATTACAATTTTACGTGATAAAATTCCCTTAATCATATATGACATATTATTGCCTACACAAATACCTCATGATTTCTTTGGGCCAAAAAAAAAAAAAGAAAGAAAAAAATAAAGAAAATATACCTCCTGATTTCTTTGGCATAGGTCATAAATTTGGCAGGCACTCAGCCCCATAGACTCACATGATTTGTTGTTTGGCTATTGCCTGCCTCCTAAGAGAATTATAGCTACCATGATATATTGAGCTGAGAAAAAGATCTTTATACCAGAAAATAGAACCAGAGTTTATTTGCTTTTAGCATTCTTTTTACTTTTTTTCTTCTACAAATTCCTCAAAGATCATGAATAGTTTTCTTTCAGTTGGCCTTAAAAGCAGTAGCAAAGTGCTGCCCAAAAAAAAAAAAAAAATACCACACACACAAAATTGTCTTCAGCCATTTGCATCAGCTGCTGCCATGGCATGCCATACATACTGTGGTATATAATTGTCTAGGACACCAAAACAGTAAACAAGAGAACCCGAATCCGAGTTTGGATGGTGAGTGCTAATATTGTCAAATGAAAGACTTCAAAAAGTTAAGGAATATCTTGTCTTCAATTTCTCTAGACAGCTATCAAAAAGTAGTTGTATTGTTGACCATACTATTGTTACTAAATCCTACCTAAAAATCATTTATCATTAACATTGTTTTCCAAATATGCATATGAAGTTGCAGCCAAATGAAGGGAAACAATGGCAAAGGACCTCAGATCCAGTAGGCAAAGGTAGCAATCTAGGAAGTCTTTTTTTTTTTCCAATGAACATTGTGTAGTGCCACAAGAAGAAACTGCCATGTCATAATATAATTATTAGGTCTGAAGAAATAAAAATGTTATGCCAAAAGATCAACTCTAATACATAACCTTTTAAAAGTACAACCGGGTTATAACATGGAAACAAGCAAAAAGACTTACTCAATAAGCATACTTGTCTTCTTTGGCTATAGGTTTAGACTTTAGAATGAATAGTTAGCCTACACTTAAACCTCAAATTTTCCAAGGCCTTGTGCACACGGTTGGCCAAGATGGCATGGATCTGGAATCGGTTGATGAAAGATAATTTAATTCTCCTCCGTGTTAATGAAAGTCAATTGATAACATTCAACAAGAAATTGGGCTGAGTCATCAAGAATCAACCGGAAAATGGAAATTTATTCAGAAAACCGTCAACGCTTGAGTGCTAGTGTTTGCCTTCTCTGTACATCTTCAGAAATCACACCATTTATTTGCCATTAAACTTAATTTGATGTATAGGATTTGGTTCTACGAAGTATCTTACCTTTGGTAGGAAGAAACAACTAAGTAAATAAAGAGAGGAAGTTTTGGGCAAAATCCTTTTACCCCGTACCATCTCTCATGTTGCACAAGTAAACTGCAGTAGTCTTGTAGGAGCTACTCTCAACAATCCGTTCCATTCAGGGCTGAAGAAGGATCCCCAATCTTCACATTGTATAGCATATCCTGTGACAACATGTCCCACTGGGAGCCCAAATTTAAAAAATACACAAACTTAATCATCATTCATTGGTTTATCAAGCAGAGATTATCTTAGATTAATATGAAGTGAAAGGTTAAATTAGTTTATTGAAGCCGTACACATACCAATGGATACCAAACCCAACCAACAAGCATAATTGTTAAGGGCGGCCCAATGCACGAGGCTCCCACCTAGTGAGATTTAGAGAGGGAAGATATACACAGTCTTACTCCCGCAAGCGAAGAGACTGTTTCCAAAAATTGAACCTGTGACCTCCAGGTCACAAGGAAGCAACAATCTTACCATTGCGCCAAGGAAGCAACAAGCATAATTATTAGGTTCCATAAAAATGCAGAAACAAAATCCGTCCCTTGTACTTTCTCTTCCTATTCTCACTCCTTTGTTCAAAGAAAGCTAGATGGTAACTATTTTAAGAAACAGAAAAAAGAATAGAACAACTCGCATTCAGGAAATGCCTGCCGATTTCTTCATGAACCACACAAATTGCATATCAGGAGTTCTTCCAATAAAAGGCCAGATGCATCTAAGAATTTATACAAACAAATTGCATGCAGCTACTACTTAATAGGGAAGCCAAAAAGCAATCCAATTTTATTTATCTATGAACCACACAAAACCTAAATGATAACTAACATTGGTTTCAATCATTCACAGTTTTCTTGACTTTCCCTATATATTCTCACCAGCCAAACAACCTTAATGATTGGACCAAAAGTACAAATTAGAGTAAGAGAAACTGAAACCCTGTTTTGATTAGCTTTAGGTTGCTACAGTTCAAGCAAGAAGCAACTTCAAAACCGCGAAATTAGAGATGAAATTTAAATTGAATTTTGAAAAAACAAGACTCTAATATAAATACTGAGAAGTCTACCATTGCAAATCGTCCACAGCATACTCCTGTAAATAAAATATGGAATTTGCTCTTAATTTTTCAAGCCAGGGTGTTTAGATTTACACTATTTTTCTAATTAGGAGAGTGTCTGGTAGCTGTTACCCAGTTCCACTCAATGGCTCAATCACACTACATTTTAAATTTTCCAACTGCTTTTGAGCCACCTGAACAAGTAATAAAAACGGCAGACTAATTATCATTCAACATGACTTTGCCTACACATTTCAAAATGGATTCAGAACAACCAAAACGTGTTTTCAATTTTCTCTATTTACATGCATCATGCATGCATAAGAGTGTATACTAGTGTTTGTTAGTGCTATGACTAAAATGTTTAAGCAACGATGAATTTGTCCCTTATTCCAGGTAACAGGTTCAATGCCGCGGGTGTTGCTGGAAGTTTAAATATTGAAAAAGCAATTTTGTATTTTGATAAAACAGAAAGAAGGTTTAATTGTTAACTGCTAGTATGGATGAAGCCTGGAGCAATTTTGAAAAAGAATAACCTAACAAATTCATCAGAAAAGGGATTAGACTGCCAAACATATTCCCCCACTAAGATTTACAGAGGATGATGTAATAAAATAAAGAACACTATTGTTTCAAAATAAATAAATAAAGAGAAAAAGAAAACTGCAATTTGCACTTGTCACCTATATAACTATAAAATCTTAAAAACTGTGAGCTCAGTAATTCTTACTATCATGCAGTACATTGGCTCTCATGCAAGGACAAAAATAAACAATTCATATCTTTGGAAATAGAATGTAATTGCCACGTATCTTTGTCAGAAGAGAATGAAGGAACATAACAAATCGAGTTCATCAAAAGATAGCCATCATACTTAGACACGGGCTTAATTTTTTCAATAAAAGAAGAATTACTGGGAGAGAAGAAAAATACACAACAGGGATCCTCTGGAAAACAAAGGGAAAACAGAAAAGGGATTTTAAAAACACTTGCTCAAAAGAGCTCTCCAATCCCTCTGCATATTCAATATAGAAATCCCCTAAATGAAACTATCAGCAGAAACCCACAGAGGCAAGAAAAACTATTCTATCCAAAGAAGATGTGCTGGTAGAAAGCACTGACTAACATATCACTCTAACTAAATACACCATATACCAGCCAAAAGAGCACAATTCCACAACACCTTGCTCTCCTTTCTTGTCCCAAGATCTCAATAATGGGTAGAGTAAAAGCTCCTCAAGAGAGAAAGGACAATTACAGTGCTCACCAAACAACTCAAACGACTTGCCCTACACCTGTCTAGCAATACGAGTTTTTATTCTAACCCCCTGCAAAGGTACAATCACCAACTTCATTTTCCTCAAATTTCCTTTATAAGTAGACCAATTTAAAGTTGTATTTCTTCCTATCACAAAGCAGAATATTAAATCCAGGAAGTACGCACTGGAAATTAAGTTGAACAATTCTATGTTGGGCTATCTATCTAAAGCCAATATGATGGAGAGCCTTAAACTACTAATACAGCACAGATCCCAGATATACAGCAAGCCTTAAGTCCATATTAGGGTCCCCTGAAATTAGACATATGATCCTAGATTCTTGGACAATTACTTCGGAAGTTAATTATGAGGTCCAATTAAAATTTCTAAGCACTCAATAAAAAAAATAAAAGAAAGAAAGGATAAAATTAAAGCAAAACACAAAATTCTTGAAATCTAAACAAGTCGCTAGATATCATCAGAGTATCATTCTTTGTCCATAAGGCAGAAGGGCACTTTAATTTAAATATGAATGAAATTAGATGCCCACGCAAATGAGTTAATTAAAAAAAATTAACTTGTTATGAGTTATATTCAGTATTTCGACCACAGATTAAAACAAAAAAAAATACAAATGCAAATAACAAACAATAACCAAATTTCATAAGCAGGACTATTCATATCACACAAGCAATGTCTCCTTTAAACAGGAACAAGATGTCTTCAAAATTCGGCACGTCTTCATGATATACTAAACTAATGCACAAGGGAAAGCTTCAAGATGATTATGGTTTCACAAATTCGAATGAAACCCCTAAATATTCTTCTTATTGGTCTTAAATGTTAATGGAAGATACAAACAATGCAAAAAGCTAGTTCTACCAATTTCTTTCTAAGATCTTCTCCAAACATGTTTCAGCAAAATGGAAGTTTTCTTTGCCAAATTTATTCACCAAAGAATGGATTATGTGTTCTTGAAGTGTATACCCTATTGTAAACATTAGATCTAAAACAACTAAGATATCGTCTAACTTATCTTTCTGTAAAAAACATTGAATCAGGATCTCAAAAGTCTGCTTCTGTGGTTTCAGCTTTCTATGCAGCATCTCTAACAACCATTCCATGCATTCTGTAAAATATCCTTGTTCACATAATCCAGTTATAATATAATCACGTGTACTGACCGTAGGTTCCAAATGCCTACGACCCATATCTTTCCACAACCTTATTGCCTCCTGGGTGTCCCCAACTTCACAAAGTTTTTTAATAAGGGGAGTAAAAGAGGAAGTTGATGGCTCTAAGCCCTGTGTCAGGAGTTCGTTAAATAGTTTTTTAGCCTCAACTAGCTTCCCTCTCTTGCAAAGGCCTTGAATTAGAGAGTTGTATGTGATCAAATCACAGACAATACCCTTCTGAGACATTTCTTCAAACAAGCTCTGAGCTTCATCTGTCTTTCCATGCAAACACAAGCCTGAAATCATTGTGTTGTAGCCAACTGTGGTTTCTTTATAACCTTTATCACACATATCCTTATAGAGCTTCCTTGCCTCATCAAAATTGCCAATCTGACAATACCCATTCATCATTACATTATAGGAGTATTCATTCGGCAGAAATCCCTTTCGAATCATCTCAAACCATAGCTTCCTAGCCTCGCCATGCCATCCCAGCTCACAAAGGCCTTTAATCATTGTAGTGTACATGACCCTGTCTGGGAAATACCCTCTGTCCTTCAGATCATTAAAAATCCGAAAAGACTCAAGGCTCTTTCTTCTCTTCAGGAGTCCATTTATAATTTCCTGATATGTAAATATATCAGGACTACGCTTTTTTGCAATCATTATATGTAGGAGTTCAGATATTCTGGCATACTGCCTCTCCTTACAAAACCCAGATATCAGTGTGTTGAAAACAACACTGTCAGGGCACAACCCATCTTCCAGAACCTGCCGAAGAAGTTCATACCCATTAGAAACTTTGTTATCGTCGCAGTAGGCTTGAATTAGATAGCCGACAGTTTCAACATCAATGTTTGCTATAACATCGGATTCCATCATCTGTTCATACAATGTCCAAACTAGATCAGTCCTCCGAGTCTTCAAACAAGCAGATAGAGATGCATTCCAAGTTGCTACGGATGGGCAAAATTCAACACTTTTTAACTTACCAAACACATTGACTGCCTCCTCAACCATTCCACCATGACTAAGACATCGGATGTAACGTTCCAAAGATGAAGGCTCAGGAGTAAATCCCGTGCAATCAAGTATCGATTTTGCTGCGTTGCAGGCCTTTGCATCCACAAGGGCGTCGAAAAGCGCATTAAAAGAGGATTGGTCGGGCGAGAAACCACAATCAGAACACAGCCAGTTAAAGAAACGCAGGGAGAGAAAAGCATTATTCTGGTGCTTCATGTACGCCTGGAAAAAATGGGCATCAGAGAAATTGAAAGAAGGGTATTCGGAGAGGAGAATGTGCTCCCATCTAGGCTTTTTCCGAGTAATCGTACAAATTTCTTTAGCGATATCTGTGAAGTTCCGGTCATCGCTGGGTAACAGTTCCTGGATTACATTTCTATCAGATTTTTCGCCACCACAATCCCCTTCTTTGGTCTCAGCGGCGAGATTCCGAAATTGACCATTAGGGTTTGAGCGAGCGCGAGCAGAGCTTTGGCGGAAGAAGTTTACGAAAGACGAAGAAGCTCTCACCATTCTGACGGTTTTCGCATATGGGTTTTGTATTTCAGGCTAAAATGATGACTGCAAGAGAAAGGAGTCAAACGGAACTTACATACTCTGGCAAAATGAAGGTTAAAGAAACAGCCGAAGAAAATCCAAATCCGGCTCGAAACTCAGTAGCTGAATGCGATGGCCACACTAGCGAAACGAGGATTGCTGTACCATAAAGCACTTGAGAAGCTATCCAGCCTCTTTACTTAGATGCATCAAGCCAGGAAGGGAAAAAGCTTGACCTGAGTTCCCAAAAATATAAAATAGTATATAAAATTTATGAATAATACAATATAAACTTTAATTTATTAATTTTATTTTATATAAAAATTTAAGAAATTTTAAAATCGAACTAATATAACAAATATTTTTATATGTTATATCTATAATATTGAATCCCACATCTGTATTAACATATATCTAAAAATGCACCACATAATTTTTTGTATTAGTAGTCTTTTTAATTTATCATTAAAGTTACTTAATTTTTAAATTTTAATTTGAATATTATATTTCTTTGATTTACTAATTATGTACTTCAATTTTAAAAAAAAAAAAATTCAATAGCGATATCTTTAATTTTTTTATTAAAACAATTAAAAAGTAATAGGTAATTTCTTTTAAGTTTTAAAAATTATATATTATTGCTTCCTATAAAAAAATTGCTATTGCAACTTTTAAAAAAATAATAACGAAGTTTTGTCGCAGCACCCCTACCCTAACATTTTGACTGCAAAGAAAACTGACGAGCAAACAGAATTTCGAGCTTCCGAGCGATCTTTTCGTCTCCTTCAGTAAATCCTTCCAGTTTCTTATTTTCGCTCTTAACAATTTCCCGCCTTACGTAATCTATTTTTCGTTTTTTTTTCGCAATCCCATTCGGCCTTCTGTTCGAATTCGAGGATCCAACCAAATCTAACTATTTTATACATACTGGAAGGTAATTTTTTATTTGTAAAACCCTAGCTTTGATCAACTCCATTTCTCGTTTTTTTTTCTTTATAGATGTTGTTGCGTTGACTTTGTGTCCTTGATTTTGCTTAAAATCTAAAATTTTTATTAATTTGTTACTTTATTTGATTACTCTTATCTCTTTTTTTATTTGAATTGCAAAAATCTCTTTGTTGTTTTAGTATAGTTTTGTGGTAATGCCCTCCCTGAATCTTATCTGTACCAGTATGGGATGAAAAATGGGTTCTAACGTTCTGTTTTAATTCACTTTTATCCGTCATAACTATTGTGATTTTTTTTCCTCAGGTTCTGCTTTTCATACTTTCATTGTTTCTGCGACAGCAGGAATATCTTATAACTTCATCAAGGTGCCTTTCAGTTGGTAGATGAGATGGAATTTTGATTGACTTAATGAAGGGAGGATACGCAAAAAGAAAAATTTAAGAATATATCACTTTTTTTAGACTCTGCAGGTATTGCTTTAACTTATGTAGTACTTTTTCTCCATTATGCATACCGCAGCTTAGATCTAAATGGAGAACTTGAGAACATGATTGTAGAGGAAAACCTGGTAGGTACTGAACTGGCAATGAATAATGCCAGTGGGGGGGAAGAAATAGAGTTTGCCCGCGAACCATACATTGGGTTAGAATTTGAATCAGCAGATGATGCACTTCAGTTTTACACGTCATATGCAAAGCAAGCTGGATTTAAAGTTCGGATTGGTCAGTTGTATCGATCAAGAACTGATGGCTCAGTTTCTTCTAGAAGGTTCGTGTGCTCAAAGGAGGGATATCAGCTCAGTTCAAGAACAGGTTGTCCAGCATTTATAAGAGTACAAAGACGTGATTCTGGGAAGTGGGTTGTTGATCATTTCCTGAAGGGCCACAATCATGAGCTTGAACCTGAAGGTGAAAGGTACCCTCCTAATTTGCAGCAGAAGGATGCTACAGCTATAAAACCTTTTACTGATGTGTCCCACAGGTCAAGGAAAAAGGTGCTTGAAGAAGCTAAGGATGAGCTCTCTTGTCCCTTTGGCATAATTAATTTCAAGCGTCTGAGAAAAGGAGATGAAGGACAGTCCAAGGTTGAACCATATGTAGGTCAAGAATTCAGTTCAGCTAATGAAGCTTACCAATTTTATCATGCATATGCAGCATGTGTGGGTTTCAGAATTCGTATTGGTCAACTGTTTCGTTCTAAGAATGATGGATTAATCACATCCCGAAGATTTGTGTGCTCAAAAGAGGGATTTCAGCACCCTTCTAGAGTTGGTTGTGGGGCTTATTTGAGAGTTAAGAGACAACCATCTGGAAGGTGGGTAGTGGACCGTCTTCATAAGGATCATAATCATAATCTTGACCCTGAAAAAGAGGGTAGGCAAAAAATTCTACCTTCTTTAAATATTTTGACAGAGGAGGTTAACGCTGGATTGGTAAGTGGTGACATATTTAGGATAGATAACTACCCTGTTCCTAGAGGTTGTAGACAGAATCATATTAAAAATGATTGGTACAGTGTGCTTTTTGAGTATTTCCAATCAAGACAAGCAGAAGATACAGGGTTTTTTCATGCTGTGGAAGTTGATAATGGTAGTTGCTTGAGCTTATTTTGGGCGGATGGTAGATCTAGATATTCATCCAGTCACTTTGGTGATGTCCTTGTTTTGGATACATCATATCGAAAAAGTGTCTATTTGGTACCATTTGCTACTTTGGTTGGCATTAACCATCACAAGCAACCTGTGCTTCTTGGATGTGCTCTAATTGCTGATGAATCTGAAGAGTCTTTCACTTGGTTATTTCAAACATGGCTGAGGGCAATGTCTGGCCGGCAGCCACTGTCAATAATAGCTGATCAAGACATTACAATCCAGAAGGCAATAGCAAAAGTCTTTCCAGGAACCCATCATCGTTTTTCATTGTGGCAAATGAAAGCAAAAGAACAAGAGAATGTGGGTTTGATGGGTAATAAATTTACATATGATTATGAAAGGTGTGTTTACCAAAGTCAGACGGTTGAAGAATTTGACATGACATGGAATGCCTTACTCCACAAATATGGATTGGAGGAAAATACTTGGCTAAAGGAAATGTATGAGAGGCGCGCATCTTGGGTTCCATTATATTTGAGGGGAACTTTTTTTGCTGGCATTCCCATGAATGAAAGTGTTGATTCATTTTTTGGTACACTTTTAAATGCCCAAACACCTCTCATGGAGTTTATTTCACGGTATGAAAGAGGTCTTGAGCGACGCCGTGAGGATGAAAGAAAAGAGGATTTTAATACTTCAAATTTTCAACCCTTTTTGCAAACAAAAGATCCAGTAGAAGAACAGTGTAGAAGGCTTTATACTCTTACCATATTCAAAATATTTCAAAAAGAGCTTCTACAATGCTATAGTTATCTTGGGTTTAAAATTTATGACGAAGGGGGCCTCAGCAGACATTTGGTGCGGAGGTGTGGGAATGATACTGAGAAGCATGTGGTAACCTTTAGTGCATCCAATATTAGTGTAAGCTGTAGCTGTCAGATGTTTGAATATGAAGGTATTCTATGTAGACATGTTTTGAGGGTTCTCCAAATATTGGAATTAAGAGAAGTTCCACCTCGCTACATCTTACACCGCTGGACAAGAAATGCTGAGAATGGTGTTTTTCCTGACATAGAATCATGGAGTAGCTCTCAGGAACTCAGGAATTTAATGCTATGGAGTCTAAGGGAAACTGCATGTAAATACGTAGATGCTGGTGCAACATCTCTTGATAAGTACAAACTTGCCCATGAGATTTTGCAAGAGGGTGGGAAGAAGCTATGTTGGCATAGGTGAATACTTTTATTTTGGACATATTTGTACAATTAAGGTTTGTAGTTTGAACTGTAAACTGTCATGCATAGATTTATTTCATAAAGTTTACACCGAGTAATGCATGATTCGGATTGCTGCTTTTCTCAATTATTGGATGGTACACTGGAGATTGTGCAATGTAGATGGAGTCGGTGATGCCAGTTCTAAGAGTAGGCCTTTATACACTCAAGAATAAGAACTTTGTGCTCGTGGTGAGAACTGCCGTCCATTTCACCATAACTTATGTTTTTCAAACTGCACTCTGCATTCCTATTTCTGGGTTATCCAGCAAAATCTTGTAGGTATCAATCGGCATGTTGCTTTTTGTTTCAATTGGCTGCATTTGTCTATTTCTGATAGATAAATATCAGAAGGGATTTCCATTGAGTAACACCTGCTGTTTGTGGTGGCAACTTAACATAGAAGTCATGATTGAGAAATTCTTGTATAGATGTCAAAAATATATCAATATGAGAGCCACCAAGTAACCGACCAATCTTAACAAGAGAAAACCATCTCAGAATAGTTTTGTAAATTTGAATATTGGTAGTCCTCTTAGAACACATTGGCATCCATCGCCTGACATTCCTAGTTTCAATAATCAAGGGAGTGCCTAACCATGACAAAATAATTGAAAATTTTTAGACGCATTAAATGATGAAAAAGTTTAGGAGACTTGTGGTACACTGTAATTTAAAATCTTATGTTATGTTAGGTATTATGCTATGAGATACTAAGAAGCTATCATGGGAACGACAATTAAAAGCTGTTATAAAAAATAATATAATTAATATTTTGTAAAGGTTAACAAATTTGAAATTTCTTTAATTTTTAAATAGTACGAGATAATACTCAAAGTGACATTTTATGACATCTTGTTATCTTAAAAGACTTTTGTCATTTTATATGTTAGTATACCGAACAGAGATTATCCAAAATGTTAAGGTTGAGATGATGAAATACTAAACACCTTAATTTTTTTTATAAGAAGAGCTTCCCCAGAGTTACTCCAAAAAAGAATATCATGAGTATTTTTTTTTTTTTCCTTAAAGAAGATGTAGTTAGGCAAGCCCACTTTCTTTTTCATCATTGGAACAGAAATAGAGAATCTGGCAATATAATGGACATCCAACATCATAGGTTCCTTTATTGGTAATTAGAGATAATAATAAATATTATTTTTGTCTTACGATAATTTGATGCTTGATATAGATACTGAACTTTCATGATCATAACCTAAAAGGTTTTGGCGTGGGCGAGGGTACAGGGACATAAGTTAAGGCCAAGCAAAAAGCTGGTATATATCCAAGGACAGAGCTGCTGTCTAATCCTTATCATAGCAATTAATTCATACCATGTGGACCATAAATTGCTTGAGATGCTAAGTCTCTTTCATTGTTGGAGACCTACATTAACGCAGACTTGAAAATCCCAGCTTCACAATCATACTTCCATTCCGTGGCAACAAAATTATGGGGTCACAAGTCACTTAATATCAGTTGCTTATGCATGATTGAGTATCGGGTGGTACACTTGACTTTTGTCAATTTTTAAAGAATTTAAATATAAAATTTTATAATATTTTTATGTAATATAAAATAAAAAAGAATGCGAGTTTAAATTTAAGTCATACCTATGAAGGTAATAAAGTGATGTGCAGGTTAATTTTATGCACACTAATTCATCACTTTAATCTGGCCGCCCACCTTAAAACGAGGGATTTTACGACAATTTAGACTGATCTGGGGTTAACTATCATCTACCCAGTGTGTTGGAAAAGAAAAAGTCTTTTTGGGAATGGAAGTTTGGGACAAAATATCAATAGCTACGCTAGCAGGCAACAAACCTTGTTCTGCTTGCAGTGCTGTGCCAGAGGACCAGATGCCCAACCTTCTTGCTTTATACCTCGGCTTTTTGGCTTTGTTAAGTATAATGGCAATTTACTTTGATTTATGCAAAACCTCAGAAGCTGAGCCAACATGCATATTAGGGTAAATGATATAGTGACCAAAGCTAATATTTAAAATTTTCTATTCCATTAACTATCATATTAAGGTAAGAATGTGTCTTTTCTTCAAATTTAGTTCATGGGTTATCTTTTTTACCTGAAAAGTCTTGATTCTACATGCAGAGGAATCAAGGAAGAGTCACAAGCCATATGCTTTTTACTACAATATACGAAAACATTAGATTTCTTTTCAGAGTGGAATGGCTCTTTCTTCCCACAACAGCCAAAAGAATAAAAAGAGTTGAAGCTCTAGATTTCATTCAACATTGCTCCTTCATCAAATAAATGAGCAAAGATAGACCTAACCCACATTATACAAAACTAACTGAGAAGAATTATAAGACATTACAGTTTACAGCCTTTTTTGTTACAAAATGGCCTTCAAGTAAAGATTGAAACTGGTGCCACAGAGCTGTTAGCCTTAACCCGTTACTGGTGAAACCAGAGTCTCAACATAGACCTCTGCATCAAACCAACCTTTCCCACTCTTAATTCTCGGATAGTTAAATGACTGATCTCTTGGGTCATAAAGAACCAAGTCAAACTCAAACATTAAAAGGACTTGACCATTTTCTGAAATGCAAAATGGCACTGAGTAGGAAAAATCTTCAGGGTTAGGCAAATAAGGGATGGTCACCAACTTTGCCCAAGACTCTCTAACTCCATAGTCCTTCATTAGCCACACCACAAACTGGGTTCTTTTGTAATCATAACTCATGCATAGACAGTCCCTTAAAACACCCAAAGAAGGCCTAGAGCTGTCTTCTTTTTCATATTCAGGTGGCAGAACTTCCCTATATGTTTCCTTCCGAAGATCCAAGGAAACAATAACCCACGAAGGACTAGAATTTACAGACCCAGAAAAGCAATTGGCTGGCCAATTGAGAGTGCCACTCACGAATTTCCCAAAATCATGAAAGGGTGTGAAACCATAAGGGAAATCCTGAATCTTTCTCCAAGAATTGGCGGCTAGACTATAAACCTTCACTTTGGTATCACTGAAATAATGTTCTCTGGGATCACAAAACACAGCCACCACTTTGTAATCGTCACCTACACGATCATAGCCAAGCCCAAAAGCAGTATAACACCCAGGCCTCCAATTATTACCCAGAGGTGGAGATTTTTTGGAGACTCTAATCGATGGGTTCCAAAGAAGAACACACTCTCCTTTGATGGCAAAACAGAGCAATCCGTTACAAGAGCCTATGATCCCATCATGACGGTACTTATTCTTCACTGGGTAGCTGAGTTCGTCACAAATGGTTAACGGGTTACCAAACAAAGAGCTCACAGAACAAGATTTGAGATTGAACTCTGCGGTTGTGGCACTCAATATGATCCTATGGTGGGTGAAAATGGCGTTCTGAGTTGACAAGTGTAGGTGCCTTCTCACGAAATAAGGATCAGAAATCAAGGCTTTCCATGACTTGCATACAGACCTGAATTGTAGCAGAGACCTCACAGGAAGCCTTGAGAGGATTTCTTCGATGAGTTCATTAGGAATGAACACAGACAGAGATTGATTCTGACTCTGTTTTTGTTGCTGAATCGAAAAAGTTAAAAGAGGTATGGTACTTGGGTTCTTGTGATTGATGATGAGTCGCTCTTTTTTCAGCGAGGCGTCTGGGGCTATCATTGCAAAGGCAGCGCCTTGGCAGTGGTGGTGGAGGTAATCGCCGTCATCTTCGGACGACATATCAGTGAGAAGGAAGGGGGAGCTTGTGCTTCCTCTGTTTTCTGCAACGTTCTCAATGCGAGAGCTTCATCTTATGAAGATGAATAGATTACTAAGACGGCGCGTCAGTCATGCCACGACAGCATTTTCCTTTTTTTTTTCTTTTTTTCTTTTCTTTGGACAAAACGACATAGATTGTGGCTCTGTAATGCATTAATGTATCAGATGATAAGAAAAGTGTAGTGTTTAGAAAAATACGACGAAGTATTGGTTGTGTAAAAACAAAGACAAAATGAAAGGATACTACAGAAATATAAACAAAATCATCATTTTTAAAGTTCTTGTCGATGAAGTAAGGAATCAAATATCAAAGGTAGGCTACGTTATACTGATGTAGAAAAAGAACACCTTTAAGGTAAACTCCAAAACATGGTGACAAAATATTTCCATGACTTACAAATGCACCTTATCAAATCTGACAAGCAGCCTTGAGTTGAGTGCCTTTCTTCCTCATCTCTTGCATTGCTGTGCTTTTCAGTTCTCCCAGTTGCTACAGTTGAGATATGCAGGGTAAAACTGATAGGGATCAGGTTTTGGATTTAACTTTTATTAATTTTTGAATAAGCTTTTTATAAAAATTATTAAAATTTGATTCACAATTAAATTTAACCAAGTTATAATTTAAAATGTTGTGTTCAGTGTAAATATACATGTAAACAGGATTTGTTTTAAATTAACCAAGTAATAATAGTGTACTTGGGAGCATTTGTTTACTTGTTTTTAAAATTACTGGTTGATCAATTGCAATGTTTCTCAGTGCTCTTATTCCTTATTTATATTGGCATCAAATGGTAATTTCAAGTCATCATTGACTGTTTGAAACCAGCATATGATCATTTTTGTTAGTCAAATGTGCTCACAACTCCACCTTCAAAAAGATTTTTAATGTCTAAAAACATCATCACTTGTGCCTAAAAGAGTTTTGAATGGGGACACTCTCAAGAAAAAATATATTTTTTAATTATTAAAAAAATTTTATTAAAAACTGCCCACAAAATTTTTTCTTCTCATAATTTGCCACGAACAATAAGGCAGGATTTTTCCCTTAGAAAACACAAAAAGAATTATATTATATGGCATCTGTTATTTCCTCATTTTGCTTCTCTATCTTTCTTTTGGCTAAGGGGGGAATGAATCATTGAACATAACAATAGATACAAGTTCTTTCAGTTTATATTAAATTTTTTGTATGCAAGATATATGCATCTTCAACATAACTGGGAGCATCTTGAAACAAGGAAACATTAAAACTAACCAGGACTACCACCAAAGCATCTGAAAAACCAAATCAACTGTAAACATAATCATAAGATACAAGGAGATAACAAAGAGAGAAGTTGTGAACAATAGCACCCTGTATCATCCATACACCAACATAGTATATTGCTGTAACCTTGATCAAACCTCACATAGCTGGTTGCTACCATCTTCAAATGAATGGGAATACCATGACATAGTAGCCTTCATGTGTTCTTTTCACAAAAAAGACTGTTATTATATATAAGTTTAGCTACAATGCTTTTTCTTCTTGGGAGTAAATGTTAATGGTTAGGAAAGAAATCAGTTTGTCCAGGACGGAATTCTGCCACCTTTTTGTGATCTAACGTACATAAAAATGAAAATTGGAAAATAGGAACCATGACCTGAATCATTTTTGAGACACAGCAAAACAAGTTCTCAAGAATTAAATTCCATCCATTATTAATAAACAATAAACCAAGAACTCAACCATAATGAGCTTCATTAAGTACCGTACTACTATTTATTTTTCTTTGGTGATCGATTTTACCTATGTCGTACTTGTAAAGTAAAAGATTTGAAACAAACAAGCAAAATAAAGCGATACACCATTTGTGCAGCAGCTAGCAGATTCTTTTAAGGAACTTCCATACGAGTGAGTTGACATAGCATCTAAATCCTTATTCTAATATCAGAAGACAACAACACTGATAACCATATTATGAAATACGTTATTGTGAACTATGCAAATACTAAATAATAGTACAAGCACAAGGACACAATTAACTCTATTACTCAATTAATGGAGAATATCCCCATCTTTTAACGGTTGAAACCAACATAATTTTTCAAGTTGAAGATTCCATCAAGGCATAAACTATCAATTGATATTGATCCATGAACTCAACAATATTCAGCTTAACTAAGTACTATACTAATCAGTTGAGTTAATGTCGTACAAGAAATGAAATACGAAAGACCAGAAAGAAACTTAATACACATAATATAAATGAAACCATAAAATGAGCAGTTAGCCAGTTAATGAATCCTCCAAGAAGCTCGTGTACCAATGACTTTGGCATAGCATCTAAATCCTAATTTTAAAAGCCGGGTGAAATCAGGCTCTCAACATAGACCTCTGAATCAAGACAACCATAAGTGTTTTGAATCTCAGGAAGCATTAATGCGGTATTTCTCGAGTTATAAAGGTATAAGTCTGACTCGTACTGCAACAGTATTTCACCATTCTCAGAGATACCATGTTCCTTTGTATACAGAAGAACCGGAGGATATTCCAAGAAAGGAATGCTCAACAATTTAGTCCAAGACTCTTTAACTCCAAAATCCTTCATAAGCCACACATCTGTTTGCGTGCCATTGTGAGAAAGGATACACAAGCAGTCTCTTAATACCCCCAAGGTCAACATAAATAAATCTCCTTCATGATCGGGCTGTGATAGTTCTACATATGACTCCTTCCCTAAATCAAGAGAAATAAGAAACGCTGAAGTACGTGAAGCACTAAATGCCACCCAATTAAGAGTTCCACCCACAAATTTTCCCATTTCTGCGAATGGGACGCAAGAAGGAAACTCCTGAATCCTTCTCCAAGAATTGGCACCCAGAGTATAAACCTTGACTTCAGTTTTATATACTCTTCTACCATCATTACCATAACAAAAAACTGCTACCACCTTATAATTATCAATTAAATGATCATAACCAAACCCATATACCGTATAACTCCCCTCCTGTCGTTGATTACTCAAATATGGCGATTTCTTAGAGACTCTGATAGATGGGTTCCATAAAAGTACATAACTTTGATTGATAGCGAAACAGAGCAAGCCGTCACAAGAGCCCACCATCAAATCATATCGTTTTCGATTCTTCAAAGGGTATTTCAGCTTGATAGCACTAGTGGGGAGGCTATTACATATGGGGTCAACAGAGCAAGACCTGACAGTGAACGTAGGTTTGGTGAAGCAGAACATGATCCTACGGTGGGTGAATTTGGTGTCCATGGTTGACATACGAAGGTGCTTCTTCGCGAACTGGGGATCGGAGATTAAGGACTTCCAAGACTTGCATACGCACCTGAGTTGCAGAAGGAAGTTCACGGGGAGCCTCGAGAGGATTTCCACAATGAGTTCGTGAGGAAGGATCGGCAATGGATGCGAACCTTCCGGTGAGATGTGAACATCATCGCTACCATTATCCATATGTTGCTGCGAGGATGAGGAAAGAGAAGGTAGTGATGAATGAGAGAGTCGGTACTTCTTGGGAGTGGTTTTTTCTTCAGAGAAAGCCTGAGAAAAAGCAGGATAGTGATTGGAGCAATTGTATTTACTGTGAAGTTGGGGTGATTCTGCGTGATTTTGTCTGTTTCTGACATTTTCCATCTTCACGCTACCGTTGAAGGCTCATACGTTTCTCTCATTCAGAGGATAGATAGACGGGGAATCTCAAAAACTGAATATTTCAAAAAAAAGAAAAAAAAAATATACCGTGTTATAAATAATGAGAACAAAATTGTCGTCTAAGCGTATCCTTCCCCTGACCTCAATATGCCATCCTCTGCTTTCTTTTTCTTTGAATCAGGCATTGGGACCTTCTTGTATCACTTTAAAAAAAGTATAAATTATTCAGAATTAGAGTTGTTAAAATTAGAGCTCTCTAGCTCAATATGGAGTTAAGTTTTAATTTTAGTAGCTTATATTTTAATAAGATTTTTCAGTCCAATTTTAGAATTTTTTAGGGCTAGACTAAGTTCAGGGTAAGGCCAACCTGCTTTTTTAAAAAAAAAAAAAAAAACTTGAATTGTAAAAGAAATATTACTAATAGGAAATAAATGCTATAATAAAAAAAAATCTCCAAGAGTTGATTTTAATATTGTTGATATAGAATTAAACTTGTTTTGTTATATAGTATTGTAATTTTATAGTGTTATTAGAACGTGAACTCATCAGTCATGATTGATAATTTGACGCGTTACTTTTATTGATTAGTGTTATTTTTTTAATGATAGTTACAGTTTAATTTCAATCAGTTTTCAATTTTTTGTATTAATATCTATGCCTTAATACAAAAAAAAAAAATAGTTTTGTTAAAGGGTACTAAGCTTTTCAAAATATAAATAAATAAATAGTTTCTTGTTATTTATACTAACATAATACAAGTGGCTCTGGCCGTAAAATATAATTTTAATTCAAATTATAAATAAATAATAAAGTTATTTGAACTTTTTTAACTTTCTATTATCTCTTTTAATTATTTGAAATATAGTTCTTATTATCTCTTCTCAATATTATAAAAAATATATAAATTTTAATAATTTACAAATTAGAATTGATATGCACAAAGTTGTAAATATTGTTAACAACTTCTAAAAGTTAAATAGGAATTTGGATGCAGACTAAATATTCCAAAAACATGAAAAAGGTTCTTCTACTTTTGAGTCACTTACTTAGAAGAGGAAAAATGCATTTTAGAAGAAATTCTCAATAACCAAAAAGAGTTTATGATTTTATATTTGTAATGAAGAACCACGTTGTTCTTAAAAATGAAATAGCCCTAAAAGGATAATAAACCGTTTTGTCAATAACTTAAACTAGGAATCTTAACAAGGTATTCATAGCATTCCATAAATTAACTAGCATAGGCAATGCGCCGATTGAAAAAGTGTATTAATATTCAAATAAAAATTTTGAAACATAAGTATTTGATACTGACATAAAACCTAGTTTATAAATATAAGAGGTAGAAATTTCTAAAGGATGGATGGTACCCCAAGCTTCTCTGAAACAGATAGATGAACCCTTGAAAATACGGCCTCTGGTACTAATCTATATTTTAAAGATAAAAAGACTCCAAGACACAGTAATACTCCAACTTTAAGATCATTCATAAAATCACCATTTACTAAGGAAGTAAGCTCTGACCAGTATCAAAGGGACGACCTCACGACATAACATCAAAGATGGCTGGTTAGAATCTCATGGTATAGACAATACTAGGTACTCATCCGACACATCTCACAGTAGCCACCGACAAGGAACTCACAACCATATGGTGGCAGACAAAATACACATAGCAGTAACATGCAAAAGAAACTTGAAGTTAACAACCTTATTGCACATTGTCACCAGATCTACGATATGGCATGTATCTATGATCCTTTGCAGCATTCCTCTTCCTCCTTTTCTCAATAAATGCATCAAGTTTGCCAGAAGACTGGTAATGGAGTGTAAATATATAGTTAGTGATATCTTTAAATGACACGATAAAATGGGGGCTGTTTGAAGACACCAAGGTTGTTGGGGCAATACAGACACACAGACATTATCTTCAGGCAGATGCATACCTTGAGATCCTTATATTTTTTAATAAGCCTTTGCTGCCGGATTTCAGCTGCAAGTAACAAGAACAAGTCAGCATTTATAGTTAATGTTTCATAATATTCGCCATTTATTCTATTGATATGCTTCTAAGTTCATTTGTTAGGCACCACTTGAAACCATCTATAAATATAGGATTGCCAATGATCCTAATGACAATGAAAAAAGAACCAATTTGCTTTAGAGTCATACAACATATACAATGGGTTGATATCCAAAGGTATTACACAACTATTGCAGATTTAAATCATCATGTTTATCAACAGATCACCACTACTACCATTTTTGACACCTTATGGACTTAACTACATCAATTATTTCAATCAACAACACTGATCCCCTGACGATCACCATTTCTGCCAAAGCAGTATATGATACTACTTACATGTAAGTACAAATGCCATTGTGGTACAGGAAATAAAAAGGTAATAAGGATTACTCAATATCACAAATTATTTAATGGCAATAGATTAGCCGTCTATCTAACAAAGCAGCATCAGCTCCATGAATTAAATATGTACTTTTATCTTTTCGGTTCCCAGGGACCATGGCTTCTCTTATAACAAAGCTGAGAAAAAAAATATAAGAAGAAATAGCATTTCAAACATCTGGAGAGTGAGGGTGGAAGCATTACATTTCTTGAGATAAAACGGACGTTTGCCCTGCTTTGCTGCTTCTCTCTCTTTTTTCTTGTGCTTAGTCAATATCTCTGCATCGACACCCTTGGCTGAATCAGACTTCAAGTGTTTATCCTGAAAAGACATGTAAATTTGATCAAGTGCATATGTGTCACATTTCTGTAGAGGGAAGACAAACTACTAAATTGGTGAAAAACATAACGGAATAAATGATTGGAATTTGACATAAAATCTACTTCCGATAGACAAGTACTTACAATCCAGGTTATGCGTTCTTTTATTTCATTGATCATACTTGGATCTTTGTATTTTTTCAATTCCTTCAGCAAAGCCTGTTATGCCCGGCAAGATATTACAGGAGAAATTAACGAAGTCACAGATTAAACTAAAGACAAAACTCTTTACATTCAGGAAGACTACCTCTTTTTCAGCAGGAAGGTTGTCTGCAAATAAAAAATCATATCGCTTCCTAAACCTGTAAGTCCAAAAATACACATTACTTTGTGCGACACACATCCCATTATAAAAAACAAGAGAGGTTTCCACCTAAAGTTAATACCAGCCTTGATTAAAATAAAATAGCCACACCAAAAATATTTGCATTAAACAGTAACTAACAAGTTTCGTCCAGCAAGGCCAATAAGCAAATGCTCCAAGACACATGCTTGAATTTAGGCGTCAAATCAAATATAGAAAGATCTAGAGCAGCTTATGAATTGGAGATATGTACTTTCAAAAATCAAAAGCAGTTTTATGTCATGCACTGAAAATACATACCAGCTAGCTATTCTCGTCAACATTAACTAAAAGCTTCTAATATACAGTAGAGACACAATAAACTTTGATTTAGCATCCAAAGAGATGATGTTTGCCAATGTTAATGCATTCTAGATTCTACGGCTTATATATATGGATCTCATCCTAAAATTCAGTCTGGGATCCATCTTGCAATAGAAACTCCTGGCACACCTCTATCCAAACCACACTTAGCATCTCACACACACACAAGCCCAGATGTAGAGAAAACAGACAAACAAACAAGAGACAAATAAACAGCACACAGAAGAGACCCAAACCTGCCCAACAACACTTATTACCATTAAGCTGACAGAAAACTCAACAACTGACACCTCATTAACTGGTTTAGAAATCAAAAGCCTTTCCTAACTCCAAAGGAGACAGCTGCTCTAGACAATCATAAAGCAAATTCAAAGGGCATCACTTCCTCCATGTGCTTGCATTTCCAATTTGTTCATGCCATAACAATGCCTTAAAGTTATAGCACTTTATCCATCCAATTAAAAATACGTAATATTAACACTTATTTCATGTATAAGCTAACACATAAACGTTCCCATCAAAAGGAAGCATTTCAATATATGATTTCTTTGATTTAAGAAGAAATAAATTAGATTATAGAAGGTAGAGAAGTACAAAGGCAGATGATAAGATATACTTCTATAAGAAAAATTAAACATTAAAACAGGAATAACCGGAAAGAAACATCAACTAAGTAAGGCTCCTCTACAGAAACGATTAGCAGAATACCATAAAGAAGACCCCCAAAAAATTGTCCCATAAAACAATGTAGGTATGGAGAAGGTTTATTCCTATAAAATCTGCCATTTATTTCCAACCATAAAGAACAAATAATGGTATTCCTTGCACATCATCAGAGAGCCTTGATTTCTTACTCTTCCCAAAACATCTAAAATGAAAAATAATATCAGAACTACAAAAACTACGTGGACAGATCCAATATTCTACAAAAATACCAAAAAGCCAGTTTCACAGATATGATCTGTTTCTCCTCTTGTCAATAAATGATTTCATAAAGTCATATTGCCACACTGTCTCACCTATTACAATACATAAATAATTATACAAGCCAAAGTCAAAGGTATATAGCCATATATTCTGGTTGGCACTGTTTTCAATGCACAACGAATAAGCCAGAACTATAGCTTCGAGTAGACTTGAAGGCCTCACAGAAAACCATGGCATATATATAACAGCCATAGATATAAGGCTAAAGGAGATCTGCTGCCAATGCAAGGAAGGTGTGCAACTTATATAAATCTGAGAGGTAACACGAAGCATCCAATATGAGTAATTTTCAATTACAACAAATATGTAATCTTCAAAACAATATTGAAAAGCCAGAAGAAACAACAAGAATATTAAAGTTGTGGCATATATACATCATGACACTAATCCCAAGTAAATAGACAGAGAATATCAACACTAAAATGAAAATCATTATCAGGAAAAATGTATGACATAGAACTTCTATAAGGAATAAAATTTTCCTCATATTAAGCAAAAATCTTATGTGAAAATTTACAATGTTCACTTCAGTTCACTGCTTTCACTGTTCTCACTATTTTGACTCCTTAAAATAAAGGATAGTTATATTTTTGTCCAAATTAAAAAGAATAAAAAAAATAGTGGTACTTAGCTAGACATCAGCACCGGATTCAAGATAACTTTCACACTTTTATGTAATGGTTTAAATTTTTCCATGACAAATGCAATTAAAATTACAGCATTAATCAACACAATTTTACTTGACAGAAAAAAAGGGAAAAACATGATAGCACATGTCCAAAGATGAACTTACCCATCGGTGTCGAGTCTGCCACACAGAGATTCAAATCGGGGATCTCGTACAACCTGAACACAATTGAAGGGATACATAATACAATAAGAAGCTCGTGATATATAGAATGGAAAGACCATATTCAATACATTTTCCATATCATATTGTACAACCCTATATTTGAAGACCTCTAGGTATTTGCATATCAAAAGACACAAATGCTGGCAAACCAAGAAGTTTAATGGGATGTGAGCCAGTGTTAGCGAGTAAAGGAAATAATAAACAGGCTGCAATACTCCTGCTCTACATGAGCCTGCAAATAATTGTTGCAGGTAGCGCTAAGAGATTCTAGAAACCCTTATTAGATATTGAATGAATGACAATTCAGTGCGTCCATGAAAAGCAATAATATTTAGTAGAAGACTAGAAGTAGAGAAGAGAGAACAGTAAAAAGACAATTATTTGCGCCACTTGGATCAATAAGCAAACTCACATTCTTAGGAGCTTGAACGACCTCTCTAAAAATAGGAACTGGCTTCTTGCTACTAACCTCCATTGGCCTTGGGAAACAAAGAAATTAGTTACTTCGAAGTGTTTCCTATTAAAAAAAAAAATTTACTCCGTTACTCTGTCGCTGTACCTATTCTTGTTAGCTCTCCTTGACTTCTTCTCCTCATTGGGCTTTTGGAAAAATGTATGTGCCCCATTTGAGCGCGCTTTCTGCAACTCCTCAAATGTTACATCAGCCAGCTCTTGCTCTATCTCCTCCTCCTATATCATTAAAACAATGAATTTTCAATATTGAAATTGTTTTGACAGAAATGTTCGTAATTACAAAAAACTTTGAAGTTACCCACATCTTCTGAGGAACTAGAAGAATATTGGTCTGTTTCGCTCTCCTCAAATTGGGTTTTGCTGGAATCAGGAATTTTGCTGCTGTGTTTCTTCATGTCAACCACTGACAAATATTTCCCAAAAATTGGATATTACTGTAATGGAAAAATTAAGTTGGACAGAAAAAGAATTGATTCCATGTGCGAAACTAATACGAAAATAAGTAAATTTATCATCCAGCATTATCTTCGGCCAAGGAAGGAACAAAATATCGTACCGTTTAGCACGATATGGTCGACAATCTTCTACTTCGCAAGTAATCGAAACGAAACAATGGAGGAATTGCTATATTTTACTTTTACAGTAAATTTAGATTCAGCCAAAGCATCACACTATTTGGACCTCCTATAGTCACAGGTATGGCAGTGAGTAGGAACAAATTAAGGCAAACTCTAACACTCAAACCCTAACAAGATGAGAGGATGAAGACGAAGCTGCATTTTATACTCTTCTAAACGCACCGTTGTGCTTGTTTGTTACGTTTTTTTTGGCTTTCATGACATATAATCCAATAGTCATATTTTCAAATAAAGTTATTCTTAATTTGATGATTTTGATCAAATGCATTTTTAAATAACATTTATAAATTTATGATATTTAGTTCATTCTGCGTCACTTTTGCTTCGAACATTTGAGTATTCAATTTTATGCAACAGAGGCAGGAAAGAAATAATTATTTTTACGTACTAAACATGTTCTAAAAAAAACTAAACTAAACTTTTTATTGTAAGTTTTGAATTGTTTTTTATTTTAATCTAATTGATATTAAATTTAAATTATTAATTTTAGAGATCACTCTCGTAATATTAAGTTAATTAAATTAAAAATTTATCTTTTTTTTTTATACTTTTATATAATACCAAATATGAAATTGGACCTAACTAAAGCTATCTTCTGCTTTCATGTTATAGTATAAACATATTTCGCCTCAACTTATTTAGTTTACAATTTTGTTACGTATTTGTTTTTGCTTCTCTCTCTTTATTAGTTGTTATGATTTTTTAAATTCTTACAACAAATATTTAATTTACAAAACATTTACCCGAGTAAATGTTTATATTTTTATTTTTACATTTAAACTCACTATTACTTAAAAAACGTTATCTCACTTTATAAGAAAAAAAGTATAATTACTTTTTTGGTTCTTCCAAATTTAGCCTAATTTTCTATTTTATTTTTTCTTAACTGTTTTTCAAAAAAATTATATGTTATCCTTCGTCTTCACACTGTGAACCTCCGATTACTCATATATATATATATATATATATATATATATATATTTAAAAAAGAAGACTGAAATATGTTTTTATTAATATTTTTATTACATTAATTTTTTATTAAAAATTATAAATTCATTTTTTTTAAAAAAAAAGTTCTTTCCTCTCGACTAAAATTTTTGTTATACGGTCTTCTCTTTATTATAAAAATTAAATTATTTTGTCCTCTCTTAATTAATATTTTTATTATATGACTTTCTTTTTTATTATAAAAATATACATACATTTTTAAAAAAAAATAAAAGTAAAATAATATATTTTTTCTCTAAATTAATGTTTTTATTGTACTACATTCTCTTTTATTAAAAAAATATATACAAATATATTTTAAAAGTAAAAATAAAAATAAAATATTTTCTTCTCCTTTAATAAATGTCCTTATACATATTTTCTTATTTTATTATAAAAATGTACATGAATGAACATAAATATTTTAAAAAAATTATGAAAAATAATAATAAATAAATAAATAAAATATCATTATCTCAAATTTATTTATTTTTTTCTCAATTTTCAACTAAACTTTTAAGTCAATATAATTGATATTTTAATAATTCAACTCACTTTACAATTATTTTGAGAATAACCAAATATACTATTTTATTTTGTTTCTTTCTCATAAAATATTTTTAAGACCTTTGAATTAAGTTATAATATATATATATATATATATATATATATATATATATATATATATATATATATATATATATATATATATATATATATATATATATATATATATATTACTTTAGGAGATATTTGTATATATATTTTTGAGAAAGATAATCTCATATCCCCTGTTTATTGTTTTTATTACAAAGCTATGTTTTCTAATTTTAAAATATATATACAACTCTTTTGAAATTAAAAGATGCGTTACAATAAAATCTATTTAAATATTCAATTAATTATCTTATTATCTCACTATTTGCTTATATATTTTTTTATCAAAATATTCTCATATAATGTTATAGATTACAAAAAAAGATAAGTAAAAAATTTCTCTTAAAAATTTTCATTATATCTTTTCATACATTCAAAATTCTTAAAATCCTTAACTACGATTATTAATAGTATTTTCACATAACTACACTCTTTAAATATATACATATAATTTTTATAAAATAGTTTAACTAATATAATAAACACTTTATTTTAAAAAAAATATTTCAATTACTTATAATGCAGCCAAACAATAATTTAAATATTTTTAGTGTTTATACTTTTTTCTAAATAAATATATTATTTAATATTTATTAAAAATAGTGTTTATTCCGTTAAATTATTAAAAATAATTGAAATATATTCATAAACAACTAAATAATATTATTATTTTCGATAAAAATTAAAAACAAAAAGTAAAACCACTATTTAACGTCACTTTACATTTTTTTTTAAGAATGGAAATAAATAAAAACATAATAAGATAATATTATAGGAGGATATTTTGGAAAAAATATATAAAAAAAACAATGAGATAAGAGAATTATTAACAAAATATTTTAAATAAATTTAGTTATGAGGCATATTTTGATTTCAAGATATATCTATGTATATTTTGAATATAGACATGAGAACTATGCAATAAAAGTAATATAGAGAATATTAGAGAATATGTTTCTTTATTTTTTTTTAAATAAAAATAATATAGTAAGCACATTAATCAAATAAAGAGAGTGTTTTTTGTTTTTTGTTTTTAATTTTAAAAGAAGTTTATGTATATTTTTAAAATAGATTGAAAAAAATCATGTAATAAATATATTAATTAAGAGATAAAAAAATAATTTTTTTTAAAAGTGCGTTTGGTACAATAAAAATGAGAGATTTTAATAAATAAAATAAAAAAATTTTATTTAATTTAATTTAATAAAAAATAAAAAATAAAATAATATGATTATTATATTTTTTTAATTTTAATTTTATAAAATTATTTTATTTTCAATGAAAGACAAAGATGCTGTGCATATAATAAGTTTATTTGTATATTTATAAATCAACTCTCAACACCCTTAGCATGACCATGCTAATCTCACTCTCAGTCAAAAATTCAAACGACCAAATTGGCATTTACTATCAAAAGCTGTACGTCTATGTCTCCTACAGGGACCAATAGATCTCAGTTGCTACCTCGCTACCTCCCATCTACTAAGGCCACCATGATATCACTGTGTGGTTGCCCTTCTTAAGTGTATTTTTGTCACAATCTTTCCCTCTCCTCTAAATTACTCTATTTTTAGAGGAAAGAAAATTTTAAGATTCTATTTTTCCTTTTCTTTCCTCTAAAGTTTTTACCAACAACGGTTGACACAAGTGGTAGGTGTTTGATATCTCTTAAACAAGGTCTCGGATTCGAACCTTGTGGATGGAGCAAACTGTTGCTGAAAAAGCGATAATCCTTGTATGAAACTTCGATAGCTCAAACAGAATTGGCTCCAGTAAAATATACACGTAGAAAATCCAAAAAAAAAAAAAAAAATTCTCTCTTTCCCTCCAAACCAAACAGCTTAAGAAATATATTATAACTCAACTTAAATATTTTAAATGCTTTTCATAAAATAAAAATTAATAACAAATAAATAAATAAAATATTACTATCTCAACAAAAAAATTTCAATTTTCAACAAAGTTTTTAAATTAAAAAAAATTAATATTTTGATAAGTCAAAGTACTTTATAATTATTTTAAGAAGGAATAATCAATATTAAATGACAATGAATTAAAAAAATTTACAAAAGTATTATTTTATTTTTTATTTATCTTTTATAAAGAATTTTTAAAATATTTAAATTAACTTGTAACATAATTTTTATTTTTAAAAAAATTGTGTATATATTTTTTATAATAAAAGAGAGAATTGTGTAATACATACATTAATAAGATAATTCTATATTATATATTTTTAATTTTAAGAGAGATTTGTATAGATATTTAAAATAAAAAAAATTATATAATAAATACATTAATAAAAAGAAAAAGAACTAAGTTATAAGTACCTTTGCAAATAAGTTCTAAATGGAAGCCGAAACTGTTTAGTTAATGAAGTTAACAGTGTTAGATTAAGATTTGAAGGATAATATTGAATATTTCAACCCAAAAAAAAGGCAGTGAAAAATTTGGAAACAAATTTGAGGATCAAGCTAATCTTCGAAAACGAAAAAATTATTTTTGTTTTCGAGACATGAAACCCAAATAACATCATCTCTTTAGGCCGAACCAAATAATTACTAACTTAATTAGTTTGCTTCTAGTAACGCAACCGAACCAATTGGCATAAAATTATATGTGATGACTAATCATCTACCAAAAAATAAAACCAAACCATTTGATTTTCATCTAAAAATACAGTTCCATTTTTTAAGGATTTGGTTTAATCTAGTGTGATTTGTTTATATCACTTTTAAACACTCCTAATTAGCGACAAACACAAAACATCCTACATAGTTTGGACAACAAAAAGAAGAAAATGATTGAAGATGTATAAGCCTCCAGTACAGCAAAGTAAACTGGATTTTACTGAAAGTTCAGCTTCCATATAAGCGTTCTATGTAAATGCATTCGAGTTAAAGTGAGTTCATCTGAAACAGATATAATCAGTAGGTGAATCTGAATGACAAAATAATGTCATCCCCACAATAGGCAAAAGAGAAGAACTAAACATTTCTTCCTATAAGAAGAGTCCACATAAACTTCCAAATTAAACTTCAATTTAGCTGGTGTCCCAATAATATATCACTAGAACTTGTATAAGACATGAAAAAGAGAGTTTATTTACATTGTTAAGTTACAAGGAAAGAATTATACCCTTAGTAAGCTATATAACCCGGATGACGAGGAGAGTTTTTGTGACATTAGATTAAAGCACTCATGATCCTGAACTCCCACCGTTTGCTCATGATTTGACAGCTTCATCATCATCTTCAATATCCCAACTGAGGTCCTCCTCTTGCTCTGCCGCACTCAATCTCTTTCGCAAATCAATTTTACTTGTGATTCCAACAGCATCCCCTTTATTCTCATCGTTGCTTCCAATATCTTCGATCTCATCCCAACCAAGGTCTTCTTCCTCAGGAATTGATGGCTGGCTTGAAACAACTGAAATATCACTATCTTTGCAAGATTCACTATTATCTGTCTTAGCTTCTGACGCCGCTTGGTCATGATATTTAACATCCAACTTATCCCCAATTTCACTTACAGTTTCAGGAGCATTTGATGCCACATTCTCATGATACTTAAACTGGGACTTATCCCCACCATCAGTTTCAGATTCAGAAGCAATACCCTTCGCACCATTGTCTATCTCCAAACCCTTCTTAGTTTCAACACTCTTAATAGTACCACCATCTGAGGCTACTTCAGCAGAAATTTCCTCCTTTAACTCTGTAACCCCGCTGGAATCACCTTTTGGTTCATACCCATCATCATCATCATCAAAATCCCAACTCAAATCCTCCTCTTCATCCCCAGAAATTGCACGCTTCACAAGCCTAGCTCTGGCATCCTCTGCTTGCTTTAGTCTGTGCAGCCTATAAAAATACCTGCTCCAGAAGCTTTCATAGTCAGTCCTACTGGGAACAACCTTGCCATAAATCTCCTCAATCACCCCATTCTCTTTAATCAGGTCCTCAATCTCCTGCCCCTTCTGATCCAACTCAAACCCTGATTTCCACTCATCGTAATTTTCCAAATCTTCCGGTTCCTCCAAATAGGTGTTAACATCACTCTGAAGAGCACGCACGAGCGCATCAAACCTACTATACCGCTTCACATCCGAACTCTGACTACTACTACTCAATCGTTGATTACCAATAATGTTGTTACTATTATCGTTGTAATCAGAAGGATCGGAATCAGAATCAGCGGCCAAGAGAGAATCCTTACCGTGAGTGATAATCTGGGCCGTCGACTTCCAAACGGAGCTGCCGATATCGTCTATGGCTTGGCCAACCGACTCAAGCGACTCCTGAGCCACCGACGCGCCAACATCGAGGGAAGCAGGGAGGTCCTTGACGGCGCGTGAAGCAGCTTCTCGAATAATCGCCGTCTCTTTCTTCAACCCAGAACTGAATTCCTCAAGATCGCGGCGGTAGTTACCGATGACGGACTCAGATTTGGAAGCGATGGTCTGGATCAGACCTCCAAAGTTCCAAGCGCTGTTAGAGTTGGAACTAGTCTGAATCGGAGCGGGACTCAGATCGGATTCTTCCTGGTCGTGTTCTCTGGATCCATGTGAATCAGAGGAGGGTGGCGGTGGGTCGTCGGAAAACACGGCCTTGAAGAAATCCATTGAGAATAGAAGGAGGCGTGCCTTTGCCGATGCCGATGCCGATGCCAATGCCGGTGATGTATATTTAGGTTGGAGTGTTGAAACTTGCCCGGTTTATGCATTGTTGTACATGTCAGTGATTAGTTAGATACCGGAGCTAGATTTTTTTTTATTTTTAATTTTTTTTTCCTTATTTTAAAAGGATATATAAATTATAAAGCTCAATTTCAATAAATTATATATGAGAAACTTTCTCAAATTTGTTCCCTCGAAAAATATATGTACTCAAAACAATTTGTTAATGAAATATCTCACTCACAAAGTTTTTCTATTATTTAACATTTTAGAATTTTTTGTTTTCATCATGCGAAGTCTGTTTTATTAATCTAAATAAAAATTTTAATAATGAAAAAAGAAAAAAGACAACGTGATTTTTTTTTTTTTTTTTGCTATACAAAAATAATAATATTCATGACTTAAAAGGACGATTGTGGTAGGAAACATTCGATGGACATGAGTGATAACAACGGTAGTGGGGTGGTGTGGAAGTCACGTTTGAAAAATTTTAATTTTTTTTAAATTAACATAAATTTAAAATATATTTAATAAATTAAATAAATTAATTTATACTTTTTTTAATTAAATTAAAAATATTTAATAAATAAATTTATTTAAATAATTTAATTTAGTTAAAATTTTATAAATTATATATTATTTTAAATAATGTATAATTTATAAATTTTTAATTAATTTATAAATTATTTTTATTTAATATGGGAGAAAAATAATATTGTAAGAAGCTGAAATGAGTTAGATTATTGACATGATTGTCTTGAAATAAATTTGAACCAATAACTATACAAGACTTAGGGTATGTTTGGTTTATCTGTTTTCAATTTTTATTTTTACTGAAAACAGACATGAAAACGTGTTTGTTACTGTTTTCGTTTTCAAGAAATATTTTTTGAATTTTTAAAAATTTTGAAAACATCAAAAAGACGTTTTCAGAATTTTTAATTTTGTAGTACATTGTAATGATGAAATTTTCACAATTATTTTAAATTATATACATAATATTTTATTATTTATATAATTATAAAGTAGTAAAAATAAAAATATAACAATATAACTAAAAATAGTAAAAATAAAAATATAAACCAAACGTATTTTTAAAAATATGAAAACTGTTTTCAAAAAATAAAAACATAAAATATTTTCACAAATCAAACGCACCTTAATTTTTTTAAATTATTGAAAGAGTGTAACCTCTACTCATGGTTGAGTTGACCTTAGTATAAGAAATCAAACCGAATTGCAATGCTGAATATCTCCTGAGAAACTTACTTTGACAGATTTAGAAGGTAAGAAATGATAGAATATTTAAAACAAATTCGTAGAATTCAAAACGAGTTGTGAGTAATGTAACAAAGAATACAACTATTGTGTTCTTTCTGATATTAGCTCTTGATACTGTCGTTTTATTTGAATTGTTTGCTTAGATTTGACAATTCTTGTTTTCGTTTTAGTTTTTTTTTTTTTTTGTGTGGTAAAACCTGGTTGTATCCTTCGTTTTAGCGATTTGTCATTTTAAGATTCAACTGATATAAATTGACCAAAAATAACAGCTACTGTTGTGACTTTTACATACAAAGATTCAACTTAAAAAGATCGAGCACTAGAACTCCCAAAGGAAATGCTATAAACCATCATTACAAGGGTGAGAAAGATTTTTGAAATGTAAATGAAATTGATGAGAGGGTTTTTGACTCATCATCAGCAACAGAAGTCTTTCAAGCTTAGAGGTGGTGGTGCTTCATTTTCTTTTTCTTTTTTTCAAATAATAGACAATCTTCTCCATTCATACTATTAATTCAGTTTATATTACAAAAACCCCCTTTTTTTTATACTATTAATCACATTTTTTTTATATCACAATGCAAACAGTGCAAGCAGAAAAAATAACTCAGCCTGATACTCTCTCAATTTCCGTGATGATAAGATCCTTTTCCTCCTCAAATTGCTCATCTTCTGAACCTGAAAATAGTACAAGAGCTAAGATATGACCATCAAAGGAAATTAAGTTTCTTAAAGAATTACTTGGGAACTTCGAACGGAAATTTAGAACAATCTATAAAGTAAGTAAGTATAGCTCTCAAAGCAATCCACTGCTGAAATTATTATAACCTTTTCCAGGAGACAGACTATGAAGCAACTCTAGCAGCTTCTCTTGGTTCTTTGCCAGAATAATTTTTACTTCTCGTGGCTTATTAGGATTAGCAACAAAAACCTGCATAAACATAGGGTTGGGAATATAAGAAATACGGAGTATAACTTCCATCATTTAGTTTATGTCTTCAATAAAACCCTTGCAATCAAAAGGATCGAACGTCCTATAATTAATATTTTCAAAGAAGTACAGATTATAACTTCATATCTTCAATAAACCCCTTGCAATCAATAGGATCGGATGTCCAGTAATTAATATTTTCAAAGAAGTGCATGAAAAAGTAGCCTTCACTATCTTTCTGCATGTACCCAAAATGATGCCTATTTATTCTATCTGAACCATCGTCTGGGATGTATTTAATAAGGTTGCAGTCAGGGAGCTGACAGATTGCCCTCGGTAGTCTCTGAAAAGTGAAAACCCAGTGGACCAATAACGTCTATAGCATGCCTCCTGCCCAATATTCAACCTTTCCTCACTTGTCCAATAATTTTCATATGCTGATCACTTTCCCAAAGCATGGCTGCCCAAAAAGTATCTCACCAACCTTGCTTGACTATTTTATACATCCATAGGATGTCTACTAAGCACAACGAGAACGATGATCTCAAAGGCCAAACCAATGATCATCTGGGTCAAATGTGCATTTTGAATGAACTGCACTAAAACACAAGTGCATAGCATATGTTGATAAATGAGATATGGCTCCATATATGCATTGAAGTCTACTTTCTCAACTAGATTAAATCTGCTAAAATTATTCAATGTAATCCACCGCTGACCAAGTTTCCTACGATATGTCTACAGAGAGCTAGACCTCTTAGAAGGGCTCTCTTATTGTTAGATCAAGTTGTTTTTATTGAGATTTGTACATATTTTTAAATATATATAAATCCCAACACAATCCGATGGTGAAGAGCTGAACTCCTGAGAGGTCGAGCTTTCCACAGACTCAACCAATTTCTTATTAGTTAATGTAAAAGCATAAATGCAAGACTTGTCAAGTTCTTCAAGGATGCCAAACTTTACAAGAAGAAAAGGGGGTAGCAAATTCTTAATTTGATTATCTGACATAATCTAGGTTAGAATTTTCAGTACACCAACAGAAGGAGAGCTCATCAGATGAACTTAAAAGTACAGAGGGGGAAAATCACCTTGAAAATGTGAAAAGCTGATAGTTGAATATTTTTACTTGAATCCTGCTCAGTCCAAAAATAAAGAAATATAATAAACAGCAGATAGAAAGAAAAGGTAAAACAAAAGCAATGTTTTTGGCATGTATGAAATATGAAAAATCAAGTATATTATAGCTTTTGGATGCTTATGATTGCATTGGAATGGAGAATATCAGCTCAATTTGACATGCCCAATTAGTAGACTGACTGACAAATGACAGTGTCTGTAGTTCTTGCAGTGCCACTTAAGTTTCACACCAATAAGGTCTCATATAACCAAACCGACAAGATGTTATTTATTCTCTGTAAAAGATCATTTAAAAGGCCATGAAAGATCAAGAAAAAATGTGCTCAAGCAATGTTTCTCTTGTTAAATTACAATTAAGAGTAAACATGCCGCAATAAACTGGAACTATGAAAACAAACATGTAAATGGCTGTCCATGTAGTGATAGAATACCAATTTCCAAAAAAACAGAAAAACAAAACTAGGAGATGATATAAACTTATGTATATTAAAAATGCGGACTAGAATTAAGAGAGAAACCAAGCTATGCTTTTCACACAAGCAACTAGGAACACGGTCTATTGCAAATAGTTAAATTTCACGTTGATTGAGCACCATGCAATCATGTTTATTTGTCATGGAAAAAAGAAATAAAAGAATGCCACACAATGGCATATGATGAAGAGGAATTATACCCTCAACAACGTCATCATGCCTTTCAGGTGACGAACTTCTTGGATGTAGCGCTTCATTACATGGGAATTTGGAGCCTCCAAAAGAAATTCTGAGAGAATCTGAAGCCACATACAGCTAAGTGTTAAAAATCCAGTAAATCAAAATGTATTTTAAAAGAAAAACTATGGAAAACTGCTATTTATTACGGAACTAACCTTTAAAGACTGCCTCTTTGTGACATAATTAGGAGATGTCAAGAGTTTCTCATATAGATCAAAGAACTGTAACAAGAAGTCTCATTAGAAAAGCTGAAGTATAACATGCAAGATTAAGACACCCTGCTAATTGAGTCTGCACCATGCATATGTTCAAAGACGAAGGTAGGTGAACTTAACTATCTTCAAAAGAACAGTTACTCAAATGGTTAAATTATTCTCCAAGAGCTCTTGGGTGTATTTATTTAATCAACATGCATAAAATTTTCGGAGACAGCATTCTGTGCTGCCTTGATATGTTCAAATCAGATAAATAAGAAAAGGAGGAAGCAAACCTCATCATAATGAGCTGTCAAAAATTCAGAGACCACTTTTCCATGTTTGGTAAGCAGATCCTGCAAGACATTTCCTTAGAGATGTATAAAGAAGTGGCAGAAGGAAGTCTAAAATCAGTAAGATAAGAAAAAAGGAGAAAGTATAACAATAGGAGAAAGCAACCAAAAAAATATATTCAGATCTGACCTTAAAGGTAGAAAATGCATCCGAAGCAACATCAAAGTTAGGCAACTCTACAAATTTAAAGAACAATTCAAAGCTTGGAGACTCCAAAATGTATCTGAAAAACACAAAATACTAGAATAGTGAAATGGTGCAGCTGACTTGCCTTGATAGACTACATGACAAGGACCAGTCTCAAAATTGGCATTAACAATCATTAGTCAAGTTTGCTACCTATAGAATGATAAACCAGTTAAATACTTTGATTTTGGGAGAAAGAAATATGACCACAAGTGAGCAAACTTACATGTATACCTTTACTGAATTAAGCAATTTCCACTTATATTCTATACAAACTCTAAGAGGGTGAACCTTGACGCAACGGTAAGGTTGCTACCTTATGACCTAGAGATCATGGGTTCAAATCCTGAAAACAGCCTCTCCACTTGCGGGGATAAGGTTGCATACATCTACCCTCCCTAGACCCCACCAAGTGGGAGCCTCGTGCACTAGACTGCCTTTTTTTTTATTCTATATAAACTCTTTGCTTAAGATAACCTTTAGAATTATGTTTACTTGGTTGTTTTACAGTTAATATTACTTAGGGAATTCTTTCAAAAATTTAAAAGCTTATTATATAAGGATCCAAGTTTTAGAAAAACATTTTTGTGAGCATAAACTAGAAAAAGTCATATTTTCAGCAATATAATTTTATAATATCAACCATTTTCTAACTTTTCAAATATTCAATTTTTTAAACCTTAATATTGCATGTGGTTTTCCTCCCTCCTTTATTGATAGTATTCACTGTCTCCTAATATATTTTCAAAATCCTGCTTTCTAGAGGAATGAATTTCATTATCATCAAGCTTGGCCTCAGGAAATGTTACAATTCCCTAAGACCATAATTTAAGTAGTGAATCACAAATGATCAATGGAAATGGAAAAAATGGAAGCCATCATGATGACTGAGTCAGTACAGTAATAATAAACAAGAATGCCAGCTATATGGAGTAGCTCATTTAATTTTTGCATTTAACACAAAATTTGTTATAATTTAGAAAAGTGTTCTTCATTCAGTTTATCAGGTTTGGTAAATGCAAAAGTATTATATCAGTTCTTTTAAGCCAATTTTCAGTAAGATCAATCTGAACTACAATGGACATGAGAGCTATAAGAAGGTGAAAAAAGAGAGAAAGAGGGGGGGGGGGGATGACAATCTGGAAATATCTTACTTTGCAAGTGCTGGAAATTTGATGCATTCCCGCAACATTAATCCACAATTCAAGGCAATTTCTTTGTTATCATAGCTGCTTGGAAAAAAGATATAGAGCGGTTGTGAGTGACTATTAATATTTAAGGACATTTAAGACCATTGTTTAAGTGGGGACAACTGTTTACTTGGGTAGACAATGAAACTAAGTGTGATTCAAATTGCCGTGAGATTTCTGACTTAAAAAAGTTACTTTTGCAAACGTTGATTTTGAAAGTACTCATTTTGCAAAATTCAGTCAATGTTTGAGCGATAATATTTTTGTTTAATTATTGGTGAACATTATGGGAAATTTAGTTAAAATATGGGTGATGAAGGGAACAATTATTTATACCAAAATTAGAAGTAGGTTCTACCCACTTTTGCCACAATTCAGCTTTTTCACAATCATGTTTTTCAGAATCTTTTATAAAAACATGAAAACAACTCCTCATAAAAATAAGACATAATGTTTGGGAATATAAAAGTGATTTTGGGATGCCGAAATGCAATTTAAAACTAGTTTTTAACAACTGCAAGAAACAGTCTGCTTTCATCCATTATTTGCCATGTATGGCCAATGAGGTTCCCCAAACCTAGCTTCACACTCATATTCTGGATTTTCAAAAGCAGAATAGAATGTGATTTAGGGCCAACATCCTTCTCAATTGTCTTATTGGCAGACATCTACAAGAATACAATTATTACTTCTAAGAAAATATTATTGATAATATTAGCAGCAAAAGTGACATTTGGTCTCACTTGACATTTGACATGTATTTTACAATTCACATGCCATGAATACTAGACATATATATGATGTTTTTCTCAGAATGAACTGGCCATAATAGGTCTCACATGACATTTGGCATGTATTTTACAACTCTTAAAAGTGAGCAACCATCTTATGGCAAAATAAAAAAAGTAAAAGATCATTTATGTTCACCATCACTTTATCAGTTTCACAAACTCTGAAAGTCCATACTCCATACGTACTCCTTCACTAGCTTTTTGCAAGACTATAGTCAGAATTTAACTTTCTATCTATAATGATACCAAATACGCTGAAAAATAGAAAAGCAATGAAACTCATACCTCTAATTTGTCATAGCATCATTTTCATAGCCTTCCAACTTGACAAGTTTAAAATTTCATTTGAGAACTCTATTAACCATAGGAAAAAAGATCCGCCATTGAGAGACGAGGGAAGGGAGGAAAAAATGTTATGTACTAAAAAACTTACCATACAACAAGAAAGTCTAGTAACTCAAAGTGTTGCTGAATGTATTCTACACAGCAATATTTGGAGTCAACTTTTTGCTTCAACAATATGGACCAACAGTGGACTAAATCCTTTCTTGCCTGTATCAGAATTCAAAAACCAATGATGAGCAACCAGTTAAACCAATTGCAAATTGTAGTGCTTGGTAACAATATATATCTTACTTCCCATCCCAGTATAGGCAACTTGTGAATTAGAAGAGAAAAAACATCCTCTTTGCAAATTTCCTCTGCTAACTGCGAAACCTGATCCATATTTGGTTCTGACTCCCCGTCTCCAGAAAGCATGCATCTCATTGTCACAAAATTCTTCTCAACTTCCTCTAAAGCCTATGATAAAACATAAAAAGAATAAATAACAAAAATTAAAGCAACTGCATCTCAATTATCAAACAAAGGTTTAACATCTCTAGAACACTCTTCATTTTGCTTCTCACTAAAATAGATATCTCTTACCCCAAAAAAAATTGATATCTTCGACAAGATGGAAAGAATTATAAGCATGCCTAAGAGAGAAGCTAAACAGTGACCTCAATAACATAATACTTTGAGATGGTTAAACTAGCAGAAATAAGCTGTTTACCTCCTAGACAAAAATAAAGAAGCATTTTTTTTTCATTTCAGATTAAACTAGTTGTTTCCTTGTGTCCATGCTCTATAACTAAAGACTAGGAGTGTTAAGTCCACAAATTCACATACTGCAACCAACTTATACCGCAGCAACAGGGATGATCCAAACAAGACACAGCAATAGATCCTTGAAGTTGCAAGTTTATTGCAATGTAACTTTTTCATATTCTAAACAGGTTTCAGTCATTTTAGTTTCATTAAGTCAAAAGAGTATTTCAATAAGAAAACAACGCTTTGAAGCGTTCCTTAAATCCATACAATCCCCATATTTAGAGTTGAAAGACAAGAAGGTTTCTACAGACTCTTCTTTTTAAGAAAAACAATTTCCAGAGACTACCATTAGGAAGCTTTCATAAGCTAAAATCAGAACAGCCTCGTTTGAAAAATATTTAAAATGCTTGTGAAAGTTGATCATTTGGAATTGTTTCTGTAGATTATTACTCTTCCAAAAATGCTTCTCAAATAAAATTATTCATATAATCACCAATACACACACATACCACAGCAAATCGCACATTATTATTTCGCTAAAATGGAAAACACTACGTTCGTGTGGATAACATAATTTTTGTAGCACAGCACATAATGGGTGCCCACTGCCTAAACCAATAACCTAATAGAGCAATTGGCATGACCCGTTTGAGAATTTTAGCATTACCAGTGATTATAGACCGCACAATCCGCTGGAAATGAACACCCAGATAGAGCATTGACAATTTGGATCAAATGGGGTGCGAATTAAGTGAATGTCATATGAACCCAAATAAAATTAACAATCGCAGGAGATGTATCAGCAAAGTGGTAGGCGAAGAAGTAAGAGCAGAAAGCTGGACACAGAAACATACCTTCTCAAGGGCTTTAACTTCAACTACAGTTTTGGTATCGAGGGCCATGAGACAGTCCTTGATAGACTTGACCACCTCCTGAGGCGTTTTAGGCCTCAAAACCTTGAAGAACGAGAACGACATGATGATCGGCTCGTCAAGGAATTCCCACAAACTCTCTCAGCAGTTCTCCTTTTTACCTGTTGATGTTGGGATGAATAATGCAGCTGGTGATGCAGTGCATCTTCTTCCGAATTTCAATCAGTAGTCAGCGTCATGAATGCTGTACCTGATCACAAATTCTAAATTCTCCTCTTTGGTTTTCCTTTTTTTTTTTTTTACCCACCAAATTATAAATCTTAAAAATTTGGGGGCTGCTTTTGTAAAATTTATTTTGTCGCAATCTCTTTGTTTCCTTCTTTTCCTTTTACAGTTCTCTACCCTCCAAAATTGGCTTTTTGCGCTCCAACAACATTTACCTCCGTCGAAGTAACGCCAGAGAAAGTGGCGTCCAATTTTACTGACATTAAATTTAAAATAAAATATTATTCGTTAAAATAGAATAATTTTTTAATTATATTGATTCTGTTAATAAAAATTTAGCTATTGAAGTAATAAACTTAAAAACATCAAATTAAACAAAATAAAATAAGAATATAATGTCCAAAAAGTATTGTTTTAAAATAATTACATTTTTTCAATTAAAAAAATTCTAAGTACATTTTTTAGCACCTTATAATTCATTCTAATCGAGTTTCTCACTGATATGATATTTTTATTAAGTTTTAAGTATCCAAGATATTTTAAAATATTGTATTTGATATATTTTTGTTTTAATATGTCCAAATGCAATAAAATACTATTGTTTTCATGATAATTTTGTTAATTATATCAATTAAAATAAATATATATGTGATCTATTTTTATTTGAAAATTATCTCCTTATGTGAATAAGTAATTTTATGAGAAGAAGTAAAATGTGACTCTATGTAAAGAAGTGACTATATGTGAAAAGATGTCCCTATATTAAAAAGTGTCTCTATATGAAAAGGTGTTCTTATATCAAAAGATGTCTTTATACGAAAAGATATTTCTATGTAAAAATATGTATCTATGTGAAAAGATATAAGGTGATTATAATAACTATTTATTAATTATAAATATTCTTTATTTGAAAGAAATAATGATATAGTAAAACACTCATAACATATTTTTTTGATATAAGGGTCCATAATTTACAAAAAAAACATGTGATTCTCTATTAAATACACGAATTAAGATATTAAATAAATTAGACAAATTTTTTTATTCTACCTTGTATCTGGTGATCATATTTTTAAGAAATTTAATTATTATGGCTGGAGGAATATTCTTTAAACTTCTATTTTTTAATTTATTGTACTTATGTAATTTTATAGTTTTTAATTTTATATCAATTTTTATTTTATTTTATTAATTTACTTAAAGAATAATTTTTTTATTCTTCAAATACTTTATTTATATTGATATATTCTTATATTAATATAAAATGTAACATTTTTCTAAATCCTAACATGACTAAAGCAAGTGACAAATAATAGTTTCCTATTTTGACGGTGCATTGGATTGTGCTTTTGCTTTTGCTTTAGTCCGAAAAATGACAAATATAGGGGGTGTTTGGTAGGAGAAAAATTTTTGAATTTCTGAGAATCTGAATATGAGAATTGAAAATTTTTTTGTTTGATTTTAAAATAAAAATTTTGATTCTCAGAAAACTTCAATTCTTGAGAATATTTTTTAAGTAAAGATTTCTATAAAAAAATTACTATAGAGGGATTGGGAATTGGTGATTCCCATAAAGGTGAGAATTTTTATCAAAAATAAAATATATATTTATCCTTCAATATTTTATATAAATTTTTTTTATAAAAATAAATTTAATTGTTAATATGTTTTTTAATAATTTTAAAATTAATATAAACTTAATAAATTATTAACAGTAATTTATTATATTTTTTGTTAAAAAATAAATAAATAAATAAATTAAAAATAAATAAATAAATAATAATATTTTTAAAAATTATGTACATAAATAAAGATTTTTAAAAAATATTATTTAAAAATATTCAATAATTTTAAAAGTTAACTAACCAAAATCGTCAGACACTAATATTAGTTTACTGCATAAAATGAAACCCAATAAAGATCCGGTTTGAAGCAATTATTCCGCACGTGTCCATAAATCATCTCGCCCAATTCTTTTGTGCTTAATTAAAAAGAAAAATAATCAACCACTCGATGTGGTCTAGAAATTGGATAGTTAAATAAAAAGTTTACTTTTCTTCCGTCTTTGTATCAAAAGAAGTTAAAGAAAAATAATAAAATATAGTTTGCTATTATGTAGTCCAATACACTGCGCCTGGCCTAGGAATTTTTCTTGCTTTTGCCAGCAAAAGTGAGAGAAACCTCAACACGGACTCTTTCTCAAATTTCAAAACATTGCTAAGGGTATTTTTAATATTATAATTCTCAAAAATTATTTAAATAAATTTTATATAATTATATGTTATTTTAAATACTTTTTTATTTTAATAGTATAACTTTTTAAAATTTATTAAATAACTCTCATATATTATTCTACATTTTTATATTTTATTTACATTTATTTTTATTTTTATTTAAAATATTAATTCATTTATATTCTAATTTTAAAATAATAAATATGTAAAAAAATTAAAATATATTAAAAATAATACAAATTTATTTCAAGTAATATTTTTTATAATAATAATTAAAAAAATAAAAAAATAACAGCTATCTATAATAACAGTTAATTTAAATAACTGTTAGTTTAAATAACAGTTAATTTAAATAATAACAAATAAAATAATATTGTTAAGTTATATATCAATTCTAATTAGATTACAATATTATTTTAATTAATTATATGTGATTATTTAATTATATTATATAATATTTTATGATTTTGACGTTGTCTTTCTCTATCATTTTAGATGTATCTTTGAAGATAATTTTTAACTCTTTCAACTTCAACTCTTTCTCTTTTAACTTGTTTTCTTCATACTTAATTTGGGTAAAATTTGCCATGATAATAATTATTTCTCTATGTGTCTCTTGTATTGCAAATTTGCAATAAAGTCGACATTGTCAGAAAAAATTTTAGTTTACTTTTTTTAAACTTTTTTTTCATTGAACAAACTAAAATATGTGATATTGAGTTGTACGTGCATTCAAATGGCATCTCAGAGTTAGAAGAAGATGAGTATACTTCAAAAATAGAAATTTTTCTTCTTTTTGAAGAACTCTCACTTAATTTTACTATTTATTTAAATTCATTTTTAGTAGTTGTTACGTATGCTCAAATTTAAACTGTTCACCTTAATCTTAAGAAAAAAATAATATATGCATAAACTACGATGTCTTTTTTGAACTTTCACTTTTTGTGTGATCAATTTATTTATAGCACCCAACAAACTTTTGAACAGTATTATTCAATTAATACCATCGAAATTTTAGTTGAACGGATTTCTTCTTTCATAACTTATCACGGTAGTAGTTATAATTATTTTTTCTTCTTAACAAAAAATAATATATATTTTGGTCAACTTCAACAACTGCATCTTTTGAAATGTTGAGTCATGCTTGAATAAAAAGTATATTATCTTCTATTGTGAAACTGACTCGATATTTTTTATGACTTACATTTTTTCCTTTTTCGTTGAGCACAATGTTTTCCAAATAGATTTGAGCGAAAAATTGTAGAACTGGAGACTTAAATATGGACTCGACTGGTGTTTTGGGTTTTTACTCAAAGCATTTTATATTACTAGTATTCATTGGAGGCCTATAAAATATAGCAGGATTGATTAATTGAAAAAGAAATATAACAAATTGAAATTTTTCAGTATTTAAATTATTTTGTGAATTTAAAAAAATTGAAAAATTTAAGAACTTTGACTTATGGGAAGTTGATAATTTTACATAAAATTTAATAAATAATTCAAATTAAACTAATTGAGATTCTTTTATCAAAATAAATAAAATTGTAAATTGAAAAAATTAGAGTTGATAAGTTGAGTGTACACAATTCATAAAAAAAATTTATAATATCTCTAATGGTGCATTTTTATAACAGTAATAATAGGGGAGTTCATAAATTTTTTTTAATAATAATATTAAAATAAAATATACTTGACGTCATGACTTAGTATTTTGGTATTGCGACGTTAGCTTGTCGACTTAATTTTATATTACTTATATGTATAAAGAACCATTACTTATGTAAGTAATATAATTTAAATATTTTTACTACAGTAAAACACTCCAATAATGCAACTCATTAAGATGTGTTGCTTAATTTAAGATTTTGTAAAAAAATCTCTTGTTAGATATAGACTCTGTTTGGTAACAATAGCTTATAAGTTAACTTAAAACTTATAAGCTAATTGAAAGTTTATAAACTATACGTTACTTGAAGTAGCGTATAGTTTATAAACTTTCAGTTAGTTTAAATTATTTAAATAAATTCATTTATTAAATACTTTTAATTTGGTCAAATAAACTTATAAGTTAGTCAAATATGCTATAAGCTAATTTATTGTAGTTGTCAAATACACTCTTACTTTAATGGACTTTGGGATTGGGGCGAAAAGGAAGATAATTTTTAATTTTTTATAAATATAATTGAAAATAGACATAAAATTATGTAAAAAAAAAAAGAGGTAAGAGAGACAAATTAAAACAATAACCAAAAGTATAATTCTTCAATAATTATCTCAAGTCTAGTTTTTTAAGAGTTATTTCAAATTATATATATATATTGTAATTATTTTAAAAACAAAAGGTGAGATGGATTCTAAACATAGCGAAAGAAATATACCATTAATATCTTACAATTAAAAGTATAATTATGATAGAAGACTACATAATTGATTATAAAAAAAATTTAAATGTTATCAACTTAATTTTTATGAAAATAAAATTTGGTTTTCGCATTTCCTTATTTATAAAGTTAATTATTCAAACATTAATGAATCAATTAATGCGTTTGCATGGCAGTTACGTTAGTATGAACAAAACCAGGGGCATTACTGGTAAACTAATCTAAAGACATTTTTTCCGAACCGCCTCACTTAACCGCCGACTCAGCGACTTCCACCGATTGCCCTTTCTCTCTCTCGCCCCATTTCCTCTCTCTGTGTCTTTTGTTCCGTCCTCTACCCCTTTTCTATTTCTCTCTGTTTCAATTTCGAAGTTACGATCTTTTGATTTTCCCAAATATCATTTCGCCTTCTTCGTACTGATGCGAGGCCATGATTGGATCAACACGTGCCTTCCCGACGAGCTAATCGTCGAGATCTTCCGTCGCCTTGATTCCAAATCCACCCGCGACGCCTGCTCTCTCGCCTGCAAGCGCTGGCTCCGCCTCGAGCGCCTCAGCCGAGCCACTATCCGAATCGGAGCTACCGGTTCCCCGGACCTCTTCGTCAACCTTCTAGCTAGCCGTTTCTCCAATGTCAAAAACGTCCACATTGATGAACGCTTGTCGATTTCGCTTCCCGTTCAGCTCGTGAGTCATCCGAATTTTATACCCATAGCTTTTTCATTCTATTGATGATTCTGGGTTCGTATTGTTTGGCCCTAGGGAAATTACATATAGAAGAATTATTTTCCAACAGTGAATGGATTTGAATGAAACTGGGGTTCTGGAAATTTGATTGGTCTGAGTTATCTATGATCTTTTTTTGGTAATTATTTTCCCTCGATTTGAGCAGGGGAGGAGACGGGCAAGCGATAATTCTACGGTTTCATCACTTAACCTGCATTTTGGGACTGAAAAAAGTGGGACTGAGGACAGCGATGTTGATTCAATATGTTTATCGGATGCTGGGTTAGCTGCTCTCGGTAAAGGCTTTCCGAAGCTGGAGAAGTTGAGCTTAATCTGGTGTTCTAACGTCTCTAGTGAGGGATTAATATCCCTAGCTCAGAAGTGCAGTTCATTGAAAGCCTTGGACCTGCAGGTATATTTTCTGAGTTTAGGGGACGTGCGACCATATAGCTGGGCTAATTTGAATGATGGAACATACTATATTTGTATCTAGTACTAGGCACTAGCTGCGTATATGTTGAGAGCCTAATTAATCGTTTTGCTGCTGTTGATGGCCATAGTTGCTCCTTTGCCATGTTTTCTCTTGCACCCTGCAAGTCTGGTAGTGGTCTCGCACTCATGCGGACTTAAGCAATGCTACTGAAGTTGAACTGCTGCTCGGGCAGAGTTTCTTCTGTAGCATTGATGTTTTGGTACTCATTTCCCTATGGACGCATTGTTTTCCTTACCAGCCTTTCAATATCTAATTATCTACATTTTAATTCCTCTAAGTAATGCATATTTATAGACATCATTGTTGATATTGTAGGGTTGTTATGTTGGAGATCAAGGTCTGGCTGCTGTTGGACGGTGTTGCAAGCAACTTGAAGACTTGAATCTTCGTTTCTGTGAAGGCTTGACTGATGTGGGTTTGGTTGAATTAGCAGCGGGCGTGGGAAAATCATTAAAATCTCTTGGTGTGGCAGCTTGCGCCAAAATAACTGACATCTCATTGTTAGAAGTAGGGACCCACTGCAGATCCCTTGAGACCTTGTCACTGGACTCTGAGTTCGTACACAATAAAGGGTTGCTTGCTGTGGCTGAAGGATGTTCCCATTTGAAAGTTCTAAAATTGCAATGTATCAATGTCACAGATGACGCTTTGAAGGCTGTAGGCACTAGGTGTTTGTCTCTGGAGTTGTTGGCTCTCTATAGTTTTCAGAAATTTACTGATAAGTGAGCTGCTTCCCATAAATTACTTTATCTGGATTTTACATCATTTGACTGTGGTCCAATATTCTCAAGAGTCAAGAATCACATTGTTTAGTCTAATTTCTTATATATGTATTATATTATTATGAGGCACGCTGGGCCTAAGTACATATTGCAAATTCTTCATTAAGGCATGAACTTATTTGCCATTCGTAGGTTTGGTTAATTTAAAAGAAGAAAGCTGTATTCTGGCAATTATATCTTCCTTGTTTGTTTTTCCTTTTCTATTTATAGTCATTATATTTTCAAATTTGTCTAATCACTAAATAGGTATTTTGTTATCTTTTGAGATTGGTTGGTAACTTTATTTATTTATTTATTTTTGTGTCTTACATTCAGGGGTTTGCATGCTATTGGGAGTGGGTGTAAGAAGTTAAAGAATTTGACTTTAAGTGATTGCTATTTCCTAAGTGACAAGGGTTTGGAAGCAATTGCTGCTGGTTGTGAGGGACTTACACATCTCGAAGTCAATGGGTGCCACAACATTGGAACTATGGGGCTAGAATCAATTGGAAAATCTTGCAAGTATGTTTTCCTTTAAGTTAAATTATGTGTGAAAATGTTATGGATGCATTGACCAGAAGTCATTTGTATGCATCAAAATCTACTAGCAGGGTTGGAGCCAAGAAATTGAAATTAGTGGATGCCAAGTAACCTGTTCAGGTGGATAGTTGCCCTGAGATCATTTTGATGCATCTTTTCTCAATCAAATGGACCATTAATACAAATATATACTTGTTATATAGACATTTCAAGAAAAACGAGATGATAATTTTGCTTCATCAAGTAAATATGTCCCTCTTTGTTGACTTGGGCTATGGCATTTATATATCAAATTGAGACGATTCTTTTGTGTAAATTTAGTGGAACTGTGACTTATCAAAATTTAATGTATTATTAATTCTTGAAATACAACGTGGAAAAGAAAAGAAAAACTTGAAATGCAAGGCTTCATTGACCTTTATTTCTTTCAAAATATAAATTATTAGCTTCTAGCTTTCATTTTTTTGGAAATATTAATCAACCTAATGGATCGAGACAACCAGTGTATAAACTACGAAAAAGGTTACCTCTGTTAGTTTCATTTGTTTGTGTGTTTCAGCCCGTTTGGTTGGGGAGGTCAAGGAGCATTATATTGATTTTAGCCGCTTTCTACTGATGGCAGGTTTATAGTCTAGATATCCACAATTGGTTGGTTTAATTTGAACAATCAATTCCCACACTATACCAATGAATTTATACCATAAAATTAAATCCATTGCTAGTTCAAAAATAAGGAAAAAGAACAGGTAAGAAAGCAAAAATAGAAACTAAGAAAAAGCAACAAAAGGAAATTAAGAATTAAGATACATATTTGGCCTTTTTCCTTATATCTGATGTGTTTTTATTTGACCTTATACAAAATGCTAACTTAGAGATCCACAGTAGTGCACATGTTCAGAATACAGGTGCACCTCTCCTAAACAAAACAATATATGAACCAGAGAGGCTTGTTAATTATTCTGTGGGTACTGTTGGTGCTGTTAACAGGCTAGCCTTGGAGCAAGGCAATAAATTCTTTGAACCAAATGGTATTTGAAATTAGGTTAACATGTCAATATTGTTTCAGGACAGTGTTATCAATGATGGCTGCCATGCCCACCATGGTAGAATGGTGGGAAGGCTTAGAGCTCATCTGCCTTAAAACCTCCAAGGTGATGGTGTGGCCACTGTAGTCTGTTGCTCCCATCTGAGTGGTTGGTGGAATTTTGCTCATTTAACCCCAATTTTTCTCAGAGGCACTCAATGGTCTTGCTAAAATCATCAAAGCTTTGTCATGAACTGGAGATTTTCGTGTATTTAATTGTGAAACTTGTATGATTTTCATCCGGTTCATCTTATCATCCAGCACTTATAGGTTTCAAGTCCATGGCTATGCCATGGATTTGTGTGAATGAGTATCATGGAATTGACATTATACTTGTTGGAACAAGTTCCAGAACTGCTGAATCATATATATTGATCTTTTATTCATGACGTTAATTTCAACTTTTTTATATGGACAGACATCTCACTGAGTTAGCTTTGCTTTACTGCCAAAGGATTGGTAATGAAGCCCTTCTTGAGGTTGGACGGGGATGCAAATTCTTGCAAGCTCTTCACTTAGTAGATTGCTCAAGCATTGGAGATGAAGCCATGTGTGGTATAGCTAGTGGCTGCAGGAATTTAAAGAAACTACATATTCGTCGATGCTATGAGGTACTCAGTCTGTTTCTCTCTCTCTACCCCTTCCCTTAAAAAAATAAAAACAGAAACAAAACAAAGTAACAGAGAAAGAAAAGAGAGGAATTTCTTGTGTTTCTTGCATCTCTTCTAGTTGCTATGTTTTTGTGATGGTTCCTTGTTATTTGAATAACTACTTGACTTGTAGTATTTCTTCTTGGATTTTGAGTCAACAGACAATTGGTTGCACTAAAGAAGGGATAGATTTACATTGTGTCATTGATGATTCTAGGAACTTTAAGCTAAAGACTAAGGAGCATGGACACTATAGCAGACATTGATATCATATGATGACACGGAAAAATATAAACTGTCCATGTGCTCTTTGAAGTGTTGCCTTGTTTAATGCAAGTTCCCAACATGTGTTGGACATGGACATGACGCCCTGTCTTAAGTGTTTGTTCTTTGTAGTTCTAAGCTAGTTATGGCCTTGATCTTTAGGACTTCTGTGGCTAGGGAAAAGTTGTCATAAATTACACCCTTCTTCCTATTATCAAGATGTTACCAGTTGTGCAAGTTACACTGACTTACTCCCGTACTGTCTCCTTCCCTTTATGGCAACATGCCATGCCTTGTTTTCATGTCTTCTAGTGTAATAATTATTTCCCTTTTGAATTCATTATTTATGTGTTATTAACTGTAGGTCCCTCATCTGGAAACTATGATATAGTTAAATTATTTACTTGTCTAAGAGTTTACTGCTGTTTTTCTTTCCTGAATCAGAGAAAGTGAGGAATATAGGAAAAGTATTTGAGGGAATAGTACTTGTAAAAGGATTTCCTTAATTTATCCCTGCTACAAACTATGATATGGATACAATGCAAAGCTCCATTTTCTAATTTACTAATTAAATTATACAATAGTGATTCATGTCTTTCTTACTCTCTTTCTCTCATTATTAGATTGGGAACAAGGGAATGGTTGCTGTTGGTGAGCATTGTAAGTCGCTAACAGACCTTAGCATTCGATTTTGTGATAGGTAAACCCTATTCACAGCTTTTATTTACCTTCTGTCCTCAGGAATTCTTTTAGTTTCATATGTACAATTTTATGTTGAGAGTTTGTATTATGTTTTTTTTTTCCTATATGTTTTTATGATTTGATATGCAAGCTAAGATTACTTAAGACTTCAGAACATCCCTAATATAATTAATTGTGGAGGATGTCTACTTTAACATCTTTGTTAAATAATTAGGGTGGGGGATGAGGCCCTTATTGCAATAGCTGGGGGCTGTTCCCTTCATAATCTGAATGTTAGTGGTTGCCATCAAATTGGAGATGCTGGAGTTATGGCCATTGCAAGAGGATGCCCTCAACTCTGTTATTTAGACGTGAGCGTTCTCCAGGTGCGTGCTATCTCTCTCTTTCTCTTCCCTTACCTAAAGCAGTTGCACTAATAGTTTTAAGTTACTCATATTCCTTCACTTTGTGTTCTAATATTCATTTATTTTTCCGTTTCAAAGATTTGTTGTGGGCTCTCCGGAAGTAGTTATTACTTCTGAAATTGTGTGAAGCCACTGATAATGAAACTCGTCATCATGATGTTCTTTGGGGAAGGTTTCTTTACTTCAGTAATGTTTTAGAAACTGTTCCAGAACATTACTAAATAATATTTTTTTGGTGGTTTGTGATTTTTCGAATGAAAATATGGTTTTCATAATGAAATTTAGCTGGTTTTTAATGTGATACTTGTATTGATTCTCATTATTTCAAGTTGATGATCCATTGATGACTTATATTTACAATAATAGCGTCTTTTTTATTGGTGAATAATGTGTACTTGATTTTTTAATCACATTTGGTAGATTATTTATTTATATTTGAAGTGTCAACTTGATATGTGATCATGTTTATGTAATGTCTACTATACATGGAACGGCGCGACATTTTATGCATATGAGAATCGGTTACACTTGTCTCTGAGCTGATCAACATGTGAACAAACTATACCCTGATGTTCTTTTTGAAGTTTTTCTACTCTTTTTGCTTTTCTTTTTCTTTTATTTACACATCTTACTCAATGGCAGAATTTGGGTGATATGTCAATGGCTGAATTGGGAGAACACTGTCCATTGCTCAAAGAAATAGTGCTCTCACATTGCCGTCAAATAACAGATGTTGGTCTAGCCCATCTTGTGAAAAGTTGCACCAAGCTGGAGTCCTGCCATTTGGTTTATTGCCCTGGTATAACTTCAGCTGGAGTGGCCACTGTGGTTTCCAGCTGTCCAAACATAAAGAAGGTCCTGGTTGAGAAGTGGAAGGTTAGCCAGCGGACCAAGCGGCGAGCTGGCTCTGTCATATCCTACTTGTGTGTGGACCTCTAGACATTTAGACATTCTCCATGTTCTTGGTCATCCCAGAGCTGTATATAATGATGTGTGAATGTAGACAAAGCTGCAGCCTGCAGGCAACTTGTAGCCTGATCTTGTCACCATGCAAGATATAGTAGTAGGGTGCATGACTGTAAATGTTTTGAGAAGTTTTTTTGGTCCCATTAGAGGATCGAGTTTTTTTTCTTGTGAAAGTTATTAATGATCTGAAAGTCATGGCTTTGTAATAGGAGTATCAAACGTGTTGGAGCCAGTGGGCTTAGATAAATAGGAGTTGTCCACCGTATCTTAATTTATAGATATAATACTCAAAAGAATATCAAGATTCTGATCTTTTATGTAACATTATAGAAAAATCTTGTTAAGGAAATCAAAGATTTGTTTTGATTTAACCCTTTCTATATAGTCAAGCATCAAGCCCTCGATTCTCCTTTTAGATATCATGGACTTTGCTGGGATTCGTTGTGGTGGAAGGGATTTGTGATTGGTGACTAGTTTTGGATTTTCAGAGCAGGTGCATGTTTTCTGCTATCTCTTCCTTTCATTTTTCTCTCGCTTCCTGGCACTGCTTCCCCCTCCTTCGCCTTTATACTGAAGCTGTAGTTTCTGAGGCAAGTACCTTAGACCTCCTTTTGTTAATTTTGGTGTAATGGTTGTCAGGGGCATAAATGGCATTTTACTTTCATACTCTTCCAAGAAAACTTCGTTAGATTATTAATGAAAGATTACTTTATATGGTTAATTTAGGGAGAAATTTTAAGGTGTACTTGCAAGATACATAATAGGTAAATAAATTTAATTAAAACAAAATATGAATGTTAGGTACAATTTTTTTATTATGATTTATCTTTGATATAATTATATGTATATTTTTAAATAATTTAATTTACATATCTTTGTAGCTAAGTGTATTATTCACTAACAGAGATTATCAATAATTTAAAAAATAAATAATTACATGATTATTTATATTAAGTTAAAATTATGCTAAGAAAATATCTTATACAAATTTTATAGTTGAATGATCCACTTTAAATAATATGAGTCAAATTAATTTTGAGCCAAATTATAGATAAATAAATTCTAATTTATCAAGAAAAATATATAATAATTTAAAAATAAAAAATATATATAAATACAAATGTATATCCTACATATATTATAAATCGTATAGGACTTATCTCACAGTTAAAATTTTCATAAATAAAATAATAGAAATAAATAACGAGAAAGTTAAATACATAAAACAAAGATTTATTATGCCTGAAATCAGATCCATAACAGGTTTCAACCCGAAAACGAAGCTCCTAGCGGGCGGATGAACGTGTAAACCGTAAAACGAAACGATAAGGAAGAGAGAGAGAGAGAGAGAGAGAGAGAGAGAGAGAGAGTTAAATAAAAAAACGGTGCGTTTAATAGGATTTTGAGGATTTCCAGATGCAGTAACCCATTGGCTGGGTTCTCTCGCCCAACTGAATTGCACTCCTTCCTCTCGCCTGCATCGGAATAGCCAGCCATGCCAGCAGGTTGCAGCATCAGAGCTATCTGGATTCTCAACAACCTCGACGCCGTCGTTTTCTCCAGGTATTACCTCATCCCCTTCACACTTGATTCAGCCCTCCTTCATCAGAAACTTCTCCGATTGCCTTTCACTCTCAGACGCTCTTCTATTTCATTCGTTGTTTTTGTTATCACTTTTAAGTTTTTCTCGTGCATATCTAACTTCATCCTTGGTTATTTTCGTGGATTATTATATATGGATTGAAATTATGAACTTCGAATTCTTTTTGCCCTCTATCATTATATTAGGAGATTTCCGGTTGTGGAGAAGCGGTGGCGATCTGCTTGCAAGATCGAGAACGAAAAATCAAGTGGTGCTGAATCGAGTTCGAGTTGTAGTGTGTTTACCTTGTTACCCAGTGACTCGGAGCTAGCTGCTGCATTTGTGGAGAGAAAGCATAGGTTAGTTAGTGAAAATTTAATAGTCATTATGTCGTTGTTTTTTTTGTTTTCCTTCATGTTCATGGATACCTCTTGGGAGTTGATTATCAGCTGCTGACTTTACTGATTTTCTGTAGGGAAGGATCTACAAGGGGGTTTGGCATACGCTTAAGTCAATCATCTCCAGGATCTGATTCCTGGGTGGATGATCCTATCACTCGTCATATAATAGGCCTTTACATAAACAAAGAAGTGGAGGAAGATAAAAATCTCTTATGGCCTTTAATCTTGCATGTAAAGGGGCATTACAATATACTTGTTCTGCCATTAGTTGAGCCTAGGCATTTGAAGGCATATTCAAAATTATGTAAAAGATCTGATTGTGGAAATGCTCTTGGTGTGGATGATAGTTTGGCTTCCCTCTTGCTTGATCTTCCATCCATCACAGGGTATGGTAAGTTACTTGCAAATTGCACGAACATTGAAAAAATTGTACCATATCAGATGAATATCTCTTGCATATAGTTTCAGGTTCATTATTGGTTATTACTTATTAGTATGCATAATTTGCTACTTGACTTAAATAACTTATTGACTTCTTGTGTAACTAAGCATGGTACTAAATTTAATCACACGTGTATGAGAGCACTACTTTATTTTGCTTCAGAACACAACAAAGTAGTTTTGTTCAGCTGGTTACTGGTACTGGAAGACTTGATGACAACTGGAGCCCCAACCTCACTTGTATCTTATAACTTCTGATTTTTAACTATTATGTCATTATTTGGATAATAAGAATACCAGTTGCATGCACAAAGATTGTTGCTTTATCCTATTTAAAGAAGTGGTTGATACTTGATACACCTTACACCCAAAATGATTGGCTTTATCTTCATGTGAAAACAAGATTTGCACGGGTATGAGTACTTATTAAATAGAAGCTCGGCTTATTAACTTCTCTCTACCTTGGAAGCCTTTAATTGCTTGTACTGATTACTTTTGTTTTGTGTTTAATGGCAATTTCTTTCCTTCAAAGGTGAGGGTAGAGGGCGAGTTCATGACTTCAAATTTTATCTATTGTGAGTATCAGCCTGTTGTGCTGTTTGGAAGAGTAAGAAAGATAATACACTTGTCAAAAAAAAAGTAATTCATAAAGTGACTTTTCATTGCAACTGTCCTTTATTTGGACCTACCTCAAAGTTGGACTAATTTTTTTTATAATTATGTTGAACTAACAGGTACTATAAGAGAAAATGGTCAATTATAAAGTTGACTTAACCAAGGAAACTTGATTCTCAGGATTTCATTATCTATCTAAGTGATGAACTTTGTTGACTTGACATTTGGCATTAGATAAACTGTAGCCATCATCTATTTTTAACAGCATCAGCATCGTTTTTCATTTTTATGTGAAAATTTTTAATTTTTTTTTCTTTGCTGCATATTTGAGTTTTATAATTGTTTCCATCTGATGATATCCTTTGGTGGACATCAATGCCATCAAGTTTAAAGCTTTGTTCTTGAGGTTGTGATGGCTATGATTTTGGCAGGCCCGAGTGCTGATTAATTTTATTTTGAAAACTAATAACTTTCTTTATTTGTCCTACTTTTATGTGATGACATCTTTGATCTAAAATTGCCTTTTATACCATCATACTTGGGCTTTTAGCTTTCTCAGCATAGATTGCCCTAAATGATAAATTGAAAACGTGTATATATTTGGTTTATCATCTGATGCTTTCATTAATTATCTTGAAATTGATGGGTTGCAGATCTTAATTGGAATTGCTTCATTGTTTTAGAAGGTTCTAGGAGCACTTCAATGGCTCCCACAGCCTAGGTGATAATTGGAATTGCTTTAATGTTTTAATAGGTTCTAGGAGCACTTCAGTGGCTCCAGAGCCTACGTTCAAAGCACTAAGTGAGCCGATCATCTTGATTAACATATATCTATGTTAACAATGATAATTTCATTGCTTTATCAAACTATCATATCATAAAAAGTGGTAATTTGATTAGTAATGCAACAATTCTAGCGGATACAATCATCAACCTCATTAAGTGTATGTGGTCTTCCTCACAAATTTTTTTACCTTGTTGCCTTCTCTTTACATTTTGTTCTTTGTTCCATTCTAAAAGTATAATAAAACTAACCTCTCTTTCCCCCTTTTTATGCCATTGATCATAAGTATAACTTGCAGACAGATCATAGATGCAAGGACTGATCAGTGGGGATCATTTTTCTCTTTTTAAATAGTAGCTAAATGTGTTCAATCTTCTCATTGTATCTGCATCTGGGCGAATGTACTTCACCAGAGGCATAAAAAGCACCTGATACAATTTCTTCATTGCACTTTGACTACAGCTTTGGTGTGCTTTTTAAAATTCTGAATTCATTGCACCACCATAAACCTAAAAAGAGCTTCTTCTTCTTTTTTATTTTTTATTATTGATCCTAGTGGAGTCTTACTTCATTCTGGTGAGGTATATGTTATACGGCTAAGAGATGTCAAGAGATTTTTACCTTTCATTTCACAGGGCATTTATGGTTGCACATGCTATTGGTGACATAATTACTGGCGACACAGTGGAACCTGAAGTGGTTGTAAGTGTGGCTCCCTCTGTTGGAGGGTTGTTTGATTCACTAACTGGTAGTATAGGCATATCTTCTAGGGCGAAACCTGTGGCTGCGCCTATTGCTTCTTCCTCCCCTATGAGCACAACTGTATCAGGAGCAGTTACAGCTGACACTCCAAAACTTGGGTCTAGGCCTTTGGATAAAGATGCACTGCGAACATTTATAAGTAGTTCAATGCCCTTTGGTTGGTACTTTTAATTATGGTATTTCTCATCACACAATTTTATACTGTTTTTTTATAGTCCAGTGGCGTTTACCTAATTCTTGTAAAAAAAATATTGTTTATTCTATATACAGGAACACCCTTGGACCTTAATTATCCCAACATTTTTACTATCAAGGCCAATGGCTTTTCTGCATCAGATTTGCCTCCTGCAGACCAGAAGCAACCAGCCTGGAAGCCATATCTTTACAAAGGAAAGCAAAGAATTCTGTTTGCAATTCATGAGACTGTTCATGCAGCTTTGTATGATAGAGATGAAATTCCAGATCATATATCAGTCTCTGGTCAAATAAATTGTCGAGCCGATCTAGAAGGGTTACCAGATGTATCATTCCCCTTGGCAGGATTGAGCACAGCAAACCTTGAGGTTTTATCATATCATCATTGCGCTCAAATTCCAGAGCAAGGTGTGGATAAGCAGGCTGTGATGTTTTCTCCACCATTAGGTAATTTTGTGTTGATGCGTTATCAGGCAAGTAGTGCCCTTGGACCTCCCTTAAAGGGATTTTACCAGTTGTCAATGGTCTCTGAAGATAAAGGAGCCTTTCTATTTAAGTTGCATCTAATAGAAGGCTATAAGGCTCCCTTGACAATGGAGTTTTGTACTGTGACTATGCCCTTTCCTAGGAGGAGGATTGTTTCCTTGGATGGGACTCCTTCTATAGGAACAGTTTCAACTACAGAACACTCTGTTGAATGGAAAATTGTCACAAGTGGACGGGGACTCTATGGGAAAAGTATTGAGGTGACTTTCCCAGGAACAATCAAGTTTGCACCATGGCAAAACCATAGGCTTTCTTCCACTAGGTCATCCTTTGTAAGCAGTACTGATGATGAGGATAGTGGTAACGAGGCGGAAAATACTAGCAACATGGTAAATGAAGAACACTTGATGGAGAAAATGAACAAGGATCTTCCACCAGTTGATCTTGAGGAGCCATTTTGCTGGCAGGCGTACAATTATGCAAAAGTATGTGCTTCTCCATTTTTATATTTGACCTTTTAGTAGGGGATCTTCATCTTTTATTACCTTGTTACTTAATGCTTTCCTTTATTCATTGGGTTTGCTTCATTTTTTTTAGTTTTGTTTTAGATTTAGTTTTTTCTTTTGGTAATTATTATCATGTGGTCTTATGCTTAGTTTATCAGATTTTATTTTGTGCTGTATGTGAACTCACTTGCATGGGATTTAAATCTGTGCTATCTATTCTTTTGGTTATTCGAATTTATTACCAGCTTGGATGTGCATCCAGTTGGATTCTGCAAGGTTATATCTATAATTATGTTTTTTTAAAAAAGTTTACCCTCTATTTCTTGTGGGAAAAAGAGAACTCAAATGGATATGTTGTTAATAAGAGGAATGAAATGTCCATTGTTTAAAATAAAAGAATTTATTAATTTGTATTCATATTTTTCCTTTGGGATTGTTTTAAAAAATTTCCTTCTATTGTAGTCTTAACGTTCCATATGACCAAAATAAACATGGGGTATCAGCAATGGTAGGATTTAGTTCTTTTTTAGTGATGCGGGCCTACTCCCCCTGTCCAATCTTCATTGTTCTAGATTCTAATTTTGCCTATGCTATGTGATCTGATGAGTAGTAAAGCACCATGTGATTTCTGGGCATATAAGGATTAGGCTTCATCTCTAAACTTGCTGATGCAATGATTTACACATTTTTCTTTGATCTTTTATTATCTAACCAATTTAATATTTTCTTGAGGGTTTGCTATTTATGCCAAATTTTTGGTACACTTTGATGCTAATTAGTGCACCGCAGACAGTGATAAGCTTACAGCTTATATTTTTTTAAAATTAGTCCATGTCTCCCATTCTATACACCATGATTGGATTAATTATATATTTAGCTGTTTCCTGTTTAAATATGCTTTCTGGTTGAGTCTGATTCTTTGTTCATCCCAGTTTGCTATCCTTTCTGCTGATGAACTGAACATGCTATACAATAGTTGGGCTTCATTTCTACCAGATTAAGCTTTTGGGAAACTAGGCCTTGCTTTTGTTATTTAACTGTGTTTAAGAATAGATTAAATGCTTAAAATAAATTATAATGAACATATTTTGGCCAAAAAATTACAATGAACATATACTTGGTTAGATCATGTCTTTGACAGTAAATACGTCAGATTCTTTTAATCAAAAAGGTCATTTTTTCTGATCTGTGTATTTTCTGACTCCTTATCACAGGTATCCTTCAAGATTGTTGGGGCATCAGTATCTGGAATTACCATTGATCCTAGATCTGTAAGTCTGAGTTTATTTTGGCTGATAGAACGTTTTGAGATGAAGTTTAAGAATTAGGACCCTTGTGATTTTGTTCAAGTTTCACAAATATATGCCTTATTAGCATTGTTGTCTAATGGATCATTCGTTTGTACTTCTATCTTTTTGGAGCACCAAAGCCTTATCCTGTAGCAATACAGTAAACCTTGCTAATGCTACTCTGGAATCTCTAATTTGTATTCCAAAGACTATAGTTAGAAGAGGAGTTTGAAGTATTATACCCCCCCCCCTTCCCCCATCTCTCGTCTTTTGCTGTCTATCTGATAGTTTGTGCATTGTGCAGGTAAGCATCTATCCAGCTGTCAAAGCACCTGTGGAATTTTCAACTCAGGTATTGTTTTACAATATTTGTGTATGTGTTTGATCAAGTGATATATTTGTTCATGCTTATATTTTATTATTTTTTCGTCATAACCAGGTTACTTCTGGGGACTATATTTTGTGGAATACCCTAGGTAAGTGCCCATACGTTGCCACCGAAAAAGTGTAAGTAACCAAGTATAAATGGCAACTCGGGGATATAAACTTTTGCAATTGATGGGCAAGGGTTCCATCAGATGTGTGGTGGAATATCTGAACTGGTATTTTAAAATTCCCTGCTGATTGGGGCATGATGACCCTATTGTGTGGGCATGGTGTGCCAAATTATTTCCTTTTGGATTGAACTGAGAAAGAATAGTTTAAGTGAGGAATGGATGAGACTCGGCATATCATGTAGTAGACATACTGCTTACCATCTTGTAACACATTTATCTTTGAGTATGTTGATTGGGGCTGTACATGGTAATCTACTGACGACAAGCTGACTCTTTCACTTTTTTCGAATTCGGCCATAGGCATTTGAATTTAGCATTGGTATGAAGGTTGCGTTTAATTCTTTTTCTGGTAGCTCTGGGGATGGAGAAATGTAATTCGCAGAGCGAATTAAGAGTTGTGTGCCTTGAGAAACAGCAGTAGTAGTCTTATTTACGATATAAATAATTATTTGATACTTCTGAATTCTTTGTCCCGAGCTTAATGAATCCTTCATGTATGGAGCTGTTGAACACAGTTTCAGCTAGAGCAGTGGCGATAGTCTCAATATGTTGGCTTCTCTCCTCTTCTAACAACAATCTTTTCTTAAAGCCCTCCCCTTAACATCTCATTCTTCAAAAAAAAAATAAAAAAATTATTGAATAATGGGTAAAAATTCTGAAGATTTAGTGCTCCTTTGAAATAAATAAAATTTTCTTGCAAAAATTCAGAAGTATTTAGAAGTGAGCTTTTCTTTTTAGAATTAAAAAAATTCAACTTTTTAGTATCATTATATTTTTTGCATATAAAATTAATTTTGTCTTGGGAGTATTGAATTTTTTTTTTCTGCAAATTTTTTGAGTTTGAATTTATATCATTATAAAAATCTTTTACCTTTGCTTTTCAGATATCATTTGAGTGAAAAAAAAAAATCAACTTTCTAGTTAAGCTGAACTTTTTTATTTCCCGGAAAAGGAATACTTATCCAAACCGACAAATTGTGTTTTCAAGTTTGGAGATTGTACCCAAGAAAAAAAGGAAGTTGGTAGACTCAGTGCCACCATTTACCGAGAAAGAAGCAAGTCACTACCTCATCCCAAAAAAAAAAAAAAAATGGAAAAGGAAATAAGGTGTCTTTTGGTAAATGAAATTTGGGAGATGGAATAAAATTTTTTATTCTATTATGTCATTTGATTGATGAAATTGATAAAAAAATATAAATTTTATGAAATATTGATTATTTTTTATAAAAAATGTATATTATTTTTAAAAATGAATTAAAAATAAAAAGTATAATATAAAAAAATAAAAAGGTTAAAATATTTTTATTATTTTATTTATTTATAAATTTTTTATAATAAAAAAATATATTTAAATTAAAATTTTTAATACTACTTAATAAAATTTTATTTAAATTTTTATATTATTAATAATTTTTTATTTTGTACTTATAATATTTAAAATAATTTTATTTTATTTATTTTATTTTTTAATAATATTTTTATGTTTTTATCAATTTTTTTATTATTATTTTTTATATTTTATCAAATATAATTTTAATAACAATATTTTATTTTATTTTATTCTTAATTTTAATTTTAATTTTTTTTCAATAATCAAACGATAAAACAGTTTCTCAATGGAACAAGAAAAATATGAAAATCTTTTGAATGATCAAATTTTAATTTCTTCAGATTGCTGAATCCCCTCTTCTCTTGATCTTTCTATCTCTCAAATATGTGAGAGGGTACTAAGAATGTTATTTAAAACTTGGAGCTTAATTGACTGAATAATTTTATAATTAATATGTAAATGAAATGTTATAAGAGAGGAGTGTGAGCTGCTCAGTATTATTGACTTCACGTTAAGCATATGTAATGCACTCATAACATATGAATATTATAATCATTGTATAATTAACATGTCAGTATTCACTCCTTTTCCTAATCTCTGTGTCAACCCTTAAACATTTCTCTAATGCTATTCTAGAAGATTCTTGTCTCCCTTCAAACATTTGCTAATTAATTAATTTATTATCATATTCTTAATGACCTTCTTAGGGACACTAAGAGAATTGTAGCATGGAAAAAAGTTCACTGCAAAGTTCACCCATCATTTTCAATGCATGCCATACATTTAGAGATTCTTAATTATTTAATATGACACTTTAGAGAGGAAGATTAAAATCTTACATGCAAAGACAACTATTAACTTGGAAAAAAAAATGCAAGTAAAGGAAGATTAGGGTTGATTTTATGGCTAATTAAATTTTTTGATAACATGCGCATGCCTAGCTAGTTATTAGACAGTGCATGAAAAAAGGAAAGGTCAATCATATATACCATTCTTTCTACTATTTAAACTGTTTTACCGAATCAAACACTTGAAAAATATGGAAAGAAAAGGAGGAGAAAAATAAGGATTTAAGAAATGTTACCTGTGCTCATAAGAAAAGCCTAATTAAACACACTTCACTAGTTTCTACTTTCTATTGGCCTTTGGAAAAAGCAAAAGAAAAAAAGAAGGGCTTTTTAATAATTAACAATGATATTAATAGCTTTTTCAATCTCCAAGAGATTTGTGTTTGTGAAAACTAGAAATAGTTAGTGGGTGAAATTAAATAACTTGGAATCTGCAGGGAATGTAGACAGTTTCAATTAGTAAGAGAAGAATAGTATTAATAATTAAAACTTTATGAAGAGGAAAGATGGTTAGGAGCAGAGGGAACATGATGCCTCCCCATCCCTCTCTCATTCTCATTTGCTTTATTCAAACCAAGATCTTGGCTCTCTATGTGACCTCAAACTCCTTTCCCTAATTAAAGGGGTGAAAAAAACAGTTTTTAAGTTTTTAAAATATATAAACCTCTAATTTTGACCAGAATTTACTTCTCATTTTATTTTTGAAGTTGTTCAAATTTTTAAGTTAAATTAATTATTAATAATCCTTTTATACACTTTTTAGATTTATTATAAAATTTATTAACATATGCATTTAATGAAAATAATAAGAAGAAGAAGTTATATCTAGGAAGATATCATGCTGTTTTTCTTATAAAAACAATTAACAAAAATTATGAATTGAAAGTGAATTTACCTAAAAGAAAAATACTTTTAAGTTATAACAACAAAATTTTAAGCAATAAAATTTATGTACTTAAATAATATATATTAAAAGATATATTTATACATTGTTTTAAAAATTAAATTAATAGTTAATTCGGAGAGATTAAATTATAATTTGACTAGTTATTAATAAATATATATATATATTATTTATTAAAAAATAATACTTATATACTAAAAATATCAATAAATAGTAAAAATAAAAATAAAAATTTTAAATACCTTTAAATAATATTAAATTATTTAAAGATTTATACATATAAAAATAAAAATAATATATTTTATCAACAAGATAATATAATTTTAATATAATAATTTATAATAGTTGGCAGTTGATGGTATGGATGACACGATGTTTATGTCAGCACTGTCTCAGCCATTCACCAGTGGAGTTGGGACATTTACAAGATGGTTAATAATTAGTTTTAAGGTTTAGGGTTAATCAGGGAGTCATTAAAGATTAAGAGAAGCTAATAGAAAATAATATGGATTCAGTATATTGGTTCTTAAGAGTATAATGGTAAAAAAGTAAGGATTAATTATACAAAATCTTTACTTTATTGCTCTTCCATCTAATATTTACTCATTGGTGTCCCATTAGCTTAAATTCACTTAGAATGTTGTAAATAAATATTATTTTATGGCCATATTTACTATAGGAAGATGATTGAATTAATAATAATATTTAATCATTTTTTTTTGTGCTTCAAATAATTTTATAACAGTGACTCAAACTAATATATAAAAATATATATATAATGGAAAATGTAATACTATTCATACAAGTATTTTATCTTCTTTTATTCAGAACAAATTTCATTTTTAACTCATAAGCTTTTTGGGTAAAATGCAATGCCTTTGAAAGTAGAAAACAAAAATTTCTTATGTTGCGCAATTATTTTGTTGTTATAAATAACTAAATAAATATGATAAATTAAGAGTTATTGTAAGAATTCCTGAAATTTTCCGCATGGATATATATATATATATATGCACAAGATGTGGAGAGGGAAGGGAGGAAATTGAGTGTGTGGGTGGGATTTATCTGTACAGCAGAATTGCATTTGTACGGAAAAGTAAACGAATAAGACAGCAGAGAGACACAGGAAGGGAGTCACGCAGCAGAATGATGCTTGCGTGGAGCAATCGAGAGAGATTCCAATTTTGCGAGAAAATTACAAAGAGAAAGAAGGCTCGGTTAAAGCACGGGAGAAATGATGTGGCGTGTATGGGGGAGGAGGGGAATGGGATTATACCATCTGTGCTTTCTCTCTCTGGGTATGTCCCAATCCATTATCTCCATCTTTCGAGATAGATTTCAGCTCTGGCATTGGCAGGGCTCGAGGTCTCGCTGTAATATATTACAAAGGAACCAAAATTATTTGGTCACCTTGAGAAGGTTGAGGTAAGGTAAGTGTCTTCTTCTTCTTCTCTCTCTTTCCTTATTTGTTTTTGTGATTGTGGGGACTTTCTAAAAGATTGGTCACTTCAAAAGTTCAGAACATGTCTTGTTTGCTTCAAAAGATCTTAGCACACCTATGAGAAATGATTCTTGTGGGAGCCATTTTTTTTTTTTTTTAGTTCTACATTACTACTACTACCCTTGTTTCTTAATATTCCTTTTCAATCCAATATGGACAATTATAGTCTGCACTCTGCATATTTTTTAAAAGAAAAAAAAATCTAATCCAATCCAATTAGAATTAACCCTCATTATTCTATTTGCATGGCTGGTCCCTTCTAAGATTTTCTTAAGCATGTTCTTATAATCATCAAGATTCTACTTAGACCAGGCTTGCTATATCCTAGTCTTACAATCAATTTACACCTGGATACTAATACTATAATAGAGTTAAATATAGTGGATACATTATATCAGGGTTTTGGAGTGTTTTCCTGCCCATCACATGTTTGTTCATTTTCCTGCAAGAGCCATCACTAGGTGCACTACACATCATCTTTACAGGGTTGGAGAAAATGTCAAAGGAAAGACTAGGAAGTGTCAGAACCACTCCAATTAACTTGCACATTAGACATTGGCTCATTGAGAGCTTGAGAAAGATGATATATGAAGCCAACATTTTACACTATCTCATACTAAAAACATGATACAGAATCCTTTCCAAAATTTGAGGTGCAGCCTGGTGGGCTCCCTCCAAGCATTTTGCCAATTTTTGTGCGCATGGTACAGTAGCACTTCCGGGAATGGATGCTCATTAGTGCACACTTAAATTTTCCATACTGTCCCATATTGTGCCAATTCGCCACATGTGTGCCAAAATATGCGCATGCAAGCAAGTACGGCGGCTAAATCCCGCTTGCTCCTTACCAACTAATGCCCGTTGTCTTGCAGCTGAGAGCTGTGTGGGGACAACATGTCCCTCAAATCTAATTAACGCTTAAAACAACGAGGGACCCTAGTGTGCCGTGAAGTTGGGACACATGCTAGATGATGTGTAGCCCCGTGGGGCCATCCACGGTGGTTGTCGGGGGTGAAGGGGGCCGCGTACGGCTCCATTAGTGGGACCAATCATGGGTTTGGGGTTGCATTACATTATTATGATTTGGGCCAAGAAATGAGGGGGAGGGGAGGGGGAGGATGTGCCTTTCAGGCTTCTTGTTTGTAGAATTGTAGGGTTTAAAATGGGGACTACTTTTAGCGGGACGTTTCAAACTTTGGACTTATCACTTTTTTTTTTTGACAATAATCCTTTTCTTAGTCTCCTCGAATTACCAAAGTCCTCGCTAAACAATTAATTCGAGGAGGGCAAGTTATTGCTTGAAACTTTTGATGAAAAAAGTGAGATTTCGTTAAGAGTTTGTTTGAGACTTTTAAAGTAAGATTTGATTCAAGTGGTTGACCAAATTAAGTGTGAGAGTAACTGTGTCTGTGTTGGTATGTTGGGGCTGGCTTGCGTGTGAGAGTGAGAGAGCGAAAGTGTGGCTTAGGAGATAGTGTTTGAATTTGGTGGTGCGCGTGCATCACAAAGAGGTGGATTGTGGTCATAATGGAGGATGCCAGCCACACCCATATTCATGACGCCATACATTCTGCATCATTTCTACCTCTTAAAACTGCAAAATATGATCCTGAACTCACAAATTTTCATCATTGCCTTCCCAACCTTTCTCTTCTCTTTACCCCAAATTTAGTTTATTCAGTCCCCTTCTGCCATTTAGTTCTAGTGTACTAGCTTTTGTATTTCTTTTTCCTTTTAAAATCACTCTTTCTACCTATCAATACTAATTGAGGAGAAGCTTCTGCTGAATTATTGATATAATCTTGACAATAATCTTAAATTGAAAGTCAAGGAGACCACACATATGATGAGAAGGTAGTTTTAGATGTAGGCAGACCAGCTACAAAAACTTCCTCTAAAAGACCAGGAAGCACTAATTACTCCCTTTTACTTCAAAGTTACTGTTCCTTCCATATGAACTAGTTAAACATTATGATCCAAATCAACTTTATGTCGGATCAAGTTAGAACACTGTTATTATATTTAAACTGGGGTTTGGGCAGAAATGAAAATGCAAAATGAACTGCATTAGTATGCTGTGTTTATCCGAAAAATATATTAAAAATAATTAGAATCACATGTATTCGAATTATAGTATAAGTCTTTAAATATAGAATTAATTTTCATGTTTAAAAAGTTCAACTTTCGGGGCAGCACAATGATAAATGTTATTTGATTGTTTTCTAACCCCAAGCTTTTAAGACTAATCACTTGGAAGATAAAGAGAATCCTTTTTAATTTGAATTGAATGCTGATATGGTTAGCAAGTGTGTATGCATGCTTCGAAAAATAAAGAAAACAAGTTTTAATAAAATAAATAAAATAATGATAATGCCACCTAGCTACATGAAATTGCATGAAGACTAAAAATGATGTGAGTGCTTTTCATTTCACGTACGGGACTCCCTAATTTAAGGATATTCTCATTATTTACCTGCCACGCCTGATTCCTTTTGTTATTTTTCCGATAGTTTTTCTTCTGCATAACAATAATAATTATTCTAACCCAAAATATGGATGACATTTTGGGCACGTCAAGTTTTTGTTAATTAACACCTGCTCTCCTACGAATAGACAATGCTGTCTCCATCAACTGAGTTGTTTTCAGTTTCACTTTTCCATTATGCAGTAGCCATTATCAATATTAGGATGTGCTCATAGCACATAGTCCCAAGTGATTGGGCCTTTTACTTCAGATTTTACTTTTAAATTACAAAATGACTAATTGTGCTCTGGTTTTAATCTCTGTTGCTAGTAATTTAGCTTTAATTGTGATGGTCTATTACCTATACAAAGCTGATAATTGTTGTCCTGCAGAAAAACATGTAGCTCTGGTCTATGATTATGTTTCTGTTTTATTAGTTCAATCATTCAAATACTTTTGTTGAAAACAGAATTTTGACTCATTAAACCAAATTTGACGCTTAGGAGATCTGAATATAATTGTGAAAAGAAGTTTATCATATGGTTTCAACAAAATTATGTCTGTCATTCCTCTGCGTTAGTTCGACCAGTTACTCTAGTCAAAAGCAGACCCCTTTCTCTCAAACTTCGACATAAATTAAATTCCGCCAGGATTAAATTCTTGAAAGCAATAAAGAGAAGCAACTTTACATGCTACTTTTTTCCTAAGCACTCAAGTCAGTTACTGCTCAAACTGTTACATATATAAGTTGGAAAGCTAATTGCTGTATATTTAAATCTCTCATTCCAATATTCATTAGGGAAAAGGAAAAGACAGGAAAAAGAACTATTCTGATATATTATTGGCAGCTAGCTAGAAGGTTATAACAGTGATTTTGATGAGTGGAAAATAGACATATAGAATAGGCTGTGACAAAGGAACAAGGAATAATGACCGTGGGAATAAATTCTGTTTCCTGTTGCTGTCTCTGATGGCCGAGGAAGATTTAAAATAAAAATAAAAAACATAACAAATTGTTGCATATCATCATCTTATTCACTTCATTATGCCTACAATCATGATTCTTGGTTCCATCACCCGCATGCTCTCTTCTAAACCCTCACTACTTCCCACACCCTCACTTTCACTCACAATCACACACCTATAAATCTCATTGACCACCTATCCTTTCTCTCACCTTCACTTCTACATTCCAATCAAATCTTTCTATCAGCTACCTTAATCCCTCTATCCCCTGAAACTACTCTGTTTTGTTCTGTTACATCCATTTCTCCTTAACACACAAACATACACGCTCAACCCAATGGCTGTCTCTGGTTTTGAAGGGTTCGAGAAACGCCTGGAGCTCCATTTCTTTGGTGATGATCCAGCCTTCCTTCAAATAGGTCTTAGGAAACTTGATTTCGAATCACTACAACAAGTCCTTCAAGCTGTTCAATGCACAGTGGTTTCAGCCGCTGGCAACTCTTACTTTGATGCCTATGTTTTATCAGAATCCAGCCTCTTTGTCTACCCAACGAAGATCATAATCAAGACTTGTGGGACCACCCAACTTCTGAAATCCATCCGTCCCTTGATCTACTATGCTCACCATCACTTAGGTCTCACTCTCTGCTCTTGCCGCTACACCAGAGGTAGCTTTATCTTTCCCAAGTCACAGCCTTTCCCTCACACTAGCTTCAACGATGAAGTCACCTATTTGGAAGAGACCATCCCTACCAATCTCTGCTATAGAAAAGCTTCAATCATGCCCTCTAAATCTTCTTCTCATGCTTGGCACGTTTTCACTGCTAGCGATGAATCTCAGATACCGTTTCGCCATGAAAATGAATTATACACTATGGAGATCTGCATGACCGAGCTTGACCCTATCCTTGCTCGCAAGTTCTTCCGGCGACCCGGCGATGGAAAAACCGGCGACTCTGCCGGGAAAGAGATGACGGAGCTTACAGGCATTAATGAAATAAACCCAGAAGCTTATATTTGTGATTTTGCATTTGATCCATGTGGGTATTCCATGAATGGCATAGATGGGGATTGGTACTCCACCATTCATGTTACCCCAGAAGATGGCTACAGTTATGCAAGCTTCGAATGTGTGGGTACCATCAATGACGACTTAGTCAATGTGTTAAGGAAGGTGGTACAAATATTCCGGCCGGCGACTATGTCGGTCTCAACGACGTGCAGTGACTACAGCAATGAGATGTGGACACGGGTGGTCAGTGCAGTGGAACCTCTGGGATTGAAATGCCGGAGTTGTGCAAGGGACCAGTTTCCAGCAGCGGGTAGTGTTGTCTTTCAAACATTTACACCTCGTCGGAAAAGCATTAAGGCCTGAGAAGATAGAGAAAAGGGCGGCGGCGGCGGCGGCTGTAGGTAATGGTGGCTTTTTGTTTGGGCGGGGGGCGGCGACGGAAAGAAAGATGGTAGCTTAGGAAGTTAGAGTTAGTTGAAAATTTTAGGGGTGGCGATGGGGTTAATGACGTGGCTAAATGTGATTGGTTATTATGGATGATGAATGTTAGGTGGGAGAAATTTTTAAGTAGAGTATATGGGGAGTGAATAAATCAATGAGCGATAATCATGTGGAGATATAAAGGTGAGATTCACGGAAAAATTCTTCTATATATTTACATGATTATTGCTATTGATTTAGTCTATTTATATAGATAGAGTTTATTTAAAAATTTCTCAGATAAATAACTTGTTTATAAAAGGAAAAAAAGAAAAGAAAAGAAGTGGGTGATGAAAGTGGAAGAAGTTAGAGATATAGTATCAAAAAGGGAAGGGTAGGGTGGGTGATACTGGGGTGATCATGATAATGCACCCCACTTAGGCTTGTCACGCCTGAGAATTTTGATTTTGTGTAGTGGCCAGTGGGTGTAAAAGTGCTCTTGTTTGAGGTTATATTGAACCATCCTCTTTCTCTCTTAATTGCTTCTTTCTTTCCTTTTTTGTTTTTATCTTTCCCTACTTAGCTCTTATCACGTCCTTTATGCTTTGTTTGTAGATGATTAAACAACAAAAATAACCCTTTTGGTATTCTTTTATCAATTACTTCTTGACACTCTTTTGGCAGTTACATATGAAGTTTTGGGAAAATGGGGTTTAGTGCATGAAGCATTATCAGAATCGTGTGGAAGTCTTGCCACTCCTGCGGATGTAATTTTTTTTTTTTTTCTTAAATTTCTGGGTGTTTTGAAACTTGAAGGGGCACGTGGCCATAATAGAATAACTAATATAGGTAAGGCAGGCAACTAGAAGACAAAAGTGGGAGACAAGTAGAGAAGGAATAATAATGTGTTTCCAAATTCATAGTCGCCTTTTTCATAGTAATAATAATAATAACAATTAATGATAAACTAAAGAGATCTGCCCAAAAAGGTTCATAGTAACTATAGCCTGCTTCACACCGGCAATGACATTATACATTGGATAAGATAGCTTATTTTAGTCCCTTAAAATGATAAAAAGATAACTCAGGTTGCAAAATTTGCTGTAACTTAGTTTTAACTGCAAATCAAAATTGATCAAATTCACTCTACTCGATCGTGAGTTGAGTCAAATTTCGCAGGCCAACCCTGACCTTCTCTCTTTATTTATTTATTTATTTTTTTGAAATATTGTTTCCTCTAAAATTTTCAACTTTGAATAAATTGATTTAATTCACTTACTCATGTGTTCTTAATAAACTTGTATATTTATATATTAAATTTAGCTTGTCATTTTATTTTAAATATCAATTAATTTCTTTCATTCATTTTAAAAATATTTTATCATCAATTTTAAAAATTGAATACAAAATAATTTGATCTATGATCGATAGATAATTTTTTTTTATCAGCAATATTCAAATCGTAACATATAATAAAAATAATATTTTTTAAAATTATATTTATCATGTGCCATAATTTATATAATGTTAAATATTAAAATTAATTGTAAAATATATTCTTTTATTCATTAGTAATTGAAAAAATATAGGTTTTTGGTAATTTTTTATTTTAAAATTTTTGGTAACCTGACTAAGTCAATTTGTTTAATCATCAATCAATCTACCTAAAGTTAGTGGAGTTCTTAATATTTTATTTTATTAAATAATAAACCAATTCAAATCTATGTATAATTGAATTAAACTGTTATAAGTTGATTTAAAATAAATTGAGTCGGCTAATTTTGACACTTCTAATTTATAGTGACTATGTGATTTGATATATTATCATTACGTTGTTTTATGTGAAATAGTTTGACCCTTTTAAAGTTGGGTCATTTTCTCAAACGGCCTTGGGTTAATGGACCTAAAAGAAAATAGGCCATGGGGATTAGTCATGGATGAATAGTGTGCTTCCTTAGGTTAATCACATGAAAGCAGTACGAAAGGGCAAAAAATTTAACTGTGATATTACTCTATCAGTAATTTGCTTTAGAAATTCTCTATATATATATATTCATAAGATGATATATCTTGTGACCTGTATTAAACGTTGTTAATTAAAATAAAATAAGGCCACTTTATCATCCAGCTGGTTTGCCCGAGAGGTTAAGGGGGAAGACTTAAGATCTTCTGCACATAAGTGCGCGTGGGTTCGAACCCCACAGCCAGCAATTCACTTTAATTAACAATATTTTAACCCCTATCCTATATGGGGGGCTTAACAACTATTTGGGCTAACCCTGAAAATAAAATACTACTTTTTATCCACACCTAGAATGGAATGAGGCCCAATCCTTCAACCCTACCAACATCACAATGCTGCACCAGTTAAAGAGGGAAAGAGTAATTGCAAGTTGGCTTGGAATGATTATTATTATTAACATATCAAAACTAGGAGATTATCTTACCAAAAGGTAGCAACTAGATGCACGTTCCCGCTCTGATAATCTCCAGCCTCAGCGACACCAAAAATGTCTCCAATGAAAGGCCCTTTTCTTGTTAAAAAAAAAAAAAGAAAACTCGGCCCGTGCATATTACATGATTCTATGCCATCATAGGTTGGCTCACAGTTGATTGAAAAGATTCTCTAACTCGAAGGCAATCATGCAATTGTACCTCTACACTTTGTTTGAAATAATCTGTTGTTACTGCCAATAAGCATGACTCCCTGTTGCCCACTGATATGAAATCAGCACTCTATCGGCTAATCTGTTGGTTTTGGTTGGTGGGAGAGGCCTGAGACCCTCTTGGAGTTCAACATTTGGCCTCTTCAAAGATTTAGTGGGGATTGGTTAGATTTCCACTAAGATATTTAGGAAGGAAGTTTCTCGGTTGAAATAATACCAGTAATTATGTCATATACTTTATTTAAATCGTTGTATTCTATTTTTGGTTTGGTTTTGAGGGGTCTCTTGCGGGATGGGATGACTCTCGTATGCTTTCAAACCAATTGGATTTTAGATTGTACTTGCCAACTTGAAACGGAGATGAAAGTCGTGGATGACTAAGGCCACAATTAGGTAGAGTTTGTTCTAAATATTTGTCTTTTGGTCATACAAATGCAACATCTTCTAGATCCACTTGTCCCTTTAACAGTGAAAAGTAAGAAGAAAATTAGAGAATCTGGGTGGGACACAGCTTAGGCTCAGCTCATTCATACTATCATCTTCAAATATATTGTCCAATTTTACACTCTATCCAAAAGCTTCTTTTTTTCTTTTTCTTTTTTTGGGGTGGGAAACTCTTTTTTTCCTCATATTGATTGGTCGTTGGTTTCTCTTAATTATAACATTGTGATTTTGTTTCCAAACATTGACTTGGAATTTGCATAAATAATAAAAAAAATCAGAAATTTTATTTAGTCCTTTTCTTTTTTGTAACAGGTATATATACTATTTCAATAAATTATTATCTCTGTTTTTATTTTAAAAAATTCCATATTATTTCAGAAAAAATCTCAATTTTTCGAAAAAAATTAAAACATTGGCCTATATATTTTTCTCTTAATCAAATCATGGTTCAAACTCCGAACAGATCCCCCCCCCCCCCGCCATTCCAAGGACTGATTTGACACTACGTGATCCAGTCCTGCGCTTGTCACAAGTTAATTATGGTCTTCAGTTTTACCCCAAAAAAAAAAAAATCATTTTAGTTAAATATTTTTTTATTGAGATATTTTACCGCTTTTAAATAATTCATGATATAATCATCATTTCACAATATTTATTATTATTATTCTCATAAACGATTAATGACAATCTACATTTATAATTTGTTATATAAAATAGTTTTAAAATAAAATAATATTACTTGATTATAATATTTTAAAAATATTTTTAATTAATTTTAAGAACTTTATAATTAATGAATTTTAATTAATCCTAAGAACTTACTATATAAATCTTTAATAATCCCCAATGAGAACTTATTAATCATTTTATATTTCTCTCAATGACGGTGTTATTAAAATACTACCATGTTAAATTTTTTATATATTAAACTAATTATAATATTCTTTACACATGTCAAATAATTGTTTAATCAATGTTACTTTTAACATGTGTATAGGACTTCTTTTTATTAATTTATTTACAAAAAAAATATTAAAATAAATTTATGCAAAAATAATTCCCCTAGAAATATTGGAAAATTATCCCTCCACTTTTCTTCGGCTCTTTTTCGTTTTTCAAAATACTAAATAATAATAATAATAATAAATATTTAAGCCCTTAGGAGCATCGTGTGGTGTGGGGTGGGGTGTTTTCTTGGAATAAGGGCTTTCTCCGGACAAACCAAGCCATGCACACATAGAATCTCAATTCCTCTCTGCGCCTCTGCCTTACCCCTCTGTCCCTCTCAATCTCTTTGGAACAAACCCATTCTTGTGGCCTTCTCTTTGGACCCTTCTTCCCTCCGGGGTTTCCTTCGAGGCTCCCTCTGCCACTGCCCTAGGAAAAGTACAATTCTTTTCCTTTTCCATAGCCCCACTGCTCCTTCTCTATGTGAAAAAGCCTTTTTCTTTGATCAAATACCCAAAGTGTCTCTGCCTTTTGCTCGTTGCTGTTCCTGGGGTTCTTTTAGGGTTTTCTTACCCTTTTGATTTGTGGGCTTCCTCGGATCATTCTCTTCTTTTGTTCATTTCACCACAATTTTTTAAAAATACTACCTTTGTCTTATGTCAATTTCAGAATCTTAATTCTCTTGTGGTTTCTGATTAATTTATCTTCTAGGGTTTTCCCATCTGTTTCACAAAAGGATTAGAGTAGTGACTTAGGGGCCACAATGTGGAGTTTCAGAAGCACCTACCCTGAGGTTTGCACCCATAATTACGTACCTGCAACCTTGTGCCGCCAATGTTTTTTCAAACAGCACCGTTGTCTATAAGCTTTGGACGTGCCTTCAGGTCTTCTTCCCAACAGTGTAGCTCCTCTTTGAAACATGGGTTGTGTCCATGGCAAGTGTTGTAGCCGCTACCCGCCGCCATCAGAGGGAGGTTCCCGGGACTACCGAGAACTCGCACTGTCCCGTGCACAACGGAAGCACATACTTACTCAGAAATCGTTGGAGTTTGTTCCGGTTCCTTCCCACAACTTCATTCTGGAATACTCTGTTCTCACGCAGCGGGGATACTACCCTGACTCGCCCGATAAAGAAAACCAAGATAGTTTCTGCATTAGGACGCAAATTCAAGGTAACCCAAGTATCCATTTCTTTGGTGTCTATGATGGGCATGGTCAATTTGGTAGCCAGTGTTCGAACTTTGTTAAGGATAGGTTGGTAGAAAAATTATCAAATGACCCCGCATTGTTGGAGGACCCCGTTAGAGCTTATAATTCAGCATTCATAACAACAAATTACGAACTACATCATAGCGAGATTGATGATTCTATGAGCGGCACTACTGCAATCACTGTGCTTGTTATTGGAGACACGCTTGTTGTTGCTAATGTTGGCGATTCGAGGGCAGTGTTAGCTGTTAAGGATGGGAATCGCATTATTGCTCGGGACTTATCCTCTGATCAGACACCATTTAGAAGAGATGAATATGAGAGAGTGAAGCTTTGTGGGGCAAGGGTGCTAAGTGTTGATCAGGTGGAAGGGCTTAAGGATCCGAATATCCAGACTTGGGGCGATGAAGAGAGTGAGGGCGGTGATCCTCCGAGGTTGTGGGTTCCAAATGGGATGTGTCCTGGAACTGCATTTACAAGGAGTGTGGGAGATAGTTTAGCCGAGACTATTGGTGTCATTGCTATTCCCGAGGTGTCAATGGTTCAGCTTTCACCTAATCATCTTTTCTTTGTTGTTGCAAGTGATGGTGTATTTGAGTTCTTATCTAGCCAGACTGTTGTTGATATGGTATGTCATATGATCTTTTTTCTTCCTCAGTTTTCTTTTTTGACAAATGACACATATCTGTTAATGGGTTGCAATTAAAGACATATACTTCAGTTGAAGCCAAGATCATGTTCTCTTATATTGCATCTGGTTATGTTAATGGCTTTATGGTACTGCAAAATTCTTGTTAATTCCTATCTATAGAAGGAGCTAGCTACACCAGGAGAATTCTCATTAGAATATTGGATTTGTATTGGGATAGGCCCATGTTAGAGGCATTTGGAAACCAAAGGTTTCTTGTTCAACATCACTAATGGTTCTTATTCAACTTATTTCTACACATTTAATAGAAATACAGTAAATTTCTTGTCCATAACTGCTGATGATAGGGTTGATATATAACTTGCACCTTTTTAATTTGTATCAGTTTATTAGGATGCACATAGAATAAGAATATCTCTAATTTAATGTTCTTCGGTAGAGATCTCAGCTATGGGATATAAATTTCATAAAATGTACTTTTTTTAACCTTGATGCCTTCTTATTTGTTGAAATTGCCACTTATGATGGTGAGGTTCTGACTTAATATACTCTGCTGAATTAAAAATAGAGTAATAGACTGAGTAGCATGTGTTATTTGTTGCTTGGAATAATGTGCATATCTCTTTGCCATATTCAGTCATATCATAATTGATAATATATCTATCAACTAGTGCTTTGTAATGTTGACTACATGTAATTGTCATGTTTATCAGTACTATTCTGCATGTCTTGTCTTCATTATTGGATTTTATGATAACATCTGTTGTTTATTTAGATTTTAGACTTTCATATGCCAAATTCTTCTTATGTAAGAAGAGTATATCAGACGATGTGAAATTATTTTGTAACCTTACTATAAATTTCTTATTTTAGATGAATTTTTTATGTATCTTTTATAAGACCTATCTGCTTATTGCCTGCATTAACTGCCATGATTCTGTAAACTTCTAAGTAGGTTTTCTTTATAGTTCCAAGAGACAGGATACTAATAGTTAATAGTTCTTTTACATCTTAGATGTTCACACAAGCTTTATAAGTTGGTTGTTCAGTCCCAGAAACTTAATCTTCTACTGCTTTCTAATGATCATCTCTGATCCTTTGAATCACTGTAGATAAAGAGTATTGCAATCCATCTCTCAAAATTTACCTTCCTGTTTACATATCGTCACCAATTCTTTTGGACTCTTGGGTGGAAAATATTATGTGCACAAATCAGCATTTCTAATTTTGAGCACTGGATTTTCTACTAACTCTCATGGGTTGATGGTCATGATGTATATGTAGGTGAAATTCGAACTATGTTATGAATTCCTTCCTTCCTTCTCTTAATAAGTTTTATGATATCTTTTATGATGTAGGCAGCAAGCTATGCAGATCCCCGTGATGCATGTGCTGCAATTGCTGGAGAGTCATATAAACTATGGTTGGATCATGAGAACCGTACAGATGATATAACAATTATCATTGTTCAGATCAAAGGCCTGTCTAATGTACGGATTACTTGAATATTTCTTTGGTCTTATTTCCTTTTGATGTTTCTTTCATTTAGGCATGTTGTTGAATGATTTTAAATTCTATGTCAATTGATTTTTTTTAACAGCAAAGTAGATTTTAAGAAAATGACCTATGGTTAGTTATTTTAAGCTTATCCTATTTGTATGATAAAATATTGAAGGTTTTATTGTATTTTAGTATGTTTGGATGTCGGGTAGAGTTTTATATGTAAATGATGAGTTTTAGTCATCTTTGGTTGGTTGTGACTGCTGTACACAGAAAAGTACTTACATACGGTTAGAAACTACTACTAATATACAGAAGCCTAGCAATATGCTACGATATCATATTTTACCCTTGTGAGTCCTGGACCCTTTTTCCCTTAGAAGTGCAACATGCAGAATAAAAAAATTGCTACTGGTGGTTCAATCATTTGATATCATCCCATCATTATTGACCTATTTATCTTATCTTTAATTTGATTATGTAGTCAGTTACATGTGGTATCGGAGCAGGTGAGATCAATGTTAGTACTGTGATGAGGGTCAAGAGAGGAACATCTGAGATATCTACTACCACTGGGTCAGATGTTTATCGTTCCGTGGGGAGTGATTTCTCTCATTTACAGTCCTGTCAGAATGTAGTCTCAATGAGAAGCCCAGCCATAGTGGTCCCCTCTCCAACATGTCAAAGACCGGTTGAATTGGTAGGTCTCACTAGCATGTTTTTCTTTTTTAATTATATGACCATGACCTGTATTGTAAGTGCTTCTTCCCTTCCTTCCCTTTTACAGTGATTGAAGAGAGGCTTTATGGAAGCTTCACCATGCCTCTTTGCAATTTCTCCTACGTGGTACATTCTCCAATCTATTCTTCTCCTCAATTGTAGAATACATAACTGGTCAGTGGTCATTTCCCTTCTGATTGCAATCTTTTTCTAATTCAAGCCACATGTCATCTAACCATACAGAATGACTTCAGGAGAACACGAAGCTCGCCTTCCTGATATGGCACTTACCTCCAGATTTAAACATGGGAAGGGAATCTAAAGAAAACTTGAGAGAAAAGGAAGACGTGCAGGAAGATTGGGTGGTGACTAACTGACACTACCATTTGCAATGAATTGTGAAAAAAATTAGGTGGTCTCCGGTCAACTCAGAAGGAGACCACATGCTACTTAAGAATGTGAACGAAGATCCTCATTCTGTCATGCAGATGCTGGATCCAGTGTATGTATTAAAATTATATCTGGATTTTAAATGTCATTTCAAGATCTACCTTGTATTCTATGTTCAAATCATTAACTGAATGGTCATGAATTGTAGTTTCACATTGACTTATTTTGTTCAATTGGAAAAAATATAAATTCTTGAAATAAATATATTTGATTGAGCAATTAAGAATTTTATTTTAATATTAAATGGAAATAACTCAAATCTGGAAAAAATAACATGCATTTTTGGAGAGTGAAAGTCATATTCATCACCAGCCTGCAATTAATCTCAGATTGTCCATGAGTTGCCTACTTGAACCGTAGCAATTGCCACTGGTTGTTGGGTGCCATTTGCACCCATCATTGACTATGGATCATCTTTATAGTTTTTACTGTCTAGGACAATAGAATTATGTGAATATTGTATTTAAAGAAAATGTATTTTTCTTGAAACAAAAGGATTCTTAGGTTAGTTCATCGAGTGAAATATTATTTTAGTCCTAAAGAAATTATAGCAATCCACAGGTTAGTCTCATTAAGATAGACTTTTACAATTAAATACATCGAACTTATTACACCCTTTAGCTTCTTAAAGATTTACTAGTTTACACGGCTTTTGCTTGTGAAGTGATGAAAGGAAGCTTTTTAGTATAATTCACGTTGCAATCTGGTTCAGGTCCATTTGTTGGAAACAAAAATCAATGCATAATACTAATAAAAACCCAGTTTAAAATTTCAATGCTTGATTTTTTTTGTAAGGAGAAAACTTAAGTTACAGTTTTTAGGTGTTTGGTATAAGGATCTTCAATAGAATTAAGATACATGGAGAATTTTTTTGAAAATAAAATTTTAATTATGTTTAACGAGATTGTATTTTAAAATGGTGTTTCATTTTCTCTTTATGATGTTATTGACAATTGATATAATTTTGTCATGTAAATTTTATCTGAGTTAGTAAAGAAAAATAAATGAGAATGTACTGATTTTGTTATAGAATGTGATTCATTAATGTACGATTAGGGGACCCCAGAGGGTGATGGGTGATGGCGTGGGGAACCCACGTGTTTCTCAGTACTGTGTTGTGGAAATATCTCAGCTGAGAGAGGGAGACGAGACAAAGAGACAAGCATCCCCTTGTGTTACTTTCCCTTCGTCTCAGTCCTTTATGTTTTATCTGTCACCACTTCCCTTCCCTGTGTCCCAATCGGTGGTCTACTTTCCATCCTTCTGCCTAGCTCATCTTCCAGTGTCTCATGGGGACACTGACACATTGGGTCTTCTCTTCTCTTGTCTCGTCTTGCTATCTGGAAATTATCCTTGTACAGGAACACATTACTATGATTATTTCATGGCTTTATTTCAAAAAATGATGTTGAAATAAGAAAGCAACAGCATTAATGGTCACTAAATTAGAGAGTATAGCTATAATGATGATGATATTATGGAATGAAGACGACGAGAAAGAAAGAGAGACATTAGAATATGCAAAACAGCTAGACATCAAAAGTTGCTTGTTTTATCTTCTTAAGTCCAGAGATTCCTCAAGTGTCAGGATTTCTATTTGTTTCCTTATAATTAATATAACTATAAAGGTAAGTTCAGTGGTCTCTGAAAATGCTGGATGAGGTGATGTTCTTTTCAGGCGCTTGAGAAACAGTAGAGGAGAAGGCAATTGTATCCTTTGCTCTGGGACACAGCACGCGGTGACTGGTGGTGTACGAGGATCCGGGTCTGAGGAGAAGGCTAAATTGAGTATAGTAGCCGAACATGCATGTCTGCTAGCTCAATTCATCAATCAACATTCAAAACACCAATTCCACTTAATAGTCTACAATAGCTGCCTGGTAGGTTGTTGGTGATGGGAGAGCAACCGAGTTCCTGGAAGGACCAGAATGGCGATGGCACAGGAGTTTCTTTTTTTTTCTAAAAAAAAAAAGGAAAAGAAAAATTTTGCTATGGCTCCTTCGGCTGCAGCCCCCACCCTAACAAAATGATCCTAATCTCTGTTTACATTGTTACTTGTCTTCAGGCAACCTCTCCACATAACACAATAATGCAATGAACTGGACTCTAGAGAGTAGAGACTACTCTCCATTCCTTACCTTTCCTACACCATCATGCATTCTCATATTTAATTCAAGTAACAAGTCACATACAATCTAAATTACTTATCACACAATTTTCTCAATGCAAGAAATTACCCCAAAAAAAAAAAGATCCACTTGAGTTATCCAAAATGTGAGTGTAATGCAATTTATAGAATAATATTCAAGCCAACGAAGGTAGCAAAAGTTTTTAAGTAGTGTTTGGTACCATGAATCTTTTAAGATTTTGGAGAAAGTTAGGTAAATTTTTTTTTTTTCATGTTTATTATTAAGTATAAAAATTTATTTTTGAAAATAAAAGATATTTGAAAATAAAAAATTAAGAGGATTCTTACCTTTTTATTTTCATCTATGAAGGTGAAAACAAAAATTTTCTACGAGAAAGATTTTTTTTTTTAAAATGTAAAATGATCAAATTATCCTTAATTATAACCTTTAAATTTTAAACTCTAAACACTAACTCTTAAATCTTAAACTTTAAATCTTAAATATTAAACATAATTTCTAAACTTTAAACCCTAAATTTTAATCTATAAACTCTAAATCTTAAGTTTAATCTCGAAACTCTAAACTCTAAATTTTAAACTTAACCTCTAAACATTAAACCATAACCCCTAAATCATAAATCATAAATCATAAATCTTAAATTTTAAGTTCTAAATTCTAAATCCTATACTTAACCTCAGAATCTTAAACCTTAATTCTTAAACTTTAAACTCTAAATCTTAAATTTTGAATTATAAACCTTAATGCTTAAATCCTAACCACTATCCTAAACTCTAAATTTTAAATTTCAAAATTCTAAACTATATTTTAAATCCTCAAATTTAAAACTTAATTTTTAAATTTTAAACTTTAAAATTTTAAATCTTAAACCTTAAAATTCTAAAATCTAGATCTTGAATTTTAACTTTTAAATTTTAAATAAAAAATTTCATTTCTTTTTTTTAGTAAAAAAGATCTTATTTATTTATTTTTTCTTTATTTTATCATTTTATTTTTTTATTTTAAAATTTTTTTAAATATATTTTTTAAAAAATAATTATATTTTACAACATATTTCAAGTGAATTAAATATAAAAATAAAAATTTGACTGTAATACGGTAAATTATTTTAAAAATAATAAAATGATAATTAAATATTTTTTTTTTTAAATTTTATTTTTATGAATATAAATTTTTTAAAAATAAAATATTTCAAAAACTAAATGACACCTTAATATTAAAATAAAAATAACCGGCATGTGGATGTACATCAAAGATATTTAAAAGCCCTTATACATAATAAATAAAAATAAAGATATTTCTAATGTCATAAACATATATTAGAAAACCTATTACACTCCATTCCTCTTAATATATATATATATATATATATATATGTTTGAATAAAGAAGAAAGTTAATTATTATTAGATAAACTGATTTTTTGAAGAAAAAAAAATCAGAAATTTTGTATGTGGGCGAATGAGTCACTTAATCCAAACATCAAGGGTATTTTATATTCACATTTATCGCGGATTTTCTCACTAACTAAATGCCTCCAAGATCCAATATTCCGTCCCAGTTCATTCCCGGAAAATGTTAAACGTAGTATATAAATTTCGTAGGGGCATCGCAATTGTAAATTGCCCTTATTTCCTGAACCTCTTGTCTCAGATTTTCCTTAGGTTTCAGGCAAGGCGTGTCCTGAGAACACTGAACAATGGCTGCCCAAACTCCGAAAACAGAGGAGGAATGGAGGGCGGTTCTCTCGCCGGATCAGTTTAGGATTCTTCGTCAGAAAGGAACAGAGTTAATCCCCTATCAATTCTTCTCTTACTGCTTATATGTACTATGATACTGATTAATTCCAACTGGAATTTTTTGGCTTCTCTGTTTGGATAAAATTTGTTCATTTTATTTCTGGTTATTTTTGCATAATTTTAGGTTTCTGTCTTTTTTATTTTTTATTGTGCTATTGTCGAATTCTTGTATGATTCGGAACTAATAATTACACCTAAAGAATTGGAACTTTATTTATGCTTTCTTCCTTATGGTTGTGGGACGAGGGGGTGATTGAGCTTTAGCTGAATAATAGCCTGCTATCCAAGCTTTTGGATTTGGATGAAAGTGAAAAAAAATTTGGGTTAAAAGTGCCGATAATCCAAAGGGTAATTAAAAATGCAAAGGAAAAGAAGAGAGAAGAGGAAGTGCAAAAGGCAGGGCTATAATTTATTTTAGACTAATACATCACATAATGCTGTTGTTTCAGAGGAAAACAAGTTTGATTCATCTACTATAGATTTACTGTTACTTTATGCTGCTGTTATTGTCATTTCTCTGTCATAGGGACTTTTTCTTAGGAAATTTGAAGCCGAAATGTTTTTTTTCCAATACGTGAATATTACTCAAAATAGTACACCCATCAATTACTCTATGAAAATTGGTAGCCCCTCGTTAATGATTCCTTATGTGAAATTTTTTTGTTACTTGTTAGTATTTCCTAATTCAAAATTCTTTTCAAATTGAAGAATTATCCTTCTTTTCCTTCAAGGTTCAATAAATATGAGATGGCTAGTGGAGATGTTTGATTTACATGGCAATTTGTACTAGAGACGTTGGGCGAGGAGGCAGCTTGCGTAGAATAAGACTATATTTTTCTTAAAACACTTGTAGTAGTCATAGATGCCTTTGACAGACCCCGTAAACTATGGAGCTTTGTGGCTTATATGAGTTTTGATTATAAGTGTAACTGTGCTTCCATCCACCGGTAACACTTGCAGAATGAAGGGCACCGGAGAATATAACAAGTTTTTTGAAGAAGGAATTTACGATTGTGCTGGCTGTGGAGTTCCTCTTTATAAGTCTGCTACCAAATTTGATTCTGGTTGTGGTTGGCCTGCTTTCTTTGAGGGTCTTCCTGGTGCCATAAATCGCTCGGTGAGTATTTGTTTCACATTCTATTCAGAGTTACTTTTTTCATCAACATTCTTTTTGGTTGGATTTGTATTGTAATCATGGAAATGCCAATTTTCAGCCGGACCCAGATGGGAGGAGGATCGAGATAACTTGTGCAGCCTGTGGTGGGCACTTGGGTCATGTTTTTAAAGGAGAGGGATTCAAGACACCCACAGATGAACGCCATTGTGTCAACAGTGTTTCAGTCAAATTTATTCCAGCTAGTTCTTCTGCTTCACTATAAAAGTTCTGATGTATCGAAGGGTTTTAGGAAGAGATTTGTCTTGTATTGGTGGTTCTGCAGTATGTTGCACGAAGTGAAGAGTTTATTACTTTGAGCCCAATAAATCCTCTTCTGTTAGATTTTCTATGGCTGTGTGGGATTGAAGGAAAGTTGTTTGACCTTTGCATCGAATAATGAATATGACTAGTCTTCTGCATGATCTCTTCAATGGCTTTGACTTGAAATCACCCTTACTTTCATAAAAAAATGTCAGTTGATCAGAACCGTAACATCATCAGAAATTTGTGCAATCTCTAGGAAAAGGTATAGACGCAAAGCTAGACATTTTAACTTAGATCTGCAATAAAGACACGGGAAGAGCATTTGTGATTCCGAGTCAAATCTTAAGTTTTTAAGAGAAGATGAAGGCTCGTATGAGAACAGTTTAACCAGCATATGAAAGGGTAACCAAAACGCATGTGTTGGCAAAAGTGAAACGTGGTCACTTGAATCAAAATTGGAGGTGAGAATTTAAGGAAGAGTTACTTCAGAGTGTAGGAAAAAAAAAGTTACTCCTGAAAACATCATATTTATTCATTAATTTGTCCTATTTTCTTGCATTGCCTGTCTAACTACAGTGACTTTTTCTTTATGCATACATGTGCAGTGGAGGAGTTTTACAAAAAAAAAAAAATTTTGTATCATCAATATTTATGAAAGTTTTGTAGCTACCAATTAAGATTATAAAGCGATAATACACTATACCAATCAATGAAGTATACTGCATTACACTCGGGTGTGTCTTGCTGTTTTGTTCTTTTTTCTTTTCCTTAACAAATTTTGTCAAATAAATCAAATTTTCACCAAAAAAGGGACATCAAAACCTGGACCCTATGAATTTTCACGGTTGGTCTATACAAAACTAGGCTTAAACCCAGATGCAATATTTTCTTTCTGTTTCTCGTCCTCTTCTCAGTGGAAAGACGAAGAGAAGAATCCATGAATCGCAACAAAAGGGCAGCAAGCAATTTGAGTAGGCGCAGCTGGGAAGGGACAGCTTCGGTATGGACTGGTCACTGCAAAATCCAACTATCATCTCCCAACACCATCATCGACATTCTCTCGAGGCTTCCTATAAAGACCAATCTCAACTGTAAACGCGTTTGCAAAGGTTGGCTTCGTCTAATCTCACATCCTCGCTTCGTTGAGCTTCATCTTGCAAGATCTTCCACTGGCATACTCATAAAAACCATACCTTCCGTCAATGATTCCCGCAAAATCAGCCTAACTCGAGGGGAACAACGTGGTCGTGCTCCCTTTCGCCTCGATAAATTGACCTTCACTCTCAAGTTTAACCTTTCCAGTTCCAAATTCATCCTCGTGAATTCATGTAATGACTTGCTTTGTTCCTCTGGAGTTGAAAAAGGAGACCCCATTTGGGCACGCAATCCAATTTTGGGAGAGTACGTCACTATTCCCCTAGCTAGTAAAGGTAGGCAATGTGGCTCTTACATTGGACTTGGATTTTGCGCTGTGATGAATCGGTACAAGCTGATACAAACTTTCTATCCAAAGGTTCGGTTGTCAGGAAGCCACTACATGGATGCTGAAAAATATTACATGGATACGGGAACTTGGAGAAGAATAGGGTATGCACCCAGTGATCCTGTTGCTTCGCCTTTTAATTGCTTCTTACATGGTTCTCTTCATTGGGTTCCTATTGTAGGTAACAGTTCTGAATATGTATGTTCTTTCAATTTTGAGATTGAGGAATTTGGGTTGGTTCCCCAACCTCCATGCCTTGATGAAAGTAAAAGGGAATTTTCTGACTATCTCAAGGCGGGGTTATTAAAGGCTGTCTCTTTCTATGTGTTTTCATTGATGATACTAGCAAATTTGACCTACGGGTTGTGAAGGATTATGGCGTGAAGAAGTCCTGGACTAAACAGTTTGTCATTGAAAATTTACTCCCGAGTTTTATGAACCGGTAAAACTTTTGGACAATGGAGAAATCTTGATGTTGTACTACTAATTGGGGAGTAGTTTGATAATACAGAGACAGAAGTATTCCGGCGTACTAGTGTTACTCGCACTCGTAATCAAGTCCATTCAATTGCTTGCACTCCAAGCTTGGATTCACTATATCTTGTTGCCAAGGGAGAGCTAGTCCAAAGATAATTGTGTTTATTCGTTAAACTCATCTCTTAATTGTTATTAGCTAGCATTAGATATTTGGAAAAACCTATGCTGCCTGACAGTGCTCACCCAATCAACATCAACGACTGAACTGGCATGAATTAATACCACAGGATGATTTTGGTGTCTGAACAGTGATATTGCTTTGAAAATCTTTTATATTGAAGGCCTATAGCATGTGGTGAGACCATCGATTAAATTGTTTAATTTTTGGTATTGAACTCATTCTTGTTTCGAGGTAGTTTAGTAAACTTCAACTAATGATAACTAATGAGGTGTCCTTATGTGTACATAGCATCCTAAAAATTAAATGCATACTTTTTAAGTAGTATTTATTACAAGTTATAATTTTATCATTATTAAAAAAGTTAAGTTTAAAAAAATATTTTCATATTTGGTGATAAGAATGTAAATTTATTTTTAGAAAACTTTTATTTTTAAAAATTATATTTACAAAAGGGACAAGAAACTTTCAGGCATTTTAACACGAGATCAAATTGCAATTTACAATTCAGATTTCAATGTCTTTAGATTTGATGTTAGTATTTACAAATATATTATCCTCGGCTTCTTCTCTTGCATCGGCCATGAAAGTAATTGGTGGGATATAATGCATGACTTTGGAGACGCAACAGTCATAAAATAACAACCAGAACAAAGAAAATCCACCATACATAGAAAACTAGAACAACACTCTGTTTTGTTCTTTCGCTTTCCTTTTTTACATCTAAGAAAGTTATTGATAACCAAATTTGAGAACGTAACTTTTCTGAAAATCTCATTCTTAAGATTCTTGAGAATGTAATTTTTTTGAGAAAAAAAGTTTCCCTCAACCCAACGCTACCTTAGTTGGTCGAATTTATTTTCATAGGTTTTATATGAGAACATATTTTCTTGCACAAGCCCTGCAACCTTTGTTTTATTTTCTCATTTGGCTGAGATTTCCGATGTAGTCTTTGTCTTATAAATTCTATCATAATTCCTGTCATTAGTACAATTTCTTGTATTTCAGTGATGTTCTGACAGGAGGATGCGTCATAATTCTTATCAAAATATTAAACTAGTTATTTCATTACCGAGGCCAGGAATTTGGGTATAGAGTTGCTAGTTCAATCCTCTTCTAGTACCGGCCAAAAAAAAAAAAAGTCTAGCAACTCACCACTCATGTTGGACTCTGTATGGTGATAGAAATGTATAGCTTGCCTCTCATGTAGGGTGCAACGAAGTAAAGAATGTGTGAAGCCTTCTGCTGAAGGGATTGTTGACTCTGCTGGTTGTGGAACATCGCCTAACGAGCCTGCCAGATTCGACTCAACTCTGTAACAGGGTCACCGTGGGATTATTTTTCCTTTTGTTGGTTCTCATTCTATCTTATCTTGTTTTAGAGATTCTTTTATTATCATGGTTGTTGCTTCTGTATCTCTTATTGCATTTTAACCAACTTTACTGCAGAATACCGATCAAAGTACTGAGCATATGAGTGCAGCCAATGCTGAGTATTTTGGTGATCATCATTTTACTGCTCTGGGCTTCTCAACGCCTCGTATCAATGGTGTCTCTCGCAACTTAGCTTCCAACAAGTCACAGCCTTTCTTCTGGCATCTGTAACTAACTACAACATCGGGCCCTCTAAGAAAAGCGAAGTTAAATTGTTCAAATCCTTGCCATTTGTCAATGTGTTTTAAGACCCCATGCACCTCCTGTTTGAAGAAATTTGTCTTCTGGCAACTAAGACAGTCGATCTGTGCGACATATTGTGTATCTCAAATTTTGAAGAAGAAAGAAGTAAAGACCCATCCTCTCACCTCAGCCAAGTGTCAATATATAATTTTTTGTTTGTATACATCACAATTTCACTCTACTCATATCGGAGTCGAGTTGAATCGGATTCTTGCGCATATTGTCACCGTGCTAACCGTTAATATTGGAACAAATTATTTTAGCTATCATATTATGCACCGAAAAAAAAAATACTCTGCCCCTTTCTTGCTGACATCCTGTTAGAATACTTAAACTGTTAAACATCTAATTGACTGATTTCAAAATAACAACTCTTAATTTCTTTTTATGTTTAACAAGAAACACGAAGACAATCACCACCTTAACTTATAAATTCAACACAAATAAACATTGATTTCACAGCCGCAGCTTCTACACCATTTTCTTTCCTTCTTTGTGATCCTTTTGTGCTAAGAATTGCTGCAGCATCTTTATTTTCTGATAAAAGATGACCAACCAAAAATTAAAATTACTGAGTCAGCTGAGTTGCTCTCTCAAGGGAGCTTGTTGCAGCATGAACAAATTTTATTAAATGCCGCCAAATCAAGTGACGAAATTATCTGATTCAGGATTTTACTCCTTTCCCATGCAGACAGCAAGCGTCTTGCCACCTAAAGTCTGTAACTTCGTATCCATACCCATCTTCAAAGATGGGTTTCATAACCTCACTGCTAAATAACGGCATCTGTAACGTCCTAAATCTCATAATCAGTTTGCTTTTCTGGCTGAGACCAGGATACCCGTTATGTGCTTGGCAAGAGACAATACTACTATGAAAAAGCAAGTAAGAAAAATTACTGTTTTAAGCAGAAGTAATAAGCGAATTACAGGTAATAAAATAACTCTCTGTGTCACTCTAATCATTCAAGAATCGTCTTTTGTATTCTCACCTGGAAGCATTACTTATTTGAAGTAATCAGATTCATAAAGCAAACCTTTGAATCAAAAAAATTAGGTTATAAGTTATGGGTCCAATTATGAGGTCAAGATCTCTTTATAAACATTTCATTTTCATATGTTCATTCTCTAAGCATAGCATATGATCTTATATCTCATGTAGGACAGGAAAAAATAAAAATAAAAATCACAATTTTTCAAAATAAAAATCAATAATCATGGACCTATTTATAGGAAGCTCGTAAAATTACTCCAATGATCTAATTACATATCTATAAATCTCAAATAATAACTAGATCTTTAGATAATAATTCTTCCTATCATCCTGCATTATTCCCTCTCTGCAAATTCTTATTTTCCTTTGTCATTCTTTCTCTTTTCCATGCATGCCTTCAAAGCTTGCACTTCTGTAGGAAAAAAAAAATCCACAATTTGTCAACTTTCCAATGGTTAGGAGTACGATTAGTAAAAGCATGCCTGGTTGACTTTGTGGGAAAATAAATAAATTGAAGACAACAACAATGCTGTAAAGAAATGCAATGGAACTGAACAATACAGAAAAAGAATCAAAAGCTTCCAACTTTTCATCAGGGGTTAATTTTGTGCTAGTGCTACCAAAAGACAAAATTAAATAGTTTAGCATTCAATAATGATAAATAACTAATCTTCTATATGATAATTTAATATTATCTGAATTCAAGCAAAATAATGCTACGAAGGTTTGAAACCCAACAGAACACATTTCTTAGAGAGAGTCAATAAGAGATACCCATTTGGCATCCCTTCCAATTCCTGTTTGATTTAACAATACATTCCTGCAAAATAACGACAAAATTTTTTCAACAATTCAAGGATGACCGATCCCAAATCCGGGTTTAGGGTTTTAGGGAAAGTAAAAAAAAAAAAAAAGTTAATAATCAAATGAGGTTGCAGGATCACCTGCATTGAAAGATAGAGAGAGGAGCACTCATCGAGCTGCTTCACGTTGTCATCTTCTTCGTCTGCGTCGCTCTGGTGAAGGGGTGGTGGCGGAGATAACGACGGAGTGGCTCTGCTTTGGTTTGGTAGCGATTGATCCATGGGGACGGGCTGGCTCCCAGCCAAAGCTCCCCGTGACCTGTAAAATTGCTTCAAGTAAACGGTTCTACTTCTTGTTGTCGTTTAACTCTGATATTGCCCATGATTCTTTGTATACATGATAATCGTCTTCGCTTCCTTCATCATCTCTAATAAACGACATGTTGTGTTCGTCACATCATAACCCAAGCAGGATAGACCGATAGAGATTCCACTTTGTAACGTAGCGGTACCAAAAAAAAAAAAAAAATTCTTATAAAGCAGATTCTGTCAAGTTAAATTTACCATTTGTTATCAATTTATAAAAATTACTACAGTTAAATATTTTCACTTTTTATTTATATACGTATAATTCAAGTAATAAATAAATTTAAATTTAATAATTAAAAATTTTAAAAAAGAAATATTTGTAATTGAAAAATTTTACAATGTAAAAATTTGAATATACAATGAATGAGATATTAGTTATATATTAAAAAAAGGACATAAAAATACTCATTTCGTGGAAGAAAAAAATAGTTCCACTTTCTCATTGTGAAGTATCAAGCATAAAATAGATATCACATTTTAGTGTTTAATATTTTAACAAAAATGCTTCTCATATATAAAAAAAGTAGTTTTTCTACATGTATAAACAAAAATAAAATAAAATACTTGTTTTCCAATACAAGAATATAGATATAAAATGTTATCCATGACAACAAAAAACAAAAAGATTTAAATTTCTATATAGTATAGATACTAGGATATTGAATTATTATCTTGACATCCTAAAGTTGTCCTGGCTTAAAATAAGTATCTGACAATTAATCTTTTAAATCTTATTATTAATATAAAAAATAACATATAAAAATAATGTAAAGTATAACTATTAAATATAGAGTTGAATATTAAATCAATAATCATTATTTAGATTGTCATTATCTGGTGAATTCTATTTTCCTCATAAATTTTCAACAATTATGTCTAGTGCCCTCGTCTCTTTTTTCTATTTTATTTTATTAATTATGAAGTATATATAAGATCACAAAATAAAGATAATTTTTATTTAAAATTAAGAAATTCAACTCTTATAAGTTTTTACTCATCCAACCATTTTATTATGTCAAGAAAATATTACAAGTTATATTGAAATTGCACACATACATCATAATCTCATGATACATTTATTAAAAAAATCATAATTTTTCGGATAAATATAATGGTCATAAAATATGAATTTTGTGGATAAAACTATATGTATTTAGAAAATTTTTAAATATGAGATTTTTTATATATTATAATCCAGGATATTTTTAAATTTTATATTGACTAATTTTTATTTCTGGACAATTTTAATTACTTTACGGATCATTCATATATAAACATAAATCCACCTTAATATGGATTATTTTTAATGAATGAATTACTCTAATGAGTTAGGTGCTGAATTTTCCTCTAACTATGGTTAGAATGTTTACATTCTGAAGGCAAATTGAGCAAACTCTGGTTAGCTGGTCAGATTAACGAGTACGGCAAAAATAAAAATTACGTCCACCTAAAATTATTATTAGAGAGGGAGAGAGACGTTCAATGCTCAAAGCCTGAGTTTTAGCCTCAACGGAGAAAATAATGGGAAAATAAAAAATAAAAAACAAAAAGATATTTTAGATTTTCCTTCTGATTCTCCGATGTTCTAATATCCATCGTACCTTTGATTGCTTGAGCAATTGCTCTAATCGGGTACGTCTCGATAGTCTATTACTGATCATAACTCTCGTCTTCTTCCACATGTATTGGGGATATTCTGCGTATCGGTGGCTGCGTATGCTATAATATTGATGAAAACAGATTTTGCTTTGATCACTTTTCCGATCTGTGGGTGTGTTTAGAGTTTAGATTATCTATTGGAATTCATTTTGATGCTCTCAAATTTCAAATTTGTCAGCTGGTTATGCTCTCAACGCTTAGATTACTGCGTATGCTTTAATTTTTTTTCATTATTGATTCATGGATTAATTTTTTCTTGTTTTATCTGAACGCTTCAGGAAGTTGGATATCGTAGATTTCAATACTAAAATTCAGAGGTAAAAAAGTTTCACTTCTTTGATGCATGCAAAGCTTGACAATTGAGTGTTTATTGTTACTTCTTTTTATTCATTTTAGTGGGTAATGTTGCATGCTTTCTTCTGAATTTTCCACATAAATGTTAATTTTCAAGTTTTGGTCATTCATTTTATGCTTGATTGCACTTTTGCTCCATCTGCTTGGCTCATCTAAACAACGTTGCAAACAATGTTGTTCCGCAGTGCAATTTAGTTACTTTAATTTCAATGAGAGCAATGTCCACTAATTATTAGATTAAAGATAATATAATTAATTATTATATGGACAATGGTTAGCTAATAACTTCAATTAAGTCAGAAAAATAGTTTAAAACTGTCTCTAACTAATTTATTTGAATAATTAGAGAGGCAAGACTGCTCTATTGAGCAAATTAGAGACCAAAAGTGCAATTCAGCCTTCTTTTAATTAATGGAACTTGGAACTTGTTTTTGGTATTGAATAATTATAGGTGCTTGTGAATAGATGCTTTATAAAACTTGATAACTGTATTCATAGGTTATTCTTTATTACTTTTCTTGTTTGCAGCTAAAATGGCATCATTGGTTGCCCGCGGTAGCAGTCAAATGTCTCCCTCAGTCCCTGTCCAAGAAAAAGGAAGTAGAAATAAGAGAAAATTCAGGGCAGATCCACCTTTAGGGGAACCAAATAAGAATATTCCTTCACCTCAAAATGAATGCATCAGTTATGAATTTTCTGCCGAGAAATTCGAAATAGCCCCAGGTCATGGGAAAGTCAGTGCTTGTGGTCTGTCTAGTTTCAACCAAGATTATTCTGATGGACTGAAGCTTGACCTTGGATTGTCTAGTCCTGTAGGTTCATCCGATGCTGGACCTAGCCAACCTAAGGAGGAACTAGAGGCAGATGAATTCCACGATGCTGATTGGAGTGATCTCACAGAAGCTCAGTTGGAAGAACTTGTCTTGAGTAATTTGGACACTGTTTTCAAGAGTGCAATAAAAAGAATTGTTGCATGTGGGTACACTGAAGAAGTTGCTAGAAAGTCTATCTTAAGGTCTGGCATTTGTTATGGATGTAAAGATACTGTGTCTAATATAGTTGATAATACTTTAGCATTTCTTAGGAATGGCCAAGAGATTGTTCCTTCAAGAGAGCACTATTTTGAAGATTTACAGCAGCTGGAGAAGTATATCTTGGCTGAATTGGTTTGTGTTCTTCGAGAGGTCAGGCCTTTCTTCAGTACTGGGGATGCAATGTGGTGTTTGTTAATTAGTGATTTGAATGTGTCACATGCTTGTGCAATGGATGGTGACCCCTTTAGCATTTTTGTTAGTGATGGCACTTCTTATGGGTGTTCTTCTATCCAAACTGATTCACAGTCGAAAACAGAAATAAAAGGTCCTGAATTGAGTCTTCCAAGTCCCAGCAAACCTATTTCTTCAGGTTCTCATAATTCTCAATCTGAGACACCCTTTGTGGCAGGATTTCCTGGTGTAAACAACTTGAAGGATTCTCAAAGTTTTGGTGGACTCTCAGAGAAAGAGGGTGCTGATTCAGGGTCTGATTCTGTTGAAAGAGCATTCAGTACTTCTGGAATATGTCAATCTCCCACAGTGGAAGAAAAGTTTGGAAGTGTTAGAAAAGTCCTTTCTGGTAGCACCAAGAGGGACCACAGTTTTCGAGAGAAGGCGTTCCATGTGGAAAAAGGTCACCAGACTTACGGATCTAAAGGCTCTTCAAGAGGAGGAAAGCTGAGTGGTTTAATCTTGGATAAAAAACTAAAATCTGTTTCAGACTCTACTACCATAGACTTGAAGAGTGCATCTTTAAAGATAAATAAGGCAATGGGAGTTGATGTGACTCAGGATAATCTTAACCCTAAATTGTCACCTAATGCTGAACCATCAACCCCTACTGCATTCAGCGTGGATTCCCCTGATACCATTTTCAGATCCCCTAAGTTCAATACTTCAACCTCTTCACATGCAGCCAATTTTTTACCTGCCCTCAGTATCCCAACTGCATTATCAGTTACTGATACTGATCTCTCTCTTTCATTGTCTTCAAAAAGCAAGCCTTTTGTAATGCCAGTCAACTGCAATACTGAGGCACCTAATAGTACTTGTGTGAAAATACCATATGACAAGTCCCCGGCACAGTGGATGCCCCAGGATAGAAAGGATGAGATGATTTTGAAGCTGCTTCCAAGGATACAGGAGCTGCAAAATCAGCTCCAAGAATGGACAGAGTGGGCCAATCAGAAGGTTATGCAGGCTGCTCGTCGGTTGAGTAAGGACAAGGCTGAGCTTAAGATACTAAGGAAAGAGAAAGAGGAAGTTGAACGGCTTAAGAAAGAGAAGCAAACTTTGGAGGAAAATACCATGAAGAAGCTTTCTGAGATGGAAAATGCCTTGTGTAAAGCTAGTGGACAGGTGGAGCGAGCTAATACTGCTGTCCGGAAGCGTGAGGTGGAGAATGCTTCACTGAGGAGAGAAATGGAGGCAGCTAAGTTACGTGCTACTGAGTCAGCAGCAAGCTGTCAAGAGGTCTCAAGGAGGGAAAAGAAGACCCAAATGGAACTTCGGTCGTGGGAAAAGCAGAAATCATTGTTTCAGGATGAGCTAATGACTGAAAAGCACAAATTGGCACAGCTGCTGCGGGAATTAGAGAAAACTAAAGTGCAACAGGAGCAAGTCGAGGTATGCCATTTTGAATTTTATTTCAAGTTCTATTTCATTTTGGTGAAAATTTTCCAATTAAGGTTGTTAGTTAGGTGTCAATTTTAATATTTACATTTGCTGTGTTTCTTCAGTTCTTAGTATGGATGCTGCAAGGTATGAATGTAAATATATGATTAGTTAGTCTAAATTCTAGAAGGTATTGATATTCATTACGTTCTATACAAGCAGACAAACCAACAAAAAGACTGCACAATAACCTTCCAAAACTTTTGCTTCCCTCCCCCCTTTTGCCCCATCTTTTCTTTTGACTTTGTAGGTTCTATCCATTTTGTAGCTGCAAGACTCGTCCTTAAGTAAAATATTGACATCAGAAGCACCTAAGTATGAATATTGATATTCTGAGGTGAAACATGAGAATTCAGCCTCGGTATGCAGCACTACTTGTGAAACTCCACATATGCAACCAAGCTTCTATCTATCTATTGGTGCTAAATGAGTTTTGTTACTGGGTCTGTTCTCATTGTAAAGGAAAAATATCACAGGCTAGATGGCAACAAGAAGAAAAGGCAAAGGAAGAAATTCTCGTACAGGCTAGTTCTTTAAGGAAAGAAAGAGAGCAAATTGAGTTGTCAGCAAAATCCAAGGAGGATATGATCAAATTGAAGGCAGAAAAGAATCTGCAGAGGTACAGAGATGATATCCGGAAACTTGAAAAAGAAATTGCACAATTGAGACAGAAGACTGATTCTTCAAAGATTGCTGCACTGAGGAAGGGCATTGATGGAAGCTATGCCAGCAGATGTATGGACGTGAAAGATGGCAATCCTCTGGAGGAGAACCCACGGACTTCTGTCATGTCAGAAATGGTCCCAAATTTAAAAGACTACCCTGAGGTAGGAGGTGTGAAACGGGATCGGGAATGTGTAATGTGCCTTTCAGAGGAGATGTCTGTTGTATTCCTCCCATGTGCCCATCAGGTTGTTTGCACAACATGCAATGAGCTTCATGAGAAACAGGGTATGAAGGATTGTCCTTCTTGCAGGAGCCCCGTCCAGCAGCGTATTTCTGTACGTTACTCTCGTACATAATATATTTTTACTTGAGTGAGTTGCTAGTTCTGAATAATCTGTGGCACTCCTGGCAATGAATAATGCATGCCTCTTGAGAATTGAGATTCACTAAGTTGCTTTTAATGCCAAGGTTGATTCTTAGCAACTGCTTGCTTAGTTGTTTTTTCTTCTGCTATTTTGATATCTTCTGCAATTCTATCATATTTACAGTATAGACGAAACGCCTACGAAGTTCAGGATAAATATATATATATATATATATATATATATATATATATATGCTGTCATTGTAGATGCAATCGTGCATTGAAAAAAAAAAAGTTTCTTGCTCAACAATTCAAATAATTTGGTGCTTGAGTATATAACAAAACTATTTGTTGCAAAACTCTTACAGAAATCTCTTATCAAATGAAGTGATGATTGAAATAATTATCATAGCAATCTAGTCAGTCTATGTGCACTGGTAGAAAGCATGCATGGAAGAAAAGAAAAGAGGTGGCAATCATATAAAGAGAGCTGCAGGACTTAGTCAGACTGCTTTATGGAACTCTTTGTCCTGATGAAGGTAGTAGCGTTGACGGTGCATTTGTGTCTTATATGTTGTTTGAAAAGTGTAATGCTCAGCTCCTGATTACACCTTCTTTCTCCACAATAAGAATTTAGTTCCTGCTGAGAGTTTTGAAGCATATCTTAAGTTAAACGAGGGCTGGGAACAATTGAACGGGCATGAACAAAGGGGAGAAGAGATTAATAGCTAACAAATTTTTTGCTCTGAGTTGGTTTTGATTATTATTATTTTTAAATAAATTAAATTAACATATACCCTTGCTTTGGGAAGAACACGAGTGACCCAACAACATGTGCCACCCGACATTGTTGTCTTGTAAATCTCTGGTGTGCATGTCACACAATTGGAGCCTCCCTATGCGTGGATTTTGATTAATTTCAATAATTAAGAGTAGTTCATCAACAGCTTTATGAAGAAAAGTTTGTAGAGTCGTTATTCTTTTGCTCTTCTTTGTTTCTGCCTAAAAGACTATGAATAGAAACGGCTTGTTTGGAAATTTATAGAATAACTCTTTTTGAAAATTAGAGAATCATTTATAGATTTCTTTTATATTCTTTATGATATTTTATTTATTTTGATCCTTTTCAAATTTTTACGAAATTAAAATATTATTTGTCTTTTATTCTTTTTCTACACTCTCTTTATACTAGTCCCTGTTTTAAATTTTTATTTGTATCATCTTTATCTCTCATAGTCATTTTTCATTTATTCATATAAGCAAAATTTCTACTCTGTCACACTCCTCTTTTTTGTAAAAAGAAAAAAAAATTATCTAGGCTGTGGCTTCCTCATTTCACATCACTAATGTGCCTATTTTTATCTATAGATCGTAGGTTTATCTTTTTCCATTTAATTATTTATATTTAAATTATGCATTGCAAAAAATTAAAAACAAACTACACCCAAGTTATTTTGAGTTTGTTTGATTCTTTTTTTATTTTTTTATTTTTAAAATTATTTTTAAAAATTATGTTTAAAAGTTGTTCTCTAGAATAAAAATAAAAAAAAATTTGTTTGATAAATTGTTTTAAAAATATATTATTATTATTTTTTTTTTTTGAAAATAAAAATTGAAAACAAAAATAATTTTTTATTGTTTTTATTTTTCTATTTTAAAAATAATTTATTTTTAAAATTTGTTTTTAAAACAATAATAAAAAATAGTTATTAAATAAATTTTTTTAAAATAAAAAATAATTTTTAAAATAAGAAAACAAATAGACTTGTTTTTGTTCTCGGTAACTGTTGGTATTGGATTAAAATATTAAGCATTGATACGTGAAATAAAACCGAGGAGATACTCAGAAAATAAATGAAATAATATGCAGATAATATTCTGAAAATGACGGATGGCAATAAGTTCTCGTTTTATGTGCTTAAAATGGAGCCACATGTCATTGTATGGTTGGATCCAATTGAGCCTGTTGGGCCCCCATAACTCTTTTTTTTTTTAAAATGGTTCGTGAATTCATAATCATTTATCGGCCCATGCCTCCGTCGAATAAAACAAAATTAAAATTGTTGGACCATACAAATAAAAGTGATATCTAACATAATATTTAAATAATCCTTTACATATCTAATATATTTATTTGTTTAATTAGCTAATAAATGGAAAATATAATATTTCCTTTATATTTTTAAGAGGAAAGTATAGTTAAAAGGCGTTGAAACAATTTCAATCAAAAGATTTATGTTAGTTTCCTTGTAGGTAAGATATCTATTATTTATAATGGAAGAACATGTAAAATTGGAAAATTTCATGTGGATGGAAATGATCGCAAGGAAGAGTAGATAACTATCTAGAAGGTTCTTTATCATGGAAAATTTTTGAAGTGATGGGACAGACGGATTCATCCACACCTTATTCCAATTAATACAAAACTTTTTAAAATATTCTCATTTTTTTTCATTTTAATTTGCTTTTTTTTCATACTGATCCAAAGGAGACTTGTTGAAAATTTGTTAAGTATACTCATTTTAATAAAAATAAATTAATTATATGTTAAAAATATTTTACAATAAAATTTAAATGCTTTATTTTATTTATCTAATATAAATTAAATTTAGAATTTTGGTTTAATTATAAGTTAGTAGAATCTAATGTGAAGAGGGCTCCATATTTTGTTCCCTCTCTCCATGTATCCATATTGAACATTTTCATGGAAATTAAATTGCGTGCCACAAACCCTTATCCTGTAAAGACAAAGGGCACAAAAGGAAACTTAGAGAGAGAGAGTCCAAAGCCCTACCCTACACTTCCCTTGTTCTTGGCATAACCATTGGTAATTCCAAGTTTGGTTATGAAAATGGCTTAGCTCCATAACCGTAATTTCGTCCACTCATGTCTCATCACACCCCCTTTCATATATTAAATATTTAAAGTACAAAAAATAATTAATTAAAATAATAGAAACAGATAAAACGGAAAAAACAAAACAAAAAAAATAGAATCAACCGTGTCATTTCCGTTCAGCGAATCTGCGAAGCTAGCTACTCTGTTCATTCTGCTCCTAACCAAAACTACAACTCCTCATTCTTTTTTTCTTTTCTATATTGAGGTACGTAAATTCGATTCCCCGTTTATTGCAAAACTTGGATTGATTAATCTGTGTGCTTCCATCACTGTAATAATCTATGACTCCTTTTCATGTTAATTCAAGTTCCAAGTTTCTTTAGTGCCAAGCTGATCGGTGTTTGCAGAAGGGATTTTGTTAATCATTGGATGATCTTTTTTTCTTCTTCTTTTTCTGTCCTTTCTCTTCATCTTCTGTTCTTGTGGATGAATATGAGTATCTAATCTTTTGTGCTATTATAGTCTCTGAATCTGAATCACTCCGATGTTATCTGCACCAAAATTCCTTCACACAAGAATCATCTTCACCATTTTTGGCTGCTTATCCACTATGAATAGCATCCCACAGCATATCCTTTTAGTTTCGAAATGTTCTTGATTTTGACACAGTTCTGATGATTGTATACAATCACAGTTTTTTGGGGGAGAAGCAGTCAATATTGAAGAAGCAGAATCAGATCAGGAATGTCTTCCGTGGTGAAAGGGATACTTACAAGGCCCACAACAGATGTTTGTAATAATACCAGGCTTGTCAATGGGAACAAGTATCTGCAGAGCGATCTCATTGCAGAAACGCAGAGTTTCAGGGTTGGCATAGGTGAACTGTGCGGCAGAATTGGAGGGACAGCCACAAGACTGTACTGGCAGGACATGAAGGTTGATTCAAACTCAAAGAGGTTCATAAATTGGAAACCCAGAAGATATCAACCTTCAATACGAGGCCAAGCCATCCTAACCCCACCAACAACACCTACCACAAAAAAGGTACATGATTACCTTGCAGTTTGCACTACTTCTGCCTTTTTTCATTTTCGTTCCTTGCCCTTTTTGAATTATACCAGAAGCAGTAGAGTAAATAACGGCAAGGGCATTACAGTACCAACTTCCAATGCTAAAGGTGCATGTAAGGCTAGAAGTTTTCTGTTTGTTCCCTGAGAATGATGTATTAAACACAAACTCATCAATTGTCAAAAGTTTCTCAGAAAAATTGAAAACTTTAAATTTCTTAATATTATTTGATTATGCTATGCCTAAGAATGGCATAGTAGGCACGTTTCTATGCAAAAATATCTAACAAGGATATGTATCCACAAGCACAACAGAATAATTTCTATTTTGGTTGGGAGAATATCTGAAAATAGAAAGAAATTATCATTTTGTGTCGGTTATAGTGATCATTTCTAGCACCCAACTATTGAATTTGTCCTTTTTGTTTTCCATCAAGATTTTTTTTTTGGTCAGATTTTCCATCAAGATTAAAGGTAATATGATTTATGCCTTTCGGGGTGGTCCATTAAAATTCGTGGGCTGTTTTAAAAAATTAGTTTGAATTCCTTTTTGTTTTTTGGGACAAAGAATTGGTCTGAATAAAAACCGAACTTTTTTTTTGGACAAGTAATAAAGGAAAACCGAACTGAAATGGTAAATATGTAAGGTTGAGTTGTTGAAAAAAAAACCCAACTTTGTTCCTTAGCCCATTATCTAATTAAAGTGCAGGCCCGATACAAGACCCAAACATGGCCCATGTTCCATCATGTCAACATGGATTTTTTTCCGCTGAACTTGACATGGACTTCTTTGTCAAAAACAAAAAATGAAATTACATGCACTTCAAACCAAATTGCTGTTGAGCCCAAAAAAAATAATCCTAATTGTCTAAGGAGGTAATTAGCCATCCCTGATCTCCCACAGGCCTCAAACCTACACCACTTCCAAGTGTTATAACCTACAAACAGTGGCAATGACAAAAGGAAGAAAATTCTAATTCGATATATGTTGACTAATGAATTTTTTATTTTAATTTATACAAATATATATGTCATCATAAAATTTAATTATTTAATTATGATAAATAATGTTTATTGTCCTTTAAAATATTTGTGATTACGAGTTTTTTTCAGCAATCAAACTTGTAATGTCAATTTAGTTGACTTGAAAAATGGTTAAAATAAGTGGAATTTTGTGAGTCAAAATATGTGACATTAATCATGTGGACTTAGATCACATAGTTAAAATGGGTAAGAATTTAAGTAAATTCTTATATATAATAATTAATGATACATTAAATAAAAATAATTAGAGTAAGATAAACAATGACTTGGTCATAATAAAAGTGGAAGATAAGCTAGAAGTTTGTCATAAGAAATGGGAAGTTTATAATGATAAGGCCTCTCGTTAGTATGTTCGCAGTGTTTTGTTCAGCCGATTTCATAAGCCTTTTATGAGCAGTCACATTCCGATTTTCAATGGTTTGCCTTAAAAGTTATTAACATAAATTAAAAAGTGTTACTAATAAGTAAAAGTGGTATGCAGCTATCATTTCTCAATAGTATTTTCAATTTAACATTTTTGCTGAGGAAGCTCTTCTCTGCTTTTGTTTCAACAGCGCGTGTTTACTTTTGGCAAAGGAAGAAGCGAAGGCAACAAGGGCATGAAGTCCTTGGTAAGCATTCTCAATGTTCTTATTGATAATTAATTAACATGCATTTTCATGTGTTCTTGAGGTATAATGAGACTTTTCTAAAGAAGTTATGTTAAGCAAAACAAAAACAGGCCGTATGAATCGTATGATTTCAATGCAATGGCTATTCTCCCTTTGAATTGATGAACAACTGACTGCATGTATATGTGTATTGTAGTTGGGAGGAAAAGGGGCCAACCTGGCAGAAATGGCAACCATTGGGCTATCTGTCCCTCCTGGACTCACTATATCAACAGAAGCATGTCAAGAGTATCAGCAGAATGGAAAGAAGCTACCAGATGGCCTTTGGGAGGAGATACTGGAAGGCCTGCAGATTGTGGAGAAGGAAATTGGAGCCTTTCTTGGAAATCCTTCAAAACCTCTCCTTCTGTCTGTGCGCTCTGGTGCTGCGGTATGAAATTTTTAATATTCTGTTTTTAGCTTAGCTTTTTATCCTTCTTGAGTGTCTCAACGTATGGCCACCTTTTGTGTCAAAAATGGTGGGGCACTTCTATATCTAAATAGGCTTAATGGAAAAATGGTGATGGGGCATACATAGAAAAGGAATGCAAGTGCCAAGCGAGCATATTGTGTGTATCCATAGGAAAGATAATCAAGGTAGAGTGGTTATGTGTTTTGACACTGCAATTTGCTTCCATTAATTGCACAACCTTGCAAGAAGAATGTGCTTTTGTTTTGGCATTGGATTCACCTCAATTTAGGTTCTCTTTCCAAGGCATAGTCACTGGCCGCAAAATGCTTTCTTTAACCTTCTCTAGTGAATTTGATTGGGAGCTAGTTTAAGCTTAAGTAATGAACTTGATTTATTGTGGTTATCAAAACATGCCACTGAATTTGAACTCATCCTTTTGTTTCAAAGTAAAGTTTGGTTCCCTATTATGGAGCATTTGAAATGCTTACAGCATAAACTAATCTTTTGTCTCTATTTTATAAGATTTCGATGCCTGGAATGATGGACACAGTTCTCAACCTAGGACTGAATGATGAAGTGGTTGCTGGGTTGGCCGCAAAATGTGGAGAGCGCTTTGCTTATGATTCATACAGACGTTTCTTAGACATGTTTGGGGATGTTGTAAGTGGATCTTTTATGCTGGATCCATCAAATTGATTCTGTTTTCTTAGTTTCGCATGTTGTTGACTTTTCTTTTCCAACTCAAACTTAAAAGAATCAATTGAATGCTCGACTCCATTAATCAATGCAATCTGTCCATATTTTTCTCTGCATTTGGAATAGTACGATTGTTTTCTGCCATTTTTTCTGCTCTAAATGTTCTTTTATGTTATGGAGGTAATGGGCATTCCACACTCATTGTTTGAGGAGAAGTTAGAAAAGATAAAGAATTCAAAGGGTGTTAAACTTGACGCTGATCTACCAGCCTCTGACCTCAAAGATCTGGTTGAGCAGTATAAGAATGTCTACCGGGAAGCTAATGGCTACAACTTTCCCTCAGGTGCCAAATCCAACACCACCAACGTCTACTCAAATTATTGTTTATAATTGCTCATGGTCCTGGCCCTTAATCCATCCCCATCCTCATTATTGATTAAATTGTTACGAGAAAAACATTTCTACTTACTTTCTATCTTAATTTATCGATTCCAGATCCAAAAAAGCAGCTGGAATTATCTGTGAAAGCTGTTTTTGATTCTTGGGACAGCTCAAGGGCTATTAAGTATCGGAACATCAACCAAATAAGTGGGTTAAAGGGAACTGCCGTGAACATTCAAACCATGGTGTTTGGCAACATGGGGAACACTTCAGGAACTGGTGTCTTGTTCACTAGAAACCCAAGCACGGGGGAAAAGAAACTTTATGGGGAGTTTCTGATTAATGCTCAGGTTAAATATACTAGTTATTATTTACTTTCAGGTCCCTAGCATCTTAACTAGGTAGCAGAGATTAGCAATTATTTTTTATTCATGTTTCTAAGAAGAGCTGAATTGGCTTTATATAGGGAGAGGATGTGGTTGCTGGAATCAGGACACCTGAAGATCTAGAGACCATGAAAAGTTGCATGCCAGAAGCTTACAAGGAACTTGAGGAGAACTGTGAAATTCTAGAGAAACATTACAAGGATATGATGGTAATTTCCTTGGATTTTTAATTTTGTCTGCTTATATATTGTCTGTATAGATAGACTAAAGTCTATTATTGCTTTATATCCTTTTGTACCTTCAAGTTAATGAAAAAAATATATTCTTCCATAGCTAAAATTGCTGAAGTTATTATTAAAATGCAGGACATTGAGTTCACTGTTCAAGAAAATAGGTTGTGGATGTTGCAATGTCGCAGTGGAAAACGAACTGGTAAAGGTGCAGTCAAGATAGCGGTAGACATGGTTAATGAGGGGCTTGTTGATAGTCGTTCTGCAATCAAGATGGTAGAGCCACAGCATCTTGATCAACTTCTCCATCCACAGGTATACACTTTATCACAAATACCATTATCCATGTCTGATGTGCCTTAACTCTCTTTTTATACACATGGCATTGATCAAAATAACTTAAAGCAACAATTACCTTGCATATAACTACATAAATATTGACACTTAAAACAGCAAGGAGCTAGTCTTAATAACCATATGCAATAAGTTAGTAATAAGGTTTAAAATAGTATATGCTTTTGGAAGAGTATATAAGTATATGGAAGCATTGTCTGGCGAGATCATTTTCATTTTGTTTGATGTTGAAGATCACAATATATTTGACAAATATTATGTAAATGTCTTCAAATTTATGTGTCTATTAACTTATCCGATTCACATGCAAGATGATTATTGTTCCTATTTCCTCAAACTATTTTCATCTATTATTTGGCTAGTTTGAGGATCAATCTGCTTACAAGGACAATGTAATTGCCATGGGTTTGCCTGCATCCCCTGGAGCTGCTGTAGGGCAGATTGTGTTCACTGCTGAGGATGCTGAAGAATGGCATGCACAAGGAAAGAGTGTCATCTTGGTATGCTTTTTATCATTATGAGGATATTCCATGCATCTCTTCTTCCTACTTCCTCTAGATTCTAACCTGAATCAACTCGTCAAATTTGTTGCAATCCTAACAACTATTTCTTCTGATTGGCCATTGTTGAAGGTGAGGACAGAGACAAGTCCCGAGGATATTGGAGGTATGCATGCAGCTGCTGGGATCTTGACAGCTAGAGGTGGTATGACATCTCATGCTGCTGTTGTAGCCCGTGGATGGGGAAAGTGTTGTGTGTCTGGGTGCTCTGATATCCTTGTCAATGACTCTGAGAAGGTAGACTTAAGCTTCCCATTTTATGTGACAGACATATCAGTAAAAGACCACATGCTATGAGTACAATCTCAATTGATTATGCAGGTGGTTGTAGTAGGGGATAAGGTGGTTAGCGAAGGTGAATGGATCTCACTGAATGGATCTACTGGTGAGGTGATTCTAGGAAAGCAGCCACTTTCTCCTCCAGCTCTAAGTGATGATTTGGAAACCTTCATGTCTTGGGCAGATGAAATAAGGCATCTAAAGGTGCTGCATATGTTTATCTGCTGTAGAAGTTGGGTTGAATCAAAATATCAGATTTTATTTGTTGGAAATTTTTTCATATTGCTGTTGTCTTTCAGGTTATGGCGAATGCTGACACACCTGAAGATGCAATAACAGCAAGAAACAATGGTGCCCAAGGGATTGGACTTTGTAGGACAGAACACATGGTACTGATTTTTGTTGAACTTTTAATGATAACTGAATGCCATAGAGAATGCATTACTCTTTTTCTGGACGTATCTAGTATTTTTTTTAAAAGGCCTATTGGAGGTTATGTGAAAAATCAAATTGTTTTAATCAGAAAACAAAAGGTCAACCAGTGATGATAAAAACTAAATGAACTGATCTTTTTATTTATTTATTTAAATAAGCCTTTTGCTTAATATCCAAAAGTAAGATTCTATGTAGGACTTTTACTCAATGAAGACTTTATGTCATGGGCATGAATAAGCATACACAACATTTATACACGTGCATTATTTATGCATGACACTTGTAATGGATTTTATTATTGATTGACACAGCAAAGTTGCTAAATTATAAGATTTTCTTCATGTTTTGGTGTGTTTCAGTTTTTTGCTTCAGATGAGAGAATAAAGGCTGTAAGAAAGATGATAATGGCAATTACACCTGAACAAAGGAAAGCCGCACTTGACCTGTTACTACCTTATCAAAGATCTGACTTTGAGGGAATTTTTCGTGCAATGGATGGTACTTTCCCATTTATCAGCATTACAGTTTAGAGTATATATAATATTGTTTTTTGTGAACTAGAAAAGTGTGGATTTATTGGACCGTCATAATACTTTCGGTACATATTTCATAATTGTATGCTTTGTGATTCATTGCTTTCCTTTGTCATAGTAAATTTCACTTACTGCTGAGATAGGAATTCTCTGCATGGACTAAATAGAGATCAGAATCATCAGATGATGCCTTGTTATTCCTCGGGCACAGTTTATTTATTGAAGATATTGACTTAACTATTTTCTGTTTTTTTTTACCACTGAAACTTCAGGTCTCCCAGTAACAATCCGACTGTTAGATCCTCCACTTCATGAATTTCTTCCAGAAGGTGATTTGGAACAAATTGTCAGTGAACTAACTTCTGAGACAGGCATGAAGGAGGAAGAAATCTTCTCTAGGATTGAAAAACTATCAGAAGTGAATCCTATGCTTGGTTTTCGAGGTTGCAGGTTGGAATGACCTTCTTATGAGACTGCAGAGAGATTCCACATATTTTCTTTGTCTTTTCCTTTCATAGGACAATACACATATCTTATTCTTAAGGTTAAAGAATTGAACAATCCTTGAACCTTAAAATGAAAGGATGTTGATTGCTTCACGTTCGTTTTTACTTTTATTTATTTATTTTTGGTCAGGACTTTAGATTTTTTGTATAGAAGTGTAATTTTTTACTAGTATAACTGAAGTTAAAAATGCAATTTTCGAAGTTTAAGTGAAAGATAACTAGTTTTGCAGCTGTAACTAATTACTTGATGGAAAAAGAAAGGCCAAGAGAAGAACAATTTTTTTTTTGGAGAGCATTTACTGCATAGTGTTACTCTAATTTATGGACATTGGGAGGATAATTGAAACTTTAAATCTACATAATTCATAAAACATAAAAGGTTAATACAGAATTTTTTTCCCCAGGAGAGCATTACCCTATACTGTTAATATAAGTTCTACATACTGAGAAAAATAACTGAAAGTTGAAATTTTAAATATGAAAAATCAACTGTCAATATGACTGATGATAAAGTTTAATCTAGATTCTCATGATTGGATTTACATATTTGAATCCTTCATAAACTTTCATACGCATGCTTATACATACTAATTCACTTATAGACACGCACTGACACAAAAAGTAGTATGGCCTGCAATTTCTTCATGGATTGAATAGCAATTAGTATTAAGTGGAAATTGAAAAACTGTGAACAGGCTAGGGATTTCATACCCAGAACTGACAGAGATGCAGGCTCGTGCAGTCTTTCAGGCTGCTGTTTCGACGAGTAAACATGGTATCAAAGTTCTTCCTGAGATAATGGTTCCACTTATCGGTACACCTCAGGTTTAATTCCTTTCTTCCCTACTTCTCCCTCAGTTGTTTATGTTATATTTTAGTTCATAAATATCCATTAAATATGTGTGAGATATGTAATTTTATGTCATTTTCCTTAACACGGTCTTGTATTCTTTTTTCATAAATTAATATGTTCCTTGAAACACGAAAGTAATCTCTATCTTAGGTTCTCATCTTGATGAAGCCTTTCCGACCTAATAATCATATGATATAGGCTTGAATTTTTTCTACTTTCAAGGTAGGCTGACATTTTAATTTGCAGGAATTAAGACATCAAGTGAGCTTGATCAGAAATGTTGCTCAGAAAGTGTTCTTTGAGATGGGATCTTCTGTAAGCTATAAGGTTGGAACCATGATCGAAGTTCCAAGAGCTGCTCTAGTTGCAGATGAGGTATCCTTACCTCCTCCTATCTCGGAGAATCATATTATGGTTCTAACATATAGTAGTTCTTAAGAATCTTTATAAAAGAAACAAGCAATTTCCTCTCCAATCTCACTCAGGTTCTATGGAACTTAAAACTTCGTAGAGAGGATTATCAATTGTAGCCTAACAGTAACAGGGAGCATTATGTTATCTTTTGGGTTATTATTAACACCTGTTAAGTCTTAGTCTTATAATTCGTTTTGGCAGATTGCAAAGGAGGCAGAGTTCTTTTCATTTGGAACCAACGACCTTACACAAATGACGTTTGGGTACAGTAGAGATGATGTTGGCAAATTTCTTCCTATTTACCTATCCGAAGGCATTCTACAGAGCGATCCGTTTGAGGTATGTTGCATGCAGGGTCATTTTCTTGCTGAAGCAATCTCAAGAATGATTGATGAATTTGAAATGTTAATTGCAGGTACTTGACCAGAAAGGTGTGGGTGAACTCATCAAGATTTGCACAGAAAAGGGTCGTGCTGCCAGACCAGACTTAAAGGTAGGATTAACATGATAATGGAGATTTGAACCCATAAACCATTATAAGATTGATTTTGAATTATAGATTATATGTCAAAATCATCCAAAATGGTATTGCTAATTAAGGTCTTGTATATATGTAAATATTTGAGGTTGCTGTTAGTGCCTTCAAACCTATTTACATATTCCGTATTGATGTTTCTTTTTAGCCCTTTCTTAACACTGAAAATCATCTGGTCTTGTACCCTATCTAGATGCTTCTTCAATTAATATATAAGATTGATAAACAGGTAGGAATATGTGGAGAGCATGGTGGGGAGCCTTCTTCTGTTGCATTTTTCGCTCACATTGGACTTGACTATGTTTCTTGTTCTCCATTCAGGTCAAGTTTTTCTACTCTACTTGTAAAAATGAGAGCCTAAATGTTATTTCAACTGTAAAACTGAGAATCTCAGTATTGTTTGGCAGGGTTCCTATTGCTAGGCTCGCAGCAGCTCAAGTTGCAGTTTAGAAAATAGTTACTTGCTATATGAAAGGCATGGCTATGTACAGCTGTAAATAAATGTGGTTCTTAAGCCCTTGTACATCAGATATGGAGTCGTATATGAGGCCAGATACCCACTAACAATACTTATAAAAGTGAAGACAGAAAGAGACCAATACAGAAAACTAGAAAAGAAAAAAAAATTGTGTACAAAGTCTTACAATGTTTATAAATTGATTACATAATAAGTCTTTCATATATTTGGTATATGAGACATGAGTCTATAGGTATGTTATGTCATATAATAGAATTTATATTGTAAAATTCATTGTTAATTGTACATGTAACACTCTACATATCTCAAGAATTCTTCTATATATTATCCTCTTCCTCCAAATAAAATGAGCAATGTTGTCTGAAGAATTCATTGTTAATTTGACATTTGATTTGATTGTTAGTTGGTTCATAAAATATTTAAAAGTATGGTTTTTGTTTTAATTTTATAGAATATTTGATCATTGAAAAATTGTATAATATTAATTTAATATCTCTAAAAAAAAGTAAAATTATAACGAGATTGGGGGAGTAAAGTAATATGAAATTTTTTAAAAAATATATATTTTTAAGATGAAAATAGAATTTTTGTAGCAATTAAGAGAGAGAGAGAGAGAGAGAAGGGCAGGGAAGACACCGTTGAAAAATGAAATCATTGTTTGAATGGGCTATTCGAGGTCGAAGTGTTAGTTTGTTTTAGCGTTTTGTATAGCGAAGTCCCTCTCATTCTCAGCAGCTATTATTCTTCTCAGCTCGTGGCAGTCGCCGACCTTCCCCAGCGCCGTCGTCGTTTACCCTCCTAGTAGGGTCAAGTTCTGGCAGGCTTTGGATTCGATTAAAAAGGAAGATCCAATCCTAATTACGCTTACTGTGTTTTAGTCTTAAATCTCTCGTGCTCTCAAACTGGGTTCAAGAGTAAAACCCAAAACCCAATAGCTTAAGTTGTCTCTGCCTCATCCTCGCACTTTCTGCTGGTTCTAAATTGCACTTTCTGAATTGGAGAAAAAAAAAATGGGGTTGGAGAGTTACGTGGTGGTGCATAATATAGCAAAAAGGCACAACGTTGGGACTCTGGCTCGAAGTGCCACGGCCTTTGGGGTATCCGAGCTAATACTAGTTGGCCGTAGAGATTTTAACTCATTCGGTAGTCATGGCTCGACCTCTCACCTCCGTTTTCGTCACTTTCACTCCCTCCAAGATGCTCGTCACTTCCTCAAGGTCTCCACTTTAATTTTCTCTGCTTACTTTGTTTTTTCCTTTCTTTTATTTTTAATTCTCCAACACTCGGGAGGTTAAAATTGTATCTTAAAGCATGAATTTGATCAATGATTGCTCTTACAGGAGAAAAACTGTGATATTTGTGGGGTGGAGATTACAGACGATGCCACACCTGTTAATCAGCATCCCTTCAAGAAAAGCACGGCTTTCCTTCTTGGAAACGAGGTACTCGCATACCTTTTTTTATTGAAGTAACATATGATGTTGTACAGATGCTTATTGTCGAGAAAGGTTGCCCTGCAGTGGATTGATATGATTTGTTGATAGCCCATCTTGTGTTTCTCATATAGATTTTTATTTATTTTGAATTTTTTATAACATTATTTTTATTCCTCATGAATCTGCGGGCTTTCATAACATTCTCTATCAGATTTAGGAATCTTCTCTTATCCTGTTAAAAAAACTTATGTATATCTTTATGGAAGACCAATTATTTCTCTGCTCATTATTTGACCTATTGGATTTGAACCCATTAGGTGCTTCAAAATATTCTGGGAACCCTTGTGCTGCATATATACTTTGTGTGCTCTGATACTTCTGCTAGTACTTGCTGAGATTTCTCAATGAATGTCATTGTAGGTGTTATCTTCTACGACATATACACGCCCGTCTATACGTAACAATTGATATCTTTGACCCTCAAAGCTGTAAATTTACAATGCCTATGATTCGCATAATTTTTCAATATAGGCATTAATTTTCCTGGTTTGGTAATGTTAAGTTTGTCTTCAATAGGAATTGCTGACAAGATAAGCAACCAAGGAGTATCACCTAGGAATTTTCTGACATTGCACTCAAGCTCACTATAAGTAGAGTCTTGTTTCTTTTGCAATTAAATTATATGTTGTGATTCCTCCAAAATTTTCTATGTAGGGTACAGGCCTCTCTGCTAAGGAATGTGAGATATGTGACTTTTTCGTTTATATCCCACAATTTGGGGGTGGCACTGCTTCATTGAATGTTACTGTAGCAGCTTCAATTGTACTTCATCATTTTGGAGGTATTTTATTAATAAAATTGGAATACTGCAGTTTAGGGTGCATTTAAGTCCTGTCATCATGCATACATATCAACTATACAAGCATATGAATTTTCTTATGTGGGTTATATGTAATATAATATGATGATAATTTTTCATGATTTGCAACCTAAAACTCAAATCTTTCATGGTAAGTCACAGAATGTGTCCTTTATCTGTTGTTATCTGGAATTTATATTTCTTTTTTTAACATTTTCTTTGTACCTCCCTAGAGTCATCATCTATATTCAAGTTGCTTATGTGTATAAGTGAAAAAGGGTTGTCCTTGTCCATAATTGCTTTGTTCTGTTCTTAACTTTAAAGAGTGTAAGAAGAGATGTTTGTCTCTGGCAAACTGTATTTAAGTCCGTAGGAAATCTGCATGTCTTTTCCTCCAAGTAATTATTAAATATCCTTTAGTAATATTGAGGAGTGAAAAGGAAAAAAAGGAAAATTCAAAAGAAATCATGTGATGCACTGTCAAAATACTCATACTTAGTAGAAATTTTTACTGTGGGTGCTTAAGATTGCTTTGTCTGCATGCTCATACACTTGGAGTAAGTCCACACTGGTAAAAGCACGAAGCAGAGAGGCAATAAAACATGTATTGTCCTTGCTAATTCTCATTTGTATGACATGATATTGTGGTGTATGGTTATCCCTCTTGCATAATAACTTTGCTGGTGTCAAGTTTTCACAAGTTTATGTTCTTCATAATAAAATTTTGCATAATAACTCACTTTCGTCATGTAATTATTTTCAATTGATTTTGATCAATGTACACAAAACCGTAATCTCTGAACTATGATTTTCATCAGTCTGGGCAGGTTTTAGTGAAAGATCTCGAGATGGAAACAAATTTGTTGTGTCTGAGAAACCTGTAAAACAGGCACGACGAAATTACTGCACTGAAACAGAAGATCGTATCATGGAAGAGCGAAAAGCTCGAAGGGAAAATGCTGCTAATGGTTTCTTTGACGAGACTGAGAATGGGAATTCAACCTCTAACCTCCTTGATGCATTATTTGTCGATAACTGATGGAAGATGTGTTGATTATTTGAGCACAGTAAATTTGAGAATGTAGTTTGATGGCTTAGATTCTTCAATTGCTGCAGAACAGAAACCGGCATCTTTCCTTCCAAGTGTAGCCTGGAGAAAACTGACTATTAGATGAAGGTGTGATATATGTAAAATCTAGCCTTAAAAAAAACAAGAAAAAAAAAAGCCTTTTGCTGGGGAAAGTTTGAACCTTCATAGGTGTATGTTGTAATTTACCAGTATGAGTTTTTTGCAACTACCACTAGTGAGAGGGACACATAATTTGAAGTTACCAGTTTTGCTTGAATTAAGTACTCTTGTAACAAATGACATTGCCATCGCTATCACACTCGATTATTAAAACAACTGAAGTAATGATTTTGTCCTCTTTCCCTGTAGATGTTAACTATTGATAGCCTCTCACTTTCTCTACCTACATTGTTGACTTCATCTTATTCTGTGAAAAGGACCCTAAGGAATCATGGCTTCCACAACTATATCCGGGGTGGGAAAGTGCAACTTAATTATTGCCTTTTATAATACATCCCAGGAGGCAAAATTTCAATGTTTCAACAATGTTTTAGAGTGATAATATATACGCCTCAACTACACAATGACTGTTATGGAGTCAGATCACAGTATAGTAAGACTGAAAAAACATAACAAGCGGTCAACAAAATCTTCATGCATTATTGAGGCTTTAATTGGACTTTTCAAATTACACAGAGAAAGTTAGAGGCTGGATTCTTGTTTACTACTTACCATTGGTAGCAGTTGGCGTTGTTTTGTTGAGTGAGAAAAAGAAGCTCAACAATATTGCTTCATTGTCAACTCTCCTAGCTCTGTCTAATTCGCTCTGTGGAGTAGTTAGCACCTACCCTTGTCTCTATTCCTTGCATATATTGACTCGTTTCTTTTCCAAGATTTGCCACAAATTATGGTGATTAAAGAAAGCCCCACAAGCTTCTCATAAAATCAGAAACCCCAACAAATATTCTCCCTCAATACCCAGTTAGATTCTGTGTTAAGATGTTGAGTGTGCTCCGAAGAAAACTCCGACGCCTCTATTCAAGGATATGTTGGCTGATATGGAAGCGTCCAAGGTCCAAAGTTGTCATCAGAAGGTTCAGAAAATTAAACTCCAAAGGTCATCATTCTAGAGCAGAAAAACCTTGTACCAATAATTCTACAAGTCACAAAAATGGCAACTTTGTTCTATCTGATTCTGGAAGGCCTATTCGGGTTGCTACTTTCAATGTTGCCATGTTCTCCCTTGCACCTGCTGTCTCAGAAGCTGATGAACATGGGTCTTATAATAAGAATTCTAAGAAGGATGATTATCCCAAGAGTATACTGAAGCAATCTCCATTGCATGCATCCCTGAGTAAAGTTCAGAATCTCTCTGAGTCGAAGATTCTCCCTCGATCAAATTTGAAGGTCTCCATTAATCTTCCTGATAATGAGATTTCATTGGCAAACAGTAGACTGCTTGCTTCTATGGATGATGATGATGGTGAAGAGGGTAGATCCAACACAATCAATGGAAGAACTCACGCAAGAAGAAGCCAAGTCCCAGCCAGGTCCCCAGTATGGTTTTCACCCGTTGTGAATTACTATGGAGGCTCTGAGAGATTCATGACCAGAAGAAGCATCCTGGAAGTTCTGAGGGAGATAGATGCTGATGTATTGGCACTGCAGGATGTGAAGGCAGAGGAAGAAAAGAGCATGAAGCCTCTATCAGATTTGGCAGGTGCCTTGGGAATGAAGTATGTGTTTGCTGAGAGTTGGGCTCCAGAATATGGAAATGCCATATTATCAAAATGGCCAATTAAGAGGTGGAAAGCTCAGAAGATTGCTGATGATGATGATTTTAGGTGCTTCTCCCAACCTTCCCAAAATCTTCCATTGAAAACATGATCTTAGAAAAAATGGACCCTTTCCATCAATGAAAAGCTCAATTTTTTGTGTGCCCGTTTGTGTGATGCAGGAACGTTTTGAAGGCCACAATTGATGTGCCTTGGGCAGGAGAAATAAACTTTCACTCTACTCAACTTGATCACTTGGATGAGAATTGGAGAATGAAGCAGGTAAATACAATATTCCGATCCAATGACCCGCCCCACATCTTGGCAGGGGGTCTCAATTCCCTGAATGGAGAAGATTACTCTGCAGAGAGATGGACCGATATTGTTAAGGTAATGTTCTCACACAACTACTTAATAACAATAAGGAAGTATTTGGTATACTAGTATCTTGGTCTCGTCATTCATATACCATGGTATCTTTTATACCTAAGCGTTTGGTAAATTGTTATGCAAGTACATGGTGGTATCTGAAATACTACCTTGATATCACATGACAGTAAAAGTGGTGCAACGTGATGAGGTCCAAAATCTTGTGATATCTTACATCCTAGGATAAGGAGGTACAAATTTTTTTTTTCGTAGACTACCAATTTTGCCCTTGTCCAAAAGGGCATATTTGAGAATTCAAGAAGTAAATACGTTCAACCAAGATATCTTATATCACTTGAAATGTTCAATACCGCCACTTTTCATACCAAACATAGATATCTTATATACTCTAGTATCTTGTATCATGGTATCTCGTACCATAGTATTCAATATATTAAGTAATTTGAGGTCACAGTATATCAAACATCTCAGTTCAATGTTTTTTCCTGTAAGACCTCTCTTAGAATATGTCGTTGTTGTTGTAGTATTATGAGAAACTTGGAAAGCCCGGGCCAAAGACACAAGTGATGAACTATATGAAATCAAAAGACTATGTTGACGCAAAGGACTATGCAGGAGAATGCGAGCCCATTGTTGTAATGACCAAAGGCCAAAGTACTATAATTTCTTCTCCAATCACTTCTCTGCTATCTAACTGGTTTTACCTTATGTTTTGTTCAGACACTAATGAGAATGATGTTAAAAATAGATGTGCAGGGGACATGCAAGTATGGCACAAGAGTGGACTACATTTTGGCTTCACCAAACTCACCCATCAAATTTGTTCCAGGATCATATTCAGTCATTTCTTCCAAAGGCACTTCTGATCACCACATAGTGAAGGTAGATATAGTGAAAGTATGCGCAGCATCTGCACACAAAAATGCCATTCGAAGGTGCAGGAAACTAAAAAAAAAGTTTGCCAGAATAACACCCCCTTGTTCTGCAAAAGGTGAAAGGGAATTAACCCCACCTCCCAAAGTTCTTATGCCATAGAGATAATTTGATATATAGAAAAATTTAGTTTGTGGTTTGAGTTTTGACCTTTCTTTTCTCTGCTATATATTTATACCTTGTAACTGTACTATTAGGATTCCTTTAACAACTCAAGCTGTTCCTTGGCTACAGCCTAAGATATTTTTTAATTTTTTTCTATCCAAGGGTCTTCTTCATTAGGGTAAGGCAATTGTTTGCCAGAACTAAAAATTACTGCATAATGCAAAGTTTTGATAGTAATCGGTAAGCTAAGACTATGGCAAGAATCATATTCATATAAAGCTTTGAACCTCATTCTAAGTCAGTCCAAGCAGGCGTTATTGGCTTATGTTGTCCTTATAACTGAACCAGTTTTTAATCAAAATTAAATAATAAACCATTTACCTTCTTCAATTTTTTTTTATAAATCCCCTGTTACTAACATTCGTGTTCAATACAAGAATTCACAATACTTAGTAGTATAAATTGAATATTTAAAGCCTCATTGAAACCTTACCTTCCACAATTGTTAGCTGAAGAAAGAACTCAAAAGATCAGGTTGATGAGAAAATAAATCTGCCCGGCTGCCGACAAATACAAATCAAAATATTATAGTTGCATGGCCTTACGAGTCCCACACTGAGCATGATAGAAAAGATGCTCACAGAAGTGAGTATAAGAACCAAGTTCCTTAGCCATCCAGACCACGCAGCCGCGCGATGAGCACAGAGCGAACTATTCTTTCGCCTTTTACTAAAGAATACCGTGTGCTCACCGCTTACAGCGGCATACGCCACTTTTTGGAAGGGCTTCTCCACCTGGGAGTAGCTCTGCACTAAAGTTAAACAATTTCTAGCTATTTTACCCTAAGTTGAACACGTTGAGTTTCACCTGGGAGTAGCTCTGCACTAAAGTTAAACAATTTCTAGCTATTTTACCCTAAGTTGAACACGTTGAGTTTCAAGTCATGCCTCCACGACTAATATTTGATTATCGTAATTCAACTTGTAAAATGGTGTTTGACTAAGCAGCCAAAATGGAACTTAGGACTTCAGGGAGCCGTTGTTAGTTTTTGAAGGGTATCCAAATTCGTGGCGATTGTTGGGGAACAGCATAAAAGGACAGAGGGAAAGAGGTTGTTGAGCTTGCCAATTGATCCGGTGAATGTCTTATAGCTTGTCATGCTAGCTTGCATCTTTAATTTTTGGGTGATTTTCTTAAAGAACGAGGATGAGATTATTGCACCAGTTTAGTTCACTAAGCCTATAGCAGGTGAAGTTCACAAAGTGTTCCTACTTTTCTTTTCTGGGTTTTGTTAAGAGGATGTTAATAGATAAACCCAAAGTTGATGATTTCATTAGACCCCAATTGAATATAGTGCAATATGTTGATGATTTGATCAAACACTGCTTTTTAATTTGATAAAGCACTTTTCAATTAATTCTATTTTAACAGAAGTAATTTCAAATAAGTAAAAATTAAAAGGAAGACCAAACCAAACAGTCACTCGAATTTAGTGATTTGACGTAATATAATGAAGCTCGTCTTTGATTTCATTATAGGGGTGCACGCATCTGTAACTCTTTTTAGGTGTCCCTTCACAACGATCATCTCGGCCATTAGTGGTGGGCTACCTCATCGAGCAATTTGGAAAGCCATTTATTTAGCCATTTTATAATAAGAGATTTCCATATAACTAAGAAAGGTAAGTTCTCTCATTTAATCTAAATTTTATGAATAAAAGCTAGATAGCCCTCTGTAGGATTTGGGTTTAATTTGGGGGGAGGACGAGCAACTTAAAAGAACTAATTCAAAAGTACACCGTCTTGATTCAAACAAGTTTCTTTTAAAATTACACAACGAACAATTTACGAGTCCCAGGCCAAGCAGACGCTTACTGGTAACCAACTAGAAAACCTCGAGTGCATATGCTTCGCAAACCCCGGCGCCGCGCTGGGAGCACAATGCGAACTATTCTCTCTCGCCTTTCACTAAAGAACACATTGTGCTCCCTGCACTTAGAATTCTCTCGAGGGCTTCTTTCCTTTGGGAGTTCCTCTACACTTAAAGTTCAACATTAAGCTAATTTTGCGAGTTTAAACTATAAGCTAAAAGTGCGTTGAAAAAAATTGAGGTTTCATTAGTAAGATATTATTGTATATTTTTTTTAACTACTAGAATTCAAAGTTTAGATAGATAAATTAAGTGAAAAAAATTGCGAAATATTAAAGATAGATCCCTCATTGCTTATATGAAGTTTTAATATTTCAATTATATATAATTCAATGGGAGTCCATGTTTTAATGGGAAGTTTTTGAATAGGCATGTGAATAGATCAATAAAATCAAAAAATAATAATAATTAGAGATATATAGATTCCATCGTACTTATTATAAGAATATTTGTATTTCAACGATATCAAAATTTTAAAATTATTTCTTATAAAACTAAAAAAAATTATAATTCCCATATTTATCGGTAGAAGTTTTAGTTTTATTTAGCACTACTTAAACATTCACATGTTAAAAAAAATAAATTGCCCTAATATATATTATTAGTTTTAACTTTCAAACACTAACATGAAAATATTTCAAAAATAAATTTTTACATTAATGCAATACAACGCTTTTAATTATATATAATATTATAGATTTTATTGTAATATTTATGTCAGCTCAAGGATGTGTATAAAGACCAACTAGGACTCCCGGGAAGAGGTGGTGTCGGTGCTCAGAGGGTACCCAATTCCGCGGCGCTTCCATGGAAACAACACGAACACCGTACCAGAAATGGCTCCCACCAATGGAGGAAGTACCTGCAGCATAACGTCCTGAAACGCCTCCAACTCCGGGTACAAGCACCGCACTGTGTTTAGGTCTATCAGTCCCAACACTGCAAACACAGCCAACGAAAACAAAGCATTCACAAAGTCTTCCAACCGCAGCCTATACACCGACAAGTCCACCGACTCTGACGCCGGAGACGGCCACAGACCCTTGGTCGTCACGATTCCGTAGTGCCTGGCGCCGTCGCTGCCGGTGTAACTATCGGTGAAGGTGGCAAAGCAGCAGTTGAAGGCACAGAGAGCAAGGAGAATGGAGGTTAGGTACTTATGGAGGGTTTGGCAGTGACCGTCGTTGGTGACGATGGGGTTGAGGAATCGAAAAAGAAAGACTGTGCCAGTAGGGAGGAGCGTGATGAGGTTCCCTAATCCTGCGAACACACTGCCTCTGAAATTGCTTGTGCCTGGCTGAGCTTGGCTGTTATTACCTAATAAACTGGTTGAGTCCATTTTTGTTCTCTAATATTTAATGAGCCTTGCAGTTTCAGCTGGTGAAGATTTCAAAAGTCTTCCTTTTCTGGGTTTAGTGTTTCTGCAAAGCTTCATTTATAATCCAAAAGTACTTCAGCAGTTAGCGTTGAATATTCAGACAAGCTTATGGAGATTTGAATATATGTTAGCATTATCAATAATTGTGCTAAGTCACATATTGGATTTAGACTTAGTCCGAGAAAGAAAAGAAGAAAATTAAATATCAATATAATAATGGAAAAGGAAATAATCTGTCACAAGCAACATTTACCATGGCATGTGTATATATATTTTGAATCAAAATACAAGTTGCAAGTTAAAAAATTAGAACTTCATATAATTTTCTTGTTCTTTAAACGTGCTGGTTGTTGAGATCGATGATCCATTGATAACCAAATTTTTTGACTGATATATATATTCAGAGAGTTGGGTTCATACCTAACTTCAATATTGAAAGGGCTGCAATTGAAAATATCAAATAGCAACCTGTAAATCTTTATTTATTTTAAATAACAGAGTCGATTTGAATCTAATTAATTAGTTAATGAAACTCTCTTCATCCCCAAATCACATGTATTGACTTCTTGTACAAATGCAACCGTATATATAATAATGACCCATATTGATGTTGAAGATAATTAGTATATGGTGCCACCGACATTAATATTGATCAGTCCTTAATTATATATATAGGAATTCTTAAACTTGACCTCCTATTCTGTAGGTCATTCAATAAAAGAGATGTCAATTAATAATATACGTATGCAATTACAGAAATAATCAAATTTAATTTCCACGTACGTACCTTGTCTCAACGATATATGAAAGGGAAACTAATTATATAGTGTAATATCAATTGATCTATCAAGTTGATCACTTCAAATGAACTAGTCTAATAAGGCGGATACCTAAAGGCTACTCAATTTTTTTATAAACTAAATTACACATAATTCTGTTATCTTAAACTTTATGTTCATAATATATATTCTAATGATAAGCATTATAAATTCAAAATTTAAGAACCCATAGAAATTCATTTTCTAACCCTCATGACTAAATTCATAATTACAAATCGTGACACGGGGATGGCCATATATGGAAGCTTTATTATCACTTTAGGCAAGCAATTGTTAACAGGTACAAATAATTTACAAGGTCCCTCTGATAAAGAACAACCCCCCCCCCCCCCCCAAAACACAAAAAAAAGGTTTTGATCAGGTACAAGATAACAAACACCACATTTGGAATAAGAGCATAGGTCCTAACCGGGCAACATTCAATGAAGCTCATGGCCGGGAAACTATATAAACCCAAATGCCTACGTTGCTGAGTTACGGATCTGAGCGGTGAGCACAAAGCGAACTATTCTTTCGCCTTTTACTAAAGAATACCGTGTGCTCGCCGCACGAATCGGCATACGCCTATTTTTAGAAGGGCTTTTCCCCTTTGGGTTTAGCTCTACATTTCAGTTCCTTAATTTTCTCGAAGTGAGAGAGAGAAATCTTGGAGGCAAAACGTAGCATGGTTAAGACTTTATTGAAGTAATTTATAATTTTTAACGATGTAATATATATACCATTCAAAATGAAAATATCCTTTAATATTTTGCATATTAATATATTAAAGCATCAATTTAATTTTAAGTTTTTTTTTATTTTACTCTTTCAAAAAACGTCATGTCAACTCTATCAATAGATATTTAAGTTTTGCTAATCATAAAGTTAGGTAAAAATAAATAAATTTCTTAAATATATATTAATAAAATTAATGTGAAAATATTTTTTAAAAAATAGATACTTTTTAGAAGACTAAAATAAAATATAAAAATTATATTAAAAATATGTATATCTTTTAAGAATTAAAATAACAATTCACTCAATAATAAGTTAAATATATGAATATCTTGGATTTTTCTTACCTTGACAGGATGACAATAATGGTACATCGAACAGATCCAACAAAGAACATTTCATGACAAAACATGTGTCTAAGTCTAACATATACATCAACTTCTGCGAAACGAATGGCAATATATGCCTTGAATTTGCAAGAAAATGTAAAGAAATCACATGCTTGATGTCCTATACAATTTAAAACCCCCTTTGTCTCAATATCGATGTGTCCTATAAGGCTACACCGCAGAAGTCTGTTTGGTAGAATCTTCATTACTGTTATCAGTTGCAGGGTACCCTATTCCATGGCGAGTATTAGGGAACAGCATGAACACAGCACCGGACATAACCCCAATTACCGGAGGCACCACCTGCAGAAGAACCTTCTCTGTAGACTCGAACCTCGGATAGAAGCAGCTCACAGTGTTCGAATCCAGAAGGCCCAGCACAGCAAACACCACCACCGACAGCAAAGCATGTACGAAGTCCCCAAATCTAAGCTTGTACTTCGACATGTCCACCTTCTCCGACGCCGGCGACGGCCACAGACCCTTCTTCGTCACGATGCCGTAGTGCCTGGCCCCGTCGCTGCCTGTGTAACTGTCGGTGAAGGAAGTGAAGCAGCAGTTGAACCCACAAATTACAAGGAGAATGCTTGTGAGGTACTTGTTGACGGGGTTGCAGTGGCCGTTGTTGGTGACAACGGGGTTTAGGAATTGGAACAAGAAGATTGTGCCTGTAGGAAGGAGTTTTATGAGGTTTCCAACTCCTGAGAATGTCTTGGCCGTTACGCCTTTGTTCTGTGTGTTTGTTTTCGACGGCGTTGAGGTTGTTCCGTTCGAACTCATTTTTGCCGCCTGTACTGTTCTTACGGTTTTAATTTGCTCTCTGGGCAATGGCGGTTGAATTTATAGAAGCAGAGGCAGTGACGGAGGAAAGGGAAGGAGATGGTTTCTTCCACGAAAAATGGTGGCGTGGTGGGGTTTTGTGAAGTGGTCGTGCTTTTACTTTTTGGCAACAACGGTCTTCCATTATAATTCAACAAAGATTGTATTATATTTTTATTGACTTGGTCTAAAGGAAAAAAAAAACAAAAAATTAGAGGGAAGTTTGAATAGTATTTCACACATACTAGGAACGAATTAATTTGTGTTTTGTTTTTCAAGTATAGTTTTCTGAATTATATATAAATAATTTTAGAACAACAACTTGAATTAATATTAAAAAATTTCTCATGAAAAACTATTTTAAAATATGACATTAAAAAAGGAAAATTCTCTTGGTTATTGATATATTGATCGATACAATCCTTTCAGTGGTACGAAGTATATATGCTAAGGCGTGTTAGATTGCCCAAAATTGATGATGAACATTTACAAATACAGAATAATACTTTAAATTAGAGAAAAATTATAAGGTCAATCAAGGGCCAATTTCGATCTTCGTTTTTTCAAAAAAGCTCCAGTTTTATTTCAATTGTTTTTCAAAATAAATAATAGAAATTATCATTTAATCTAAGTAAACGTGAGTGTTACTTTCAATAACAAATTTAGTGATTTGACAGCTTATTTAGCTCGTGTTTATTTTCATTGTCTAGGTTAGGCTGCTGGAAAAGTCTAATGGCATGCATTCCTTCTTTCTAAGCTCACCTTATGACGATAACTTAAACAATTCAGAACCAATCAGCAATTTAGAATTATAATTTTCCCATTAATGATGGTCAAATCACTTTAGTTTTTTAAAAACATATTTGATCATCTCCAACTTAGCTACTGGAATCACTTTCAGAAATGATAATTTCAAATTCAAATCTCAGTTAAAATTATTTGAATAAAAAAAATATAATGACACAAATGAACATGTTATATATGATTAAAAGCATTGTAATAAATTAAAAAAAAAGTTAATGATAAAAGTGTATTACTAAGGTATTACATTTTGTTTCTCGTCTTAGAATTTTTAATTTATTGTGATTATTATAGGCATGTTTTATTTGAATAATTCTGCATTACACATGCAAAACTTAAAAAAAAAAACACACACACCTCTTTGTAAACTATTAGATTAGTGACATTAATATCAAATTAATATTTTGTATCATTCATGAATATGACATGAAAAAAATACTTTTTTTTTTAGCGAATTTTGGGCGTGTGATTGTAAAATTATTGATCCCACGCGATGATGGAGTGTATTAATTAGACATCTTCACGCAAACTCCAATATCCAAATTACTGAAAATATATACATAATACATGGAGAAGAACGTAGTTAAGTATCTTTCTACCAAAATTGAATTAATTTAGTGTTCACAGGTATTAGCCAACCCACTAAGAATAGACTCATATCTACCAGCCAGTGAAAGACCCAGTATATATCCAGAAAACTTCAAATCATCGATGAAGAGTTTTGGTTGTTAATCTCTGTGGGAAAAGTCATGTTTTAGCCTAACTTGAACAACTAATTCATCGTTGACACTACAAGTAACTTAGATTGGGAAATTATATATGCATGCAAGTAATGTGAAAGTCATTTGGGTTCTTCTATAATTTTAATACTCTTCGAAAGTGTATAAATCCAATATTTTAATTTGGAGAGAAAAATAAATAGATGTTCATAATTATTGACAAAAAAAAATTTCATTGCTAAAATTTGTATAAAAGTATAAGTAATTTAATAACTACTTATGAATGTATAAAAAATATTTTATTTGTATTTTCACATATTATATATTACTTACTCGTAATTTATTCTTTAAAATGCATAACATAATTTAAAGAAACATGACCAATACGTAGATAGATTTTTCTTTTTCATTAATGTGGTTGATGTCACGTACGGTGTTTAATTTGCTCCCATTTGGTATATATCCTCAAGAAATTGAATTGTTAATTAATGCACCTAATTGACTTTGCCATTATTATCGAATGAAAGTCTTCTTGTAAAAAATTCAATGCCAGGCAGGCTAAGGGATTTTTTTAGAACAATCATATATACCTACCCAATATATATATAAAACAAGAATACTACTTTTCTTATATATGAATATGAGAGATATTATCATACACGTTTTTTTCAGGCTCTGTTAGACTTCTAAACTACAAAATGTTTGAAAATTTTAATTAGTCCAATTTGCAAAGCTATGACGAGGAGCTAGGATCTTACTCGGTCTTATCTTTTTGCTTTCATTTGTTATTTTTGTGTAGGAAGAGATTTTGAAATTAGGGTGAAAGTGAGGAGCAATGGTACAAGGTCACAATGTCCCAACATACGGGAGTTTAATTCCGTCTCTCTCCTCCCCTTCTATCATTAATATGTTGGAAAAATAATAATTTTAAACAGTTAATTTATGACTAAAGCCTGGTATGTAATATTTAGTTAAACACATTTGATGTTATATATTCAAATCTTAATTATATTAATTTTTTAATTAATACTAAGTTGTAAAAAACTTCTTTTAGGAAATCATTGGTCTCAACAATTTTTTGTTATATGATCTGAGTATTATCTTATCAACTTACACATTAATTAAGGATATATATATCTTTTTAAATAATTTTAAAAGATATAATTTTGCATCAACTTAATATATTTTAAAAAATAAATTTTATTATATACTAGTCTCATAATTTAAACTCTGAGTAATTTTTAGAGTACTCTCAATATAAATGACATGCATTAAAAAAGAAATTTAACCGAGGCACACCTAATCCGATTTAAAGAGCATTTAACTGCCAAAAAAAAAAGTAAAATTAAAAAATTTCCATTTTGTTAATACGTGCATGTTGGGTGTGCATGAAAAAGAAAAATAGTTCTTATACGATGGCCAGTCAGAGTCCAAGTCAAATTAAGCCGAGCAGACGAAATAGACTACATACAATTTACAGTTTAATTAAGCTAATGGGCCACTCGGCCTTGCTTCAAGGCAGCTTCCAGCCCACTACATACATTGACTTCACCCAAATTGCCATTAGTTCATTTGACTTCCATTTTTCTTTCTCTGACATAAAGGAAGATCGCCCAATTTAATGGAAGTTTTTACTTCATTGTGTTTGAATTACAATTTTTATATAGTAGTACTGTCATTTATTTTTTAAAATTGAAAATTCGAATTAAAGTTTCAATTAGAGTTAATTAAAAATAATTATAAAATAAATAGTGATATGTGATTAAATTCAAAATTTTGCTGTATTAAATTAAAAACAATTATAAAATTTGAATATCAATTTTGCCCTTACACGAAAATGTACATTTTTGAATTCAACGACTGCCTAACAATATCTTTATACGCAATAAACACGAGTATTTTACTCCTATTAAAATATTATATACTATCACTCGGTAATGACAGTTATAAATGATATGGGTAAATATCTTTATCCTTTGTATCATAATAATTAATCAAAAAAAATTAAAGTCAACGGACAGTCTTTGTAACATTAATATTTTAAAATTTATAAAATTACTCTTATTAATAAGTGCAAAAATACTATCAAAATCAAAACATTAATGTATCAAAATGTAAATACATATAACATTAAAACGAGTAAATCTAACTTTTTGTTTATTAAATATTTTGAATCCAAGTTAGAAATTAGTTGATATTTTGGCATCGAAGAGTGGATTGGAGGGATGAGGAGGACAAGTGGCGACACACAATTATGAGACTTGGTCCACATAAACGTGTGGCGTTCTTCTTCCGTAAATTAATTATTATGCAGATTTTGTTTGTGTGTCTATTCACGACCAGCTCACCCACACCACGCATCCTCATCTTTATTGCAACTTGCAACCATTCAAACAAAATATAATCTAAATTCCAAAATCCATTTTTGTTTTTCTTATTCATTCATTCACTGTTTTAATATATTTTTTTTAAAAAATAACAATAAAAATTGAGAATCCAATTATTTGATCTCCTAATTACTAACACTTTAAAATGCTCTTTGGTGACTCTTATTACTCATTTTAAATTACAAATTATAATTAAAAGAACCATTTATTACATCATCTATGTTCTTACATATGGAATGTAGATCGAGTCTGTTCCCCCTGCAGTTATTCATTAGCAAATTAATAGGATAATTATACCCGGTCAACTAAAAGAAATAATAGACACCTCGAGACCTTCTTCATGTCCTATAAATTCTATTTCTGAATCTTTTTTCCATAATTCAATTTAGATTTTTATTTTTAGGAAAAGATGAAAATTATGGCCTTTTTGGCAGACAGAAATTGACAAAAAATGAATGGCTGATATAATCAGAAGAAAATTTAAGATACGCCCAAATTTCCCTAAAATTAAAATCTTTTATGTTTCCGGTCCAAAAGGTAGGGTACAAGGCTTAAACAAATACACAGACGGAGCATACATCACTATCGGTCACAAGGCTTAAACAAATACACAGATAGAGCATACATCACTATCCGTCACATCCCACGTAAACCAACCCTAATACTTACCCGATTTTACAAATCAACCCCTCCATTTTTTTGTTCTTTTTTATTTTATTTTATCATTTTCCGTTCTAACCTGATATTTTAAACCTAAATTTACCCATTAACAACCCCACGAGATCTTAATTCTTAGTTACGCATAAAGCTCGTGATACAACTATTCCAAACTTGTTCATATTTTCGCCCCTATTCTTTTTTCCCATTTTCAGATCTACCCTTCCGTTTAAAAAAATCACGGTCGGATCAGAACTTCAAACCGGGAGGGGCGTAACGGAGACGAAACTCGGCTTAACGGAGAAGATTCTAGATGAAGAAGATAGAGAGTGAGACAGAGAGAGCTGGTTATTCTTCGGGTCATTCAACCGGGATCCACGTCATTCGAGCCGGAGTAGACGCCTTAGGTCTCGCGTAGCGGAGTCATCAACGACCGCCGAGGACTGCTTCTTCTTAGAAAAAGATGGTAGAGGAAGTGCGCTCGGCGACGGAGACATCGCGAACGCCGATCCGGCGTAGATGTCGCTCTTCACGACCCCCGACGATGGCAAACCCGGCTTCGTGTCCACGATCCGGATCTGCCTCGGCACCATGTCTGGGTCCGGACCCAATCTCTCTGTCCCGCAGACCACCAAATCGTCACCTTCCATCTTCAAGGCCTCGCTCTTGATCTTCGAATCGAGCGACTCACCCCTCCTGAGAATCGTGACCTTTTCCATCACCAAACCGCTGCCCTTCGCCATCTTCGAATCATCAGAGCTCGACCGCTTCAAAGTCGACGGCTCCGGCACGGGCTGGCTCGGAACAACCGCCCGTTTCCTCTGGTCCTGCCTCTCCGGTCGGGTCGCCGGTTTCCGGCTGGATCTGGCGTTTGGTACATAGTTATTGTTATTAAAGTAACCCCCATAACTCCTCCGCCGGGAAAACACAGCCGGCGGAACTCTGATCCGTTCAATCAAGCAGTCCTGAGGCCGCAAAACCTCCGTTCCCATGGTGGATAATTCTTAAATTCAAACAAAAATGGAAATGAAAATGGAAAAATGGGTATGAACTCGTGTAGATCTCGTTCGCTTTGAACGAAAAAAAGAGTCCTTTAATCTTTTTGCTCTATCCCTTTCTTCCTCCTCCAAAGGAGAGTTCTACCCTTCTTGTTGTCCTTCCTCCTCACAGGGAAAGGTCTACCCCTTCTTCACCTTCCTCCTTACCCCTTTTTTTCTTTTTCCTCCTCACAAGGAAAGGAAGGAGGAGGTTGTTTATACGAAACGATGGTCCTTCCTGGTATGGTGGTTTACGTGAGCCTATGATGGAAGAAGGCAATTTTGAGGGCGATATATAGCAGCAGAGGAAAGAGACAAAGTGGGGTTCGGTGGGGTGGGTTGCCACCGACCTTCGCTCATTGACGCGTGAAGTTAGACAATAGTTAGAGAAAGGGAATAGAGAGAGAGAGAAAGGTCGAGGCAGCGTCGTTTGAGTGAAGCAGGGACAGGTGGCTGACCAGACTGGGTCTTTGGCCTTTGGCCGAAGGGCATATGGGCCCTGGGAACACGACGTCTGTTATAACGGTCGTAAGAGTTCTGGACTTCTGACTTCTAGTAGGTCTCGGTCATTGATTTCTGTTTTCGTGGGAAAGTAACGGCGTCACATGTGCCGGGTTAGTTGTCGTTTTCACTGTCTGTCTTTCCTAGAAATTATTATTTTTGGTGGGGTCCAATGAGGTTTGCCCAATAATAAATAATAATGCAACTAATATTTTTTTTTTCCTCTCCATCGCTGCCTTGCCTGCGGATTTATTATTACTATTAGCATTTCAAGTTTAATTTTGTCCCAAAAAAATACTTTGAATTTTTCTTATAATAAATAATTTTTAATTTCTATCCTTAAATTTCTATTTTTATTCCCTTATGCGCATTTTTTGTGTGAAAATCTCCTTCATTTAATTATTTATAAACTCACAGAATATTTTATCTTTCTCATTAAACTTATTTTTGTAAAACTTTCTATTTTATATTAAATATTTTTTGGTCAACAACTACATTTTCAATTAAAAATATGCAGTTATAATCTGAATTTCATTTGAATTGAAAAAAAAAATAGTATACTTCTTATACTAATTTTCAAAATATTTGATATTGAATTCGAGATTTTTTAATTAATGTTTTAATAAAAAAAAAAAGAGAGAGTCAATCTTTCTGCCTTCCAGTTAATTACAGATTTTTTTAAGATGTATAGAAAGATTATTTTTAAGCACATTAACTGAAATTAAGTCCTTTTTTTTTAAATAATTTTAGAGGTGAACACTTCATATGAATTTAATGTATTTAAAAGAATCAATTCTCGTAAGTAGTTGTCTTGTCTCAATATTTAAAGTTACGATTTATATAGGATTAGATCAATAATTTATTCAGAGCTAGTTTTTATATAAAAACTGTCGCCAAAGATGGTTTGGTGCACCTGCATCACCAAGGCTTTTCCTTTCCCCTTCGTACCAACCCTTTGACTAAACCTTTCGGCTTGGGCCTTCTCACAGTATTTTTCAAAACAATGAATTGTAAACAAAATAAAAGTCCAGCTATATGATAGGAACTTCCCGTCAATTTTTTTTTCAATATATAAATTATTATAATAATTTAATTTCTCTAGTTTCAGCTTTAATTATTTTGTTCTCTTAAATTTTTTTTAAAAAAATTAATCTAATATCTTGTATGACAAAGAGAGATGAGCAATTTCATTTATAACTCATCCTTTTTTGGATTTGGAAGTTGGAAGATTCTGGATTTGAACTACGATAGCAAAAACCAAACTTCCACTTGAACCATGAGTTTGACAGCACTAATGCAACTCCGAGTTGTCCTCCTGAAAGCAAAAGATGAAAAGATAGAAACTTTAAAGTTGGTTCTGTAAAGTAAATAGGTTAGATATGTATAGTAAAGATTTAAATTTAATTTCGTAATTTTTATTCCGGTGAATTTTTTTAAATATTACATTACTGTAATAATAAATTCAAGAAATGATTTTCATAATAAAATTTTTTTGTTACCCTGAGACATAGCAAAAAATCTTGACAGGAGGAGTAATTGCCACATCTAATTCATTTAGCAAATAAACTAAACCAAATAAAAAAATAAATGATGAAACCTGAATGTTTTACAGGTAATAATGTTAAAGAGCATGTTAAGTTGGCTGTTTCACTGGCACCCACTGTTTCTCTTCGTTCCAAGTTACGATCATTCTCCACTCACACATATTTTATTAGTTAATTACATATAATAATTTATCAAATCAAATGCAATCTTGCCTTTTTAAAAAACATGAAGGTGCCCAGGGGCGAAATGGACATTTCCTCTCACCATTAATTGTGGGAGTATGCGTTAATATCGTATCTTATCTGAATGTGCTCTGATTTGGTGGCAAACAGAGACAATTACACCACCTCATGATTTTAAAATTAATTATCGTAAATAAACCATTTTGGATTCATAATATAATCTCAATTGACGCAGCCAACCGGTTAGGAAGATATTTGATAATAAATAATAAAAAAGTATATCTTCTTGGCATTACTAAATTCGTTGCTTAATTGTATGGACAATCATATTATTATTATTATTATTATTATTTTATGTTTGTTACAGGCTTCATGCATCAAAATATCTCGCTCTTTTTTTTTTCTTTTTTGTATGACATTAAATTAGAAGTTTAATTTCAGACCAATAACTAACCTAAGTAAACAATATATAGACTTTTTTTTGTTTTTTTTGTTTACAATAAACATTAAATAAAACTAAGCTTTTATTAAACGATTTTAAAACCTTATCTTTTTCATTGAGTAATATATTTAAAAGAATAAATTTTTTAAATATTAATATTAAAATTTAAATTTTGACTATTGAACCAAAGGTTTAGAGTTAAACTTTGAAGTCAGATTTAATGAAATGTGTTTACTTAAAATTTGAGAAATAATCAACATGCGTATATTTGACTATGTCTCCTCATTAATATTATGCACATTTTATTTGAAATTGTAAGGACTGATTTAATATCTCCTCCTACTAATATTCATTAAGTTAATCTTTGATTTAGCCCTTGGTTTGATTGATTAATATTAATATTTCAAAATAAAAAAAATAAATTTTGAATACAAGTATAATTTCGTCATGTTTTATTCCCTTTTTCAAATCAACGGCAGTGTATAAATTTGTAGGAAAAAAAAATGCATTTAAGGGCAAGTTTGTGATTCTAATCTGATAGTCCTGGTCTAATTAGCACAAATGTATAATAAAATCAATATGGTTATCATTTATATATCGAGAAAAATGAGTGGAGCTTATAATTACGTCTCCCAAGTCCCCACTAAATTCTTCAATGATTTTCCACTAAAAAAAAAGAAAAAAGAAGGAAGAACAAGTAAAAAAAGGTAAATAGGGGGAACAAATCTAGAATGCTCATGCTAAAGTGTGGGGTCCAACAAGCCTTTTCCCATAAAATAATAGTTAATAAATAGGGAGGAATATGGTGTACCTATCTTTTCCTTTTCTTATGAAAAAAAGAACTCCGAATTATACTTTGAGAAGGGGTAGGGGAAGTGGAAACATCCCTCCAAAAAAGAAAACACAAAAAAGAATGAGAGTCTTTGTTTAATAATCAAGGAAGCTATTATTTGTGTTTGAGAACCTGTGAGCTACCTTTCTTGACACTTTTTTGTTTCAATCCATGAAATTTCATTTCATAATTTTTATTATTATTTCCGTTTTTACCCTAGGCCTAAAGTATCACAATTTCACTTTTATTTTTGGTCAAATAAATTAAATTTAACTTGAAAAAATAATAAAGAAATAATAAGAAATAGATATCAAATATTTTTTTATGACAAAAAATTTACCTTGAGAGAAAAGTGTATCAAGACAAGACAAACTTCTGAATTTAATAAATATTTGTAAAAAAAATTAGAAATAATCTACAATTAAAAAATAAATGATAGGATTTAAATTCTTAAGTTAGAAATTATCTTTCGAATGTCGAAATGTAAAATTAAAAAAATCAAATTTACTTTAATTTTGTGTCAAATCACACCGATATAATTACATAAAATAATGCTTAAAACTTTAACCATTATCATGATAAAAGTTTTGTGATGTGATGTGAAGTTTACCCAAAAAAGTTATTATGGGTACAGAGAGAGAAAGCTTTAATGGGGAAGTGATTTTAAGCGAAAGTGATCGGTATGTACCCGCCACTAAAGGCAAATAAAAATCACAAGGTTTCATTTTCCTTCTAAGGTCACAAAAATCTTACCAAGGTTTCATTTTCCCTCTAAGGTCACAAAAATCTTACCAACTCTATTACCACAAGCCCTTTCTCATTACCAATAATGACAATCTACTCCTTGTCCATAAAATAACTTGGGCCCTTCTCACAAAAGAGCCCATTAAGCCCACCCCAATGTACCTCTCAAAATATTGGATTTTGAGGATCCGGTATGCTCATGAGGCTCAGAAAACTAACTTTTGGGCTCCGGCCGAATTGAATTCGGGTTAAAGAAAAAAAAAACATCCAACTTAAAATTATTTATATTAATGAACATTTGGGTAAATTAATGTTCAATTCTTAAAATATATCAAAATTTTTAACCTTTTTTTTTCATTTTCTATTTTTTTCAATTTGGTGTTGATTTATTCATTCTTTCTTATTCAATTTAACTATTTTTTTTTTAACTCGAATCACACAATCTCTTTCCAATCCAATTATTAATAAACACATGTATCAATTTATTTATCTATATCAGTAATAGAGTTAAACAGATGTAATAAAAAATTTAATAAGCAAAATAATAAATTAAAAAAATAAAAATAAGAGATAAATTTGTGAAAAATTTACTAAATCATTAATTTATTTTTAAAATGAATACTATTTCATCCAAACCAACTTAACCTTAAATTTAAAATTTATTATTAGCCAATGATTTTTAATTTTAGTTTGCCGCAAACAAAATTGTAACTATAGAACGCATAATTTTTATTTTAAGTAAGAAAGAGCTTTGAATTTGTGGAAACAGGAGATTCGCTCCTCCAAGATAATGGAAAAAAAAAAAAGAGAGAATAATTTTAATTGGCTCTTCAAACCGCGTTAAAATTATACCCAAAAATGACAAGTTCAGGGGTAGTGCTTTTATTTTAGATTCTTGAAAATAGTAATTTAAAAATATAAAATTATTACATTTAATTTTAAAATTTAAAACTTTATTATTTTAATTATTGAGAATAAGTTTTTAAAATAAATTCTTACAAAATGATTCCCAACTATAAGATTGAGAATTGAAGTTAAATAATAATTTTATATCTATATTCAACTATTATAATAAAATTATGTTTTAAAAAATAAATTATTTATAAATTTTCAAAAATTTTAAAAATTAATTAAATATATTTATAAGAACTGTCATTCTCATAAATTATATTTTTAAAAAATTATCATTCTTAATGTCAAAAAATTTTAGTTTGGACCAAAACTCTCCTCGAAGTAAGCATCAATGGCCAAAAGCGACCGTACCGAAGCCTAAGTTGAGAGTTAAAATAAAATTATAACCATATTAAAGATGCCATATACCGTCCAAAAAAATGATGCCATATGAAGTGATATTACAGAACCCCTCCTCCTTTTGTCTGTTCCTCCATCTCCCTATCCATTCTCTAACCTCAAATTCTTTGTCTTCCACCCTTCCAGCCACGTATGAATTCCCTCTTTCACACAAAGCAACACTCTTCGCCTCCATTAAAATAGTAGAGCAAACAACACTTTCAAGGAGAAAGAAGAAGAAGAAGAAGAAGAAGAAGAAGAAGATAATGCAAAGAAAAATAGTCTAATTTATACAATAAAACAAAAAAGCACTACGGGAAAAGTTTTACGTGATGTTGGCGAATGAATCGGAATTGGGTGTTTCCCACTTCGATCTTCCCGAGGAGGTCTTGCAAGCTCTACCATCCGATCCTTTCGAGCAGCTCGATGTGGCCCGCAAGATCACCTCCATTGCCCTCGCGACGCGTGTCAACGCCCTCGAATCATACTCCTCCAGCTTACGCGCCAACCTCGCCGAGAAGGATGCCCTCATCTCCCACCTTCAGTCTCAGCTCCAGTCCCTCGACGCCTCCCTCTCCGATACCGCCGATAAGCTCGTCCGCGCCGAACAAGATAAGGTCCCAACTCCAACCCCCCCCCGCCCCTTGAAACGGGTTTCGTTTTGTCCCAACTAAAATTCCTTCTTATTTAATTTGTGCCCGTTTTCTCGGTTTATTAATTATCATGCTTGATATGTAGGAGAGCTTGCTCAGGGAGAACGCTTTGCTCACCAATACCGTGAAGAAGCTCAATCGAGATGTCTCCAAGGTGCCCATTTCCTAAGCTTTATGATAACTTCTTAATTTTGATTCTAACCCATTAGCTGGAGGTTCATTATTTCAATCGTGAATTAACTTGGTTTAGAAATTTTGTCCTACGTTCTGGTTATCCAGAAATTGTGAAGACAGTGATAGCAAAACGGCAATTTTATTATATGCATTGAGCATGATATCAGTAAGGTTTTGAATGGAATAGTATAGGGTCTTATCCTGTGGAATGTGGGTGATTGGTGGACTTACGAAGTCTTACTGTAAATGCATGCAGTTGGAGGTTTTCAGAAGGACGCTTATGCAATCGCTTCAAGAAGATGAAGACAATTCTGTGAGTTATTACTAATTCGTTATTAAATTATTCAATTTCCTGTGATTAACAAGATTTTATCTTGCTCAATTTATTAGTTTTAGTAGGATCAAGAAAGTATAATATTCTTCAAGTGTCATGAAATTATTTGACTGATTTATAATGTTCACATAATGCTGAGTTTTATTGATTATTACGCCTTTATTGTACAATAGAAACTACTGTTCACTATTTGCTTTGAGTATATTGCTTGATTTACTTCTGGGCTTGTACCGCTGTTTGCCTCAGGGAGGAGCCACAGATATTGTTGCTAAAATACAAAGTCAAGAAAGTTTGATATCCGCATCCCAGATTGGAGGTACTTTCAACTTGTTGTATGCCATTCACCTTTGCTATTTTCATTCCAATTGATTCTCGGTACCCTGTATGTAAATTGCATTTGCATTTATGCCATTTACTTATTTGATATTATTTTATCTTGTGTACGAAATTATTCTGAGATTCCTCTGGTATATTCATTGACAATATTGCAACTCAATTTTCACGAGGCGATAATCTTACCATATGCACTATCTGAAGGAATTTGAATGCACTTCACAAAATTGGCTACATAAGATTTTGGAATATTCTCTAAGGCATAAAACATTTTCACCTTTTGAATTTGCTGTCAGCTGCTTATCATTTTTGTCTTGATCTGTGTGACATAAACTTGTAATTTTAAATTTACACTTCCTTAGCATGCAACTAGAAATTGCGAAAATATTTCTGAGGGACATAGAGATGTTTATGTAAACTCTTGTTTCTTATAGTCAAATTCTGTCATCAGTGTTGGTATAGAATGCCTGCTACGGTATTCTTATCTTTCATATGCATCAGCTTTGAGCAAACCCATTTAACAGTTGCAGGCCTTGTATTGGATGCTAGTGTTTAAATTTGATGGAGGTCATTGATTAATACAATTTAAAGTTGAGGCCCTCAACTCACTCCGGACACAAATTTGTGGTCCTTTGGCATTATTTTATAATTTTGGTTTTTGAGAATTTCTCATTTTATTGCAGATGATGATGCCACATTACCACCTTCTAGAACTTCTTCAATGCGAACCCATATCTCTGACACAGGATATTCATTTGCTGAGGATCGTGAGGCTGATGGTATGTAGTATGTATCTATCTTTGAATGTATACTTTTCATTTTGTATTATCAAAATGGCTTCTTTTGGTGTGGTATTACTGAAAATTCAAATACTATAATTTTGCATGTGTATCCTAACGTTTCTTTTCTATTTCCCACATTGCAGCCACAAGACCTCGAGTATCACATGGTCTAATCTTAGCATCACAAACTAGCACTCCTCGGATTACTCCACCTGTTTCTCCTCCCAGTCTATCTGCATCTGTATCTCCAACAAGAACGTCTAAACCTGTGTCTCCAAGGCGACATTCAATTTCATTTTCAACCTCAAGAGGCATGTATGATGATAAGTCTTCCACGTTTTCCTCCATGTCCTCAAGTCATGTTTCAATAACAAGCTCTGACACAGGGTCGCAATCTGGTGAGTTTATTCAACTCTGTGCGGTAGTTTCACTAATGCAAGCAGATTGCTTCTATAAATGTTTCATTAGGTCACTCTGTGTAGTGGATTACTTTACTGGACCTTGCATCATTTGCAGTAAACTTTGTTCAATCCATGTACTCACCAGTTATTCTCTTTTGCTTTGTTGTAGGCCGAACAAGGGTGGACGGGAAGGAGTTCTTTCGCCAAGTCAGGTGGGGGCATTTGTATTTGAACTAAAATTATTATGGAACAACGAATTGAGTTTCGCAAAAACTTGAAAGTCAACAGTGCATATAAATTGAGCATGTATAGTATGTGGCTATGTGCTCCCTAACAGTAGTAATAACCAAGCATACATGCTGCCAGTCTCATGCTTCAGAAGCAACTTTGCAGGATCCATGACTGTATATCCAACCATGGGCTCGATAATTTATACAATTTCACCTATCAAACAATTTGCATATTAACATGATATTCTTGAGGCTGATCCAATTTCTGTTGCTCCTCAAATTTAGATAATCTCTTTTCATGGCATACAATAGCGACTTCTATTAATGACTTCTCTCTGATGAGTCATCTTGTGTTGGTTATTAGGGGCCGTTTGTCATATGAGCAGTTTGGTGCGTTCTTGGCAAATGTTAAGGAACTGAATGCCCATAAACAAACCAAAGAGGTAAATCTCCTTCTCAGCTTCCCTCGGAGGGCCTTTTATGTGGTTGTGTCTTCACTTTGATTGTTGACATTGTGTATTTGTGTGAAATTGCAGGAGACCCTACGGAAAGGTGATGAGATATTTGGACCTGAAAACAAGGACCTCTATGCTATATTTGAGGGATTGATTACTCGCAATGTCCATTGACATTTTCTTCCATTAGGAGTTTGTAACAACTGATGTATACTCTCCTTTAGTAACTTTTTCTTTTCCTACTTTACGCCATAAAACTATTCTTTGAACATCAAATGTTGTAAATTTGAATGGAGGAATGACCTTCCTCGGAAATCTACCAATGGGCCAGCAGGGTGGTCATAAAGAAATTCAAGCTGTTTCTATTTAAGATACTTGGATACATAGAATATTTTTATTTTACGTACACTTTCTATCTTTAAAAAAAAAAAAAAAAGAGAAGAGAATCCCATATTCTTAAAACTAGATAAGAAAATTTAATATAGTTTAAGGATTCCAACCCTTAGGGGTTGTTTTAGTCTGATAGTTGTGCGCGGCCCACATTGACTCGCAAGTTGTTCGATGGCTGCTTGACCCGAACTTTTGGTTGTAGCTGCCGAAACGCTGTGTTTGTCTGTTTTGTTCATTAGGTCCTAAATCCATATTAAAACAGCTGCTGGATATATTGACCGAAAATTTATAAATTCAAGGTTTTATTGAGCCACTGGATAACAACTCTAAATTATTTATTAATCTATCTCAAACTTATTTAATTTTAACTTTACTCTTCATTTATATATTCATAGAGAGAATTTTCTTAATTCTAATTTTTTTTCTTAGTATCTATGATTAGATAATTCTAGAGAAAGGTCTCATATTAAAAAACTTTTGTAAAGGAAAGTAACACTTTGATATTAATTTTCTGAATTAAAAAGTTGTAATAGCTTACAAATTTTTTATTTTAAATTTATAGTTATAGTAAAAAAATTTAAATTGGCCGTAAACTCGAGTTTAAATTAAATTAAAATAAATTTTAGTATTTATTATTCTTTTAAATTTTTTATATATTTAATTTCTTACATTTTATTGTCAATTTTTTATTTTATTTGAATATTTAATATGATTGTTCTGTTTTTAAATATAAAACTTTGCATTTACATATTGAAAAAAAATCTTAATTTTTAAATTATGCAAAAAAAAAATTTTAAATTTTTAAACACTTAATTTATCTTTTTTATTTTTTTATGTATAGCGATTCGTAAGACAATTATCCACAAAAATGTGGGAGACTTAATTATAAATAGATCCATAAAATTTTAAGTTTTCTAAATTTTTTTATTTTATCAACATTTTGAAATTTTATTGATGTAAATCATATTTGTAATTTTTGATAATGCTTATATTTTTTAAAAGAAATTTAATTTAAAAATTAAGAAAAGCTAATTAAATTTTTTTACTTATACTAAACACATTTTTCATTCATTACCTAGGTAATTAGTGTTTGAATTATTAAATTTATAAATGTAAAAGTAAATAATTAAATTTATATGATAAATTAGAAATGTCTACACCATACACCACCTTAGACTTATGCAATTTGGCTAGTGTTTATCTAATATTATGTGTGCTACTTTTATGAGGATTCATACACTATCATCTTTACTCAGATATTGAAAGTATCTTAAAGCATTTAATGTGTTTTTGTTAATTTCTATAACATATCTTACGCTATTACATTTAGAATGTGAAAAAATATATATAAATACTAGTGTAAAAAAAAAATTATAAATATTAGTGTATCAAATAAAGCAACTTTCTCTTGTTCTTGTCCGTAGTTTGTATTTATTTATATGTAGACTTCATTAAGAGCATCTCCAACAGGGGTTGTTTAACTTCAACTGGAGTTCTTTAACCTGACACATTCTGCTCTCATGTTCATGGTAGTATGAGAGAGGATGAAATATTTAAACATCGTTACTTCAGTAAGTAACGGTGTTTAAATATAAAAAAAATAAAATATTCAATAGACAACGGTGGGGTCTATTTAAGCACCCCGCCCGCTGAGATGCTCTAAGTCAACGAGAAATTATTAGATAAATTTAATCTTTAAAATATAGATAACTTAAATTAAATTTGAAGCGACAATAAGAGATGGATAAATTTTAAAAATAGATTAAATTTTTTATTAACTATTTTTACACTAATTTTTAATAACGGAGGGAACAAAATGGTAATGCTATTTTTATTTTTATTTGTAATTAGGCACAATGGATGTATAGTTGTAATATTATTACTTTTTTAAAATATATCCAGCAATAAATTATATTTAAATGTAAAAAGTTTAGAAATTTCAATATAATGTCTAAAAAAAAAAGCCGATTTTTTTTTTGGCATGAAAATTCGGCGAATTTAATAACAATATTTTGACATTCTGGTATTTTAGGCGGCAACCGAAATAGCATGCCAACCACTCCTTTCTCGTCTCTCCGTTTCTCCTTTCTCTGTCTTTGCCTTCTTCTCCGTCTCTTGCCTTCTTCGTTTTCAGATCTCTCTGGTAATTTGGTCACCACTGAAAAAGCCATGGAAGACGATCGACGATCCAAAGTTTCCGCATGGTAAGTTTTGTTTGCCTTCATTGTTCAGGTTTTTCTTCGCTGGGTGTGGGATTTCTAGCTTCTTTTCACCGCATTGTACTTTTATTGTTGATGTTGCATTGAGATATTTATGGAATAGTTTTCTATTTCGGCCCAATTTTTATCCATCTCCAATGGGTAATGGTTAGTGCCTCGCGTTCATGGTTTATTGAGCTTTGTTTAACCTCTTAGCCCTTTTGCATTTTGGAGTATTCTGTGTTATTTGCTGAGAAAGAAGATGATATTGGCAGCGCTGAATTCCCGGACTTCGAAAAAGAGGGTATAGAAGCAGACACTTTTTCTATAAGAAACAGAAGACCTCGGGCTGGATCTTCTGATTCTTTTTCAGGCGTCGGTAATTTTTCCTCCTTCTCTCCTTTAAACGTCGAGGAGGAAGGCATACCCAATTGCTCTGCTAGAAGCGTGTCAGAGGACTGCTCAAGAAGTGTAGAATCTGAAACCCCTTCTTCCAATGCCAGCTCGTCTGATTCAGAGGGTCAGCCAGATGTAGGAAACAATGGCCAGTGGCGTGGTTTCTTGCGTTTTATGAAAAAAGGATCCCAGATGCGAGTCAATACTCCACCTAAAAGCGTTCCAAAACTCACCAGAAAAACAATTAAAAGAATCAGGATGGACCAGATCCCTACTCTGAATTCTCCACCTCCAATGTCATCTCTTGACCCAGATTTTTGCTGCTTTAAATCTTCGTGGATAAATTTCACTCTTTCAGAGCTCCAAGCTGCCACCGACAACTTCAGCCCTGGTATGAACTCCTTTTCTTAAGAATTCAAATTACAGTTGGGTAATGAGTCATTGCTTTTCTAGCTAACTTTAGTTTTTATATATATATATATATATATTAAAAGAACCATTAACCCATCTATTTCACAATTATATCATTTTTTGCTTGGTTATAAGCTGATTCTGTTTTTTTTTTCCCTTTTGAAGAGTTTTTGATTGGGGAAGGAGGTTATGCTGAGGTTTACAAAGGAAAATTGGAAGATGGGAAGTTTGTAGCAATTAAACGGCTGACAAGAGGAAGCCAAGAAGAAATGACTGCAGATTTCTTATCTGAACTTGGTATTATAGTGCATGTCGACCATCCTAATATTGCTGGATTGATAGGATATGGTGTTGAAGGGGGAATGTTTCTTGTTCTCCAGTTGTCTCCACATGGCAGCCTAGCATCCATACTTTATGGTTTGTTCGTCAATTTGACAATTTTGGATATAGAAACCTAACAAGTTTCCAGAAGATAAAATTCATTGGTTTCTTTCCTTGCGTGGTTTTAGGACCTCGAGAGAAACTGGATTGGAGTATGAGATATAAGGTTGCTTTAGGGACTGCCGAGGGCCTTCACTATCTACACGAGGGATGTCAAAGAAGGATTATTCACAGAGATATCAAGGCTTCTAATATTTTGCTCTCAGAGGATTTTGAGCCTCAGGTAATGTTTTAAGCTTCATAAAACTGAGTATGGCGCCCTAATAATGAATTATGCTTTAAAACAGATGACTTTCTTAGTTGTTTCTTCTAGTTTTCTTGGTACAATGTTTATCTTCAATCTTATACCAGGTAGCTGATTTTGGGCTTGCAAAGTGGTTACCTGATCAATGGACTCACCATACTATCTCTAAAATTGAAGGCACATTCGGGTTTGTTTATCTATCAGCATCACAAGATTTCTGTGGCTTAGTAATTATAAAAATGTTCTTCCCAACTATTCTTTGACCCTTTATTTATTTATTTATTTATTTTTATTTTTGTTTTCTTGTTCCATCACATTTTGTGTCAAAACAGCTACCTTCCTCCTGAATTCTTCATGCATGGGATAGTAGATGAAAAGACAGATGTCTATGCTTATGGAGTGCTATTATTGGAGCTCATTACCGGACGACAAGCTTTGGATAGCTCGCAGAAAAGTCTGGTGATGTGGGTATGTTTACTATTATGCATGTCAATACTCACACTTTACTGAGCTTGCTAACATAAAAAATATCCATTTCAATAAGCTTGTATAAATTTTTTGCAGGCAAAACCTTTGCTATCTGCAGATAAAATCAAAGAGCTTGTTGATCCATGTCTGACTGATGCTTATGATGAAGAACAGATGAAAATTATAGCCTTGATAGCTTCTTTGTGTATAGATCAGTCTTCAGCTCAGCGACCAGAAATGGGCCAGGCAGGTTCTTTATAGATGAAATATTTGGAGAGTTCTAGTTAGTAGCGGAAGTGAGGTGCATCGTCTTATCTGTTATATCTGCTTTAAGGAACTAACAAAATGCCAAACAAGGGGAGCCAGGATCACTTTAAAATATGAATTTTGCTGGTTCTAGGTCATGTTTTCTCTCTATTCTCAAAGTATTGGAAATCTGCAGGGCCCGTTCTGGTTCTTGCATAACTTTACTGTGAAAAAATGGTCATAACTTCTCAAAACGAAGCCCTTTTTTAATTACTCCATTAACTTTCTGGCAGCATATGTTACCTCATGTGAACCTTACTCAATACACTGATGATGATGAAACATGTAAGGTTTCCTGATCTGATGCAGGTATTGAAGAGTCTAAAAGGTGATGAAGAAAGCGTGAAGTTCATGATAGAACGTCAGAAGTCTAAACTTCGAAGGACGTACTCTGAAAACTCTGATGCAGAAGAGTACGATTCAACAAAACTTTTGAATGACGTTAATCGACATATGAAGACTGTTCTAAGCTCCTCTAACTCTATTATGCTAAGAAGTACGGATTTCGAGACAGAGATGATACACGATGTGTTACAGACAAACACAAATACAGTGCAGGATAAAACACAAATAGACACACAAATATAACACATGATATGATAGAGATAAATTGACAATTTATATAGTATTTAAATGTAGATCGAAGTGTCATGTTATATGCGTTGAACACAATACAACTCCATTTTTTATTCACCAACACATTGTACTATTAAGGAAGGAAGCATTCAGAACTAGAAATATGGCCTGTGATCCAGATGATTTTACCTTTACATGGAAGTGGAAATTTCAGGGCAGTGGTTGATTTGCCAACCACGTGGTTGTTCCATAGTGGACCTAGAGCTGATGCCGGTGAGAACAGGTTGAAGATAGTAATATGTATAAAGACAAGGAAGAAAAAGAGGCAGAACCCCATGTGCATGTTTGTCAATATTGTATCCAATGAAAACGAGGATAATGATATATAGGGTGGCCACAAGTTAGGATTTGCATGGCCTGTGAGTGAGCCCCACTTAACACCAAGAAGTTTTGCTTTAAATGAGGATTACCTTTCCCTGAGGTATCATCCACCAAGTCTCAAGGATCCTCAAGAATCGGACATGCAGTTTTTTTAACTCTAAATTGTTTGATCTTTCTAAAGAAAAAATTGTTCAATTCCTGAGATATTGTTTTTTAGTGGGCCACCAGCTAAGACTACATTTAGAGATTTTTAGGTAAATTCTTGCACGTATAGATGCAATGAATTTATAAAAACTTGTTAAAATGAATGAATTTGTAGGATTCTAAGTTTTCATTAATATTTAATACATTGTAAATACAATATAAATGATAAATTCTTAATAAGGTATGTATAGTGGAATAAATTAATAAAAAATTCATCAAAATATGTTTCATCTTGCGGAGCCACTAACATTTATTTGAGTGAATTTTTATTGAGTTTTTGCATCACTTATGTTATATTATATAATTTTTAAGAATTTTTCATTTACAAATATCTTAATTTTACAAAAATAAAAAATAAATAGATCAAGATAACTATAAAACATGTCCAAGGTAGACCTTATTAAAAATTGCGTCTATGTGTTTAATAATTGATTTAAGACAAAATTATAAAATTAATTTTAGTGTATACATAAATTTTTAAATTACTATATTCTATAAAATTATTATTTTTTCTTCAATCAATTTTTTCTTTTTTACATTTTTGAATATAAAACTAATATGTTCGGATAAATCAAGTTGTACTATATTTTGTGTGTGTGTAGATTTTGTTGACTAAATAGATGTATTATACTATTATATGACTCTTCCAGTAACAAATTAAATAGTGTAGTTTTATTTTAATTTTTTAAATTTATAGTAAAATTTAATTTATTTTCTAATTTTTTTTGTTTGAATACATTTTTAATATTTTATAAACATTTATTTTTAATTTTTAAAATTAACTTCATCACAATATTAATAAAAAATGTTAACTTATATATACATAATATTTAATTTATTAAATTATTTGTTTAAATAATTAATTCAATCAAAAATTTGTCTGTCAATTATTTTCAAATGACATAAATTTGTTTAAATTAATTAATTATTTAAATAAAAAATTTAACAAATTAAATATTATGTATATTTAAATTAATTTTTTTAAAAGACGTCAATTTTATTTGATTGATAGATTTAAAGTAATAGACCGAGAATTCTCATTTTATTTTTTTTGGTAGAATTGATGAGAAAAATAAATTCTATAAAATATTGATTACTGTTTAAAAAATGAATAGTGTAAAAAAATAAAAAAAATAATTTTTTTATTATTTTTTTTATTTATAAATTTTTTATAATTAAAAAATATATATTTAAATAAAAAATTTTAATAGTGTTTAATAAAATTTAATTAAAAATTTATATTATTAAAAATTTATTTATTTTTAAATTATAATATTTTAAATAAAATTTTAAAATAAAAATATTATTTTAATAATTTTATTATTTAATAATATATATTTTATCAATTTTTATATTATATTAAATATAATTTTAATAACAATATTTTATCTCTATTTTTTAAAAAAAAAAGTATCAATCGAATGAATCTTAATTTTTGAACATTACAAAATATGTAATAGGAATATTTGAATTAAAAAAAATTATAAATTAAATCTAATTTCACCGGGGACAAAAATAGACTACACCTAAATTCATTTGAAAAATGTGCCAGACGTTCACGAGAAAGTTAACACTTAAATTCCCATAAGCTCTATCGTCCCGCTCGGAGACAGAGAGGAGGGTCATTCTCTGTGCTGATCGAAGGGAGAACCAATGACTCGGCTTTGCTCTTTGCTATTCATATTGTTGATCATCTTTCAGGCATCCACCCTCTATACTCCTTCTGCTTTCATCATCAATCCTTCCAACGTCAAACAAATTTCATGGAACCCGAGGTCTCTCTTTCACTCCTCTTTTATATTACTTCTCTGTTTGGTTGCCGAGAAAATCGCTGCAAAAAATATCGAAATCTTGCCTGTTTATTTTTCTGTGCAAGTTCTAAATTTGCCGATTAAGTTTCTGAAAGCGAATTTTATTGTGAATTGAATGAATTCGCTGTATGCAGAGCTTTCGTTTATGAAGGTTTCCTCACTGACTCGGAATGCGACCACTTGATCTCTATGGTGAGTGTCGGTTAAAAAAAGAAAATTCTTAAAAAATGTAATTTTGTCGGTGTGAGATTTATTCAATTCTCAGTCAACGTAGTGACCCTAATAATTACTCCATTCTAATAGGCGAAATCAGAGCTCCAGAGATCTGAAGTTGTCGATGATGAAACCGGAGAGGGTGAGCTTAGTGAATTTCGAACTAGTTCTGGGATGTTTATTGCTAAGAACAAGGTTGCTTCTCTGACTCTCTGTTGTTTCTTGATGTCCTTTATAACTTGTATTCTTATAGGTACTTATACCTTAACAGTGGACATATGAACATTTCAGGACTTAATATTGGATTGTTCTTTTTTATTTTCTTCTCTAAATCAGTATTATCAGTGCATAGTATTTTGTGCTCTTGGGATTACTTTCATACTTGAGGCCAATCTTGTCTTTGATTCATAGTGATGTTAAACATAAGCTTCTCTCTTCCAGTTGTTTTAAGAGTACAGCTGTACATAAGGATCTTGTAGAAGATGGGGAGTTTGTGAGAATATCTTGGTTGGGGTTTGTGTAATTAATTGTCTGTACTGTGTACTTTATATTTTTTACTCTTTTAGTTATTTTATAGGATCCTATTGTTGCTGGTATTGAGGACAAGATTTCATCATGGACCTTTCTTCCTAAAGGTATGCCATATGTAAATTAATTTTTTGTATAATTAGTTTATTCGGAAAATTTTGCATACTTCCTTGTAAAATTTGTGGAACTGATATGTATTCCTCCAACTCTATATATGTTGATATGCGTTTTTAGACTCGCAGTGCTCAAAGTTCAGTTTCCATAATCTTTACTTGCTTGGTAGTTGGGTAAATAATGATTAGTCCTTTGTTCTAATATCTCCAATTTGTTACACATTTTAGTCCTTAAATTTCTAGATTAAGTACAAACATCAAAATTTTCATATTTCAAAGGTGGCTTCTTATTCTCGAAATATAATAAGTATAGAAAATTTACATGCTCCCCTCTGTGATCGTGTTCCTTGTTGTCATCCTAATATTCGTTTATTTCATTATCACGACTTCATTTATTTAATCCTTCAATCTCATTTGCATCATTAGATTCAACATCATCCTTCTCTTCTCTTTAGTATCGTAGTTCTGTGTGGCTCTGTGCCTTCGTTTTCATTTTTCTTTTCCTTCTAATAATTTGGGTTTGACCTTACAATGCTTATATTCTTGAAGTGCTTTTATGAAAATATTTTCTATTGTAGAATTTGAAGTATTTCTTACCTCTAGAAAGTGTGAGGATCAAAGTATCTCACTTGTAAGGTTTGGATTTGATTCCCTCTGTTAGTAGTTTCTTTTATTAGGCGACTCGTAAATATTAAGGGGCGTTTGGTATAAAGCAAAGTTTCTTATTTCTGAGAATCATCTTCTTTGAGAAACATGATTGATGAGAATTATAATTTTCAGAAATATGCAAAATATGTTTAGTTAGACTTTAAGATTGACGGGAATTTTGAAATAATATTTTCTGAAAAATTTCTATTTTTTTGTTTGATTATACTTACGTTTTTTGAAAATTTTTAGTAATTTTTCAAAAATACCCCTTAGCTTTTTTAAAAAAATTCTCTTATTTGTTTGTTTTTTTAATAAAAATTTAAATATTAAAAAAATAAATTAAATTTAAAAATAGTTATAGTTATCCTCTTAAAATAACAAAGTTTAAAAAATATATAATGTTACATATATAATTATATGATAGTACTATATTACAAAATGAGAAATAGTATATATATAGTATGATGTTAATACCTCAAGTATAATAATTTATACAAAATAGTTATATACAAAATGGATAGTTGAAAATGTATAAAAATAGGTAGAGATGAAGGGTAAAAATGAAAGATGAAATTGTATTTTTATTTTTTAGTAAGATTCTCACCTTCGTGGGAAACTTAAATTCTCACCCTCCTACATGAAAAACTTTTGGTGGGAATCTATCTTAAAAATCATTCTCAAGAATCTATATTTTTTGGAAATTCTGTTTTAAAATTTAGAAACTAAACATAAAAATTTAACTTTCCCAAGTTCAGTTTCCAGAAATTCAAAAAAGTTCTCTTTACTAAACACCCCCTTACAGTAAGTCATCGTTGAGGCTTGTGGCATGTCCTAACTATGGAATGTGGCAGTCTCCCCTCTCTCTAAACTTCTGTTCATCAGAAAGAGAAAAATAAAGTGTAATAGTGTCTTATAGGATGACTGCATTAGTTATTACTATTAGACGTTCAATCTCTTTTCGAAGCCCCCATGGTTGTTCTCGTTTATTACTGTGACCAACTCACTACTCAAGCCATTTTCTTACGCATATTGAGTATGATATTAAATATCTTCCATTTATGACCGATTACTCATTCTTTTCTTCTTTCACTTTCATAATTGCAAATGAATGATTACAATCATAATGTAATTTCCTCATATATTTGTTATGTTCACTTTTAAATCAGTAGCATCTGTATGGAAATTATCTTTATAAATTAAAATCTGTGTTACTACTTACTAGCAAAGAACTGCACAAGGGCATGAAATGGCACAAGAGAAAAAGAAAGAAAGAAAGAAATATATTAGAACAATTACAACTTAAATTCCTTATGTTTTTATTTTTGAATTTCAGAAAATGGGGAAGACATTCAAGTATTAAGATATGAGCGCGGGCAGAAATATGACGCACATTATGATTATTTTGTTGATAAAGTTAATGTAGCTCGGGGTGGAAATAGAATTGCAACTGTTCTCATGTATCTTACTGATGTGACCAAAGGTGGTGAAACAGTGTTCCCTGATGCAGAGGTGTGTCTAGTATTTGATCCACTTATTTCCATCGAATTACAAATTTATTGCTGGTTAATAATTGCATTTGTGGGAAAAAGGCTTTGTTGTTGTTGTTGTTGTTGTTGTAATAATTGCATTTGTAATTCTTCAATATTTATGTTTCTTGAGTTATTCCTAAATAGCCTTAGGAATGGGGATACACCTGCGTCCTTATTTAGTAACTTTTCCTGTGCTTAATGTAAATATAGAATATACATGTTAAGCTTATGTATTGTGGAAGGAGATGCAATCTTTTATTGAGAATGATATTTGAATATCCACTCCCATAAAGGGGCTTTTTTTTGTGGAGGGGATTGGGGGTGTCAAGTTCTATGAAGGTTCTGGACTGTTCCTAGTATTGCAGAGGAAATGGTTTCCACCTTTTATTATCAGTAGCTAATCTTGATAGCTTCTAAACCTCCATTCTGCTCACAGGAATTTCCACGTCATGGAGGTTCTAAAGCAAATGATGATCTCTCTGAGTGTGCGAAAAAGGGAATAGCAGGTTGGTAACTTGATGAGTAACTGGATTTATGGGTTTCTTCTCTGTTATATTGTTATATTTGCTGCCATTCAAGTTATATCAAATAATTATTTCTCTTTCCTTTCTCACCATGGCAAAGCATAGTGAAACCGCGTAGGGGGGACGCACTTCTTTTCTTTAGTCTCCACCTAAATGTTACTCCAGACGTTAGAAGTGTCCATGGTGGATGCCCAGTAATTGAAGGTGAAAAATGGTCAGCAACAAAATGGATTCACGTGGGTACATTTGATGAGAAGGTGGGATCAGGAGGGGATTGCACTGATAAGAATGAAAATTGCAAGAGTTGGGCAGCCCAAGGAGAGTGCAGTAGTAATCCAGAGTATATGGTTGGATCCGTAGACTTCCCTGGCGACTGTAGAAGGAGTTGCAAGGCATGTTAGGAATGCTATTGTTGGAATGCTTTCAACATGGGCTGATCCTTAAAAATGGTTATCAATGCCTAAGTCCTAACAAATCAGGGATGTGATGCAGCTGCATGTAGTTCTATCCAAATTGTAAGCCTTTTCTTACTATCTCATGTACCTAGAAATTACATATGTTTTAGTTCAAAATGTTTTCTTTGATGTCTTTCAAGGGTTTTTTTCTCCAAACAAACCCCCCCCCCCCCCAAAAAAAAAAAAACCTTCAGAAGCTAACATCCTTGTTAATTATCTGACCTTTCCATGGTTGCGATTGCTACATATTTATAGAGATTTAGCTAGAAACACACACAAACAGTTGTCCTTTACACATCATCGTTGGAGAATTTTGGTAGGAAACATTCAGCTACTGAATGGCAACACAACTTGATCGTATTTGTGTTTAAACCCGGTTAAACTATATGTTGAGACCAATGGAACTTATATATAATAATTTAACATTTCTAACATATGAATTGGGAAAATTAAGAAAAAGGAAAGCAACTTTTTAATTAGCCATACAAAATACTTTGTAAACTTAGCGTTTCCAATTCCGAAGGCTATGATGAAATGAGTCGCTTTCAGTGGGAATATGATTTTGTAAGTGAAACCAAAGGATCATAAAGATTCCCTTCACAAATCATATCAAAGTTAAAAGATGCCCAAAGTTTGTGGTCCTCGTGTCTCACATGCTGCTCCCTCGTGCTCCAAAGGATTCATGCTAGGCCAGGTGGAGAGGGCTATTGCCACAGATGCCGTTTTTCCCCCGTCTGTTTGCTCCTTTCTATTTTCTTTTAGGTTAGATGCCACAGATATCATATCACATATAATAATAACATATGCGACCTTATCAAATTATTATAATATGTTCAGTTTATTTAGGGAAAAAAGAAGACATTCATTGTAGGTGTCAAGAGTGGAGAAGAAGAAAGAAAAGGAGAGAGAAGGAAGACGATAAAAAAGATGGAAAAAGAGCGAAGGGAAAGAATGGATAATTTTCAAATCCTCAATTTTATTGTTCTTTTTAATTTGCATTGGGTTCCTTGAATTTTAGATAGCATTTTGTTACGATTTAATTTTGAGATCATTTATAAAATATTTGCAATAGAACTAAGTAATACGTAATGCTATAATTGTCTACAAGTGTTAAAGCAAATCTTCAAGCGACAACACTAATGCGTATGTCAATTTATTTTTTGATTTATTTATACTTAATATGTAATTGATAGTTATTTTATCACTAATATTATTGTCTATGATCCGAAGGCTAGTTCATTTATCAGACGCCTTTGGATATACAAAAATTAGACCTGTAAAAAAAATAAAAATTTTAAAAATGGGTTAAACGATTAATTCAATTTTTTTTATTTTTTATTTTTTGATATTTTTTTTAATATATATACATTATCGTGTTTATAATTTTTTTTAATAAAAAGTTTGCATTTGTTGAATTCAAAAATAATTTTTTAATTTTAAAAATTTTAAAAATATATAAAAACAGGTAAAAAATAAGCAGATTGGATCCATCATACTAATTATCACTCAATAATTGAATTATTTATGTGTTATAAGAATTGTAATCAAACTAAAAGAGATAAAAAAAATTACAAATGCATATAAATGTACTTGGAAATACTATTATATATTCAAATCTTAATTTTATTAATTATATTTTTCGAGTATAATTTTAACATCTATCTAAGAATCTGTACGCGGAATTCTTCACTTTTTTTTTATGCCTTGGGTAATGAATATAAAAATTTCTCCTATAAAATTCACTCAAATTTAATGTGTTCAAATGTAATGGCTTTCATCCCGCCACGAGAGGAGGTAGTGAAATTACAATATAATAAATAAAATAAAAAAAACATTGTAAGTGCAGGCGAAACTTCCAAACCCATAATTATTATGCCACCACCATCTCTATTCTAATTCTAGCCCCCTAATGCCTATACACATACTCATACAATCAATCTCTATCTTAAACAATCTCTCCCACGCCTTGCTCTTCAATTCTAAGTACTTAATTAATATAATGTAAACATCAATTCTCTCTCCTCTTGCTACCTTTCTGACTAAATATACCAATGATTGTCAAGAAATTTTTTAGCTTCTCCATTAAATTTAAACAAGTTAGTCAAGGTCTACTATGATTCCTATTTCTCGAAAATACCCCAAAAATAGGGTCAAAATTTAGTTTGTGGGCGACTTATATCTTGTCATTACAAATGTATATATTAATATAAATCAATGTTATACAAAATTTCATAGACGTACTAAATTTTTCACATCAACTTTTTAAATGCTTCAATATATATATTAAAATTTATCAAAAAATTATATAAATATTAAAAAATATAAAATCTCAATAAAATACTAAAATTTTTTAATTAAAAATGTATATATGAACATTGTAAATTCTTCAAAGTATGGTATTTATAAGATATTGACATTTTAAATATAAATATCTGAACTTAGAATATTAATGCTAAATTAAATGTTCAATAAAATATATATAAACGTCTTCTTAATTTTTGTTAAAAAATAGTAACACCTATATTTAATGAATTATTAAGGCAGTTTTACATCAAAGCTTAAATATTAATTATGAGTAAGAATACTACTAGTTATAATATCATATTTCACAATTTTTTTTTTACTTATTTTTTTTTTAAATAGATAATTTTCATTTGAATTTAAAAATGACTAATATAATTGAAATGTATAAGAATAATTTTTATTTATTCAGTTTTTTGAAATATATAATTATTTGTGAACTTTGAAAACAGCTGTGCGACGTTAAAAGAAAAAAGAGTTCTGATCAATCAACGGCCTTCAATGTCCAGAGAGAAGGAAAGGATGGAATTAAGAAAATGCCAAGGAGGTGCTAAAGCAAAGGATCCCAAAGTCGCTTATAAATGCTCATTAATGGTGGTGGGGTCCCTGATTCGTGCTAGAAAACTAGAAAGAATAGCGCAAATCCAGATAGGAATATAAAGCAAAGGTAGACGTACTCAACAGCAACAAAACCTTGGATTTTGCTTCTCTCATCAATCTCTTTCAAAGGTTTCCCTGCATTTATACCTCCTTTGATTGAGCAATAATTCCTCAAGCTCTAAATTTGAAGGCTCTAGCTATACTGGGTCACTCCCTGCTCGTGAAACAAGTGGCTTCTGTGAGAACGACGGAGGGACAAAACATGGAGGTGGGTCAGATGCAGAGACAGTGGGTGGACTACATGAAATCTTTGTTTATGGAGGTAAGGCAATTATAGTATGTCCCTTAAATTAAGGATTCTAAGATGGAGTTGTTTTTGTTTGCGGTCAGATATGTTATGTTGTTTTCTTTCGTTATGTTTGTGCTGGTTGTGATTTGTGGGCTCCTTACTTTTTTATATGGTGAGAGTAGGGCTTCCTTGATGGTCAGTTCTTGCAACTTAAGCAACTACAGGATGAGAGCAACCCAGAATTTGTTGTTGAAGTTATGTCTCTCTTCTTTGAAGATTCTGAGAGGCTTCTCGACGATCTCACCAATGCTCTGTGAGTATCCAATTTTCCCCTGGAATGCTTTTTACTTCTGATGTCTTTGGAAAAGTGAATCTTCTTTTGTAATGTTTTCGAGCTTTTTCTTGTGCAGAGATCAGAAAGGTATTGACTTCAAAAAAGTTGATGCTCATGTTCACCAGTTGAAGGGAAGCAGTTCAAGGTAATATTCGTTTTAGTCAATCAAAAATATAAAAAGCCAGAGAATCTGAATGAAACCCTTCACAGCAACGGTTCAAAGAGTTTTATTTGCACAAAATAAGGTCTATCTGATCTCCGCAATGCTTGTGTACTAATTGGTTTAAGATGACAAACGGAAAAAGGAAAAGCTGGTCCCTAAGGAAGTGCAGTTGTACTTTATACTCATGACAGACTAACCAAATTCAGATCTAAGACTGATCTAGGAAAAACCAAAAAAGGAAACGAAAATTCAGAAAGTAGTTTTCTTTGTTCATCTATGAGTATGACTATCTTTTTTCGATTTGCTGAGACAAATTTGTATATCTGGTCCACAGCATAGGTGCACAAAGGGTAAAAAATTGCTGCATTGCTTTCCGCAACTTCTGTGAGGAACAGAACATAGACGGGTAAGTTGTTTGTCTTAGACAAGTAAAGATTTTGGATTCGATTAGTACTTACAAACAGGTGAAGAACATGAATTTTGGATAACTTCTATTAAAATTGTAATAAAATTATTCATATTTTATTTTATTCTATAAGAGTTAAGCTCTTGATTTGAAATATGTTTAAAATCAAATGATCGTTAGACTTTGATCCTTCCGCTTCTCATATTAAATATTATAATAAAATTATTCATAATCTTTCGTATAAGTCCAAGTGGCAGATGAGAGTTTTTACGTTGTGATGGTGGAAAACTACTTGCAGGTGCCTCAGATGTCTGCAACAAGTGAAGCAAGAGTACTGCCTTGTGAAGACTAGGCTTGAAAATCTGCTCGGGGTAACTGGATGAAATTTTTTAGAAGAGACCCATTCTGGTATGTTATGGATTTTGTAATTTACAATTCTGTTTACATTTTTGTTGCAGCTCGAGCAACAGATTGTTGCAGCTGGTGGATCAATCCCCATGATGGAACTGAGTTTCTAAAGGACGGATTTATAGAGAAGCTTGTATCTGTAAGAGAGTTTGAATGAGTCTTCTTCGTTAAAAATTCTCTTTTAGCTTATGTTCCTGCTGGTGATTGATTGTATGGATTTTTATGAAGAGGGAGGTTTCCCATCTAGTGTACCTTTTCCCAATGATTTGTCTTGGAAAGCAAATTAGTGAACTCTTCCATGCTTTAATGGTGGCTGATATCACTAACCCCCACCCCCAAATTTCTCTTTTTCTCCACTCCCAGAAACAGAAAGGAAGAAAATGGTTGAGACAAACCCTTTGAACACTACAATCTGCGCTAACATAACATCAATATCACAGATATTTCATTTATGAGAAAAGAAAAGGAATTTTCTTGGTTGTTTCAACTTACGGAACTCATTTAATTATAAAAAATTACAATTACAACTTTTATGGAATATAGTCATTAAATTATGAGTGACCCCACGTTGATGGGTGAATTTATATAGATAGCAATGACTTGTAAATCATTAACAGCAAGAAATTTTGTACGAAGAATTAAAAATCCTCGTTAAAACTCTTAAAAGGAGTTTATAAAAATTTATCAAAATAAATTTGTCGGTGAACTTTACCGTCATGAAGCACCAATTTGAATAAATTTTTGTTAACTTATTGCACAGACCTGAAGATATACAAGTAAAGAAGATTATGTAGATATCAAGATACTTTATTTTGCAATAGAAAAGTAGGGAAGACGGCAAATAATTCTTTTAAAATATTGGTGGGCGAATCCTGCCTTGATATGATTCTTTAGAAGGATATGGGTGGCATAGTGACTTTGTCAGCTACCTGATGGAGCAAATAAGAAAGCAAGTAAAGGTGGAAATTATATCCTTACTTTTTACTTTTCCTTTCTTTCGGTCATACAATAACATAGCAGCAAAAACTGACGTTGAAATTCACGCACCGTTGCTGACACTCAAGAAAGATAAGACACCCCAATCAGACAATAGTGTCAAATCACCAGCAGTACCCACGAGAGAGACAGATTATGCTAAAGATATTAACTATTAAGCAGGAAAAAGACTAGAAAAATAAAAAAACAAAGTCACATCGTCTAATTTCTAAAGATTAAACTAGCCTTGAAAATTGATTTATAAATAAGAGTCAATAACAATAAAAAAAAAAATAACAATTTTAATATCAGCAACACAATTGAAACGACCTTGCATAAAGAAGAAAAGGTGGATTGATTTTGACGGAGAATCATAAGACACTGCCCTTTAGTTTCATTCATACGCATGACTCCATTTTTTTTTCTGTTCATTGAAGCTTCCTACCTTAGCTGACTGGTTCTGATCACCAAGCCTCTGTGCATACAGAATATGATAACTCTTGGAATCCACATGTTTTAAAATTCGGACTAATTTTCTATGTTTCTCATCTTCCACCATTTTCCCATCAGTGGCCTCAACACCACCAGCCAATACTTTAAGGGGCTTGACTTCAAATTTTGGACTAAGACTTGAATGGCTGTCAGCCAAGACAACTGCGCCTAGAATTTCCCCCAAGAATGTGTCCTGTAACAGAATAACATTAAACACTAACAGATTAAACAGCAGAAACGAAGTAACAAACCTCGTGTTCTGCTAATTGCCAAATCTAAAAGACACTATACTTCTATGTGAGAGACATTCTGTTTAACTGATTCTAGATGGTCTATTATCCATCTCCTGCAGTCACAAAAGCAATAATAATGGGCTTCGCAGAAAATGGGAACCAACCCAGATCATGAATTCCATAAAATAAGTAGAGCACCTTAGTCTCCACAAAACAAGAAAGAAATAGAGAGGAATATAGAAAAACACGTTCAAATCATATTCCTTCTAAAGGGAGTTTAGGACATTAGTGTTACAATCACTGTGCACGCTATATTAAGAAAGAGGGCTACTGCAAGTTACTTTACCATATGTTGATATCTGTGATGGATTTGCTTCAAGCGTTTTAGTCTTGACAGCAAACGCTTGGCAAATACAGCCTCAGGTGTTTTCTCTGTTGCACTCAGACATCCTAAAATGGTTGAAAACGAGCTGGCTTCATGCTGGATACCGAGTGGAATGAGTGTGATATTAACTGTGGACTCAAGTACTGTCTTGGCTGCTAAAGGATCCAGGAACATGTTGAATTCTGCATATTGGTTGGAAGGAACAGAAAAGATATTTCCTTTGTCGTTGGCATTCCCGCTGATGTGTCCCCCCACTATATATACCTCCTGAAAAAATTTCAAAATTGTCCTGTCATGTGATCACTATGCAATATATTTCTGCTTAGTCATTGGAGAAATCAAGTTACAACTTTCAAATTCTTCACCAAAATTCTAGAAATATTTTCTGGGATTACTTCCACTTTCTTGGCAGAAGATTGTTCATAATCTTGGATTAGCTGACTTTCTTGAACTGCTTTTCCAACTATTTCAAAGAAGTGATAAATTTATCTATAAATCAACTGACCTGAATTTGAGAGCTTATGTTTTTCACTGATACAGCCTTCGCCAAATTAGTCAAGGGTCCATTGGTTAATACTGTAATCTTCGACCCCGGTTTAATTGTTGGCAATATAGATTCCCAAACTTCCATAGCTAGTGGTTGTCTGAGTTCAGGGTGATCGGTATCCCGAGGAGCTCCAAACTTCACAGAGTTTTCTGCTGTATACCTGAGACAGATCTTAAGGTTTTAATCCATTGCTGGTAAACAAAAATTGGAAATTGATGCCTAAGTTACACAATGAAGACTAAACTTCAATGTCATGCAGAATCTGGGTTCATTTCATCCTTTTTTTTTACATGACAAATTCAGCTAATACATGAGCATGAAAGTGTTGATGGGAAATTGAGGCATGAAAGAAACTGAAAAGCACCTTCTGGGGCTACGTGGTAGATCGCGAGCAAGACCGTAAAGTGTGTCAGAGTCCAAAAACCCACCATTCCCATGTGGAATAGCTTTAACATACCTGCAGTCTCCAACAGATGGGAATATTGGATCCCGCTGATTCATTGCAAATACATCTCCTAGACCAACTGGGATATCGTCACGACCCATCATGTGCAGTAGGTCATATACGATATCTATTGTTGCAGCATTTGCCCATCCCGTTGGGCTCACAATAATTGCCTGAACAGAAAGTAAAAACCACATCAAAGGAGCTTTTTTCCATAGTTTGGTGGTTTACAGTCAAAGAATTCAAGAGAGTAAAAGCGGGTAGAAACAAATAACAGTGAAGAATCAGACCACCTTAAGGTTGATCACTTCAACAGGAACTTTTAAAAGGTAAAATAGAGCAAGAAAGTCTCCTGAACTCATGTCCATGTCAAACACCACAGGTTTCCCCAGTCTTTTATGTTGAAAATCTGGCTTGTAAGTTACTTCCTTGTAGTAAGGAAACTGTGTAGTGAAGTTGAATCGCCCAGCGTTTCGCGGGTCATTTAGAACCTGGGACCCGCCGTAAAAGAAGTCAGATAAGAACACAGATAAACCCACCTGCTATTTAAATGCATGCTTTCCCTCACATACCATATAAAACAGAGTGAATGAAAAAAAGTGACTTACATTCAAGAAGCTTTTGAAATATTCTCTGTCAAGTGGGCTTCCAACATCAGGGTTGGGCTTTGCTTTTGTGGCAACAAGCACTCTTACTGAGTCTGAACCATTTGCCTCTTCTGTATAACCATCCTGTAGATCATGTTGCAATAGATAGCATATTAACATACGAAGCCCTTGTCCAAAAAAAATAAAAAAACACGAAGCCAAACTTTGACTCCATAGATTGTAATGTGTGTGTGTGTAACAATTCAATGCTGCAACCAAAAAAGAAAAGCAACTACCTTGCATCTCCCTTTCCCATTCTTCACAAAGCATAATGGATCTCTAAGTCCTTGTTGAACATGACCACTATGCACCCCACCTTTCTTCAAATTGAATTTAGCGACTTTGTGACCATCAAAAAATGGGTTGGAGCCATCAGATATCCCATAAGGTTCGTTTGAAGTGATTACAGTTATGTTCATATACTCCATTTCAGCAAATTCATTCTCTCCATTATGGTTATGGGAGTTACGCATGATTGAGACTGCTATACCACATGTAAAAGAGTCCCACATAAAATAACTCTGCCAGTAATAAGTCATTATCAATATTAATCCATTTGATTCCACCAATCCAGATGTTGATAAGATTTAAAAAAAAAAAAAGAGAACAAGGCATGTACAAATTTAATAAACACTTACCGTATAGAACTGGTTGTCGAACCAAGTATCACGAGACATTTTCAATGACTCGAAGCAGTACTGTGCCTCATATGTGTCTTGGCTGTCCTCAAATGCCTTAAAGAATTCTTCAGTGATGGGAATTGTGTTGGTTGAATCAAGAGGAACAAGGGTGATAGGAATATCAGAATGAATCACCTAAAATGAGATATACTTTTTTTTCAAGAAGCAAGCTATCTATATATTTATGCAGATCTACAATAAAGTAGAACCATGATAAGATGAACTTAAGTAAACAATAATGACTACTGAGTATTATTGAATTATTGCTTTATATAAATACAGAACACTGACCTGGTATGCCGCAAAAGGGTCTCCAAATACATTGAACTCTGCATATGGGTTAGTATTATAATCTGTGAACATATTGCCTCGGTCACCACATTGCCGGGGCACACAGGAAGAGCTAGCATTTTTGGGGCAACAACCAGTTGGGTTGCTTGACCTTACACCTCCGCCCATGATGTAAATATGCTCGACATTCTCTTTTAGGTGTGGATTATTCATAAGGAAAATGGCAAAATTTGTATGTGCTCCAGTAATAAATACAGTTATGGGGCCTGCAGATATTTTGTCAATCAACACCTGCTGAGCAGTTGGTTGTTGGAGAGGAGTATACTTCCTTCTTCCCTAATTCATGTCAAAATCAGTAACCCATTAGACAATTAACTGAACTACTAAATCATATATATTTTGCAACATAAAAGTAAACTGGTTCAAGTCTTAGATGATTGATTGAGTTGCTAGGAACATCTTTTAAGAAGACAAGACACTTTTCTCTTAGAAAGAATGCTGGAGAATACAGTTCCAATTTAAAGTTTTAGTACAATTCATGAAGCTAAGCACAAATGCTTCTCTGTACAATGTGAAGGAAAAATGTACATGCTTCAGATAACTATTGTGGAAAGTACCTATTTTGGATTGCTAATAAGGCTCAAATGAAAACATAGCTTATTCCGAGATGGAAACTTGTATATGGATATGGTAACAGATCAGATAGTTCAAACTTCTAAATATCCAATAATTTTTCCGTGGAATCAAGTTCGTAAGGCGAGTTGTACCTGCGGAAGGAAAGCTTTCCGGATTCCATAATTTGCATCAGTATCCAAGCGCCCTCCGAGACCTACGGGAATGGCCTGCCTGTATCTGCAACCTCCTGCAGTTGTCATTCCCTGATTCAATGAAGTGGCGCATTACATATGATCAATCATGAGCAGGAAAATCACTTCAACATTATTTTATTACTTTGCTCTTGCAGTTAGTTACTTCATTCTACTAATCCAAATTGCTCTGATTGAGAAAATAAATGGCATCGATCATTGAGTTAACAATGATCTACAGGTTTATAAAAATGAAAAAACCACACTCTACATAGTGCGTACCTGTTCTATAAGTGGAAGATAGCCACCAACATTTGGTAGTATGGTACCATTTTCTAGTATGCCACCCTCACCTCCCACTCCAACAGCAATATCATCACGGCCCATCATGTAGAGTAAGTCATAAATTTGATTCACAGCGTGTCCAGCATTAGTCCAAACATTTGCACTGATGGTAACTGCCTGCAGATACAGGTACAAGACTCATAACAACCCAACATTGAATTCTTGACTATGAACAAAAGGACAAAATGGTTTATAGCTTCCTCTACAAGTACTGTCAAAGCAAATATGTAATGTGAGTTTGATCAAATAAACTTTTAAAGCATACCCTTTATTTATAAAAAAAGAAAAGAAAAGAAAAAAGCTACATCTTTAAAGCAGCAGAAAGAATGACTCTTGATAAGTAAAGCAAGGGTGAGGTTAATTCTGTTTTTATTTTCTATTTTTTATATTTTAATTTATATTATTTTTTAGTTATATAATTGTATTTTAATATTATTTTTATTTTTTCTATTTTTTTAATTATATAAACAGTAAAATATAACTTAAAATAATTGTAAAGATACTATACAACTTTCAAAAATTCAAAAAATATTTTCTAAAATTAACAGACGCGTTTTGTAACGGACCTGAGTTTTTCAATTGAGTAGATAATATCAAATGCTAGCTGAGACTCAATTGATTCACAATGAAAAGCAGAGAAAGAGTAGGGAAAAGAACAAAAGACCCCGCAGTTGCTTTAATCACCTCTAGTTGAAATTCTGATCTGTTAAGCTTCAAAAGGTACAGCAATCCAAAGAAATCATCGGTATCAACATCTGTATCCCAAATAATCCGATAAGGCCTACCCTCCGCAGTGAATGATGCAGCTCCAAGAGCTGCCATAATTGTTATTGCGGCTACCCAAAGCCTCATCGGCAGCAACATTCTTTGAAGTTCAAGAGGAACCCAAAAATCCTTTCCCTTCAAATTCGCAAAGAACAAGTTGAAGCCTGGCTCTGATGAAGTGGGACTATTATTATAGCAGTCTCATCCCCGAAAGGACAAAGGAAGAACCCACAAAAGCTTAGATAAAATAAACGACATGGAAGGCATGCAAAGACGATAATTGTTTAATGAGTAGAAGAGGATGAAACAAAGGAGGACCAGTTACCAAACCGATCAAATCAATGGCACGTGACTTAAGCGTAAGAAATTAGAATAGTCAAACAAAGAGTTGCTGCTTTTTCCCTTCATTGGCTCTAGAGTCTAGATTTCTTTGTAGATTAATTAGGAAGGCCCCAGTAAATGGAGAAGATTAACGGAGCTAATGTATTCTTTTTGTCTTCCAAGAGAAGAGGGGAAGAAAAAGAAAAGTATGAGTTGCAAATTTCAACGCGAAGATGAGAAGAAATGGAAAAACATACAAATAGAGTTTAATTAAAGTGAAAATATCATTAGGGGATTTAGTTCATAGGAAATAATAGTACATAAGTAATTATTCTTGTTAAAAAAAATCAAAAGAATGAATTTTTGTAAGTCAATAAATTGTTATATAATTATTTTTACTTTGTATTTTATATAAACTTTTTTTTCTGACACTATGATCATAGCTGGGTGCCTTTGAATTTTAAAGTTATATCTTTTAGATTCACTTACCATATTTAAAATTTAATTCCTGAAATACTCCAAGAAAAAAGAATCTATTTTGCATTATATTAATTCTCTAAAGAACATGTTAAAAGACGTTTTCCTATAATTAGAAAATGTTGAATTAAAGGTTGCATTTATTCAAACATGGATCTAAGAAAGATTTGGTACATAATATAGACTTTAGAAAGAAACTCGGGAAATGTATGATATCTTATGTTTGAATAATCGATGTCATAGAAGGTTGTCGTCTCGAAGGTTGTCTCTAGTCCTTATCGGTTGTGCAAGTGGTTTGGGTGAAAATGAAATACCAAATCTTTTTCTCGTAAGAAGGACCATTTTATGCCAATTTCTTTTTTTTTTTAAAAAAAAAAAATAGATAAGCAATTCTGAAGGCATTTGGTTGTGCTAGAACAGATGTACAAGTTTTCTAATTAAATGAACTTTTTCGTTGAGTTTGACTAAAAAAGCATTCGTCTCTCTTTGAAAAAGACAATAAATTATGTAGGACTATATATTTAGGTTATTTTATTCAAACATTCAAGTAACTTAATTCAAGCTATTAGAATTTTGTGTTTTGACCGGAAAATAAGTTAATTATCACTATATTTATTGCATAATTTAAAGAAAGATATTAAGGACTTATTTGATTTTGTTTTTATTTTTTTATTTTAAAAATTATGTTTAAAAATAAAAATATACATTTAATAAATTATTTTAAAAGCATGTTATTTTCTATTTTTTAAATGTTTTGAAAATAAAAATAACTCTATTTTATTTTAGTTTTGTTGTTTTAAAAATAAGTATTTTCAAATTTTATTTTTAAAACAAAATAAAAAAATAAATTTTGAAACAAATTTTTTATTTTAAAAATAATTATTAAATAAGTCCTAAAATTTTCATTGAACGCAGTATATGAACAAAAAGTAGGCATGCCAATGAGTTGTGTCAGAAGCTCCTAAAGTGTATATTATTTCATTTGTTACCATAATGCGTACGTAAGTCTGTTTGTGCTGCACCATATATAATACGACCTCACAGAGATGTGCATAAACATAAAGAATGAAGGCGTGCCCCACAGGTACAATTGGAGATTTTTCTACAGCTCAGAATGAGAGCCTCATAGCTTATAGATATTTAATTTTGTCAACGTCAGATACGTGGACACTCGAAACTCTTTAGAATACAAATAAACATAACTAACTTTGTGTCGGTGTGTGTATATATATGTTAATATTTTTTAAAATTTATTTATTTTTAATAAATTGAGTCTACTTAGAAATATCTTTGCTTACCAATGTTGTATATTATAATAATAGAGAAGAGTGATGAGATAAAATAAAATATTGGCGAATCAGTCTTTAAGTTGTGGTTGTGGACGATGAAAAGCAAGGCCTGCCATTGTTAATTAAGGTCGATCGCTCGGATTTTCTGTAAACTAAACCAGCACAAGACTTTTGAACCACCCTTAATAACAGTTAAATTATTGTGGTTAGACTTAGAGAAGAAAATGATGCCGAATGAATCACATGGCTCTAGCTACCTGGACTTAATCCTAGATCAAGATGGTTGCGTCAACCTCACGAAACCCAATATCATTCTTGGTAATACCACCAGAGCTCCATGCATGTGCATAGAATCACGGGCTACTCTACTTTGTACTACTTCGGGTGTGTTTGGATTGGCGGTGGACAAAATAGATCTCGTGTGAACGTGATTTTTATAATTGATTTTGGTTAAAAGCAAGTTTGTATGAACGTAATTTATGTTTGGAAATTTTAGTTGAAAAATGATTACGAAGGAATTGATTTTGTTTGGATATTGTATTTCAGAATCACTTTTGGACATGAAATTACTAGAAAGGGTAGTAATGTTATGTAACTTTGTTTGACTTTGACCCTTAGTATTTTATTTTAATTATTCTTAAATATAAATTCAACAAATAATAATTTCTTAAATAATAATTTCTAAAAATATTCATGTAATTTTAAGTTTACAAATGAAGTGCATGACATTAAAAAAATAACAATTTACATCAACTAATTATTTTGCCTATACTCTACGATTTGACCCCGAATAGCGTCTCGAACACGATCCATTTCAGATGAAAAAACAATGTTTAAACTTGGTAATGAATCCAAAACAACTCGATCATCATAGTCTTCAAGTATGTTTTCATCTTCGTAATGACTAAATTCAAAATCTGTTTTACTATGCCTTCTAATAAAATTACGTACGGTCATTGTTCACAGACTATTTGAACTTGTGTCATATATTCGACTCTGTCATAACACCAACCATGGTTTAAATTTTTATTTTCTACAAAGGAAAAAGTAACAAAATGCATGGGTAGCTTGAATGCAAATAAGATCAAAAGTACGTGTTTGCCCGACATATGAATGCCCCAAACTCCAAGGTGCAATCTTGTATGCAGAATCCAATTATTTCACGAAGCTTGCATAACTGGAAACATGCAGCGTCCATGGAGCGATGAGCAAGGTGAGGAACAAATGGGTATTGTTCCATCCATGCATCACAAAAACCTTTGCAATATTCCACAGAAGTGGATACTAGATTCAAAAAAACCTTTGTAACGAGAATGGGGGGAAACCATGATTACCTTGCACAGCATCATCAACAATATCGTCCTAGCTTCAATTTGTGTCATCCCGTTCCTTCCGAAGCTTTTCTTGTTACTGAGCCCAGAAGTGGATACTAAATTCACAGTGCAAACATATGTATATGATCATTAATATATACGAAAATGAACTTTCATACGGTTGAAAAGGCATTATAGTCATATTTCTATATATCTTTGAATTCTCTCTCTCTCTCTCTCTCTCTCTCTCTCTCTCTCTCTCTCTCTCTCTCTCTCTCTCTCTCTCTCTTTTCTGCTGTCAAATTGGACATTAAAGATGAAATGCTGCCTAAAACAACGTTTGATGGGTATCAAAATTTTGCCATAAAAGAGTTATATGCCTCATTGAACTTGTCCTATTCTTTCTTTATCTTGGTTGATTTTTGTGTTTTTTTTTTTTGGACCAAGCAACCAAGGAGACCTTGAGGGGCTTGTAACCATTCCATTTTAGCCAGAAAATCTGCACAATAGTTTCCTTCGCGCAGCATGCGCTTAATCTGAATATCATCTCTACCCTTCCACAAGCCTTGAATATCACTCCAAACACACCAGTAAGGATGATGGTGTGGAAGACCAGCAGTAAAACGGAAAGCAAACAACATAGAACCCATGTTGGTACTGATGACCACATTATTCTTGAGATAGATGGCCCCAAAGAGTGCCAAATTCCCGAAGCTCTACTACAATCCCACGAGAGTAGACGCACGATATTCACACTTCCAACCTCTGTTTTTATATCACTAGAACAGAGGTATTTGAACCATGTATTTGTGCCTTAGCTTTCTGTTGGTTGGTGGCAATTGAAATATAAATGCAAAAGTGACAACAATACAGACTCCGAAAATGGATCCAGAATATAAGAGAAGCAGCGAGGGATAAAAATGAGAGTTTCTCACTACTTTTGGGATTTGAGACTTCAACGCACTTCTCAGCAACGCAGAAGCAAGCTTCGGTCACGGTTGTCAAACGGGATTTGAGATGATAATCGTGGTTTGTAAAAATGGAAAAACGCAAAACCAAACACGTTTAAATTTTACAAACTCACGTTTCCTCCATACAAACGGGCTTTAAAATCTAACAAACGCAAAACCAAACACACACTTCATTCCCAGAAAAATGCTTAGAAAGTTTGAAGAGAAAATTCCAAGGTGTGATCGTCGATAGGTAGCCTAGATCCAGCTTGGGTCAAAATTTAACAAGGTAATGGCTCGAGTCAATAAAAAAAAGTTGAGTTTTGGCGTATGTTTACTTTTATATAAATAAAATATTACTCAAGTTTAAGAAAAGTTTAATTTAGGTGAATTTAACATTTTATAAATAAATAAAAAATTTCGTCTCAAATATTTTAAATTTTAATTTATAGTCAATCTAATAGCACTTTTATAACAGAAATTTTTTTGTCCAGATAGTCATATTTTTGTTATGTTTATATTTTAAAAAAAAATTGAATTTATACGGTTAAAAATTTAAAAAAAAATGGATGAAGAATGAAAAATAATAATAAATATTTTATATAAAAATTAAATAATAAATAAGTTAGTGAAATTTGTTGTTACATATAAACTATTCAAGATCAAGCCCACTTAAGCCTAAAATTGTACATGCTTAAAATTTAAGTTTAAAATTAAATTTTTTTTAACCCAAATATTAAATTCAGGCCAAAGCCCATTAAGTTAAACCAGGTATACCCATAAACCAATCTAGTCCACCAATACGATTCAGGAATACAGTGATTCAAGTGGCAAACGGTTAGAATTTTCTCAGGTTATAATATATGGTAATACAAGTTTCATGGAGAAGACTGCATATCCTATAGAATAACAGCAATCTTCACTAACTTATTACTATTGTAGCTCAAAGAATAAGAAGAAGTCAGTAACTCGGATAAAGGGAAGGAACCCAGATCTCTGTTAAGTCAGCAACAACCTAGCATAGTTAAAGGAATGAAGCTTCACTGGGACATAACCCTCATTGGCTAAGGAAAGGAACCTAAGCTTGGTATGAAATTTTGAGATATCCAAATTTGAAGACATGAAACTGAAAAGCAAATTGAAAAAGATTAAAAAAAATCATGTTTCCCAAGAGTAGGTAACTTGGCATAATAACGCATATACTGAAGGGAAGAACTATTCCATGGAAAAGATATATTTCCTGTTCTCATCTCACTCCCATTCCTACAGACCAATTCAACCTTTCACTTGCCAAAAGATTGAGCTTTAAGAAGTCTCCTCAATATCCTCATGTCATTTCCAGTAATGCAGTGCTATGCATTGATTCAGCCATACAAACTCTAAGATATGCTAATCAAATTTCTGCTTGTTTAATATTTTAAATTCAACAAATATTTTAAGCTTCTAGGCTCCATTCTCCAAATCTGATACAAAGTTGTTCAAGATAAGCTAATCAATGGATATAAAATACAGCCTAGACGAAGACATTGGCTTTATTGTCTAATGTCTACCGTTACAAAACCATAAACGCAGAGCTCACACACGAAGATTTTCACCACACTCCCCAACATGCAACCACTTTTGAATTACAAAGAACCATGACCAATAGCAGAAAATAAATTATCTTATTTGGAAAACCTTCCTTGGAGCCTAAATTGAGCATTGAGGTGGAGAAGGTTGAATAACCTCAGTAGAAAATACTACGAGGAAACTGCCCTTCATACGTGCATTGAATGGGTTCTGAATCCAGAACCTCACTGTCCAACTTACTCTGATGGAAGAATAAAGTGATATACGGCATAACATTATGTTATACTACCCTTTCACAGCTTCAAAATAGAGAGAAATAAAAGGAAGTTCTAATAAGTAATCTAATTTGTTTCACTGCACCAATCTGAGATTATACATCCTTTATGCGACTATGAACTAAGCGCTATTATTTTCCTCTACTCAAAAAGTCCCAAATCTAGAATACCACATTCATTTGTTACTTCAATAAGATTCCTCTATTGTTATTAAGAAAATAAACTAAATAAGCAGATCGCTGAATCTCGCAAAAGAATTCGGAAAAAAAAATCTCAAATTAACCCTATAATTCTCCCATAAACCTTATTGCAAAGCAGCTTCCGGTTCTTAGTACGAACCCCCGAGTCAGACTCGTCGTGGAACCAACCCACCGATTTCTGAGCTTCAATAACGATCTGAGAAAGACCTGAGAAAAGAAAAGAAGCGAAGAACAAAAGGGTATTTCAAGATTATTTTTTTAAAAAAAAAAATTGAACACAGAAAGGTGATAAATTTAGCAAAACTGAAGCAGGGAGATGATTCACGATACCTTCTCTGACGGTTTGTTTATTGTGGCGGATATCGTGGATGGTCGCGGAGATTTTCCAATACAAAGGGCGACCCATATAGAAGAAAGCAAGAAGCAATAGAATGATCAAGACAATGCGGAAGGCAATCCTTGATGTAAGCGACGCCATTGGGTTGTTGTGCTCTTTCTTCTTCAATGCAACTCTGTGAATCCGTGAGCGAGATTTTATCAGAGAAGAAGAAACGGTGAAACTGAAACCAAACCAGACAAATCTTTTACTATTAGATCTCCTTCTGCTCCTCTCGCCGTACCATGTTATAACTATTGCCACGTCACTCATCTATTTATTTACTAATAAATCCCCCTCTCCATGATTGTTCATTACTGAAATTGTATTTGTGCAATTAAAAATTTCAAAGCCTTTTTTAAATTAAATTAGCGTATATGCTGAAGGAAATCAAGTTCTTTTAAAGTATTATTATTATTATTAACACTGTCCATATTTAATTAGTTATAGGAAGTGTGTGTGTGTGTGTCAAGTTTAATTAAAATTCAATTAAATCACATATTGTGATTTTGAATTAATTTTTATTACTAAGTATAAAACATAAATTAGACTATTTATTTTATTTAAATAGGTGAATAAATTTAAGGGATTATTGTAATTACAGAAGCTAGTATGTAATATATAAATAAAAATATCTATTTTTGATTCACTAAGTCTATTTATTTTTTATGGACCAAATATACTTAATAATTTTTCAAAGGACAAAGTTATAGACAGTCAACTCCTTATATAAAAATAAAAAAATTCTTAACAATGGCTAATAATACAATCAATACATATCAACCACCTTGTATTACACCTATGCAACGCTTCCATGGCTTTCACGTATTCTGTAGATAGCAACATTCTGTTATCTTTTATTTCAATGCCTTCCTTGGCAACGCTATCCATTTTTTTCAAATGGAGTTCCATGAATTCGATGCTTCGTGGCGGTCATTGGCCAGAACCATCCTTCTAAATTTTTTGTCCCAACCAAATAGTTCGAAGAATTTTTATAGCTCTTTTCCTTTCCTCTCTATGAATTGATTGATGCTTGAATTTCTTCTAGTGTTTTTCCTTTGGTTTCTGGGACCAACTTTGCTACAAATAGAATGGTTAACAGGGAACATCCAGCATACAAAAATAAAGTACCTGAAAAGAAACAGGATTGAATCATATGTTACTAATTAAAGTAAGATGGACATGACAATTCTAATTAACTATGCTTCTGTTCTGCTCTTACCAGGTGCACTCAAACTCATGAGAAAGTTGTAAGTATATGAAACTACCCAAGCTCCTAACCAGGTCACCAAAACCACCAAGCTGCCAGCAGTTCCCTTCACATTTATGGGAAAGATCTGCCATATGAAACTAGTATTAGAACATCTCTTAGATTGGTGTTAGAGATGACAATAGAGCCAATAATGGAATTTCACTTAATAACTTTGAGCTTTTGGATAAAATGGTTCTTAATGTTGTATTAAAATCTCTATTATTAAAGTTTTAACTTAAGTATGGTGGCGTGTACTTTGTTCACACTTCAATTTTAAAGACCTCATGTTATAGATTTTAATAAAACCATTCACGGGGGCTACCATCTATTTTACTTCGAGCTCCAAGGACAAGAAACAAAAGACATGTCCTTACATTTTTGTACTGCATGCATTTTCTTAGAAGGGGAATGGTGGAAGTTATATCTCCCATGCTTATTGGCATTGCCTCTGTTTCTCTTTCCCAATCTTTTCACTTTTAAAGGGGATTTAATTATGAGGGACAATAAGCAGCTACAGTGTTATGCTGCAAAAGCCTAAACCACTGAAGATGTTTGTTTCCCAAGATGCATACCTCAGACATGATCACCCAAGGAACTGATCCCATTCCTATTGAAAATGCTGCAATGTAGATCTGATAGCAAGCAGGAGGGTCAAACAGATGAGAGATTTTCAGGTCAAACAAGACTTTGAATTTAAAGGTTTCGTACTTTTAAGTTATTCCTAGAAAGAATGGAAAAGAAAAGCACAATAACAACATTAACTGCTTCAGAAGAAGACTTACCAGCACCCCAGCAACAGCTAATACTGGTACCCACCCAAGCAATAAGCTTTGACCCTGATCCATGAAGACATAAAGCAAAATTTTATATGTAAGAAACAAAAACACAGGAACAAGAAAAAATATGGTTAAAATATAATATTATAGACTTGCCTTGAGCAAGAAGGCAATTCCAGTAATGGAGCACCCTAAAAATGTCCCACCTGCGGAAACCTGCAGAATGCACATGTATGAGCACTTTTAGTTGGCATCAAAGCTCCTATTCCACTTGCTTTTAGATGGTAAGAAAAATCACATGCTTGAAAACCGATTTACCATTATAAGAGGTCTTCTTCCAGACTTATCCATCAAAATGGCACCCAATAGAGTAACTGGAACCTGTCATTAATCCATTTTAACAGATGTAGTTCAATCAGAAAAATATGGTCACATGATAATTGTTTGAAAGATCTGTAGAGGGAGCAACTACCTGTATACAAGCATAGCCTATGGTGCCAATTTTGCTTGAAGAAAGTCCTGCAGATCAAGTTATAGAGGAATAAATATGAGGGAAGGAAGGGAAAAAAAAACATCGTTTCTTTTCAAAATCAGCATTATATATCATTCTCACTTACCAGCAGCTACGAAAGTCTCGGCTGCATAGAATCCTATACCATTAATTCCAACAGATTGTTGACACACCATTATTCCAACCCCAATCTGAAGTTAATACAGATAGTTAGAACCCTTTGAGTAGTTCCATATATCATGGCTAACCTTAGAATAAGTATGTTACTTACAACTACAGAGCGCACATGCTTGCTGTGAAACAAATCCAGAAAGTTGGTTTTGGGAAGGCTTTGAAGAGTTAAAATATAATCCTGTTAGGAAACAGTGGGTCAGCTCCTCAAACATGACAAATTGATTAGGAAGTTCATCAAAAGGTGTTCAATCAATTGAGGGAGCTTAGAAAGTAACCTGAATTTCAGCAGCTTCGTGAGAGATATCAAAATCTTTGCCACGGAGTCTCCTTAAAGCTGTTTGAAAATCTTTTTCACGGCCAACTTTTGCCTGCAAACAATTATTCTCATTTTATTTTATATTTTTATTAACCAGCATTGCTAATTTGTTATCTTGAAGAGGAAAAGAAAGAAGCACTCTAGGCCTTAAATTCTAGCTTAATTCTTACCAGCCATCTGGGTGACTCTGGGATAAAGTACAAACCAATCAACAAGGAAATGAGAGGCACAAGCCCTACAAAGTTGAAACCAAGCCATTAGTTGGACCTTTTTTCCCATAATTAGCTTGCACCTTATTAAGTGACAGTTCAATACTAATGTTATAACTTACCAACTAGGGCCAGTGTTCTCCAAGTTATAATGCTTCCTATTAAGAATGAGACTGATGATCCGATAACAATCATAAGCTGAAGAAAATCAAAGTCAATGTCAATATTCTGCTAAATGTAACTTTACTTTAACCAGAGGACTACAGTATAACAACTATACTACTCCCTCACCTGATTTGTTGTTGCAAGCCCTCCTCGAAGGTTCTTGGGTGCAATCTCTGCTATATATACAGGGACCTGTTCCATTTTGCTATTTTTTGTTAAAATCTTGAAATAGATACCATCAATTAAGAGTGAAGATAAGAAAATAACTATTTGAACCAAACGATTGATGCATGTGCTCAAACTTTCAACATAAAAATAAAGCTAAGTTAACATTGTGGTCTGAAATATACCAAGTTTTAGTTTTTTATTTTTAATTCTTCTTAATTTAACGTATAACTTATTCATTTTTCTTTAATTTATTCTTTTTGTCAATTCAAATTATATTTTCTTAATCAAATTATCAAGTCTTTTCTTTTCAATATATAAATTAATAGACATATTTATATTTTGTTCATTTATATAAATACTTTAATTAAAACGATGTAATTCGAGTTATAATAATAATTAAATTGATAAACAAAATTAATAAGTAAAATACTAAATCGAGAAGGATTGAAATTAGGATATTAAATTAAAAAATCTTATATCTTTTAGAGACTAAAATAATAATTTATTCTAAATATAAACAGAAGATTTATAATTATCAATTAGTTACCACATATGAGATAACTCCAATTCCGTATCCCGTGAAAAGTCTTCCCAAGTCTAGTGAGTAAGAACCCTGAAATATATTGAAGCAAATAAATGAATCTCTTTTCCATTTTGATACAATTCCATAATGAAGAGGGGAAAAAAGATGAACTCGAATTGGGCAGAAAATGTATACCCATGAGAGGAAGACAGCTAACCATCCTGTAATGCAAAAGCCTGATGACATTCTCATTGCCTGTTTCCCATTAAAATTAAGAGTTAGCAAAGTGGAGATTCGGCCTTCCAGATATTTGTAAGACTTGGATATTTAGATTAAGATTATTTTTTTTTTGTGGAGGATCAACCTACTATGTTATATATGGATTCCACTTACACAATCAAGTCAACAATTTAACTCACCTCAATTATGTATCCCAAACACTGATTATTGAGTTTTGAACCTACACAGAAATGTTTCTTTAGATTAAACATACCCCTTTCCTGCCCATGAAATCTGCAATCCGGCCACTTGTTACAGCCCCCAGCATTGCTCCAATGGTTAATAGAGAGCCAAACATAGAAAACTGCCATTCCAGCCGGAAATAAGGAAAACAGTTAGTAATTAGTGGCCTTTCAGATAATATGCTATAAATGTCAATGAAGAGGGAAAATACAAATACGAACCTCAGCAAGAGATAGATTAAGATCTGCTCTGATAGCCGCTTGAGTGGGTGCTGAATAGCCCACCTGACACAATAACAACTTAAGCGAAGACTACAAACCATTTTTTGGTTTATTTGATGTGTTTTTACCCAGGAAACCAAACATAAAAAGGTAGAAAATATATAGTAAACTGTATATTGAGGATGTTTCTAAAGCCATGCACCACTTTTGAAAGACAGGAAAAAAAGAAAACTAGAATATAATGAAAGTGTTGTGTTATTTAGTTTCTATGAATTGAAGTCGGCTCTGAAAAAAAAAAATGGCATATTAATGAGTTTACTTACACAAGTTCCAAATGCTAAGGAACCACAAACAGCAACAAAGGTGCTTAGTAAAACCATTCCGATGGATCCATTTTCCAGCCTTCTGTCAGCTTCAACATCTCTACAAGCATCAGCACTCCCATCTTGGATGAAGGGCTCTTGCAAATTCTCTCCACTTTCAAAATCCTTGTACCGTTCAATTGCCATTTTCTCCAAGTCCTGAAAATGAAGAACACGGACAAAATAACACCCCTCAACCCCAACACGTTAAGAGCAATATTGTAAACAGACGAAGTGCATGCAGAACGTGGTCAGTGAAGAACGTTATTTATACTACATGAAGCACCGCGGAATATAGCAGTATTAAATATAGCTACGTATTTGTATACTATTTGTCTGTTTATTGTTTATTGAGAAAAATGATAGAGAAGGGCATGCAAATAGAAGGTAGACCAAGTTGTATTGCTAGGTAGGCACGTGGGAGTGGAGCTGTCACTGACGTGGAGATGCTTAGAAGAGGTCAATTCAGACCCATTGCGAGGAAATGGATTAGAAGCTCATTAGAGTTGGTGGTGGTGAAAATTAAAGAACTTCCAAGTGGTGACTCCATGATTGCTCTTATTTATTCACCTAAGCTTGCGTGGATCTTACTCGGATGGGATGGGATGCCACCAGATATATGTCTCTCGAATATGTTTCCCAAGTTGTATGGGACATATGAAAAATTCTTAAATATACTTTGTTTACAAAACATAAAAGAACGGACAAAGTGCAAGTGGGAGCAATGGCAGCTTTTAGCTTAGTGAGAGATTAAGAAAAAATGATTATGATGGCTAACAACTAAAGGAAATTTGGAGGTGCCATTGGACTATTATCGTTGCTATTATTGATCAAAATTTGGTTGTTCGTAAAACGTGCCAATGATTGAAGATTAAAAAAATTAGAAAATTTGCAAATGATGACAACTTAACCATAATGAAATGTGAGTTTTGGTTTAGTTGGTAAGAAATGTGAATTTAATTTAATTTTTTTATTTATAAATTATTTGTAATTATTATAGTAAACTTTTATTGAAAATTATTCTAATTAATTTTGAAATAATTAATCTTTCTTCCGTCAAATTTTTTTTGTTATAATTAAAAAAAATTGCAACAGGAAAACTCTTCTCATGTAATGTAAATGAAAAGCTTTATTTTTAATAATGTCACTTTCACTTTATAACTTTCTTCCATGCTTCGCTGTATTATAATGCTAATCTTTTAGGGAAAAATGATATTCATAGGTCTGCCGTCATCAAAATAAATAGCAATAAAAAATGATGGTGTTTCTTTTTAGAATAAATAAAATTTTTATATATGTGACGGTCAATATTACGCACTTGGTTTATAAATTATTATTATTATTTTATTTATATTAAGATAAGTGTTATTTTCAAATTTTGTCCAGTTTAATGGTGTTAAATCAAAGAATAATATTAATTTTTTTTAAATATATATATATATATATATATAATAAAATAATATTTTAATTTAAGAGTAATTTGTCTTAATATTGTAACAATTAATGAGAGGAAAATATTAATTTATAAAACACAATGCATGTGACGTTCAGAAGGATTTAAAAAATATTCTAACTTAATCATATCTATATATATATATTGTTTAATAATCTCATTTCTCACGTGAATTCTTAGCTTACGTAGATTTTACTAGAAATCCTCGTTATTGGGTTCACGCACTCTTTTTTTCTTCTGGCTCATAATTATGATATTTACAGCATGAATCACGATACTTTAGCAACATATATATACTACGAGGCAAAAGGGATGTGTTCATATTTAGTTGGCACTCTTTTATTATTTATATATTTTATATACATTATCATTTTTTATTTAACTTAAAATATTCATATTTAATGTGCTGAAATTAAAACACAAGATATTGTTTTTAAAATCTTTCCAAAATTTAAAATTCTAAATTATAACTATATTTATAATATCAAATATCAAATCACTAAATGTAAAAATATTTTTTACTCTTATATATAATTGTCTTATATAATATTTAAAATGTCAAAAAATATATATATATACTAAAAGGTTTCTGAAATATAATTATAGGGTATCCAGCTGCGTCTCCGAGTCAGACTAGCTAGCTAGTGTTGTCCTGTGTTGAGTGCCTCTATGGCTCTTTAACTTCGACATCCAACACACAGCTATGAATACTAATTTAAAAACCAAATTTTTTGGAGTAAAATGGCCAATCATTTTCGATTAATTGTTTTCAACAAACAAAAAGTAATGGCATCAGTTGTATCACAGAGATTTTTTTTTAGTTCACAAGTTGATTTATAATATTAAAATTTTAAATTTATAAAAAAAAAATAGTTTTATATATATTTTTATTTAATAAAAAATTAGTCTTATATTTAAAAAATTAATAATATTCATGTCAAAAGTCAAAATATATACAAATTTTTTTGTCTTGCTGATTCAATCTAACTATTAAAAAAAAATTAATAATACCAAGAGTATTCGTCTCATTAGTAAAATTTTTAAAAATCTGACATTTGCAATTTGTCTTTTCAAATTCTTAACAATACAAGTAAATTGAATCAGAAAATTTAACCTACAAAAAAAAAATAAAAAAAAATGTTACTTTTCTTTATATGTTATGTACTTAATATTTTATATTTTGAAGTTGAGATGTATATTTATTTTCAAGATTTAGTTTCTATATCTATTTTATTACCAATTAATCATTTTTTTAACACTTTTAGTAATATTTTGTAAATTTGATTATCTTTTTAAAGATTTTATAGAATCCTTTTCCAATGTATTAAAAATTTTACTATTATGTTTATCATTATGAAATACAATCATCTATTACAGTTTTAAAAAATTACTCCTAAAGCATTAAGATATTTTGTTTAACAAAGAAGGATTTCGCTGTTAGAGTGGCTCAGGTTTATAACAATTTATGTAAAAAAAACACAATGAACCAAACACGGCATAATGATTCATTGGTTAGAGTTGTGTCCAAAATTAGGTGCCGAAGATAATATTATTTTTATTCTGCTCAAAGTTACACGGCACAATGAAGACGCTTTCATATTAAAGTAATTTATTATTTTGATTATAAAACAAAAATGCAAACTTTTTGTTGGATATTATCGCCGGAAAAAAAAAAAAAAAAAACACTTTCAAGTTTTTATTCTGTTGATAAAACGGGAAGACACTTTCGTGTTTTTGTCCAAATATAAATAATCTTTTCAGACAACTTTAAAAGTATATTTTCTTACATCAAATTAATATATTAATTTGAAGATTTAATTTTAAAATATTTCTTAAAAAATTAAACCAAAATCATGTCGATCTTTTTTTATTAATTGAGTATTGAATCATTAAAGAATCTTTTTTATTTGGGTTATAATGAATAATACGATGCAAAATCATGGATTTCTGTTCCTCCCACCATTGTTCCCCCAGACATCACCAGAATTTGATCTTCAAGAAGCTTCTACAATAATATTTTAACAGCAGACTCATTTGTTAATAATAAATAAATACATTTTAATTTACTATATAATTACTCTGTGCTTAAAATTGACATGCCATGAACTATCCAAAAATATCTTCACCCCATTTTCAATACATCCACAGTGGAGGAATCTTCCTTTCAAATTGAAGAGCAAATCCCATGCAAATTAAATTTAAGATATGATATAATTTTTTAAATTATATATAAATATTTTAAATTTTATTATGTCGTAATATTTATACAAAATAAAATAAAAGGGATGGAGTGTTAAAGAGTGATACCCAAACGAGAACATTGTGCTCCTCGAAGGTTCTGCTCCTTCCATGGGATGTCAGAGATCTCTTCCAAGCAAATGGAGCACTGTGTAGAAGATGAAGCAGCCATTACTCATATCACAGAATCTGCACACCCATGGCCTATGGATTTTAAGATTGAAGTTTTCAAAGCAAAAGTGATATGAAGATGAAGAAGGAGAAGTGAAACTATAATAAATAGTATAGTGGGTAAAAGCAAGATCATGGGCTGGGGTGCATTCTCGCTTTGCCTCCGCATATGGTAGTAAATTAGGATGCATATAAAAAGGTATAGTAAGTCAATAATCTTATAATTAATCACCTTAATTAAATTTTGGATTTGTTTAAACTGTAATTATGATGCTTCTAATTATCCCTATATTATCATAATGGCAGCTCTAATATGGAAAGCTTTTAAATTTTTCAATTAATTTTATGTTTTTATAAATAAAATAAATTGATCGGTATAAGAAACTAAGAAATATTATTAAATAGTTATATATTGAATTATCTAAATTTTTAATATTTAAAAACGTTTCCATTTTAAGTCAATCTGTAAATAGAATTAACTTATGAATATTGACAAAAAAAAAAAGAAGAATAAAATTCTGAATTTTTCATGATGCTTTTAATTATGCCTAGATAGTAATTTAAATTTTCTGTGACGAAAATTCAATTACTAAGTTTGTAATGTTCGATGAAATTATCATCCTAATTTCTAAATGTGTATAGCAGGGAAATATTAGTTTTTTATGTAATAAATGAGGTTATATACAATGAAAATATATGTTAAATTATGAGATATTTACTTTTAAAAAAAAAATTAAATATGCAATGGTTTTCAATACATTAAATTATGAATACATCCCTTTAGCGCGTGTTTGATAAAAATGAAAAATTTCAGCATTAAATTTTTTAACTCTAATTTTGTAGAGTTTAAAAATTCTTCATTTTTAGTCAATAATCTATATTAAAATGTCGTGAAATTATAAATAAAAAAAATTAAGTAAAGAAATAAAACTAATAAACATTAATAAGACAAGGAGAATATAAAGTAATGGTGGGAAAATTCCTCTACTTTCTTGTGTGTCCATCATTGTAAAGTGTGTGTGTGTGTATATATATATATATGTTGAGGTTTATTATAGTTACAAAAAATATAATAATATAAATTAAAGAGAATTAATAAAAGAAATTTTATGTATAAATAAGTTTAGAAGAGGATTGATGTCAATAGAAAGCTTTAGTGTTCTTATATCCACCAATAATTTGTTCGTAACAATAACGATTTATAAATTAAATTGTCACTCTATGAATTCATTGACCTCTCTTATGTTGGTGTTTTTTTAGCATTTCTTAACTTAAATTCATTTTTATAAGAGATTAATAAATTTTAATATTGATTTTTGTATTTATTGTCAACATTTTTTTTGAGTACAAAGTAAGCTTGAAAGGTTAAGTCCAAACAAAACGAGGGGAACTACCCCCTCTTACATCTTTCATTAGTAGTCTGCCCAATCCATCTGGGGGATTTTCTAGAGTATGTAATCCATGCTTTGTCATATATGCCTCTTTGGCCCGCCAGTCAGTCACAATATTACCTTCTTTATAGTAATATCGGATGTGCACGTACCAATCTCGTTTCAAGAAGCTTTTTATCTGGAGAATGATTCCAGCTTCCGGGCTTCTGCTACTGAATTCTAAGTGACATAGCTCAACAGCCACTTTAGAATCCAATTCAATCACCACATCCTTGAAACCTCTGACCCAAGCCAATTCCAACACTGTCAGAATTCTCCAAATTTTTGCATAGCTGATATTGCAGCAACCAAGATTTCTAGTAAACCTGAGTAACCAGTCTCCCGCAACGTTCCTTAGAACCCCTCCACTACTAGACAAGGAGAAATTTCGCATCGAGCCATCAACGTTAAACTTCACTTGATGATCAGAAGGAGAAATCCACGCGATCTCCTTGATTATTCTCTTTTTTTCTTGAATAGTGTCTACTACTTTCATTCTTTCTAGGTATTCTTTGGTCGGCGTTAGACATACGAAGAAGAGGTCCTTAAATGTTAGATTCTCAAGTTGAAAGATGACCTCAAATCTTTTAATTTATATACTCCATACTCGCACCAAATAAAACATCCCAAAGTAAATTGGAACTTGTTGCCCAACTTCTAAGATAAATTCATGTCAATCCAGTCTAGTATTTCTCCAAAAAAAACTTCGTTCAGTGTCTTAGGTGTACAAGCCTCATCCAGATATTCTTTGCCTTAGCACAATCTCTCAGATAGTGAATGAAAAATTCTTGGGTCACCTTACAAATCTGACAGATACTCGTGTCATCAAAGTGGCAATCAAATCTTAACTTATGGGTGAGAATACTATCGTTACCTGCCAGCCAAAAGAAAGATCTGATCGGGCCTGACCATCTCCATACCTTCTATTGTCAACATTGAATTGAGATTTTAAATACATTTTTAATTAAGTATTATATATGTATTAAAAGGAAACTGCGAGCATTTAATTCAATAAGTTTTATTAAATTTTGAACATACTAAGCATGACTAATATACCTTATTAGTAATAGCCAAATTGAAAGAATTTCGAATGTATGATTTCATAACCCCCCCCCCCCCCAAAAAAAACATTTCTGATTGACCTTAAGGTCTACAGTTTAGTGACATAGCGAGACTGTTATTTAAAAAAAAAAAATTATAGTACACACATAAAGGTTGTATTAGAAAAATAATACACATTAAATTAGAATTTTAAATGAGAAAGCCGTATGATATATGGATAGAATCTTATCCTTCCGTCAAAAGATGGACAGAAACTAGAAATGGAGTCATGTTTGGAAGAGACTAACCAGAATAAATCTCAAATTCCAAAATACTGCGAGCTTTGTACAAGATGTACAATAAATTTTAATCACCATATGAGATCAAAAAATATAGACCCACTGGTTGTGATCACCACAATTAGCACCTGTAGGTCCCATGGGGACATCCCATTTAAGAGGAAAGACACAAATTAGCACCCATAGATTAAGCTTGCAATTTATAATTAACCAATTTACTTATCCTAATAATTTTATATTGTATTAATTTATTTAGTGTACAACAAATATGTACCAACCCAGAAATCACCTGCAAAATTTGAAACTTCTACGACAAGCACCTTCTAATTGAAACTGCAAACTCGCTAACCCTCCCAGGATGAAGGAGGGCTGCGCAAACCCCAACACAAACAGCAACTGAAGCAATCACTAGGATTGCAGGCCGAAAGCTCAAGAATCCCCTGGCAAGAAACCGATAACCTGATTTTCTAGGCAATTCTTGCACATTCATTATAATCTCCCTCTTCAGAAGAGGTATCCTTTCACTTTTGTCATTAGAAGTTAGACTTCTCAGTACTCCCAACTTAGCATCTATTCCTGACTCAGTACCCTGCAAATCAAATATCAAAGTAGAAAATGCATGTTAATTACACATCAATGTCGCTATATCTTGCAAGCTACCCAGATATTACAAAACTGGACTAATCTTTGTAGGTTTGCTGTCTAGGTTGCCGGAAAGTTATCGACAACAACCAACTTCTGGGGGAGTTGACATTAGAAAAGCTAAATCATTCAAAACAAATTGTAATATTCATGAATAAACCCATAAACCAATTTTGAGGGAACTTAAGATCATGGCTGCATAATTTGCAACAAAACAGCAGAATGATGCATCTATATAAAATGATGGATGTCCATTCGTAGGTCATATACATCCTCTCCTTTAAGGTTAAGTATTCAAACATTAAGCAAGAGCTTATTTGCTTATGGAAGTTGCTAAACCAATACAATGCATCCTACATAAGTTGTAGGACCACAGTTAAAAAAAAAAAAAAATCTAACAGATATACAAAATCTGGTAGCAGAAATATCTTATTAGGGGACTAAATTCTTTATGTTTACTATTGGTACCATATCAAGAGACAAATGCAACAACATTACCCACCAAACATTAGCAATAGAGCTTGCACTAAAATTAAAGAATTAGTGTTGGCCTTAAAGTAATCAAAACCTCGTAGTTTACACAAGTAGACATTCATTCCATATTTAGATTCAAAGTAGGCATACGACAAGCACAAGTAGTTCAATAAAACCATTGAATTTTTTTTCACATTCCATAAAATCCTCAAATATGGAATGTATGTCTACTTGGTGAACTACAAGGGTTTGATTACTTCAGTCCCTTCCTTTCACACCAAACATGAAATCCTGCAAAGGCTCCTTAAGTCATTATTGGATTCATTATTATATTCCTTGTTTACCTTCAAGGCATAAACGAAAATACCAAGTGGCTTCACCTTTCCTAACAAATCCTAGATGCTGTTTGTTTGGAGGGCCTTTATTCCAAAATAAAATTGAAGGAAAAGGTATCAGGACAAACAGAGATTGGAATATGATTCAAGTTAAAAAGAGCTTTGTCAAAAGTAACCCTAAGAACAGAAATTCACGCCTAAACATTCAGCCTAAAAGATAACCATATCGGCATAACAAAGAAAAAAATTTAAGGCCTCTGCTAAAAGGCAAAGATAAGGATTGGGCATAATCAATTCGCTTTAGTTTTGAGATTACTATGAACCAGACTAGAAACAAGACTATCACTAAGCCAGCGCTTTGATCTCCAACTCAACTTGTTTTGCTAACTATAGGCTAACAGAAGTACGGGACTGGTAACCATTGACTGCTACTCTTGTCTTGAATCTTCATGAGTAATTCTATCACTCATTCTTTCTTTCCTTTTTCTTAATTATACTCCTCCATTAAACATGTCAACAATTTTTTTCTATATATATAACCATAGCTCCCCTTAAATGACATTCTGTCTGTTTCCTTCTCCTTCTAATTAGAATGAGTTTCACACATCTTGCATAACCAAGTTCACTCAGTCCACCTTCTAATGGACAAAATACTTTAAATTCAATCAATAAAAATAAAATAAGATGTGCATAGTATAATTTCAATTATAAAGGTTCACGTTATTAATTCTACTCCAAATTTTATACCGCCAAGAGCTATAACAATTTGACTGCCTCTAGTTAGGACAAGAGTTAGACAGCTTAGACTGAGACCTTAAATCTATTGTTAACCTACCTAAACACAGGGAAACTCAATTTTATTTTTCCTAATTATGTGATAAGAAAGGACCATCAAGTGAAAATGAATCTAGAAACTGAAAATGTACTCATAATTCATTATGAGAAAACTCTTAAGACATAAAATATTGAGACTCCTAACCTGACTGTTAATTGCAATAACTGATGACATGTTATCTGGATAGTAGCTTTGAGCAACTTTATGTCCTTCCATTTCAGAGGAAATTGAATGCAGAACTAAATCTCCACCCTCCTGATGTCTCTGATAAAGGAAATCTCTAGCAAGATACATGTGATTCAGTAGTAATGTCAAATCAACTTCACTCATCCTATTAATTACATAGTTTGATTCCACGCTTTCAGTCAAAATCATCAAATTCTGTAATATTTTCCCCAAAATGATGGTTGACTCATTGCACATCAGAAAGTCTATTAAATAACAAAATCGCTGAATTTGTGAAGCTGTCATAGCTCTATGAAATTTTTCTGAAGTAGGATCCTTAAGCAACCATGCTATATCTAAAAGTAAGTCTGAATATGCTGTATGTCTCAGTACAAAAGCTTCACAGGAGCTGCAGATAGAACCATCAGATGCAGACTGGAATTGTTTAGAAAGGAGAGACACATCTAGTTTTTGCTGCAGTGTCTTCACTTCGGAGCAGATTTCCTTGTCTCCAATGAGTACAGGTATGAAGTTTGATAAACCAGACTCATTCTCCACCTGCATAAAAGGAAAGAAAAAATTATGAAACAGAAGGGGAAGCTATATGAATGGGCATAAGAGCAATAATTTGAAAAATTATTTCAATCCTCTGTAAGAAATATTGATAAATGTCACTTATCACATTTCTAAATGCATCTACTATCAATATAACTATGAAACTTATAATTAAGTGCTTGATTCCAAGCCCCAAATTCAATAACCCTCCTGACTACTCCAACAGTTGGTCATAGAGCAAATATGTAAATTCCTTTTTACATGCACTTCAGATAAGAGACAGACAAATAAAAATAATCAACAGGATAACAAAGTATAATGCTTTAGCTCAAAGTGCTCAGACCATGAAAAAAAATTGTATTCCATTATGGTTGTTCAAAATTTTCTCAAGCACTAACTCAAGAAATAATATATCAACCAAACATTTACTTCATAATAAGTTAATAACAAACACATCAGAAGTTGCTGAAAGAAAAGGATTTAGATCCACTAGGTCCAGCAGAAATTGTGGTAAAAAACAAATCTCCAGTTTCACAATGTGAAAGCATAGCAGTACTAAAATAAAACACCCAGGTCAACATTTAGTCAAGAGAATAGAATTCATCAGTCAATGCCTACCTCAATAAATGCAGGCCCAAAGATATTTGGCTCTATGTGAGGGACATATATCTTGTACAACTGATTGTCAAAAGCACAAGAAATGCTGTCTCCGGTCCAGTTATGAGGAGACGCAACACAGTATTCATACTCTAAATACTTTCCAGAAAAGGATACCAGAAGCCTGCCATTATAAACACCTTATTACATTGAGAAGTGCACTCACAAGTGAACAAGAATATTAAACCAGTGGTAAAAAATGATAAAATTAAAAAGATGAGCTTATATTAATACATGTGAATGGTAAGAAAACCTATAAAGCATGATCAATTTGGCCTTATTATAGATTTTCTAACAGAACTGTGGATGACAACAAAAGGAGTACATCAAAAGACAGCAACCATATTACATTCCACATACTCTGGGATAAACCATTAGAAAAGCAGCTTTAGGCTAACTAAATTCTTATACGCAATTTCTCCTCTCAACACTTGATCAAAGAAAAGTAGAATGTATATGCAACCCGCGTATGCAAGTGAAAATAGATAGAATTGCTTATGCTTAATCTGTAAAAGATTATGAAACTCATGAAAGAGATTCACAATAACCAGTCTGAAGGACTGGAGTATTTTTCTTCAAACTAAGCATCTCTACCAAAATTAAGCTAGTCTTTCAATTTTAGAAGGTGCTAAAAAAGGCACCAATAAGAAAAAAGGCAAAAATGTATCAAGCACTACTTATTTGCCGTCATTATTTTCCATGTAACTAGGATCTTGTTTTTTGCATGTTTCCACAAAAGTTGCTTATACTATTGGATTTAGTGAGGTCTCCAGTAATCAGCCATAGCATTTTACATCTTCCACTCCATTCCCTATCCCTGAGCCTACCCCTACTTTGACATTGCTAAGAAAACATATATGTAATGCAGGTGTACACACAAAATGTACATATGTTTGTGCTTGTACGTAATATGGTGCATGCAATATGCAATTAATCCATATCAATACTATAGAAGAGGCGACAGTTTCGCACCGAAACTTAGGTTGCAGCAAGTTACTTCCACAAGCAACAAATTCCATAGGTTTTCCAGCCTCAAAGTATGTGGGATGAACATAGTGAAGCCTTGGTGCCTGCACCTTTATCTGGACTTTCATGACAGAAGTTTCATCTGTAACCATTGAAACCTTCTGATTATTTTAACAATTTAAAAACTACACAGCTTAAAACTCAAACATAAACCTCTATAAATTATAACATACTCATCTTTATTATTATGTCAACTTTTTGGAGTTACACTTTTATTTGCTATAATTCGGTTTAATATTAAACAAAAATTCTCAAATCTCAACTACTGTTTTTAAATTCTATCTCAGAGTTGAATTTTTACAGAAGACAGTGCTTATTTCCAAACATTTTGTCAGTCCACAATATCACAAGAGAAAACAAAATAATAACTCAGCAGAATATTTCAGCATCCAAATGGTTGTATTCATTTATGAGAATATTTGGATACTTGAATATACAGATACTGCTAGAAAGAAAAATACAGAAATTGAAATGATACTTAGGGCTTGCTTGGACGTAGAAACACTAGAATTAAGAGAAGGGGTCACTATCATTTCCACTTCTCCCTTGGGCTATGTTAGCAAGTTTTAGAAAGAAGGGGATGGAATAGGAAGTAGGTACCCTTCCCTTGTTTGAATGATAAGTGAGAGTAAAAAAGGCCATAAGTTAACCCTAATAAACAATTTTTTTTCAGTTAGGGGACCAAATAGTAAATTACAAGCTTTTAAACTTAAGGAAAAGTTATTCCCCTCCTTAAACCCCACCCACCAAAAAGAAAATAATTTGGAGGGAACAGAAAGTGAGAGTTTGAAGGAATGGTCCCCCTCCAATCCCCTTCACCATCTTAAATTTTTGAACTCTCAAACAAGGGGAACTATTTCCCTTCCATCCCCCTCATTAACCTCCATCCAAACAGACAGTTAGTCCCTTCATTGCTCCCACCTTGTAGATAGCAATAGGAAAATAATATACACTGATTCAAGTGGGACTTAGGATGTGCTTAATTGCTCCCAATCATATCTTAAAACCTCTTTCACTGTTAAAGGGAACACAAGAACAACAGAAAATGTCTTTTTCTTCTCTCTCTCTCTCTCTCTCTCTCTCTCTCTCACACACACACACACTCACAGAGCGTCCCTCCCCCACCTCAACACACACAGGCCAAAGAATAAGAAGAAACATTGACAAGAGAGAACTTCAAACAGGAAGCAGTGAAACACTAAGATCCCAATCATATCTTAAAACCTCTTTCACTGTTAAAGGGAACACAAGAACAATAGAAAATCTCTCTCTCTCTCTCCCCCCCCCCCACCTCAACACACACAGGCCAAAGAATAAGAAGAAACATTGACAAGAGGGAACGTCAAACAGGAAGCAATGAAACACTTAGATCTGTACTCCATCACCCATGTGGAAATGATTTTATAAAAGCAAGTCAAAGGGTATCAAATCAATGTGATAATAGAAAAACGCACGCCTTAAACCTTACAATGCAAATAAGATTTAAATAATATCACATTTTTTCTAATATGTGACGAAAAAATATTATGATTCTCCACCTAAGGAGAGTTAGCTGAAGTTTAGGACTTAATTCACATGTGAACTCATCGAATTACTTCAACCGAGATATGGCAAGATGGAGGATGCCCATACTACAGTGTCACTAATATTTTGAAGTTACTGAAAGGTTAACAAATAGAACATCAACGGACCTCTCATAACACGGAAGATCATGTCATTTAGATGAACTAGTATGGTGCCTCTTCCATATAGCATCTTTCCTGGAGCAACAAGGTCATGCACATAATACAAAGGATCTTCAAGTAACTGCATCATCCGTAAGAGAGAAGGAATATAAACTGAGAAGTTATATAGTAGAACTTTTGGAACAATGGTAAATTATATGTGGCAGCTCAATAACGACATAATAGAAGCAACTTCAATTGCCAAGAGTAAGAGAAGGGAAATTAATCATAAAGCTATTTAAGAATATGTAAATGGATAATTTCATACACTTTCCAAAGGTAATTGAACACAAGCAAAACACAGTGGCAACTCCAAAACTTAGAATATATCTTATAAGATTTTATTAATAAAAGAGATTTCCTTCAGATGTTTTGTATATATACAGGAAATCAAGAAGAAAGTTAGGGATCTCCACTTCTCCAGATTTCTAATTAATGTATACTTAATAGGATGATCTACAGCAAATAACTATGAACAAGCAAGTCAATTGACTGAAAGTAGGAAAATCAATAGCAATGAGAATGAGCATAATGTAAAGGACAGCTAATTGAACCCTTACACTTGTCCACATAAATTTTGGCATTGTAATAAAAACTGTCAGGATCGTACACCCAGGGCGGATATAGCCCTCAAGCTCAACAGGCATACTAGTCAACCATTGGAATATCTGCAAAAGCATTTGACTGCATGTTAATCAGTTACCAATGTCTAGACAGTAGAAGATCTTACCACTATTTTAATACTAAACTGTAATAACAATGCTTTAATATACTTGGTGCCGTAGTCTTCTAGGAAATTCTGCAGGATTCCAATCATAAAGCTTAAAAGATATCCGACCTGTTGGGCACTACAAATAAATATTGGATCAGCAAGTCCCAATCACAACTTCTCACGTGATAATAAATAATCAAAAGAGACGTAGGAAATAAATGAGCAAACTTACCATGGATGAGTAAGCACTCCTGTCACAATATGATGGTGAATTAGAAATATTAGAATTATCTTTTCCACCATTCACTTGCGTTTCACCAGAAGCAACAAAAGATACAACAGTATCACTGTTAACATTCAGGGTATCAGAAGCTGAACATAGGGTAGGATTTTGCCCATCTTCGTGCTCCAGTGCAGCTCCTTTTTCGTTTATCTCACTGCTCAAATATGAGCTATCTGCATGACACGTACACAGCCAATAAGCATTCTTGTGACGTAAATACCAACTTTTGTATCACTAGAACAAATAAGATCTAGCTAAATGGTGAAAATAAAGGCAGCAAGAGGGGGGAAGTCAAAAAAAGTTACAACACTTTTGGCATGCTAAGATTTAATATAAACCTTTTCCCCCTTCGTCCTCAGTCTGCGTAACAGGTTGAAATTCATGATCAGCTGCAGCTCTGGAATCTGTAGGCTTTCTTCGCCTTCGGTTGTTGTGGCGCTCCAATTTTCTTCTACAGCTTCGTTTACCTTCATCAAAATCTGATAATATGTGAAACCTGCCAAGCCAATGGCAAACAATCAGAAAGGGAATAATTATGAGAAGGAAGCCAAGAAAATGACAGATAAATGAAACATGAGAATTGACAGACAAGCAAGGATCCTAGACTAGCAAAAGCCAAACTCATCAGCCTGCACCTCATATAGAACGCATTAAATCTTAGGAATGAAGATGATAAATATAACATAATCCAGATTACTACATTTTCTGCATAGGCATTCAAGTAGCTACATGACAAACCAGGATTTCTTCCAAATACAAAAAATAAAGGAAGTGAACTTAATTAGTTACCTAATAACCCCCGTTATAAATCGCTTCTTCAAGCTTTGCTTTATCAAAATTCACACATATGCTTACAAACAGGCATTTAAACAGATCCCATGTCCATAGTTTTCTTTCTAAGTTCAAGGGCAACTAACATGACCATTTCAATTTACAAAAATAAACTAACCCCTTTTTCTCCGGGATGCATTAGAAGGAGAAACAAAAAACAAGAGAAACGCCGAATCAAGTAATAATGAAAAACTTATATATCGATCGTTTGAGCTTACTTTCCACACTGTTGGCAGTATCTCTTGGCCTCCCCATCAAGCATAACCGTGCTAGCATTTGCGCAACGCAAACAAACCCTATGCCTCCGATGATACCCCTTGAGCTCACTAATATCTGCCTCGCACCCAGGTACCTGGCACCGCGCAGTCCCGGCCGATGCACGCACAGTCCGAGCCCGCTTCTTACCAGGCAAACCTTCTTCCTCAAGCTTCGCATCGAGTTCCGGGCAGGCACATGGGACCAGACCCGCAACAAAATTTGAGCAAGTCAACCTGGGGTCTCGCTTGCGGATCTTATCGTTACTGGGAATCTCTTGCGGAGGAAGCCTCAATGGTTCGGGTTCCTCCAAATTATGGTGATATTCATCTAAGGCGACAGCTAATTGATCGTCTAAGCTGAAATCTAACAGGTAATCAAGGTCCCAAACAGATGAAGGGTCTTCCGACAAGCGCTGTTGCACCTCCATCTCTGGATCCCCTGTTCGGTGGCCGAGAGCCGATGGTGGCAGTGACTGAGACGGCGACGATGAGGATGGTTCGGGTGATCTAGGTGTCGAAATGGCTTGGGTTTCCATTTTGACGGAAACCCTAATGGATTGGATAGGATGGTATTGGTGAGTTGGCAGTTGAATGTTGTGCTGGAAAGGGGAGGAGAGGACGACGGCGGTTGGTGGTGGTTTGGTGCGTGTGGTTGGGTGTTTGGTTTTTCATTTCTTGACTCTTGGGAGAAAAATGGGGTCACTGTGTCGACACTTGTAATTTTAACCCACCACGCGCTCATTCTCCACGCGCCTGTACATCGTATTTCGTCCTTTTCTAGTAACACACTTTTTTGAAGTCACGAATAATCAAAATTAAACATTTTATAATGTTAGGAGCGAAGACTTTCGTTGTTATAAACTTATTTTAACAAAAAAGACCGCACCAAAAAAATAAAAAAAGAGATTTTGCCGAGTTTTTGTATTTTAAAATTAACATTTTATAGTTCACCTAGAGTTAATGTCTTCATTATTTTTATGTTTATTATGACTTGAATCTGATGTTATTTTTTTAAATATATATATATATATATATTCATTTATCCTAATTGTATTTTTTTGAATTTATAAATATTTGTATATATTTTAAATATGAAATTAAATTCATTTAAGATGATGAAATTAATTTTTTCACAAATATTATTTTGCACAGTCAAATTTTTAATATTATAAAATTCCTTCAATTATTAAATTTAAATTTATTTATTACATAAATTTCAAACTTATAAATATTGAGAACTCTCGGTTTAATTATACCAACTATAGTTAATACTAAAAGGTAGAAAGATTTTACATGAAACGAAACAGTTCAATTATTCAAATAATATAATCCGTTTTGCTAATTAATAATATATAACACTTTACATTATTCATAAGAAAAATAAAACTTTACCTATTGATATTACATACAAAATGAAGTCAACCCAGCGTAGTTCAACTATTAAAATTCGAAATCTTTTATTTATAAAATGTGAACTTAATTCTTCTTGTTAAAAATATTTTTTAAAATATTATAATATACTCTGAGTTTAAAATAAAGTCGTCGTCTTAAACTTGTTTTTATAAAAGAGAACCAAAAAAAAAAAAAACTGCGCTTTCTTCGGCGACCAGAATATTATGTAAGATGACAATAAAATTAAGTTTGACTATAATTGTTCAAAATATAATTGCTGACTCGTAGGAGTTGGTAATTATCTATCCAGCTGCACTATAATTGATATCATAATACAATATTAATAACCCCGTATTTAAATTAAAATATCATCGAGACAAAAAAAAGATGCCGATCGAGGGCAATTTTTATTATAAATAAACTAATATTGTGGCAAACAGAAAGTGTTTGACAATTTTAGGAGAGTGTGTGGGGCATTGGACGGTGAGCGATCCTTATCAAAGGGAGTTAAAACTTCAAAGAATAGTAAGACGCCACCTCTCCAATAATGCAGGGCCTCTTTTGTTTGTAATCGAAGCATGTGTTTTTATTTATTTTTTGCCACAAATCACGTGAGACAAATTGATACTTCAGTTCAGATGCAAACTAATTAAAAAGAATTAAGTTTTAGTTTTTAAATGTTTATTCCCAACATCTTAAATAGAGATACGATATGTAAATGAATGTGTTTTAATTTAAGAGTCAATAATTTAAACGTTGAGCCGTAAAAAAATAATTTTTCTTACATGTTGGGCATCCGTCACTTTCAAGTTAAGTTTCCGTCTTGTTGGTGCGTGGAGACACGGGTCCCACTTTCAGCATATCCAAATCTGAATTATTTTTTTTGTATTTTTTTTTTTCCTCCTCCCTTCTGGTAAAGCTACATAAAGGGGATCTTTAATTATGAGTTTTTACACCTCTTGTTCGTATAAAAGTGAAACAAAACATCGAAAAATATATATTATTTATTGCGAAAGTGTTGGAGCGGCTCGAAGAGAGTGAGCGAGCGTCTGGGCTAGCAACAAAACTGAAGACGACGGCAGCATATTTGGGGAAAGCAAGTGCCACGCGACGGAGTAGCATTGTTTATCAAGCAAAATCCATATTAAAAAAAAACCAAGAATTTGATTTCTCAATAAACTGAACATTTTATTATTAGATTATACATACATTTTTAAAAGATTAATGAACCTTAAGACGGGCCCATCCACGTGACGTGCTGAACTTTTTTTTAACTATTAAGAATATTTTCAAATTTTATCATAATTAAATTACGAAGAATTATTATTATTTTTTTGGTTATAGTAAAAAACAGTGGAGCTCCACTATGAAGAGTGAGAGTGTTCAAAATTAAATTAAACCAATCTCTCGCAGTTAACATGGAAAAAACCAATGAAAATTAAACAAGTTGATCGGCGCATTCTTCTTCGGAGAATTTTAGATAAAGGATAAGAGAAGGACAAAATTAGAAAAGGTGACAGAGTTGGAGTTCATTTACGATCGCTATTTCTTTAGAGAAATAGAGAAGAGAGCGTGTAAAACAACAACAGTTTGTTGTTGCCGAAGACAGTCACCTTGTTGCTTCGTCCAAAGTGTATTAGGTTTTGTATTGTTTAAGGGAACAAAATCAAATTCAAAGCCCCCACTCATTTAGACGTTGTTTCTTTAATTTGACGGGCAACTATGTAGCTTTGTAAAATTATTCAACTGATATTTAATTCTTAAAATGCTTTTATTTTAAAGTAAACCAATAAATAGTATAATTTGGAATAATAATTTTTTTTGTGCAAATATTTAAATATAATTATCAACTATAATACTATAAATTCTTATATGTATTTGAAGTAAGAAAATTTTCTTCCAATAACTTTCCGGATAAAGTCTTTGATATTTCCAATGTATGAAATTTTTCTTGGGATCGGTTATGTAACCTAATTATTAAACTCATCTCTCTCTCTCTCTTCCAGAAGCTCAAATCCATATCATTTAATTTTTTTGGACGTAGATGAAATTCATATTATTATTATTATTTTTGGACGTAGATGAAATTCATATTATTATTATTATTTTTGGACGTAGATGAAATTCATATATATTATTAGAGTGAATCATTTATTCCAACGTGCAGTAGGGCCGGGCTCGAGCTTCCCAAGCAAGGCTCGAATAATAATTTGGGCCCTATGCACTATAAATCCTTGGTCTTTAATTGCTGCAAATTGAGTTTGCTTCTTTACTTGTCCAAAAAAAAATTGCTTCTTTTGTTCGACTTAGCTGATGTTATATAAACACAGTTTATCATAATTCATAAACACCCAAATCCAATTTGGAGGCATTGTCTGGTTGTGTGAGTGGCCCCTCAACGAGCCTTTTTTTTTTAAAAAAAGGACAAATCAACTTTCAAAATAAGTTGATAATAATCCTTTTTTGAAGATTTCATTCAAATATTCGCGTCTCTTAAATAATCAGAAATAGTTTTTCATAATTTTTTCGAAGTAACTTCATTCTTTTTTTCTTTTTTTAAAAAAACAGTTTTCACGAAGAGAGAGAGAAAGTCTTGGCGAAGAGTTTAGAAGTCGTCTCTCCCTTCAAATTTCTTCGAAAAGACGCGCGCGATTGTTTCTATTCTGTTAGGGTTAGGGTTAGGGTTTTGGGTATTTACTGTTGTACCAAAAACTCCCGCTCCTAGGGTTTCTCTGCCGTTAATAGTTCGTAGAAAGAGATAATTCTGCAACAATGGCGAGATACCGAAGCCGGAGCAGAAGCTACAGCCCTCGCCGGAGAAGCAGAACCCCACCGCGTGGACGCAAGCAATACGATGATGACTCTCGCGATCGCTACCGTGAAAGCAGGTCTTACAGAGACCGCCGCTCCCCCGCTCCTTCTGGCTTGCTAGTTCGTAATCTTCCCCTTGATGCTAGGTCCGTTCTTCTTCAGACCCTTCAAATTTTCCCTTCACTTTCTCCTCATTTGCATTCGTTTGGGGGGATTTTGATCTGTTGGTTTGTTCATCATGCTTTCTTGCCCTTTGAATTGAATTTGTGACTAGTAATTTTTCCCTTCCTGGGTAAGTAACAAACTCCCTTTTTTCGACGAGCCTTGATTTTGAAGCGCTAGAGAAGTTTGAACTGCACATGTGATAGTGGATACTAACATTTAGAAGGCACCAACTACCAACCCATTGGTCTTTTTCTTCCTCTGTTATTCTCTAATCGAAAACCCCTTTTTGATACCCAATCTCCTCCCTTTTATCTCTCTCTCTCTCTTACTATCTATCTTGAAAAAATTGAACGCTCCCACTAGGTCATGTTATTTTGGCCATTCCTTGGGATGTGAGTGTGACAAGCCCGTTGCTTTCATTTCGTCCATTACTTTAAGCATCCCTGTATCCCACTAAGGGAGTGGATGGTTCCCCCTTACATGGTTCCTTTCTTTAGTTGTCATTTCATTTCATTTTATTCCATTCCATTTGATTTATCTAAACAAAATCAAAGAATGAAAACCTTTTCAATTCATGTTATGCAGGCCTGAAGATCTTAGGGTCCCATTTGAGCGCTATGGTCCAGTGAAGGATGTTTATCTTCCTAAGAATTACCACACTGGGTATGTCTGGTTTGCATTTATTACTTACACAAGAGAAGGTCAATTCTGTTTCTGCCCTATTTTTATCCTATTTTCACCATTTTGCTTGGTAATGCATGCTAAGTTTGTATGCCAATATTCTAGGCTTAGGCCAATCAGGCTGTTTAAGATAGCCTTGTGACTGTGGGAGATGCTTCTTGTTCAGCCGAAGTGAATTTTTCTGGAGTTAAAGTGTGATTTCTTGCTATGTTGTTTTTTTATTCCCTGTTGACCTTGGTCATTAAACTGTCTGCTCTATTATTGTGTGTGTGTGTGTGTGTGTGTCTATATATATTTTCTTCTTAGACAAATTCTGTTGTCTTCATGCTCTTTGCCAAACATTTTTTTTTGTTGGCTATTGAATAATTTAAGTGTTATAGTCATTAGCTGTAGTTCATCCTCAGCTTGTCACTCATATTTATAAAATTTTAAAGGACATACTGCTGGTGAATTATTTATGGATGGTTGTGCATGTTGTTTGTGTGAAAGTGAATTACTTACATATGAAGTTTTGGTTTTTCCCCCCTTGAATATATATAGTCGTAAAAGCTGATTGCTCACTCGTGTTCAAAATCATACATTGCTTACTTTAACCACAAGTATGCTTTCAGAACACTGAAAATTTTGTTGAATCATCTTTGTAGCGAGCCTCGGGGATTTGGATTTGTAAAATTCCGATATGCTGAAGATGCAGCTGAAGCAAAACACCAACTTAATCATACTGTTATTGGTGGGCGTGAAATAAGAATTGTGTATGCTGAGGAAAATAGGAAAACTCCTCAAGAAATGCGTAGTAGTAGTTCTCGAACAAGGTGTGATGACAGTCTGTTCTGCTGAATGTTCTACATTCTTGCTATTTTAGTTATATTGTGTGCTGTATTCTTTATTGACTTTTGTTCTTTTTCAATTATTAGTGGTCGATATGGAGGAAATGGTAGAAGGAGAACTCCTACAAGATCCCCAAGACGCAGATATAACTGTTAGTTTAAACCATTTACCTTACTGTTTAAATTAGTTTCTAAATGCAATGATATTTAGCTTACTGCTGTTTAAGCTTGCTATGAGAACCAATTATTTTTCTTAATGTTATGATTTTTTTTTTTTGTAGCTTACTCACCGTCTCCATCACCAGCTAGGGATGACTCAAGGTTTGAGTTTTGTAATGAATATTATATTGCTTTCATTGTGTATATTTCCAGTTTTGTTTTTTCCACCTCTTATTCATCATTACCACAGTATTTGGGTATATTTATGCGCTTGTGTTTCGTGTAGTATGAGCCTGATTTCAACATGGTGTATGAACATATTTAAAAAAAAAAGGTGCTGAAGCATTATTTTTTAATACATTTATAAAATGTTGTAACTGCATTTTTTAAGCAGGAGATAACATGTTTCTTCTAAGCAGGAGTATAATATTTTCAAACTTGTAATTGAATGCATTATCTAATAGCATGCTTAAAAAATATTTTTGAACTAGAACCTTCTACTTTGGTTTTTTTGCAAAGGGGGCAACATGGATAATGATTCGTAAACAGCAAGTGTATTTTCTGATGTTTAACCAATTAATATCAGTAGTATTCTGGCAAATGATATAAATCAGCTCTATGTGTGTATAAATATGGTCTGCTTCTAAATGGTGGCAGTGCTGTGTACCTTACCTTCTGCCAAGTTTGAACCATTTATGTTGCTCAGCTTAATGAGACTATTGATTATTAATATGAGTAACTTGTTATGAAGCTATTTTTTTGTGTTTCATTAGAATATTTTGTTTGATTAGTAACTTTCAGACTTGTGCATATGCCTAATGGAAAATTTATCTCTTAGTTGAACATTTTTAGAGTTGACTTTTAATCTTGGTTTACTATTATGCTTGTGTTCATGCACTAGTGTTTTGATGTTCTGTTCATACAGCTGGAGATTATAATGGAAAACTGGGTTACACAATGAATTTTGTTGATGATGATTGTATGGTTTCCTTGCTGGGCCAGAGTAATGAGTTTGCTAGTTTACTGCTTACTGTTTGTTTATGAGAAGTTTGGGTGGCATTCTATCCATTGATCTTGATGACTTCCCTTTGATATGTTCAAATGAATTAAATGATATCTGCTTATGGTCTTGTTTATGCAGATATTAAAGTGAATTGGAAGACTTTAAAGACTTCTGGATTAATAAAGATTAACGAGTAAAGACTAAAGAGGCTATAAGTGATGCACTACTTGCTTATGTTTCTATCACGGACTCTATAAGAAATATCCATATATTAGCCTGTTCTACCAGTTGCATGGATTTTCCCTACTTTGGGGTATTTGGTTTGTGAGGCTTGCTTTTTGAGCGATCCGGCGGACTTAAACATAGAATGAAGGGATCAAATACTTAAGAGTACTATTTTTTATTTCTTATATAGATTTTCTTTAAAGAAGGGTTTATTAAGTTTAATACCTTGTTTTGCGTATACCATCCAGTTTATAAAGAATATAAAGCTTGTACTTGGCCAAAGAAAATCATCCTCAAAGAAAGGAAGCCAAAGTTTATACTGGTAGAGAAATGATGACATTGTGCAAGAAAGATAATTGTGATTTTAGAAAGTTGGGGCAAAGAGAGCTATGAAGGTATGGGATGCTGATCTTCCAGTACATCATTCATAACTCTGAGTGTTTGGATCCAAGTGTCATGTATTTGTCCAGAAAATATGGAAAGGTTCAGGTAAAGGTCATATTTTGGTTAATTAAATTTTGAAGAGGAAGTAAGTATTAGTTCTTCTGTATGTAAACAAATATTTAGATTTGGTTTGAATAACTGCATGCTTGATTATATTTCTAGTTTGTTGTAGTTGCATATGTTCAGATGTCTACTTATTTATGAGATGCTTCTGGTTTGTGTTCTATTCTTTCTGGACATGTCTAGTATTCGTAACTCTGTTTATTTGCTAATCGTTTATAAACTTTGTTATATAAATTGGGTCTTTTACTGTTGATACAGGGATCACAGGGGCAGGGATGATTATTATTCTCCTGAGAAATCGAGATCTTATTCTAGGTCTCCTTCTCCTCGCAGGGGGAAGGATTACAGGAGGTCCCCAAGTCCAAGTGAGAATGGTCGGAGTCCTGATGACAAGAGGGATCATACTCATAGCAGATCAGAGAGTCCTAGTGGTGGTCGCGGTCCCTCAAGGTCTCGGTCATACAGGTAAGACTCTCCCGCATCATGTGTTCTGACTGAATTCAACATATATTGTCAATCCATTTGATGACAAATTTATGCCCCATTCAAAGTATGATCTTCAGTGATCTTGTTGAGGCAGTTAAATTCTTGAACTATAATCTAAAATTTGGATGAAGCAGATGTCATTTCTGTTCCCATTTGAGGCTAAATACAAATCTTTAATGCATTTAGTTCAAATTTATGCATTAACCACTCGCAGGGAATTCATGTACTGACCTGGTACTGGTATATTTTTGTATACAAGTGCTGTTTATTTAGAGCCTTGAAGTTTAAATCCTTTTTTTTAATTATTTTTGGAAAATTTTCTGGTGGATCTTCTTGGTTGACTATGTAATTTTTTTTTTTCATTTGTTTATATCTTAGTGATAAGATTATTTATTTCCGCAATTTCCTGGACTGGTAGGCACAATGTCTTCGTTGCTCTAAATTCTAATACCATTGCTCTGCAAATTGAAAATTAATATTATGATAACTCTTCAGTATTTGATTAATTATTTTTCCTGCTCGTGCAGTCCTCGTTGATTGGCAGTAAAGCATATCATCATCATTGCTGGGCGGTACTGTTTAGTCGTTCCTGTGGCCACATATTTCTGAAGCATTAGTTGTAGCTAGACTTTGATATTTTGAAAGGCACGAACGTTAATATACTTTAAGTCTTTATGAGACAATTCCATAAAAAAAAAAAAAAAAAATAGTTGAATTGGTGTTTTTTTATTTTGGAGTAAGCTGCATTACTATTTCAACAGTTGCCTGCTTTGTTCGCTGTTTCGTTTTGGAGAATCTTTATTTATTTACTTTTGCTATAATTTTGTTTTAATTGCGAGTGGCTTTCCAAATGGGAGCAACCGGGTAGTGTCTAAATATTGACACTTTGCCTCGTTATCCATTAAAATAACCCCAACTTACATTTTGAATACGACAAAAAGCAGCAAGATTTGAGTTTAAAACATTTGTCGCAGTTCATTTTTACCAATTAAGCTAGCATTTTTTACATCTACAGTTTTGATGAATTCGAGCACAAGTTTTTAAGAACAAGGAAATGGTCAAATGAGATATGTTCATTTCAAGTACAATTCGAATTGTTTCAATTTTTAATTTTTACATTTGTTTGCTGTTTTTTTTTTATTTTTTAAATATTTCTTAAATTTTCAAAAATTCTCAAACCATCTGCATCAAAAGTCATGTATATCATAATTTAACATTGTGCACTTATTTTGCAGTCAATTAATGTTTGGTAAGCGAAAAGGTTAATTTTTCACATATACTTTTTTATGTTATTTAATATAAATATTTTGAAAATAAATTTTTGAATATTTTTTAAAAAAATTAAAATATTCATTAACACCAAAAGATTAGAACTCATGCTGCCTTAGGGAAAATGTGGACCATTAACTCTGGGTATTAGTCAAAACATTAAACTCAGTGAAAGTTATTGTTCATAGACAACTTGTTAGTGATTAGAAAGAGAGGGACGAGAGAGAGAATCTCTTCTTTCTTTCTTTTTTCTTTTCTTTTCTTTTCTTGCCTCTTTTGTGTCCTCCTTCAGATGGAGAGAATATAGGCAGCTTTTCTTTTTTTAAATTATTTTAATCATCACATTATGAAAAAGTATGTTTGAATGGGAATTTATTATGACAATAAAAAATTATTAAGCTATGTGATACTTTTTTGAGTTGGACTAAGAGGGCTAATCCAATTAATAGAGAATATGTCATTTTCTTATATATCAATCCGAGTTTAATTTTTTTAAAAAAAATTATTTCAATGATAAAATCTTAACTGTATTTCAGCTCATAATTCAAACTGTTTATATGGAAAATGCTTTACTATACGGTAGTTTATGGAAATTCTAAGAAATGAGGTTTTGTATGTGAGTATTTTAATTTTTTAAAATATTTAAAAATTGATATATATTGTATTGTATAATACACAAAATGTTCAAGATTTTTGTATTATGCTTGTTGTAAATAAAAGAGATTATTTTTATATATTTTATGCTCTAATCTTATATACAGAGTTTTAAAAAAAAAATCAAAATATATACTCATCAAACTCCCATTAAAATTATTTTGATAAAATTTAAATTTTAAAAACTGAATACTTATTTTGACATAATAAAAAATAGTAAAAAGATGCAGTCTTAAATAATTACTCATTATATTTCTATATATAAAAAATCCTAAAAATCAAACATAATTAGATTCATTGTAATAGATGGGTTAGTGCATGTCGATTATTTTTTATTTTTTATTTTTTATTTTTTATTATATTTATAAAAAAAATTAATTCAACTAAAAATTTAAATATATGAATAATTAATCTTTATTTTTGTATAGCAGAGTAAAAAACTATTATTTTGATGTAACCACCCATTATTTATTTTTATAATTATTTATCAGTTTGTTAAGGCTTTTATACCAAAACGCTCAAAGCAGAGTGAGACATTTAAATTGGTACAAATATAAACATAAATAATAAAATCTAGAAGAAAAGGCATTGGCACTTTTGGCAACAGCACGGAAAAGGGTCACCGCATGCATTGCCCATGTCCATGTATCCTGCAATCCATAATTTATCAATGAATCTATCCGTTAGTGATTTCCAGTGACGTGGCCCAATAGGCACAGCGCAACACTTCCTCTCAAAACACAACTAGCTACATTTTGTAGGAAGCAGAAACTGCTGAACAAACGGAAAATGGGAGCATAATGCATAGCATTCCCTTTCATTTCAAAGTTTGCCAATAGAATTAATCTTCGAATCCCTTGATCTCTCTCTCTCTCTCTCTCTCTCTCAAGTCACGATCTTTTACTACTTATATATTCAAACTCCTCCCCCACCATCACCACTTCCTGCCACATGCTAGTGCGAGATCACGCACCCTTCCACCTTTCTCATTCCTGTATACACGCACGCGCTCTCTCTTTCTCTCTCCTTCTGCTGCTTATTTCAGCCTTCTCTCTTCTTGTTGTTTGAGTTCATTAAGAGTTGTATAATCTGTTTCGGTTTCTTCTGGGTTTTTCCTGTTTCCTGCTCTGTTTGAGTTTTTGATCTTCTAGAGCACTGATTTTGTTGCTCTGGTCAAATTTGTAATGGCCCTTTGTGCATTCTCATTTCCTGCTCATGTAAACCGAGCAACGGTTTCCAATACTCATAAACTAAATCCTCCGGGTTGTCACTCTCAATGGGGTGCAGATCTGCTCTGGAAATCTCAACACAGGCCCAACCAGGTTAGGACATGTTCAAATCATGCAATTCACTTGAACTCGCCCATTACGTGTATGAAGGAATACCCATGAAGCCGTGGGTGAAAGATTATAGCTTTTGCTCACTTTTTGCCAAATTCTACTCATTTTTGTCTCCCTTCGAATAATTTTTTTAGTTGTTTCGAAGTCTTAAGATTGAGATGGGACTTGCTGAAAGAAATGGGTGTTGTTGTGATTCGTTATAGGTTACGAAAAGGCCAGATGGGGTTTATGCATCACTGTCAGAGAGGGGGGAATATCCATCACAGAGACCACCCACTCCGCTACTGGACACCGTAAACTATCCTATTCATATGAAGAACCTCTCAACCAAGGTACATGACCAAAAACATACAAGTTATACTACTTGTTGTTCAAATCAACAATTAAAGTCTCAGTTATGTAAAATAAGATTTTTCTCGTGATTCAAATATTTCAATATTGATGCAGGAACTGAAACAACTTGCGGATGAGGTGCGTTCTGATGTTATTTTCAATGTTTCTAGAACCGGGGGCCATCTGGGCTCAAGCCTTGGTGTCGTAGAGCTCACTGTTGCCCTCCACTACGTCTTCAACGCCCCTCAAGACAAAATTCTGTGGGATGTTGGTCATCAGGTTAAATATCAAATTCTCTGGTGCTTTATTTCTTATTTTTGGGGATGGAACTTGTTCTTGATATATTCTTTCATAAATTTGCAGTCTTACCCACATAAAATACTTACTGGTAGAAGGGATAAGATGCACACCATGAGGCAGACAGATGGGTTGTCTGGATTTACCAAACGTTCTGAAAGTGAATATGATTGTTTTGGCACTGGTCACAGCTCCACAACTATATCAGCAGGACTGGGTAATTCTTCTCTCTGCTGTTTGAGCTTCAACACAGAATTGCTGTAAGCAAAATAATACATGAAAATCAGAAGAATATGAGAGCTCTATTCATTTTAAACCGTTATCTTTGTGCATGTTGAGCAGACTTGACCTTATCATCTTGAAATTGTACCAGTTCAAAGCCTCCTAAAACATATATTATATATATAGATCTTGGACGTGAAATCACGATTCTACTCTCTCTCTTTACCTTAAGTTTGAAGTAGTTTATCATTCAGTAGGTTGTAATCAGTTTGCTGCAATTTCACTATCTCTTGAACGTCATGCATAAATAAATTTTATGACTTTATTTAGCTTCTAATATGTTAATGTACAAACAGGAATGGCTGTTGGGAGGGATCTGAAGGGACGGAAGAATCATGTAGTTGCTATTATTGGTGATGGTGCCATGACAGCAGGGCAAGCTTATGAAGCCATGAACAATGCTGGATATCTAGATTCTGACATGATTGTTATTTTAAATGACAACAAGCAAGTCTCTCTACCAACTGCTACTCTTGATGGGCCCATAGCACCTGTAGGAGCTTTGAGCAGCGCTCTCAGTAGGTTGCAATCAAACAGACCCCTAAGAGAATTGAGAGAGGTCGCCAAGGTGAGAATTAGGAGTACATGAGTATAGCAATGAGGAAACACTTTTTGCAGTGTCTTTATTCTGTATAAAATGAGATTTTTGCAGGGAGTAACCAAACGAATTGGTGGCCCTATGCACGAGTTAGCTGCAAAAGTTGATGAGTATGCTCGTGGCATGATCAGCGGCTCTGGATCAACACTATTTGAAGAGCTTGGACTCTATTATATTGGTCCAGTTGATGGTCATAACATAGACGATCTTGTTGCCATTCTAAACGAAGTTAAAAGTACTAAAACAACTGGTCCTGTACTGATCCATGTTGTAACTGAGAAAGGCCGCGGATACCCATATGCAGAAAAAGCAGCAGACAAGTATCATGGTAAAAGAGGCATTGCAATTTTTTTTTCTTTTTGAAGTTTTGTCAACATGATTTATCAAATAAATTTATCATATTTTTGTTATTTTAGCTTTAGAATGTTTCCAAACATTTGAGTGCACCGAATACATCACTCTAAGCCATTATAGACACAAAATCTGCATCATTCAGGTTGAATAATTACTGTATATCACTATTCACTATACATTGAAAAGCTGGATTAATTAACTTAAAAATGTAACTGAGGGACTATATTTTGCAGGTTGAATAAGCTTTGGCTTATGATCTTACTTTAATTTTGCAGGAGTTACGAAGTTCGATCCAGCAACTGGAAAGCAATTCAAAAGTAAGGCTACTACACAGTCTTACACAACATACTTTGCTGAGGCTTTGATTGCAGAAGCAGAAACTGACAAAGGCATCGTTGCGATCCATGCTGCAATGGGAGGTGGAACTGGCATGAATCTCTTTCTTCGCCGATTCCCAACAAGATGCTTTGATGTGGGGATAGCAGAACAGCATGCTGTTACTTTTGCTGCAGGTCTGGCTTGTGAGGGTCTCAAGCCTTTCTGTGCAATTTACTCATCATTCATGCAGAGGGCCTATGACCAAGTAGGTTAACGACTTCATTATTACGCTTTACATCATCATCATTATCAGTTAATTATAACATAACATGAAGAGTTCGTAGAGGTCTGGAGATATCTGAGTGTACACTCTTAACTTTAGAATCAGTGCTGTAACTATGTACTCTGTCCATTCCGCAGGTGGTGCATGATGTGGATTTGCAGAAGCTGCCCGTAAGATTTGCAATGGACAGAGCTGGACTAGTTGGAGCCGATGGTCCCACGCACTGTGGTTCTTTTGATGTCACTTTTATGGCATGCCTTCCTAACATGGTAGTGATGGCTCCTTCTGATGAAGCAGAGCTTTTCCACATGGTTGCCACTGCCGCAGCCATTAATGATCAACCCAGTTGTCTCCGATACCCAAGGGGAAATGGTGTTGGGGTTGATCTACCACCAGGGAATAAAGGTGTTCCTCTTGAGGTAAATTAGAATTATCTCACCATACATACCCTCATGGATATTGTCAGGAACAATTTTGCCAATTAACTTTGGAGGTGTTTCTTACATTGTCAGTAAGATGTCAAGCTGCATCTAAGATGCTTTTATTTGATATATTGATATACAATATGCCTAGTATTACTTAAGATACCTGGAGGCAAAGGATGACACCATTTTAAATTATATTCCATACCACTCAAAAATTATAACATTTTATAAAATATCAATTGTATCATTTTTACAAAAAAACTCAATTGTTGTACCGATTATGAAAATCTTAAATATTATATATTTTATATTGGTATCAAAGATACAAAGAATGTCTTTAATGAATGCTAGTATTTTGACAGATTGGAAGAGGTAGAATATTGATGGAAGGGGAAAGAGTGGCCCTCTTGGGTTATGGATCAGCTGTTCAGAACTGTTTGGCTGCTGCTTCTTTAGTGGAGCATCATGGCTTGCGCATAACAGTTGCAGATGCACGTTTCTGTAAGCCATTAGACCGTGCCCTTATTCGTAGCCTAGCAAAATCACATGAGGTTTTGATCACAGTAGAAGAAGGATCAATTGGGGGATTTGGATCTCACGTTGTTCAATTCATGGCCCTTGATGGCCTTCTGGATGGCAAACTAAAGGTAAGAAGAATCCGAACACTGATATGAACTTGTTTTAGTTGCTGAAAACTCATGCCCTCCATAACTGTGCAGTGGAGGCCAATGGTTCTTCCCGATCGATACATTGACCATGGATCACCTGCTGATCAATTAGCTCTTGCTGGTCTTACTGCTTCTCACATAGCAGCAACAATATTCAGCATACTTGGACAGACAAGAGAGGCACTGGAGGTCATGTCATAAATGAAATACGAAAAGGGGTTCAATTTTTTTCGCCCCCCCACAATGTACAAAGTGTAACTATATTATTGATCTTCTGTTAAACAAACATGTAACTTTAGCTCATATGAACTATGTCAATGGACAATATAAGGTTGTCAAACAGTTAAACATTCTAGTTTTAAAGGAAACATGGTTTCAGTTATCCTGCTGGTGCTAGAACAATTTGAGCCTGAGTGATTGGCTATCTACACTGGAATCCAAAGTTTACAATGCCATATCTCTTAAAAATATCCCAAATAAGAAAGCATGTATTGCCTGGAAACAGTGAATCTACGTTGGTTATTCTGCTTTCATTAGCGTGAAAAGTTGGGAAAAGGGGAACTAAGCATGATCACTCAACTACGAAGGACATATTATCAAGTAAATTTAATGTACTAAATAATAAAACTGAAACAGATTGCAAGATAAGAAGAAATGATCTAATCCATTCTCATTTTCTTGTGTCTAGTAGCAATACATACAACGTATATATAGGACTAAGACTCTTACTTTGTGATCTGTATACAACTCATTCCTACAACTAAGCTTTCACATGGATGATCTGTAAAAGGTTTAGTGTGCTGTACACAATTATGGCTCCATACCTACAGCTAATAATTCAACACTCCCCCTCAAGTTGGTGCATAGATATTACACATGCCCAACTTGTCTAAAAATTTTGAGAACCCTCGATAAGAGACTGCTTTGGTGAGGATATCAGCTAATTGATCTTCTGATTTAATCTTGGGTAACTCCACGATCTTTTCATCTAATTTTTCCTTAATAAAAAATCTATCCACCTCAACATGTTTTGTACGATCATGTTGGACTGGATTGTGAGCTATATCACATGCTGCTTTATTGTCACAATATAGTTGAATTGGTTGCTTTGAAGAGTATCCCAAGTCTTGCAAGAGTAATCTCAACCACAGTGCCTCACAAATTCCTAATGCAATTCTTCTATACTCCGCTTCTGCGCTTGAGCGTGCAACAACGTTTTGTTTCTTGCTTTTCCATGTAACTAAATTTCCACCTACAAAGGTAAAGTATCCTGAGGTTGACCGCCTATCATCAACTGCTCCAGCCCAATCAGCATCTGTATATACTTCTATATTTTGTTTGTTTGGATTTTTAGAGAATAAAATTCCATTTCCTGGTGCAGATTTCAAATACCTCAGAATACGCATAACTGCTTTCATGTGTTACTCACCAGGATTATGCATGAACTGACTGACAATACTTAATGCATAGGCAAGGTCTGGTCTGGTGTGGGCTAAGTACATTAATCTTCCAACTAGTCTCTGATATCTCTCCTTGTCCACAGGCAATTGGTTGGGCTCAATACACAACTTCAGACCATCTTCTGTTGGAGTGTTGACTGGTTGACAAGCTGTCATGCCAGTTTCATGGAGTAAATCTAAGGCATACTTTCTTTGAGATAGAAAGATTCCTTTACCTGATCGAGATACTTCAATCCCCAAAAAATATTTTAAGGAGCCCAAGTCTTTCATTTCAAATTCTTTGGACAAGTATTCCTGCAAAACTTTCATTTCATCTGGATCATTCCCTGTAACGATCATGTCATCCACATATATAATGAGCGCGGTAATTTTTCCATGCTGCTTCTTAAAAAATAATGTGTGGTCCGAGTTACTTTGTTTGTAGCCAAAAGTTGTCATAGATTTTGTAAATCGTCCAAACCAAGCTCTTGGAGATTGTTTTAATCCATATAATGATTTCTTCAATTTGCACACCTTTTGTTTTTTTCTTTCTGCTGTCATACATTCTGGTGGAAGATCCATGTATACTTCTTCAGACAGTTCGCCATGTAGAAATGCATTCTTCACATCGAACTGTTGTAATGGCCAATCTAAATTTGCAGCTAAAGACAATAGGACTCGAATTGTGTTGATTTTAGCTACAGGTGCAAAAGTTTCTGTATAGTCAATCCCATATGTCTGAGTATATCCTTTTGCTACAAGTCTTGCTTTAAAGCGTTCAATTGATCCATCAGCTTTGTACTTCACAGTATAGATCCATCGACATCCTACTGTTTTCTTTTCTGATGGAGGATCAACAAGTTCCCAAGTTTCATTCTTCTGTAAGGATTTCATTTCATCATTCATAGCTTCTTTCCATCTGGGGTCAACTAAGGCTTCCTGCATACTGTTAAGAATAGATACACAAGATAATTGATTCACAAATGACTTATTTGATTCAGACAAATGATGATTAGATACATAATGATTCATGGGGTATTTGACTTTACTAGAAAGTTCAGGTTCATATGTAGGCTTAGGTATACCTCGAGTATGACGTTGTGGGAGATGCCTTCTATGTGGTTCGAGAACATTTTCAAGAGGTGATTGGTATGGTATGTCGGTCAGAGGTAGCATTTCGTCTTCAGATTGTGGAACATGATGGTCGGATACAGAAGGATTTGGACTTACTTCTTCGTTTATTGGGAGCACATCACCGCTTGGGTCCAATGTTATACTTCTCGAATCTAAAACCCCCATTTCTTCATTAACTGGTCCAACTTGTGAGTCACCACTTATATCTAAGTTGTTCACCTCCTGTTCACTTAACTTTGTAGGAAAAACATAGTTCATGTCGAAAATATCATAGTCTAGAGTCTGAATTTCTGTTTGTTTCTCCCCCTGAGATTCAGGCTCAGAAAAATACATGGATTCTTCATGAAAAATAACATCCATTGTGATAAACATTCTTTTTGTAGGAGGGTGATAGCATCGATATCCCTTTTGATGAGCAGCATACCCAACAAAAACACACCGCAATGCTCGCGGTGCCAACTTGTTGCGTTGATGCTTATGAAGGTGTACAAAGACTACACAACCAAAGATATGAGGAGGTAGACTAGGCATACCTGGGGCAACAACTGCGTTTGTAAGAGTTTGGAATGGTGTCTGAAAACCAATAGAGTTAGAGGGCACTCTATTAATTAAGTATGCTGCGGATGTAATTGCTTCTCCCCAATATGACAATGGCATATGAGCATCAATTAGTGATGCTCGAACAACTTTCAGTAAGTGTCTATTCTTGCGTTCTGCAACTCCGTTCTGTTGGAGTGTGTCAGAACAAGTAGTTTGATGAATTATGCCATGTGTTTCTAGATACAGTTGAAATTCTGTACTGCGATATTCTCCACCATTATCACTGCGAATGACCTGAACCTTTGCATTGTACTGTGTTGCAATCATTTTTTGAAACTTTTGAAATAATGAGCTCACTTCACTTTTGGTTTTCATCAAGCATAACCATGTCATCCTAGTGCAGTCATCAATAAATGTGACAAACCAATGTGATCCTCCCAAAGTAGAAACTTTGGATGGTCCCCAAACATCAGAGTGTATAACCGAAAATGGAAGTGAGCTTTTATTCAATCGTAAGGGAAATGAAGTACGATGACTTTTTGCAAGTTCACAAACATCACACTTAAAATGAGAAATGTCAAATTTTGTAAAAATACTTGGAAATAGTTTTTTCAGATATCCAAAGGAAGTATGTCCTAGACGTCGATGCCATAAATTGATTTCTTTTCTGTTCTCCTCCCCCTTAGTGTCAGCCACCATCGATGCTTGTTGTAATTTGTCAGAACTTTGTGACATCAAATCTAAGTAATACAACTTCCCCTGCCTAGTACCATAACCAATCGTCTCTTTGGTTCGAATGTCCTTAAACACACAAAATTCAGGCCAAAAGATTACAACACAAGATAAAGTTTGTGTTATCTGAGAAACAGACAAAAGGTTATAATTTAAAGATGGAACAACTAACACAGAATCTAAATTAAAGGTGTCTGTGAGGGCAATAGGTCATTCCCTAACTACTGGAGTTAAAGTGCCATTAGCAGTAGAAATAAATTTTTTAGAGGAATGAACCAGAGATGAAACATGTCTAGAATCAAAAGTCATATGATCTGTTGCACCAGAATCAATTATCCATGTACTATTAAAAACAGGTGCAGAAATATTAAATGACTTACCTCCATTGTCTGTTGTTGTTGCTAAAGCTGTGGCTTTTCCAACAACACCGTCATCTATCTTTGATTCAACTGCTGCAGCTGTGACAATTCTTTTTGAGTCTTTCTTTGCACGGTTTGGATCCCACCAGTCCGGATACCCTACTATTTCAAAGCAACGACTTTTGGTATGACCAATCCGATTGCATTGTGTGCATTTGTAACTGGACTTGTCTATACCGTTGGTCGTTTTATGATTTGGTCATGAACGGTCTTGTTGATTTTGGGTAAACCGATTTCGGGCTACCATGGCAGAAGATCTAGGTGTTTCCTCATTCAATGCCAGACGGCGCACTGCTTCTCGTCGGATTAAAGAGTAACACTCCTCTAAGTTTGGGACTGGAGTACTACGCAAAATCTCTCTTCGAATTTGGTCAAAGACATTATCCAATCCTGCAAGAAATATGTGAACCCGTAGTCGGTCAATAGACTTACGGCATGATTGGAGATCTTCTGAGTTCTTCATTGTCACTTTATCTCGATGATCTAACTCTTGAAAAATTTCTGTGAGTTCTCCATAATAGGTAGGTAGGGTTTTTCCTTCTTGTTTGGCTAAGAAAGCCTTTTGATTCAAAGTAAAAACTTGGAGTTCATCATTTCCATCATAAAATGCCTTTGAAAGTGCATCCCAAATTTCATGGGCAGTAGGCACACAGATATAGCGTTTCATGATTTCAGGAGACATAGACATTAATAACCAGCGTTTAACTTTTTGGTTTTCAACATACCATTTCTCATATCCTTCTTCTGATTCTGCAGGTGGCTTTATTTTGCCACGAATATAAGAGATTTTATCTCTTTCAGCAATCTGCATTTCTAAGAGATTTTTTTTTTTTTTTTTTTTGGTAATCAGAGAAGAGACAACAAAAAAAAAAACGCAAACAGAACTTACACCAGCAGGATGCAGAAAAAAAAGAGGAAGAAACAGAGATGGGAACTTATCACTTTTTTTGTGAGTATGTTGGAGATGATGTAGCGGCGCAAGGCGGTGCTTCGTGGGTGGTGGCTGCACAAGGTGGGTGCTAGCAGGTGGTGGCCGACGGTGGCATGTGGTTCAGAAGGTAATGCCTTGTCTGAACTTGTGATGGGGAAGGCCGAACAGCGTTGGGCGACTTCAGTTCCAACGGAAGGTAGATCGATGCAGCTTGCAGGTGGTGCAGCAATGGTGCAGCGGCGGTGCAGCGATGGTGCAGCAGCGGTGCAGCGATGGTGCAGCGGTGGTGCAGCGACGGTGCAGAAGAGGTGCAGCGGTGGTATGTAGCAGCGGAAGGTAGGTGTTTGTAGGTGAATTTGGTAGAGTTTGATGTATTTTGGCTTCTGGGTGTTTGATGGATTTGGATGAAAAATATATTCAGAGTTGAGGCTCTGATACTATAATAAAACTGAAACAGATTGCAAGATAAGAAGAAATGATCTAATCCATTCTCATTTTCTTGTGTCTAGTAGCAATACATACAACGTATATATAGGACTAAGACTCCTGCTTTGTGATCTGTATACAACTCGTTCCTACAGCTAAGCTTTCACATGGATGATCTGTAAAAGGTTTAGTGTGCTGTACACAATTATGGCTCCATACCTACAGCTAATAATTCAACACTAAAGATAGTTAGACCAAGTTAAATATATGCACATTAGACACGTATTTCAATGGAACTCATCTATGATATACTTGATTTATAATTAGTTTAGTTGATCTATTTTTGATAGATCTGGTTTGTCCAAAAATCTCTTCTATCAAATTATTTTTGTTAATGAAAAAATGATACATATTGGTAGAGAGAGATGTCTCTACCAAAGCTAGATCTAAATGTACAGATTATCATATAGTGGAAAGAAAGGAGGAAAAATTCAAAAGTACAAAGCAAAAAATTGATTGACATTATAGAAGTGTCGCATTTTCTAACCAACAACCTCTCCTTCCTAAAACAAGGAGATCTATCCTTAACATGCCTTTTTAATGGGATCCTTTAGAAAAAGAAATACCAAACTTAACAAGGAAAAAAAATGGGCATCCTTATTTGAAATATTTCACTATTATAATGTATGAAACGAGCAACCATCCGATGCAATTGTATTTAGAACAGAGCTAATAAAAGAGAAATTAATCAAACAAACAGAAAAAGTTTAATTCCTTCTGTCCATCCCTCTAGATACTTGACGAATATAAGAATTTATACTTTTTTTCATGGTTGTAGATAATATATTTCATATCAATCAAATTGATACGTAAAAATTGTCTTGATTCGGAAAAAAAGACTTAGTTTCAAATAAAAAGGATTTAAACACAATATTAATGACCACCTCCACTAGGTTACAAATTTTAGGAGAATTGGCATTCATCCTCCCTATCTTTTACTCCAATCTATTAGTTTTAAACAAAAAAGGATGCCAAAATGGAGTATTAAGAAAAGTGTATTTTAATAATTTTATATAATTATCATGAAAATTAGTGTCTAAATTATATATATATATATATATATAAGAGGCAAAATGTAATGAATAAAAGAATATATGTTGAACACCAAAATCAAAGTGGAAATGGGTAATTTCGCCAAATTTAATATATGTTGTTCCTCCACGTTTCACTCATTGTTTATTCTCTCTTCCTTTGGAGCTGACAGGCAAATCTATATGAGCCACATGACAAGAGGCATGAGGCATATGATGGGGACAAGGCCGTGAAATGCGACACGCATTCACATTTGTCCCAATCCTTCAATGCCAACCCAACCAAAAACGTTCATAAATAAAAGATGTCAACCTCTATAATCCCAGTTTGATCAAAGCTTGCTTAGCCATAGGTAGAGGCGTCTCTGTGAGTTGAAATTATAATGGGAAATGCTCCAATTGATTGAGGCTATTCTTAATGGGGAAAATGATAGTCAATGACAATGAGTCTTTCTACGTACCACAACCACCATCTCTTTGTTCTTTTCTACGATTCATTTATAATCCGAAAGAAACCTTGGCACCAAGTCAATATTTTTTGTCAAAAAAAAAAATTAATAGAATTAATATCAACCACTAATAACAAAGAAAGACTTGAGGAATTACATCAAATTTGGCCGAAGACTTTATAAAACAAAAAAAAAAACAAAATCCCTTTTTTTTCATCTACAGGAGCACGTAAACTAAAGCAATAGGTACACTTAGACCCGACCCTTTTTAAAAAAAAAAAATCATACTTTGAGGAAATTATTAGCAAAATCATCATGTGATATTAGGATATATTATTAATGATTTTCATAATATTACGTCTGAAAAAAATATTAATAATATTTTGAAAATTTATGGGACAAAAATAAAGTTCTATATAAAATTAAATAATAAAAACCATCTCGTGACCATAATATTATTCACAATTGAATTAAATTCAATTACTTAAAAAAAACAAATTCATGTCAAATCACAATTTATGTAGTATCTGAAATTTTCTTAATTTTATAGGACTACGAAGAAATAAGGATTCTACGGCATATTACAGATGGTATTACAGTATCATAGTAATCGAAGAACAAAAACTGTAGAATTATTAATACTGTCTGTCTACATTATAACGCATGCATTTGGGTTCTCATCGCTCAATATCATCAAGATTTCACTCTTTATGCAACCATCGACTTCATGCTTCCACGGGTTCATCAGAACCACCCCCGGAGTTGGATCCGTTTCGTTACATCCATCTTTTGCTTCCTCGTTAATCTTGTTACCCACAATCTCCACTCTCTTCCCCGTCTTCTTTTTAAGTTTCTTCAACACCTTTTTCGGATCGATCCGACCCGTCACCACCGCCCGATGTTTGTTCATGTCTGTTGTGAACTTTTCTACCCCTAATTAACAAATTTAGAATAATTCAGACTATAATCACAGAGTTAAATATATTTTTTTTAAAAAAAAAAAACAGAGTGATGGAAGAGAGAGTGCCTTTACACTTGGAGATGGCTTTAGCAACGGTTCTCTCGCATGCGTTGCAGTGCATTGAGACTTTGAATTCTACTACTATTACCTAATCAAATGTGTCAAAATTAAAAAAGAAAAAGATAAAATATAATTAATTGCATGGGGTAATTAAAAATTAATTTAAGGAAAATCTTACTTTGGTCTGGTCAATTTTTTTGGCCTTCCCCATTGAAACCGTCTCGACCTGTCTGAACGTACGGAGAAGGCGAAAGCAATGGCGTTAAAAAAGGGGAAGGGCTATTCAGTAATTGCAGCGGCTTAGTTAGTTATGGCGGTTATTTACATATTACTACGCTACGGTGAACTTCAGTTGGCGGGCGATTTCTTTTTCAGTGGCTTTATTTTATTTTCTAAAGTTTTTTTTTTTACAAAATTATTATTATTATTATTATTATTATTAATTTTTGTAATTTTATAAAATTTTCCTCATGAAAGTTTAAAAAAGAAGAAGAAGACAAGTTCAGTGTTTTACTTATGCTACTTGTTGGTTTTATTTTATTAACGAGGATTACTACTCGTTATTTCTTTTTCTTTTTTTATTTGTGACAACATAAGATTATTATAATTTATGTTTATGTGGATATGATTTTTATAGATTTTAATTTTTTTGATATTTTAACTTAAACGATATTAAAATTATAATTGATTAGTACTAATAAGAAGTTACTTGAAGATTTAATTTTTTTTATTATTTGTATTTTTTAAAATAAATAAAAAAATAAAAAAGTATATTGATAACTATGGAATGTGCCTAGCATTACCATGAAATGTTTCTTCCAATTATGGAATTGCAAGAAACTGCCATAAAAAAACATTATTAAGAAATTTGTGGAATGATTTAGAGAACAATATAATTAATTTAATATTAGCTTCCTTGTTGCACTACATATGAAGCTGCTTTCTTCATGTTCTGAGAATTAACCTCAATAATCATAAATGATATTAATATAATTTAATAAAAGCAACATAATCATATTATCAATAATATTAAATCATGTATAATACTAATAAATAACCAACTTTCATGCATTTTGTTTCTAAACAAATTTTATATTCTTCTTCTGTCTTTCTTTTTAATTTATATAAGGAGCTCAAATCAATGACTTCATAGTTGGATTTCAATTACTAGTTGCATGAACTTGAAGTTTAAAATATTGGGTTGGCTTTACTCATTCTTTAATTATATTTCTTTGAAGATAATTTGGAGGGAATCAAGCTGAACCTTGGATTTTCCATGGCTATATAATGTGCCTCTAGATAATGTGTTTTCACACAACTTTGAAAAATCCTATTTTCCAATTATTGGTTTCTTCTATTATAACTTGGGATTTCCAATGAAAATGAGGTCCTTCCAAATTGCTTTCTTTGTTTCTTTTTTTATGCTAATAGTTAGTGTTTGTAACGGAGGAAAGCTCAAGCAAGAATTGCCATCAAGCCCAAAAAATACTGAGAAATATCATATGGAGCAACGTTGAGAAAGATCCTACATTAGCAGCTAAGCTATTAAGGCTTCATTACCATGACTGTTTTGTGAGGGAATGGTTCATTTCTCTTAGTTCATTAGTACGAGTTACATAATGATAAACAACATATCTTTTTTTTAAAAAAAATAAAAGCAATCAAAATTTGATTTTTGACTCAAATAATCACTGTATCAATTAATAGTTTATATTTGTTTTGTATTTTCTTTTAATATTAATGTTGTCTAATTTTTTTAGGTAAGTGTGTGACAATGTGAATTTTAACTTAAAATTTAAATTATTAAGTGAAAACTCATAAATAATTTTAACTAACACTCCCTTTGCATGTGAAAACTCATTTGGTTTGAATGCACTATAAGGATCACTTCAAATTAAAATTTTAACTTAAAATTCACGAAACTGAAGCCCGTACACTCATATAACTAGAAACTTTTTTTTTAATTAATTTTTGAATCATACTGTTAGAGTTTTCACTGACAGAGATTAGAACGTGAAAGCATCACATCATTTTAACAGCATGTTTGATAGAATATGCAGGGGCACATACAATTGGAGTTGCACACTAGAGTGATTCAGAGGGAGGCTCTTCAATTTCACAGGGCATATATTTTTATTATAAAAAAAAAAACTGATAGAAAACATGCATAGAATTACGCCTAAAACTTTCATATAATATTAATGGACATTATGCTCAGAACTTATTTTGTCTCCCCTGCCATTATCTTCAAGATCCATATTTTAAAAACCCAAAAGGGAAATTCTCTCTCTGAGTTGTTCTGTTAACCATAACAGTTTAAATTAATGACGTAATTAAGGATATCAGCAAGTAATAAGATCAACAGGGGAATTTCTAGTCCCTAGCACGTCATATTAATAATTATAAATCTTGAACATGATCTTCAAAGCTGGCAATAAACGCAATTCTAGAGTTTCAATGATGGTTATCCCAATCTCAATCTGGCACACTAGATAGTCCGATGGAGGAAATATCAAATCAAAGGATAAGAGACCTCCGGAAGACGTGCCAATGACACTAACACCCATTACTTTGTAATCCGCTTGTGATTTGATACCAAGCGTCGGCAGATCCTAGGTTTGCAGTGTGCATGAAACGCCACTAAAGCAGGGCTATATAATCAACAATTGAACTTTTCCATATACCTAATTATGAGCACATTCCAGCGCGTTTTTGGCCGACCAGCAACCGACCAGTATATCAGCACTTCAAAAAAAAGAAAGGGAAATGTTCAAGAATTGAAATGGAGTGGAGGGATGACCTGAAACCCACCATCAAGCTGGAATGGCAAGCAAGAACCATCCACCGCCTTGCTTTTACCAATAAATGACTGTCATGGTTTGGAACAGGCTACCAACATCAATGATTTGACACACACACAAAAAAGTGACCTGCGTAGAAATATGATATGATAAATACTAAGTAGCAACCAGCCTGAATTTACCCATGAAGAAAATCCACAAACGAAAACGAGTGACAACTTTTGTTGCCCTTTTTCTGTGAAGATCAAGAAATGAATGGTGTGGATGTATCATCTTTGTTACTTATCGAGGATAGTGCAGATTCTGAAGCAGACTCTGGCTGCTTTAGTCCCTATCCCAGCGCAGCTGCTATTGCTGGAGATGGTGAGGATGACGCTGAGTCTTGTAATTGTGACACAGCTGGTATATATGAGGTTGGTGATGGTCATGAAGATGATCAGGAAGTTGGTGAATTCATTGGTTCTGAAGATGATGACAGCCATGGGTCAGATTCTGGCAGCTCTATGATTTGGCTATCAGATGCAACCTCAGAATGTTTTTCGCCTATGCATGTGGAAGATGAACAATTAGAGGAAATAAAGATGGGTGAAGTTAATGTCCATGAATTGGAAGATAGACTATTTTGGGAGACTTGCATGGCAGCGGGGTACCCGTGAATCTTAAAATTAAGATTGTCCTTAAGTTGTCTTGTCTGTTCTTTTCCCAGTGCTTGTTATTGGGGACCAAAGATTATAGTCCAACTTTTCGTGTGTGAGCTTGCAGATATGTATAAAGGATTTCATCTGTCTCATTTTCATGTAACCTAGGCAAAAACTTTAAGAACCATGTGCAGTTTTTTCATTAAGGACAGTTTCTCCGTCTAAATTTGTTTTCTAAGTATAGTCAAGCTAGTTGTACGACAGCCAAACATGTCAGCTAAATTCAGAAGGCTAGAGTACGGCTTCCCGGTATTCCAATTAACCATTGAAAGTAACTTGTCAGGGAAGTATATATGAGGAATACCTCCATTTATTTGGAAAAATTACAAATAACACATGACCAAAATAAAGATGGAAAGCCAGATGGCAACACACAAAATTGAAGGCTGTGATCCATCCAAGAGTTGCTCATAATTTTAAGGCTGGCCAACAAGATAGGCAACTGGGCCTGAATAGTCACTACGATATTATAACATAATCTGTAGTTCTAGTGCCACCAGTTTACTTTAAAAAAAATTCTTCCTTTTTTTCCCCCTTCCAGAATATTCTCGTAGCAACATCTTAATCAAATCATCCATGGGAATTCTTTTAAGAAAGAAAATGGCTCCAAGTCAGGATTTTTTAGTTCTTTCAGCATCAACATGTTTCCAAGGATTGAGAGCTGCTCTGACTGCCTGAGCTTCTGGGTAATTTTCCCAGGCACGCTTCTCTGACTCCAAAACGGTTACTTTGTCATCTGCATGATAAGATGAAAAATGAAACAAATTCAAAATTCTTGATAGGTCCATATTTTTTGTTGAAAATCTTTCATGAGAAATCTAAATTCTCAAGAAGGCAGTTATGAATATCTTATTAGAGCGTGAGGGATGCTGCTGATTGGTTATGACATGCAATTTGACCAGAAGAAATGTTGGGAATTTTTTGTGATGAGAATGAAACTACACTAGTTTAAATGCTATAATCAAGTGGCAGTTAAACACAGAAGAATTTTTTTTTTCCAAACAATGTTATGAATAAAACGTGACCATCAATTAAATAGAATTTCAAAATCTAGTGGTAATGCATAAATGTCACTCTGTATCCACTGCTTCGATTTAGTTTATACACTGTGCATATAGCTTTGTAAGTAACATTTACAAGTTCAACGAATCTGTCTCTCTCGTCTTCAAAAATGATTTGTCATTGGAAGTGATGGTAATGTGTCTTGGTAATTTGTTCGAAATATATGACAATGTACATCCATACTATGGTCCAAAGTAACAAACCTTTCAAGACTCGTCCAAAAGAGTCTTTCAGAATTTCAACAATTAATTAGCAATTTGTGTTTCTCAGCATTTTTCAGTTTTCCACTCCATGTCAAAAAAATCTCTCCCAAAAACCTGAGATATTCAACAACAACCTGACATGGCCACAGCATAAGTATATTCATCCTTCCATTAAGGCATTAACCGTATTGCCCATTATCCATTATTAGTAATATTATACACACACAAAAATAATTCTTTTTTGGCTCCTTCATAAAAGATCCAAATTCTTTCAAGATTGGTGAAGCATATTAGGGAAAGGAACTCTAGTTCTAACAACAAGAAAATTACTCAGATTGCAATATCGTTCACAATAAATATACTTCCGATTTATCTTTTGAACCGAGAGATCCTTGAATCAAAATTTCAATGCATATAGTTAGCACCGGTCCAATGGTTAGGGGAGCAAGAATTCCAGGCACATAGAACCAATAGGTCTCAAAATTTTTCATTTGAAGGGTAAAAAACACCTTTATTATCGGATGATAAGATACTTCCCAAAAATCAAAATTCAATACATTCTGGAGTTGTATATTTAGCCGTAATGGAAGGGCTTTTGTTTTTCTCAAGTTATTAACCTAGCAACACAAATCAATAACCAGCTAAGGACAAAACTCAAAAAGTCATACCAAAAGTGATCATGAAATAGCATTAAATTGAAAACTAGGATATTAATAAGAAATTCATAATCATGGAAAAGCACGATCACGATAGGTCAACGCAAGGCAAGGCAAGAATTATTAGAAAGGAGGTTTCTCACACAGAAGTCAGTATTGATCATGAACAACTCCATAGAAGCTCCAATCAAAGCTGACACAACTCCAATCTTCAAGTACCAATCCAGAAACTTCATTTCAACTGCATGAATGGCAATTATGACTATTGCTTTAAAAATTTATTGAATGATAACAATAAGAAAATTCTTTTTACTATTGAAAATTAATGTCATTATAAGGAAAAGAAGACAACCACAACAGAAAGAGATTCCATCATCTAGGTCAGATTTTGATACTCGAGTTTTATTTAAGTCTGCAAGGGCATTTGGAGACTTGGCAAAGCACTTATTTCATTTGTGAGGGGAGTCAATTTTCTGTTTTTACTTAGAGAAAAAGTAAAGTTTGTAAATCAAAATTACATGATTTACCACCGACTGAAAAGAAATCATCTACGAGGGTGAAAAACATTTAACACAAATAGGTCATAATGCAGATTAAATCTCAATTGTCAGCATATGTCTAGCGTAAAAGAATTGCAATGCAAAACACATAAAATACTACTATAGGTAGACACCTGATTGCACCAGTCAATTAGTTAACTAAAATCCATATATCCTCTACTCATGATGCACGGTGAACCACGGGAATAACTTCGGATTATCTACTCCGAAAGCCATTTAACGAAGATGAACTTAACATAGTCATGTACCTAAATGCTGAACACAAATGAAAAGAGTATCTATGCAAACAACCAACTTGGATTTAATGATGCATGCCGTGAAATAATTAGGCTACTGACTTGAAGAAACATGCGAACCTGTCTTACCAGAAAACCTAAGCTTTCTATGACAAGATAACCTGAGACCTATACAACATTCTGATTTTTTCTTTTTTAATGTGATTAGACTCACAAATATGTGATTGACAGTGTTTCGAATCTTGGAATATAACTGATTCTCGTACACAAAAATGAAAGCTGGGTCAAATCAAACTAGATGGGAAAACAATGGGATCTTTGTCAAAAAAAAAAAACTTTCCAGGTTGTATAAGGAAGTTGGAAACTGTAGCTGGTGCAACAAACAACCAAAATGAGTATGTTTTTTCTCGAAAAGGGGCAGAACCGAAGGGAAGGAAGACTTGAGACAACTATCCTGATTCCAGACAATCCACAAGGCACAATTCACATAAGCAACAAATAAACTACTCTTTATTCTATATACATGCGAGCAAAACAAGAAAAACAGCACATTGCCTAACTGGGGGCATATAATTAAGGAATTGGAGCACAATGCGAAGATGAAATACCTAGGAGTCGCACGATGGAGAGGACAATGATTTCGGCTTGCAACAGGAGCTGAAGTAGAAAGCGGTGATTACTGAATTGGGTGTGCACAGTGAGTCGTAAGAATGGCAGGGACGACGGCGGGTCCATTCGGGCCGGATCATGCATGACCCTCTATGCATGTCCAGGCTCACTCCTCAAACAACCGATCCGATCCGTTGCAATTAGATTAAATTAAAATAAAACCAAAGAGGCACTTCCTTTTTTGTTAAAAAAAAAACCGTAAATACTCATATTACAAATAATTTAATTTAATTTTAATATTTGCTTTAAAATACCAGATCTCATTTTTAACATTGGTTTATATGTTCTAAGACTCTTTAGTTTAAATATTTTTAAACGATTATTGATATATAGAGTTCAGTGATGAAATAAGTTAAACAAATTTTAATAGGAATAGTGATATATAGAAAATGATGACAATATAAGTATAAGAGTTGAAAATTAATCATTTAGTGTAGGATTCAGGATTGGTCCGGTTGTGATATTATATATCCTTGTATTTGTTCGTGTGTTTTTTTTTTTTTATATAAAATAGTTGTGATTAAAAATATAATTATCATGTTATGAAAAATATTTATTCTAATGCAAAATATAATAATTATGTTATAGAAAATATTTATTTTAATACAAAATTTATATTAAAATTGTTCTTTCCCCTAGTTTTTAAGATTGCATGACAATTGATTATATTTTATTAGTCTACACTCAAAGAATGATGTATCAAGTTATATCATCGGTAAAGTACATATTGGGGTAGGAGTTTTTTTTTTTGTGATAAAAAAATATTAAATATTTATAAATTAATGGATTCATAATCTAAGTGTAAAATTTAGATTATGAATCCATTAATTTATAGAATAGATCTTTAGATTCAATAAAGAAAAAACTTACAGATAAAATGTAAATATATTTTATTTTAAAAATATTAAATATTAATAAATTGATATTATAAGTATTTGAATCTAAGTGTAAAATTTAGTGAGGAAAAAGGAAGAACATAGAATAAGGTTTGGTCATAATCTCGAAGATGATCCATATAAACATTATTCAAATACAAAGGACGAAACAATATTTAATAAAGTTGGTAGAGAAAATTATTTTAAAATGAAGCATATATTTTTCTCTGATGTGATAAAAAATTCCAACGAGGCCAACAACAACTTGACTTCAAATCCGAAAACAAGTTGAAAGGCCTGTTTTTGTTATTCTTATTTTTGTAATAAAGAAAGAAGGAAAGGTAAGACGTTAATGTCTTAACTGGTGCAAAAAGACTTTTAACGGTCCACAGTGGGAGATCCACTCCATATTGTAAAGAATTTTTGGGTTCCACGTTACGATTTATTTATTTTTCCGTAGCTTAGAAATTAGAATTAAACTAGCTTTGAACATTGAAAAAAAGAGGTAGTAGAAGAAGAAGAAGAAACCACGTCATCAGTTGAAATGGTACCACTTTCCACTTACGCTCCGTTTTGTCAGTCCCCCGTTGATAGATATACACTCGAAGCGAGATACCAGTAGCCAAACCGTAAGATCGTGACCCGAAGTAACGAGAGGTATACCTTTCTCGGCATTTTTGGCTAAGGTCGAGTGTGGTATCTGTTCTTACCAGTTTAATATCCGATACGTGGGCCATTGGCTCACGTGATATTAAATTAATATTTCTCCAGGGTGGGCCCATCTCCGTAGCTTGTTATCGGGGCCCAACCGCGTCGTCCGTGCGTTGCACGACTTCAAGGGCCTTACGCACCCCACTAATTACAGTAATAAATAATAGAATAAAATAATTGTATATAATAAAATTAAGTATAAATAGAATGTAATATTTAATATACAGAATAATAAATATAATATTAAAAATAATAATATGTAATACCATAAATAATAAAATAATTAAAATATAATAATACATAAAAATAAAATATGTGAAGATATTTTTGAAAATTATAAATCATTCTTAAATAATGAAACAAAATATTTCTAAGAATATAAATGATGATTAAACATGAGAATGTTGTATTCTCAAAAATTTGATTTTTGCATTCTTAACAATGTCTAATAATATAAAAATATTTGATTATATTAAGCAAACGCCTCGGTAAAATTAGTTAAAGTGACAAAAATATTAGGCCTACATATTTTTATTTTTAAGTAATAACAGTAAGTATGTATATATATATATATATATATATATATATATATTTGTTACAGTACTATGATAATGGTTTATGCTTCTTTTTTCTTCGGTTCATGTTTTGTACTGCTATATAGTAACAATAGTTTAATGTATCTAACATTATATTAATTTAGTAAGATATATTTTTTTGTATTTTAAAATTATTTATAATGCTAACAAGTTTTTGATTTTTTAGATCTTATTTTTTTTTTATTTTGAAAATGTTTCTTTTATAAAAGTATTTTTAGAAAAATTAATTATATTTCTAAGAATATTTTAAATAAACTAAATATAAAAATAAATTTTGTTAAAAATACAGAAATTTATTTTTAAAAAATAAAATAACAATTAAACATTTTTGTTCTAAACACTTACAAGGTGTATTTGGTAGGAGATTCATTTATTTATTTTGTTTACTTTTTTTAGAAACTGAATTTTATTAAATTCTTGTTTTTAGTTTTTCAATTTAAAAAAAATATTCTTCTAAAGTATGAATTCACGAGAATAATTTAAAAAAAAAAATTTATACCAAAGAGTGAGAATCTAAACTTTTCCCACCACAAAAATATATTCAAAATGTGAAAAGATGGTATTATTTTTTATTTTGTTATTTTAATTTTTTTTTATTTTCTCATATTTTTTTCCTCATCTTTATTTCTCACATTTTATTTGTCGTCGTCCTTCTATCTTTCACTTTATTTTTTTTTAACTTTACTTTCTCTCTCATTTTCTTAATTACTTTCTCCCTTTTATCATAATATAGGTAACGTGACAATTTTAGAAAAATATCAAGATTTTTTTTTTAAAATTTATCACAATAAAAATATTAATAAAAAATCTTTGAATAAATATCTAAAACTAACTAAATACATTTTCAATAATCATTCTTTTCAAAAAATATATTTTTCAAGAACAAATTTTTTTACTGCATACCAAACATCAAAAAAGAATGTGATGATGTTTATTACAATAAAAATATTAATAAAAATTTTTCATATAAATATTTAAAATTAACTAAATATATTTTTTATAGTAATTTTTTTTCACAACATATCTTTTAAGAATAAATTGTTTTTATTGTATATCAAACATCGAAAAGAGTGTGATAATGTTTTTTTTTGTTGAATACTCTAAATGTTAAAATTAATTTTTTTTTGGCAAAATATTTATTTACAAAATAAAAATTTTAACATCATAAATATCTTCGGATGCTGAAAACATAATGATGCGCTATGGGGTTTGTCCCATTTCAGAAAAGCGTTGAAACATTTTCTTTCTTTCTTTATTTTATTTGCAAACTTTTATATTAATACTTCAACACAAAACATTGCATTGACGTGTTTAAAAAGCGAATTAGGTAACTAACTAAAATAGGAGTATTTAATTTGTCTAATTTTTTTTATGATGGGTTGCTTTTGTCTTAATTTCCATTTAAATTAATTTGTAAAATCTATTTATTTATTCTTAGATATTTGAACATTTTTAAAAAGTAAATTATTTAATTAATAAATATTTTTCAACATTGTCTGCATATAGTGTATAATTTATAAAATTATTTAAACCTTTAAAATATAATTGGATGCAACTTGCAAGCGCATAGAGATTCTTTGGGGCCATAGATTGATGTTGTGATTTTTATTCTATTTTATTACCTCGAATAAAAAAATAACAGTATTTTTTTATTATTGATCTTGCCTGCACCAACTTTAAAAGGACCTGATTCTTTCAAAATATACAAAACAAAAATATAAACAATTCATGTCAATAAAAATAATATTTTTTTCTAACACGAATGTTTACATATATTTAAATATAAAATTAATTTTTAAAAAAATATTAAAATTGTCTTTTTTCAATTTTTTTTTACGAATGTAAATTTTGAACATTGTTGAGGTGTCTCCCCAGTTCTGAACACACTTTTTTTATTTATTTATACTTTCATAAATTGTTATCAAATTTTTGTATAATATAAATTTATTAAATTTTTAAGCAATAACATTTTTTTTTTCAATTTGACAAATGTCATTAGAAGGCAGCGAGTACTGATAATTAAGAAAGTGGAGCGCGTGGTACCATCTGCCAGTAGAATATTTGGAGTTCATTGGAAATATTGCTGTTCATATTTCACCCGACCGGAGATGAACCGGAGTCATCGGACGGTCTTCTCAGAAGCTTCCTTCTTAGTCTATCGTCATTATTCTCATTTTCGGCGAAAAAAAGTAAACACAGTATTCCACGTATAGAATACAAAGTCCCCCAATAACTGGCAGTCTTCCACTAAGAATCCTTATTACTTTTGTATTACTACTCTATCTTTGTTGGATTCTTTCTTGTATTCCCTTTTTTATCTTCCTCTTTCTGGGTTTTCCTCATACCCCATTTGTACTATATTTTCTGGGTTTTTCCCATTTCACACTTTCGGATCTTTGAGGCTAACCATAATAATGCAAGCAGCTCAAGCAGCCATTGACGAAGCTTCTGATAATTCACATCAGGTTGGATTTCTTAAAATTATCTGTATAAAATGTAAACTTGTGTGCTTTTAATTTTCTTTTATCACTGTAGAAAGGGATATGGCTGCCCGGTTTTTTGTTCTAATTCATTTTATGAGAAATATAGTTTGTTTCTCTGTAATTTTGTGGGTGGCATGCGGTAGTTGGTATTTGGTTTCACTTTAGGCTAGCTATTATAGGTTGATCCAACTGAAATTAAGGGGTTTCTAATTTTAGCTTATTCTTTGCTTACTTGGAACCCTTCCTGAAAGCCCCCATAGTTAAGCTGTCTTCCAGATTTGCGTCTTAGTTTCAGTATTTGCCATGTTGGCTTCTGATATGGATTTTCTCTTCCCTGTTTACTGGGGATAGCGGGATCGAATTACATGATATGTTGGTTATCTTTCCAGCGAACATGTCATGCATATTCTGCAAATTACAAGTTGATTTTCATATATCTGTATGCATTAAACGTTTTAATTCGAAGAGGATAGAAGGGACAAACGAGGAAAAATTGGCGATGAGAAAACCTGGATTTAACTTTATAGGCATTGCAATGGTAACAATACCTGATGGTCGTTGAAGCTGACGAGTCATTCGTGTACGTGCTTTAAGTAATTGTGTAGTTTGTAGAAGTGTTCTGGATATTTAAATTATTTTCTAATCTAATTGGGAAATCATGCTATATTTCATTTTAAATGATTGATTCAATTGTTTCTCCTTGTTAATCTTTTCACTAAAACATCATGATAAAAAGACTTCTGAGTTCTGAGAATGAGGGGATTGTTGAGGATTATGATTTATCAATCATGAAAGTGTGTTAGAAAGCAAATTTTTCAAGTATTTGCAATTTATTTATTGCAATCGGGATGCTCTTTATGGATGTACTACTACTACGTAACCTATGGTGATTTGACTGCTTATGCTGAATCTTTATGCTTAAATATAACAAATTCTTTAATTTTCCATTACCTGCAGATTGACCTCCGATTAAACAAAGAAGTTTCAGATCATGGACCCAGTGGGAGGCGTCCAGATATTTCACTTCAAATTCCACCTAGACATTTAGGGTTTGGCAGTACACGTGGGGGAAGGGTTTTGGACCATTCTCAAAGTTTCTCTAAAGGGATTCCATCATCAGGACACTTCTTGCGGGCTTTGAGCTTGAAAAGAAAAGGCAATACAGCAGATGGTGAAAGAAGCTGCCTCCTCAATTCAGACCCCAAGACAGCTCCGGAAAGTCCTAATATGGCCAACTTCACATCTACAGTGGCATGGAATAGATGTACTTCTCTTCCTGTCACACCTGCAACAAATCTGTCCCCTTCAATTTCTACACCTGCTTCTGCAAGGACATATAATGAACATCCTAAACCACATGTAAATTCTCATCTATTTCACGTATCTGCCTTGCTTGTGGATTTTCAATACAAATTTTATGCCTAACAAATGTATCAGGGGTCATAGGAAAGTCAAATTTAGGTTTAAAAGTTATACTCTTGGGATATGATATCAACTTGTTCATTGAGACAATGATTTAAACTCATGTTTAGTGCATTCTAAAAAAATTGACATAAGCAAAATGACATCACATTAATCTTTGCCTTTTAGGATATTTTCATTTATGAAAATCACAACAAATTGATTGTTGTGAATTATGTTCAGAAAGAGGTTGTTCGTTCCAAGGTTTCAAGGTCCCTCTCTGTACCTGTACGGAATATTGTCATCGTGAGATCTATGTCTTTTGCTGCTCACAGTGAGCATGATCAACAAGATCAGAATGATGGTATGCTATGTTATATGTTCTTTGTTATTCCTGTTCGATGCTCCTACTTCTTTTTGCTATTTTTAGATTTATATGCTTGAATAAATCAATCCATCTGCCAAGGTTAAAATATGCTAGAAATTGGTGGATGAGAGTTGGATTTCATTCTACTTAGTTTGTCGTTTCTGTCCCCCCCACTCCCATCCCACCATTTGTTTTATTCAATTAAATTAAAAATTTAGTAAACCAAATGAATATGGTAGAGTAGAGTCGAATTTCATTCCACTTAGTTTGTTGTTTCCCCTCATCACCATATTCATTTGTTATCATATGTTGTGTCTTGAGTGGATTCTTCTTTACAAAGGCTTTCTATTCATTGATTTTGCTCTTAGAAACCAATCCAAAATCGTGATATATACACCCAATTTTAATGATTTGATCTGGTAAAATTTATATTGATAAGTGGGCAAGGTTTATAAACATAATATTCGTATGTAGATAATAAATGTAGTGGCATTGATTTGTATGACCATCGGATTGCTGAACTCCATATGTTATTTTCTGAACTCTTGATTTTTTTTTTATCAAGACTGAAATTATTCTGTCTTTGGCATATAGTGTACTGTACTCTTATGTCATAGAAAAATAAATACTTTTCATATTAAAAGATAATTTCTTGGCAAAGCAGATCAAATAACTCCTGTGCCAGTAGAAAATGCTGATGAAGAAATTCCTGAAGAAGAAGCAGTGTGCAGGATCTGTTATGATGTGTGTGATGAAAGAAATACCTTAAAATTGGAATGCAGTTGCAAAGGTGACCTGAGGCTGGTGCATGAAGAATGCGCAATTAAATGGTTTAGCACAAAGGGAAATAAGAAATGTGATGTTTGTGGGCAAGAGGTTCAGAATCTACCTGTAACTTTACTTCGTGTGCCCAGCTCTGCTCAAATGGGAAGGAGACAAGTGCAAGGTCAACAGAACTTGCATCCAGAGTCAATAAGGTGATTTGAAAGTCATGCTCTCAAACTAAGTTATCGTTTCTTTCTCCCATTCTTCCACTTGAGCAGTACTTTCGTAACTGATTGTAGGTGTCCTTTTAAGCATTAAACAACTTACTAATACAAGTTTGATTCAAAATCCAGGCTCTAAGTGTTTGCTAACTCACACACACTGAGTTCATCTTCTGCGTGTAAGATAGTTTCAACTTTAAAGCATTGTTCCCAATTTATCATTAATATGGCTGCTAACATAGTCTTACTTTGGCTAATTTTCAGAATGAATTGAGTTCTTCTATTTTGAAGCATTTAATCTTGCGGATTTATTCTTTAACTTTAATCAACTAATGTTCTATAACATTTTTTATTCATTATTTGCTGCTAATTTTCTTACAGTGCCTGGCAAGACTTCGTGGTGCTTGTCTTAATAAGCACGATATGCTATTTTTTCTTCCTCGAGCAGCTACTGGTATGCCTATTTGCCATAAGATAAAGATCATGGACAATAAATTTCATGGTTTGTATCATTTTAATTAGTGACTTGGATACTATTCTCACTTTCTGATGTCCACTTGATCTTTTGAACCTGTGGGTTGTTTTGAAAGTAGAGTTCAGGACTAAATTGTATTAATTGTCCTGTAAATATTATTATATCTTTTACATGGTCTTTTCGCCATAAAAGTTTATCTTGACCCGAGAAGGTATAATTTTTTCTACGGGTGGTATTAAGAAAGAACAAACTAGTCATGCATAACCACAGGGTCCCATACTCCACCTCCTCCCCCAGCAGCTACAGAAAATAGGTTAACAGAGGAGGCAATATAAAAATGTTCAATAAGATACCCTTGTAAATATGTGGTTTTAATTTTTTTCTTTTCCCTAACATTTCTATATTTGATATTGCTGGTTCCATTTTGCAGCTCCCGGACATGAAGACTCAGGCAATCATTATTGCAGCACCATTTGCCTTTACCTTGGGTCTCCTGGCATCCATTTTTGCAGTCATCCTTGGTATAGCCTCAGTAACAGTAAGCAGCACTACCATCGTTTTTTTATAAATGTATTAATGTTTACATGTGGTGCTTGCAGCAATAAAAGAGTATATATGGACATATGCTGCTCTTGAGTTTGCTCTTGTGGCTATAACTGTGCACCTGTTCTATTCTATGGTAAGTAACAATGTTGGATTTTTCATAATCATCTACTAGGATTGATGGCATATGACCAATGTAGCACAGGACGGAGAACCAGAGAAAAGAACTAAAATCAGTCAAGAAATTTTTATTCAATATCAATAATAAGTAATAATTTCCTAAGATATAATCAGCCCAAACAATTCAATTGAAAAGCCTCAAATAATCCTAGACAACTTCAATTGAACTAAACCTCAAATGATCCTAATTTAACTAAAACACAACTAATGGAATCCTAATAAAACACTACTATGGTATAGGATATCCCTAGGTCCATACACCTTTATTCAAATCTCTAAATTACTTATAAGTAAACTCTAATATTATTCCAAAATCCTAATTATCAAATTACATTTACATCATAAATTAATAAAAACTCCTAAATTCTTGTTTTCATACTGCATTAAAATGTCTACTAAATTTTTTTGCCCCTGTTAACCTCCTGAGCGGAGGTATGTTTTCCTTTTGTTAACTGCCTTTCTTAATCTATGTTTGTCCCCCTCTTCCTTCATTTCCAGTTGCAACTTTGTGCACATCTGCCACATGCATGCACGTGTCATCTTCCAATATTTTTCCTTGGAAAAATAGGACACTTTTAAAACCCACAGGGAAAATAAAATACAATTTTTTAGTAAACTCCAGATTGAGCAGACTCCCTAAGGTTTGTGTAATTTTTTAAACAAGAGTGGAGGTGAGTGTAATAACAGAAAATGTCAGGGGAGGTTAGTGTAAATTAATTTTTATAAAGATAAAACATTTATGGCTTGACAGTGTATATTTTAGTACGTTTTTTGTCTCACCTTTCTATTTCCTTGTAACTAATTGGTTTAACTCACTCATGTTAGTGATGAGTCATCAGCCCTCACTTCTTTTTGCAAATCTTTCGTGGCCCTTATGGCTATATCATAACCTCGTTAATGTCATATAATTCTGGAAATGGATCATGGAGTTGGAGCTTGGAATCTAAACATAATTCCATGAGGCCCATGACTAAATATCATAGACTGCTCTAAATTTCTTGTTTTTGTTCTTTGCTTCACTGTAATAAAAGTACTAGTAGATATTAAAGAAAAGAATGATGTAGTCAATTGCTTTTACCTGATCTTATTAGAAAGACAGTAATGGAAGATCTATGTGTCGTTTGATGAAATGCTAGTTGTTTAGTTCTGACATTATGAGGATTACAAATTTAGTTGGTGGCAGTACTGTTTCTGCTTTTTTTTTTTTTGGGGGGGGGGGGGTGGGGAGGGGATTCAAGAATCTTCTAGTAATAGTGGACTGTGAACATTTATTGTTTTTTCTGGGTGATGTCCAGTGGTCTTTCCCATTCTGTCTTACAATCATCTGGTTATTTTGCACCCCAGTATTTCTGCTGATTATCTTGAATAACTTTTAAATGAATCCTTTATGTGATAAAGCTCTGTAACTCTGTTGCAGTTGCATGTGAAGGCCATCTATGCAATACTACTCTCATCAGTTTTGGGTTTTGGTGTAGCTATGACTATCAACTATGTATATATCCAATATGTTTCTTGGCGCCTTCAGGTCTCTCAGGATGCCAACCCAGTATGAGTCTCCTCTAAAGTGAAGCAGGGACTTGGGTTTTCTGTTTATCTACTCACATAAATGACCTTCTGTCACACCATATTACCAAACCTTCTGTTTGTCAATCAGTTGTATCTAATATATTGTTGCTAAATGGCACGAGCAGTATATGAAGGCAAGCAAGAAAAGCAGATTTGTTTGGACCTTTTCCCGTTTAAGGCAGTCTGTGTTTTAATGCGGATTTTACTGTTAATATCTAAAGTTAGGTAACTTCCGTGCTAGTTGCTGCTTAGCTTAGCGTTCTGCGGCGTGGCTCCATTTTTCATTTATTCTAGTTTCAGATGCTATATGAAAGCTGAGAAATGAGACTGCTTTAGCTCCACCAAATAATGGATGGAGTTGATTTTAATAGTTTTCTTCACCATAATTTTGATCAGAAGTCTTGAATAGGTTAGACCATCTTCATTCCGTTTGAATATTTAGACAAACCCACTCAGAACAAAAGATAGTTCGAACGCTAAGCCTTTGTTTGGGAACAAAATGAGGAGGAAAGGAGAATGAGAAAAGAAAGAGGAATGAAGTTAGAACAGAAAATAAATTGTCTTCTTTTATTTAGATGTCATAAAAGTATATAATTAACTAAAACTATATTTCTTTATAATTAATTTTTATTGAGATGTTTATAACCTGCGTATTGAAACTTCCTCTTCAATTTTTTTTTCTTTTTTAGAAACAATTATTTCCATATGATTTGGATGAAATATTCTTTTAATTTTATTTCTCATATATTTTTCAAAATAAATTAAAATTTTCACTTTTATTTGCTTCTTGAATCATTCCCTTTACTCCTTCCACACAATGCGCAAATACAAATCCTTTCATACAAAAAAGGACAAAATTTGTTCAGAGTCATGAGAAAAGATTTAAAGTGAATTATTATTTTTAATCTTTAAAATGTTCACCAATTTAGTCCTCCAATATTTAGCTTTCTTAATTTAATCATTTACATATCATTCTACAATTAAAATAGTATTTGTATTAGCTCAGTTAACTATGGTTGTTGATGAAGTGATTGTTAAATACATGATGTAATATGAAAATATTGACTTGAACAAGTTAGGTTAGGTAAGAAATCATAGTTAAAAGAGTCATTTTGATACAGAATGTTCTTTGAAAAATTAAATGAAAGCGTTAAGTTAAATATTGGAGAACAAAATTGAAAAATGGGATATCTTTCATGACCAAAATATTAATTCACTCAGGATTTACAAAAGACCCAAGGAACAGCAGATCATAAGTACAAAAATTGCAAACAAACAAATTTACATGTGGTCACGGAAAGGAAGCTCTTTTCAACCATAGGGTTGACTGGGTTTTCTTCACATGGTCTCCAAAGAGTTGATGCCTGCAACGCAAAGAAGCATATCAGGAATGGACTACCGTACATGCTAGCACAGAAAATCCTATTTCATGCATCCCATTAGATTAAAATAGACTAATCATTAAGCTCATAATCTAGTGGATATAATTCTATAGCATTGTAATCGAGATAAATTACTTAAAGAGGAAGAGCAAAAATTTCCTGCGAAGGGGAAAAAAAACCAGTGGGGGGAAAAGATCCATGATCACCGCACATTGCACAATGAAAAGACCCTTCAATAGAGAGACTCGACTTCATAAATAACAGTATAACACAAGGAAAAAAGACAATCCAACCTTTCATACTCTAGCTTCTGAATAACTATGCCATTTAATAATAGCTCTGAACTGTATATCGCTGCCCCTGCAGGTGCAAAACATGTTATTATTAATTTTGTGCATACCATAGATTGTTTAAATCTTAATGAAAACGCTTACTAACCTTTTTTGAGAAAAGGCACACAGGAAGCATAATCTTCTTCGCAAGATAGGACAAGCAAATCATCCGGAGTCTTATCATCCTTCAGAGAAGATCTGCCAATTCTCTCCACTGCCTAAGAGCGTGTTGAATCAAACTCAGACTTTTTGAATCAATTTTCAGTTTAAAGATGTTAAAGGAAAATTAGGTCATTCACATTAAAGCAGAAAACCTTCTCGCCTGGAGATACATGTCTGTTTGTGTCTATGAAGCATGGGGACACACCTAATTTCAATGACACCTGTTCAAATGTGTCATAATAAGAATTGTTTGTTCAACTTAGACACGCCATGGAAATGACTTGGACACATGTCAGAAGCTTTGGGCTTGGACACAAGCCCCAAAAACGGAAGGGGGGGGGGGCAGAGAGGACGATAGAATGAGACTAGAAACTCTATCTTGATACCCATTGTGTTTTTATTTGACAGGAACTCATTGCATGGGAAGTTTAAAAAATTAGAATTTGAGTCTGACACATGCCAATATAAGTGTTTGCTGTGTCCTATGATTTTTAAGATTTGAAATGTCAACGTATATGTATTCATGCTTCATAATTGTGTTTGTTTCACGATTGCAATTTGCAAATAATTGATGGTCCTCAATATTGATTAGTAATATATTAAAATAATTCCAATAAAATGATCTAGGAAATTTATTTGCTTATTTGGAGATTTGACCACAGAAAATCATGGGAATCAGGAACTATCCAAATACCAAAGATATGCTTCTTCTACTAACACATAGGAGCATAACATTGGAAAATATACTGAGCAAGCTCACCTGGCCCTGAACTGCCTTAACTAAACATGAAATAATCTCTTTACTGGGTTTTGCATTTGGGGTGATCAATACTCTTCGACCCTGCAGATGTTTATTCACATGTATCAAAAGCAACAGGTAGAAAAAGTATCTGATTGTATGAAAAAAGAAGAAAAAATACCTCTAATAGTGGATACTGTGATGCAAGTGCCAGCGACACAGGCATGCAGAAGCCAAACTCCTTTTCCTTTTTGGCATCTCTCAATATGTAATTTTTCTCATCAATAAAACAGCAAGCTTGTCCACAGCTCTCAATCCATAAATGTGTGACCACTAGTTTCCCAGAAGCAATAGCTTCCAACATATTCCTTGTACGCACAAATTCGTCTGCTATGAAATGAGTTGCATCTGAAATGGAAGAAGCTACAGAAGCTCCAAGCCGTACTAAAATCTGTAGTAGGATCAAGAAACAACACATCATTAAAACCAAACTGCTTGTCTTTGCTGATGAGAGTTTATGAAAAGTCAGACAGTACCTTCTTCTGATGCTTAATTATATCTTCATCTAAATGGTGACTGAACAGAATTCGAACATGAGTCATGTCCCTCCTCTTTCTTAAATCTTTAGATGGAGTAGTAGTTTCAAGTCCTGTGGCACTTAAGCTACGGAGTTCTCTATGGAGTTCCCTACGATATACTTTGACGAGGGGTAATTTCGAAATATTTCCATTGCATGATTGTTCGTGATAATTGTCACCCATAAAAACAGGTGATGCATCATTCACTGTTGTCTTAAAATTAGCTGGAGTTGAAGGTGCCAAATCAAATGACTTGTATCTCTCTCTTAGCAACTCATCCAACCCAGTGTCTTCAAAACTTTTGGCAGACAACAGGAAATCTGTCTCATTCTTTCCACCAGAATTCAGATATGGATCCTTATCAACAACATTACAACAAATGGCAGTATCCCCTGGATTTACTTTATCTAAAATCTGGTCTGACATTTTTCCTTCTTGCTGGTCAATAGAAGACATCATTGAAGCAATGTATGAAGATGACTGAGTTTGGCCATTCATGTTTGATTCGGCAACACTTGTAGCCTCAGTCCTCGTTTTTCTCTTAGCATTAGACTCCCCAATATCTTCAGACTGAGCAGATGGTTTAGATGTGGCACTTAATTTCTCAGATCCTTTATCATGACACAACTTCCGAAGAGATCTTCTTCTTTTAGGATATTCCAATGTATCCATTATAATGCCATTATTAACTTTACTAAACTTTGAAGCAGATTTCTCAAGTTGACACAATTTGGTATTTTCATCCACTCCAAAGGGATCAGAACACTCTATAGTAGATTTAGGACCGAATGCTTTTGACCCCTGGATGCTGGTGCCACTATTTCGTTTCTCAAGCGAACCAACCCCTCTATCCTCTTCTCTAAAACTTCTTGATGGCCTATCAGGCTTCACCAATTGATCTTTTCCTAAGGATTGCCTAGTTCTGTAAGCAACTGGGGTAAAAGCACAAAGTCCACCCTGTAAATGCCTTCTGCCAATTAACCTCATGCCACTTCTTCTCACACTTCCAGTACAATTATTTAGCCCCGCAACCTGATGTATTTTTGAGTCCCTTGCTAACTTTTGCTCAATAATATGAGAAGGCAAATCACTGCCGTTTTCACTGGCAATGGAAGTTGGGTTGTCTTCTGCATTTAACTTACTTCTCTTTGATCTTGTCAACAAATTGCCCCTTTTGCACAGCTGCTTGGCTTCCTTCATATATCTCTTTGATGAATTTGAAGTTTGCAGATCCAATTTAACATTAAACTTCCTTTTCCTGGCATACTGTATTGAACATTCCTTTGAAGTAATTGCTGTTATTTTTGCTACAGAAGAGCTATTAGGTGGATCTCCTAAACTGCTTCTAGTTACATGAGTGGCATCATTAGCATCTTTATTGACTATGCCCTCCCCATTGCATAAGGCTTCCATACCTTCTGCAGCCATTTGCGTATCTAAACCTACACCTAGCATTTCCTGTGCATCTACTGCCGTAGCATTAGGTTCCAACTCTCCTCTAGAGGAATTGATGTTAAGTTGTTTATCCAAGTCATTTACAAGGTTCCTTCCTGATTTTGTAGCTGTTTCTTGTACAGTATTATCCTTTACCTTCAAATTTTGCAACCATGGTCTTGAACCAGAATGAGAAGCACTCGTTCTTTTATTAGAAATACTTAATTTTTCCTCACCATCCTCATAGTCATTTGGTCTGCTTGCTATTATTTTAGAAACTCCATGCAAAGACTTCCGTTTAAAGCTTTTACCGCCCAAAAATTCCTCCTTTCTCCTAAAAAATGTATCTCCTCCTCTTTCATCCTCACGGTTATCATCCCAGTCATAAACGCCAGATTTTCCAGCTTTGCCTCTATAATTGGCTCTCTTAGCCAGACTTTGCTGCCCTTGAGTACTAGGAACATATTTTGATTTTTTCAGCACATTTTTAACATGATTAGCTTCTTGATCAAACTCCATAATATTTTCTTCAACATACCTATCTATAAACTCAAGAGCATTGGCCTGCGATAACTCTCCAGGTTCTTGAGAGTCAACATAACTTAACCCTGCCAACTCACCATCATAGATAGGAAACTTAGCCAAGTCTTCTCCTTCATTAACACCATTACTTCTAAGAGAAGGTTCTGTCCTTTCAGCAGGTAATTCATCATTAAAAAGTTTTCTCACTGCTGAGTGAGCAACCTTGAATCTATTTTGGTTCATAAGCCCCTCTACTTGCCCAGTCCATTTCCCTTGATCATATTCCTGATCAACTTCACTAACTTTCTCAGAACCTCCAGGTTTCCCATGTTTTACAGCAACTGGTTCTCGAGACTGACTCATAATAAAGACAGAATTGGTCTCAACCTTAGGCTTTTTCAAAGTCAAATTGTGAGCAGCTAGGGCAGAGTCCCGTAAAGATTCTTCATGGAGAAAAGTAAATTGCGGTGGCATTGGACCTGAGGAAAGTTAATTAGATTTTATGGAAAGAAACAAAAGAAAAGCTGAGAAGCTGATTTACATTATAGTTTTTAAGCATAAATGTGCTAGATATGCATAAATTGATCAGCCTTAAATTTTATTTCATCATACAGTGAAAGCGAAAACAATCACACAAGAGTTCAGTATAAAAAACTGTAGAAAAGAACCAAGCAGTGATACTATTTCCCATGAAAATGTCACAAGCAAACAAAGAGAAAATAGAAAACTAGAGTCTAGAGAAAACATGGTCATCATCAAAATCAATATCCTGTCACAACAAGAAGGTCAATCTTAACAAAATATTCCTGAATAAGAAAAGCCATAATGATGCAGAACACAGAGAAAAAGGGAGAAGAGAGAGAATTTGGGGGAGAGTTCAGAGACAGAAAAGGAGAACAGAGTGTCAGTACTCAATTTCAATTATAATTCAATAGCCTGATTGATCCACATACAAAGCAATACTTAAACATATAATTCTAACCTACTATCCATATCATAACTCCCAGATTTCAGATAAATAACCATATTATCATTGTCCACAGTATACCTAATTTTCTTATCCTATTCCTCATAACAAAATTCATTCAAACCTCAAGAAATGTAAGCCACCTTTTTACTAATGAATAAAAAGAGTTAAACGGTCGATTAATAATCCACGTAAGAATGACAAGTTGCGAGTAACTTTACAATTGAAAAACCATTAAAAAATTAGACCCAAGACATTCATAAGTAAAACTGGAGCAATGACACAATGTTTTTTTATTTTCAAAAGGAGTAAACAAGAAAATAATAGCATATAAACCATCACTCAGTAATAAATGCATGAGTGATTACGAACAGTTTCCTCTTTTCCCTTTAACCTATCTCCTGAATGCCTCGCTTTATTTGAAGACATCAACTAAAATACAGATCAAGAAGTCATATATCTCTACAGTTCATCAAGGAATTAAATGTTACCAAATTTAAATACACAGAAACAGTTGAAAAAGGTCTAACCTGCACTGGTCTGTTCATCAACAATAGCATCAGTCTGCACTGATAATTTCTTCTTACCATGTCCACAACAGGGTTCAAATGGATTTTCCTTGCTATCTGCTGATTGGGCACTGCAACTGTAATGAGCATCATCAGCAGAGAGCTCATCTACATTCTCTAAAACTTCAGTTCTATCAGTTCCTTCACCATCACTGTCAAAGGCAACTCCTTCACCAATCTGATCCAATAGTTGGGTGCTCATATCCTCAACACAATCAATATTATCCAACGGTTCAGTTTCACCGGCAAGGTTCACTAGTTGTGTTTCTAATGCATCTTCAACTGGAGTATTATCATTGAACGACAGTGTGTTTTCTAGATATCGCCATTTACTATCACTCTTATCATCATATTTTCCACCTAAAATTTCAAAATAAAAAAAAATAGTAAAAAAAAATTTGTCAAATTTGATGTCGACTAAGAATCTCTACAACTCATTGTTCAGAGAATCATATATAAGATCATGGCAAGAATAATAAGAAATCTCCAACCACAAAGATTTGAGAGTAATTAGTATTATTACACAAAAGAACGAGAATGATTTACGGCTCCAACAACCACAGGAAGATATAAAATAATATCCTTCATGCATGTCATATTGCAGCCAGCCTGGATAGTTAAATAAATTCCGTTCAAAATGTAACCGCATGATATCATAAAACTGGAGTGTCATTAATGAGATATACAGCCTCAAATTCCTTAATATCCATTAAGCCATGAACACAAGTACCTTTCCCAGTAATCTTAACAAAACCTCCCCATCCCTTCTTATGTTCACCGTATTACCACGAAAAAAGAGTGTTCACTTTAGCATGAGACTTGCCAAATAACTGAAGATTCTGAATATTAAAATAACTAAATACTAACTAGGAGATGAAGACGGTGATAAGTGGCTCTCAAATGGATCAGTCTCAAAACAGCCAAATTTTGCAACTCCAACTTGGTTCCTCTCCATTGATGTAGTTTTATCATTATCGTTGCCATGATAACCCATTTGGTTTTTCAATGGTAAATCACATGCAGAAGTCAATGAAACCCTAACAAAGTGCCCTTTACACTGAATGAACTATAATATAATCAAGAAGAGAGAAATTAGGGTAATTAAGGGATGCAAAAAATCATCGGAGGCAGTGGGGGCGAAAGTTGGGGGCGCGTGTTGAGCGTGGAAATGGGAGGAAAAAAAAAAAGGACTCCGGTTTTGGAGAGAAAATAGATATTATTCCGTACATTTTCTCCGACAATAATAAGTCGAGGAGTATTACTCTCTGATTCCAATTCCAAACGGGCATTTGGTCTAGTGGTATGATTCTCGCTTAGGGTGCGAGAGGTCCCGAGTTCAATTCTCGGAATGCCCCTCAAATAATCTTTCTTATGAAAAAGTTTTAAATTTTTAATTTTTTTAATTTTTATAAAATACTAATTATGTTAAATTTGGATAATCAAAGCATCGATGAAAATACAAAACAGTTAAAATTTTGATAAAATTAAAATGACCCCATAACTACAGATACCATACGATTGATTATTTGCGTGTCACCGTGTAAAATGAAAGGGCACATTTTAGAAGAACTGGATCCATTATGTTTATATCCTCATGTAAAAAAATTTATATCTTTATTGTTTTAAAATTATAAAATCCAAAATATCAAAAAGCTACATATCAAAACAATCCAAAGTTCTGTTCGATAGCCTCTTTTCGTGTGCTCAAATGCTTACTCAGCCCTTTTCTGAGCAAACTCATCTAAATATAGTTGGTTGAGCAAATGATGATTTACAGTGCCATTCAATGAACGCTATTGACCTCCTCCATCCGTTCTATAGACCGCAAAATCACAAAATGGCAAGTAATGCGCTGAGAGAATTCACATTCCAGTGTTTAAAGGACTCCAGCTCACATTCCGTCCCACCAGGATTCCATGGACTTCAAAGCGAGCTTTTCCTAACTCCTTCCATCTTAAGTAACTCCACCGTGGGTTGCCAGAAATATATGTTATTGGTCTCCTGTAAACATTGTGTAGTCCAAGGTCTGTTACATGAATTTTTTTTTTTTTTGGGATAAATTAACACGAAATGTGTTTCCTGATCCAGTTAGCACTTGTTCAAAAGGTGATAAAATAGAGCATGACAAGAGGAGTTTATCCCCTACACTTCTTAAATATCTGTCTCATGTACTGAAAATAAAATGAAGAAAGCTACAACAACTATCTAAGATAAAACCTATCTCATGAAGAAAAAATTGAGAGATAAAATATGACAACTCCTAAGTCCACAAATATATGGCTGGCTAAAATTTCACCGGCATTAGAAAGTCGTCGCCCAGCCGTGATCAACTCATTGCAAAATGAGATCCAAATGGATCAGAAACCTTAACTTCTCAAAGGTTCTGTATTACTACGACCAACCTTAACTTCCAAATCTTCAGGAACAGCATTCTCTTCATGACTTGTAGGCAAAGATGCAGGATCAAGTTCATGAGATCCTATAGGAACACCAACTCTTTCCTGACCAGTCATTTTAAAAGAAGGAACCCTGTGAGAGAACCTGAATAACTCCACTGATGGAATTTGAAATGAGTCCCTACCTTCCTTTATAGTTCGAGAGTAGAGACTCACAAAGCATTCCAACTTAGCCAAGTATGCAACAGATACTCCCTCGCCTTCAACATAATCTGACACAATTTCAACAAACTCATAATCATACTTCTGATGAGACTCCACATCGGCGTACCATTTGATATCCCAATTTTTAAACAGAGCCCATGTTTCTCCCTTTCTAGGATATACCTTAAATGTACTGCGTCCAATCTTTTCACACAAAATTAGATGAGAGAACATGAGTCGATCTTCAGTAATTTCAGTTTTACCAAGCCCATACTTTCCACAAGCAACTGGCAAATCCTCTTCTACCCAGTTGATTTCATCCTTGTCATCTGGCTCTGGTTCAAACCATGTTATCCGCAACTTGAACCCAGGAGAGAGAACTTTTCTGATTAGAGCATAGAATCTAGGCATGCCATCGGCTGTGTCATAAACAGCCCAAATCTGCCCATTTGCAAAACACTCCTCTTTCTTATCATTTTCAAAATCATTAAACTCTGCATCAGGACAGATAAAAAAATTAGGAGCCTCTGTTGCCTCGGAGGTTGAATCTGATGTAGAATGCTTGGAAGGTTCTCCCTTCCCTTTTGAGCATCCCACTGCTGCTTTTCCCCTCATATCCATAGCATTTCTATTGGGTAAGCTCTCTTCAGAATAACGATTGTGTTTCTGTTTCATCTCTTTCTGATCATCTTTCAGATCAGTTGCTAAACCATTCTGATTATTCATTTTAGCTGTCTCCCCATGATCTTCCTCTGCAACACATGATGAACCACTTCTCCTCACTCTGTTTGCAGGCTTGAAGATGTCATCATCATCATCATCATTCACATTCTCCTGGTATGTAACCTGCTGCTTTTGCCGTGTAGACCTACGTGGATGCCCTTCTCTGTCAGTTGGACAGTTTTGTCCACCAGGAACACCATCCTTGTCAGCAACCATATCGTCTTCAGAACCAGTGCTGTCCATAGAATCAGAACTTTCACTGGATTCTGCTACCTTCTTCCTTCTTTTTCTGTTCAGCTTTTCAGAGACATTGGAGCCTTTTTTCTCAGAATTCTTTGTATTGAAAGCACCTTGATTTAGATCATCTTTCTGTTGGAAAAATGATTGCTGATTTGAATTATTTACTGGTGATGGACCTTGCACATTCACCTCAGCTGCAATAAAGTGCTTACTGCAAGTTTGACAGCAAAACGATCTATTTATAGCTTCTCTGTAAAACTGATATCTACTAAAACAAGATGGGCAGGCAGTCCAAAAAGTATGGCGGCTACCATTGGGCCCCTGCTGAGTTGACTGCCTATGCTGCTGCTGCTGAGGATTCAAATTTGAAAAATTGGCCCTCACATTGCTTTGTACCCCAGCATTTAAGTTTGTGTGAACCTTTGGTGTTGCACGGTATGATTTGTTCATAGGAACTTTGAACTTCATGTCAAGCAAAGCCCGTTTATTTTTGTCCAGAAGCACTCTTTGAGCTTCTCCAATTAGCTTAAATGCAGCTTCTGCACCAGCAAACTTGTTCTTGTCAGGGTGAAGTTGGAGAGCAAACTTTCTGTATTGCTTCTTTATTGTTGCCTCATCAGCTGTCTGCTCAATTTGAAGAATTATATACCAGTTAATCTCGTTACCAAAGAATTTCTGCTCAGCAGAGCAATGTACATCACATACAGTAAGCATTTGAGTTATATTCTCCAGATCAGGATATAGCTGCTGAGCTTTAAGAGCAATTTTACGAGCCCCTAAGAAATCCTTGCTTTCCATCTTCTTTTCAGCAATGACCTTGGCCCTTAAGGCCTCTTCTTTATTGCAGTCCATCAAAATTCCAGATTTTAAAACTTAAAAGCAATTGCTCTGGCCAAGTGCATTAAGAAACGAGCTACATTTAATCTATAACTTCTCTGAGAACAACTTAACCATATTAAAATGCCGAGTGCATATAAACATTCCAGCACCCCACCAGTCCACCAAAATACACTACTTGCATTCCAGATGAACCCTGCAGATTTTGCATAACTTACTAGTATTAGATCCTACATTGGGCAACAAGTCATAACAGAAAGAAGGAGTAATCAATATTGCAAAAAGGCTTCCAAACATAAATAAGTAATGCATCAGTAGATAGGTCGGATGTTTCAATTTATTAGGATAAGAGCAATGCAATCACAGTCATAAACTGTGATATGATTTGTAAGTAATCAGGCCTCTTTCATGTGCCACGAATTTAACAGACACTACAAGTAGAATATCAGCAGAAGGCAAGGAGTAATAAGATAAGGTGCTTTCTTCCTTCATCACCTCTGAGGGAGGAGGGGTTGTTCAGTACAGAAACGAAATCTCAACTGTTTCAGGCAGCCACAGGAACAAAAAGCATGTTAATTTTACAAACAATGAAAGAAGAGTAAATAAAACCAATAACTATTTCGATCCAACAACTACATGTCAACCAAACAAGTGAAGACCATTTAAAAATATATATCATAAAAAAACAGAGTCTGCAAGCTTCTCTTCAACAGCTGGACGATGACTATTTTAATGTTGGATAGTTTATGGTCAACTTTTTATGGAGTGAACCACACTCAATGGTTACACAAAAAAAGAAAGGAAGAATATAACCTGTTTTCACTATAGTCACACTTTTAGAAAGGAAGAATATAACATGTTTTCACTATTGTCACACTTTTAAATAAACCCGCAGAGCGCCAAATGGGTAACGTTCAAGCTCAACGACCAACTTAGAAAAAAATGGGCAAGACGTTCGACACTTATCAAAACAAGCAAAAAATAAAAACTGGTAAACAATATTCAAAATGCAGGAAAAAAAACCCTAATTCATTCTCAAATTAACAAATGGAAAAAGAATATGCGGAAATATATTATCAATGAAATGCATTAATAGAAAACGAAAATTGACAATTCTACCATTATAATCAATGAACGCGCATAAACCAAGACATTCATTTCCTCTTTAAGTCAAGGAAATACATTCAACAATTTGAACATGCGTATGGGAAGAAATTTTTTAAAAAAATTAAAACCCTAATAATAGTTAACAGTTAAATCTCAAAGAAACAAAGAAGGGAAACGATCTTAGGAGTGAGAGTGAGAGAGAAAATGAGTTGTACGGACCTGATGTACACTCAGACTTCAGCGGGAAGGAGAAGCAGAGAGAGAGAGAGAGCGTGAGAGGCAAGGAGCCAGAGGTTGAGGGACGGGCAGAGCTCCGGAAGTGAGAGCAATTTTAATTTGACTTATTTCAGAAATGCCATCTAAGAAAGCAAAAGGCATTTTCATAGATCGAATTGAAGGGGTTGATTCTCTACAATTTTGTGATCTAGAAAAGTGATCCAACGGTCCCAAAAATTTCTATTTAAAGAAATAAGTTGGTGCACATTTTTTAAAGGTAATACCAACGTCACGAGGTGTTTTGACAATAATAATAATAATTTTTATTTAAAAATATAAGAAATTTAAGATTAAATAATTTTTTTAAAAAAATTAAAATATAATATATATATATATATATATATATATATATATATATATATATATTTTAAATAAAAATATATTATAATTTAATCTAAATATCTTAAATATTTTTTATAAATAAAAAATAAATAATAAAATAAAATAATACTCTAACAATATTCTTTAATTTAATATTTTTTAGTACAAATTATTGTTTCTCAAAATAATTATAAAGTAATTTAAATTATTAAAATATTAATTTTATTTATTTAAAAGTTAGTTAAAAATTGAAAAAAAAATATTAACAAATACTTTTGTATTTTTTTCATCAAATATATTTAAGATATTTAAATTAATTTATAGTATTTTTTATTTTTAAAAAAGATTCATATATATGTTTAAAAAATTTTATATATTTTTTAATAAAAAAGAAGAAAGTATTTTAACTTTAATTTTTAAAAAAATTATGTATATTTTTATAATATAAAAGAAAATTATTTAATAACAGTGTTAATCAAGAGTAATTATTTTATTTTTATAAATAACCAACACAAAAATTACTTGAATAATTCTCAAGGAAAAAAACTTGCTTGAATACTCTTATATTAATTGTGTATTTAAATAACAAAAGAAAAAGATTGAACTAATGTTACGATTGTTTAAGAATATATTTTTTATTAATTTAATTCCTTAAATTTTATTTTTATTTTTATGTATAAAAAATATGTCATTTTAAAAAGCATTTTTATATTAGTCATGTTAACAAACTTACTTATATAATAATTAAAAATTTACTCAAATTTTTTTTCCACTTTACTCTTTCAAACAAAAAAAAAATCTTCAATTTGGACAAAATGCAACATATCAAGTTACAATAAATAAGCACTCAAGGCTAGTTAAAATTTTGATTAAAATTATTGTAAGAATTTCTTTAAAACAACAATATTTAAAGAATTGAAATAAAAAAAATTAAATTTTGACAAACCAAATTAAAAATATATTTACTTTTGAAAATTAAAAAAGCAATTCACAAAAAAAAAAAGAATAAAGTAGTTATTAAGGTCTTCCGTCACTTTATGCTTCTTTTTTTTGGATAAAGATGTAATGGTTTAATACATAATTAATATAAGATACTTGAGCACAATATAGAGAGACAATAAAATTAAAAGAGAAAACATCGCAAATTCAACTTTCAAGTACAGAAAAACTAAATATTACACATAAAGAAAAAAAAGATGTAACATATCTTATAAATATTAATTTATTAAATATTATAATTTAATATTTTAAATATACAGTAAAAATAATATAAAATAAAAAATAGACACATTTAAAAAAATAAAAAAATTAATTCTCTCTAAAAATTAATTATTTTCAATTTTTAATTTAAACATAAGCACAAAATTATAAATTTTATTTATTTATTTAAACGTGAGTTCAATATAAATTTAAATGTAGAGATGTAAAAATATGAGACTCCAAAACCTCTTCTCCATAAGAAGATAAAACTTTTTTAAATGAAGTAAAAATAACTAAAAGAAAAAAAAATAGGAATCTTGATAGAAAATAAAATAAAATAAAATAAAATAAAAACAGATAGAAACAAGTGAAAAATAAAAATAAAGGAGGGACTGCCATTAGCAGCTCCTCTCACGGCTAGATTTTAGTTGGAGACACGAGAGAGAGAGAGAGAGAGAGAGGCGACCGCTCCAAGCCATCCCATAAATTCAATTGTTACTCTATGCTTTCACTTGCTCTAATCTTGTCGTTGGGTTACGATTGACTTAATTTTAGTTATAGTTTTGTTTACTGTTGGTGTTATTTCAACCTCTAAGCTGTAATTCGGCCATGCAGAGTCTAATTTTCATTACAAATATCTTGTTTTCCAATGCATCGTTTTCTATGAAATTTGGTTTCTCATTAAAGGTCAATTCATTTAGTGAAAAAAGAATCTAGTAGCAGGGATGCATGTTCTCCAGAGTCCACTTATTTTCATATTTTTCATTCCAAATTCTTAATGCTGCGCACTGAGGTTCAATCAAATTAAACTCCCAAAACATCAATTCGGATTGATTGACCACATGAAAGATTTGTGTTCTTAATTGATTGACCACATGAAAGATTTGTGTTCTTGCAAATATATTCATGAAAATTTTGTTTGGGAATTTTGAGGAACTTGGCGAAGTTATTTTAAATGCTGTTAAATTTTAGTTTTAAAGCACTTTAATTTCATAGATAATTGATTGTTTGTTTGACATTGCAATACACTGGTATTTGAGTCAATTTGTACGTATCTCAATTAACAAAAACAAATCATTGAACTGAAAAATGCATCAGGAAGTTTTTTGCAACTTTTTTTAAAAAATTGACCTAACTGACATTTAAACTTATAATAGTGCATCTATCTTCATATGACATACTGCCTTTCACCACTAAATCAAGTGCTTAGGTTTGATATTTATTTTTCTTTTCAAATTCGATCACTGTTTAAATTGATTTTTGACAACCAGATTTCAGATCACGTCAAAACTGTAAACCATATAACTCAAATGAGTTTTAAGTATCATGTCATGTCATGGCCACCTACTAAATGAGATGTCAAGGATTCAAAAAATCAACAGGAAGAATTGGCAAACAAGTTTATTTGGTAATTCATTTGTGATTGCCAAGAATGTTACAACAAATGTAAACATTTTTAACTCAATAACACAAAAAGTTGTTTCCATCAGCAGACAATGGGGATGGGAGCATAAATCCTGAAAGTCACTATATCCTAAAGCAATGAATAGAAGCAAGGCTGCAAATTGTGGCAACATTTTCCCATTTTTTAAATGGGGCTAATTTGCAAGTACATGTTTCACAACGTACATACCCTGCTTTAAAACAATGAACGGAATCAGTGCTGGTCTGGTCCTCCTGCTTCTTGGAATGTAATGCAACAAGCAAGCAATCTCTTTGTAAAAACCCCCCACAACTTTTTCACATCTAGGCTGGCATCATTGCACTCATCCTATTACATAAATTTTTGAGAAAAGGCAATTAAAAGAAAACCTAGTTAGCAGGATCAGGGGTCATTGCTTAACAGAATGCTTAATGCATTATGAGCAGATGGGATCTAGCTACCAGTAAACCATTCCCCGGCAACAAGCAAAACCAAAGTGTGCTAGAAATGAATGTTCAAGACAAGAAATCGAAAGAGCCAACTGCATAAAAAACACTACAAATTATCTACAGTTGTCACTAATGAAACAAAATATTTTTAAAAAAAATAGAGGAACATGGAAAATGTCGCATGCCTCATTGTCATTGTGACAAATAAATAGTTAGCATATACTGTTCACAAGTCGAACAGCTAGAGACACAATCACATCTGCTTTGTCTAAAACAATAAGTTAACACAGATAAAGCTTCAAATACGTGGGAAAACATGATCAGTGTGGTTGAAGTTAGGGCTTGCGAACCTCATTAGTAGTTTTCCATAATTTTTCTGAAAAGATCCTTTGGTGCTGCATATACAAAATGGAGTCAAGGAAAGAAAATAAGTCATCCAAATCAATCAGATCAAATAAGAAAAGGAGAGGAGACGAAGGTGAAAAAGTCAATTGAACTTAGTTTGCTGATATTACATTCAGCTTACCTGGCAACCCAGTAAACTTCTCAAACTGTCCATATGCCTGTCCAAGAAACATCTCCAATCCTGTTACAATAGTGGCTCCCGACTCTTCCGCTTCTTTCAGGAGTCTAGTCATTTTGGGGGTGTAGACAGCATCAAAAACCAGGGAATAAGACTTCAAAGCATGCTGCAAAAATATAAATAAATAAATTTGATTATCTGGCCTTCAACTGTACTCATGTTCTATATCAAAAGACTTTTGTGCCTTCATGCTATGTTAAGCCATCCAGTACAGAAACACCCTGTGCCCAAGTGGTCCGTGAAAGTGTGTACGTTTGGATTTGGGCCAGTTCTCCATTTCCACTTCAAGAATGAGAACTAATTCAGTGCTAGCTCAGTCATTGTCTTTTTTTTTAAAGCTGTTATACTGAATGAAAATACAACACTAGAGAACATCAATATTTCAAAACTAGTAGACAAAGTAACTGACCTTGCTTAAGAGGATCTACGCATTAAACCCACAACAACAAAACTAATTCACTCAGACTAAAAAAACTAGAGCTTGTTCTATTATAAGATATAGTCAGCAATACAAACCACTCAGGACTTCTTAACAGAACTAATTATATCAGCCCAAACATAAACAAAATATATCTTTATTCTTATATGGTTATTTTGCTTAAGGATTACATTGGGTCCTGTATTTACCTTTTAGTCAGTGGTCAAATTTGAGAGTAAAGACCAATTTCATATACCAGAGATGAAGAGTTATTTGGCATCTATATTCACAAGGATTGGATATTTTATTGTTAGTTAGGAAAATTATAGTTCAGTTTCATTTAATTGAAAAAAAAATGCCAGTAATTTTCCTAGACGAGTTTTGCAACAGAATAAACAAAATTGATCCCAACTGAATAACCACACTTCATCACAAAATAACAACATCAAGGAAGCAGAGAGGAAGTTTTTGTTAAAGAAACCCAGATGGTATTCTCTGGTTACTCCACGAACCACAATAATTTTACTGACCACCACTCTACAGGTAGAGCTTTAAGCTTTTCTACTACATATACAATTGCTTGCATTGTGCTTGTTCAAAACATAATGAACAAATTCCTCTTTTACCAAAAAGAAAAAATTATTGTTCTCAAAAGCTGTCAATCATCAACACAATGAGAGATTTCCAATGATGCATTAAGATTACTTTTCATTTTTCTTTTCTCAGTCAGAGGTAAGAGAGCTACTTCTAACTTGCCAGATATGGCCTGGTCGCCATAAAATGAATTACATTCTACAGAAATACCTATTAAGGAAGTAGGAATAATCTTACAAAATTATAAGACATAAAACTACAGTGAATGTACACATGCCATGCACAATACCTAAAGAGAAAAGTAACGAAGATATGCATTTCCAAAACCAATAATAATATTTCCCTAGAGTGGAAAGCCAATCTGGTTTAGGAAATTAGATCTATTTATAACAGCATATTACAGATCAGATTGAAAATTTTCATTAACAAGACTGCAAGACTTTAATTGGTACAACATAGCAGCATATTAAAAGGTCATACCTTAGAAATAGGTGTTTCATTGACTTTTGGTTGCAATCCAATTGATGTCGTATTTGCTAGAATCATACCATCCTCTGGGTGGTAATTATCTAAATCATCAAGGGCTAAAGCATCTCCTCCAATTTTGTCAGCAAGTTCTCTGGCACGATCTATAAATAAATAATATATCAGTGTAATAAAACCTAATTAAGGGAGGTAATAGCTAACATGACCTGTCCGTCAGAAAAGCTACACAATCAGTGAAGTAAACTGATTTCAGAGGCAAGAAACATTGTGTCGTAGACTATATGATACTATAAACTTCACAAAGAAATGTATACTTAGCCATTAATGTGTATGAGAATAAGAAGATATTGAACTGGTTATATGCGGATGTAAAAAAATACATAAACACACACAAGGGTATTTGAGTCTTTAGAAGGTCTATTGATGGAGATATCATATTCCCGGATGCATTGATACTATAAGGATGCATGTTTTTATATGCATTTCTGCATTCCATGGAACAAGATAAAAGACAAAAACAAATAGTAATTTTTCAATCATATTGAATTGAGTCAATCTATTTAACTTTTAAATCTTGATGTCACTTCTGCCCTTACATTCTAAATGGGCAGAAGGCAAAATTTCAGTGATCAGCTCCTCAAAAATTGCAAAGTCAGTTGAAACGTAGGTTTGAGAACAGGCTTACAGCAGATAGCGTTTCTGTTCCACTTTTTATTCTGTAAATAAAAACTTACATCCTCAAAACGTTAGAGTAATCTATGTGACAACAAACTGAAGGAATGAAACTGTAAATATGAGGGGGTAATTTGTTGGAATACAGAAGGTAGAGCTACCTTTTTATCATCAATTAGAGTTAGTATCGAAAGAAAAAGGGAGAGTAATCCATACAAGGATAAATCAAATATAGAAATTGAAAAAGATGAAATGTTACAGAATGAAAATTGTTTTCTTAAGCCCATAATCGAGAACCTAGAGAAAAAATTTGAGAAGGTTTAAACCACTATAATTATTCCTAAAACCATGTAACTTTTTACTGCAATGTTTTTTCTCATTTAGGCCAGAAAATTTGCATCCACAAGGGGTTGGTTCATTGGTAGATGGGTCATTCACCTCACTAAAAGCTTGGGTAAGAATCCCAACAGTAGAATTTTGGCGTGATGATGTATCTAAGTCCCCAAATTAACCTCATCACGGAGGTGCAATGTTCCCTGGTGGGAATAGTGGTTTCACCTAACTGCCTCCTATTCTTTTGCAGACCAGAAAATTCACATGAACACAATTCTTGTCCTTAAACCAATTTTAGGAATTCGTTGCATTTTCAGCTCTTCACAAAAGCTTTTTACTCATGAAACACAAATGCCAAGAAGATTTTACAAGAACCTGTCTGTCTGTCTGTCTGTCTCTCTAGAAAATAGTTAACAAATACAATGTGTTTCAAGCAGGAGAATGCAAATCATGAAGCTTACCATAAGTACGATTGGCAATCACAACCCTTGCTCCTTTCTCTTTTGCACCATAAGCAAGTGCCTTCCCCGCGCCACCAGCTCCAATCACAACAAACAGCTTACCAGCTAATGGTGAAATAGTTGTGTTTCTACTATCTTTATCTGCCAAGAAATAATTGAAGTAAACATCACCTCCAGATGAATAATTACCAACAACAGTTACAACAGGAAATGCTTAGCCAATAAATGTAAGAAAGACCTTGTAGCCCATCCTCAATGGCAGAAATAGAACCAACATAATCTGTATTATATCCAATCAACTTCCCATCAGTTGATCTCCTTATAATGCAATTCACAGCTCCTATTGACTGCACTCATAGCCAAGTTAAAGAATTCATATATGAACAGAATAAAAAGCTAACCATATACTGATCCAAGGTTGTCAAAACATGCATAATAATGTGAGATCATTGTCAAATACCTTAGCTACTGGGTCAACCTCATCACAGCATTTAAGTGCAGCCTCCTTGTGAGGAATGGTAACACTGAAATACAATGATGTTAACAATCAAATTCTGGTAGGTTCTGTGAGAGTTAAAACTATCTAGCACATTAAGATGGATGATATGGGAAGATGGATGACAAGGGAATGCTATATTGCAGATCTGAACACTGAAAAGGACATAGGGAGCAACAAAAGAAAGAAAATTAGGGTAAAAAAATTCACTAGCTCAATAGTGGGCAGATGTTCATAAAAAAGAAAGACAAACTTAGCACCATATGTAGGTTCCTTAATAGTCAAAGCCAGGGTTTTATTGTATAACACAACATAATTATGAAGGCAGCTTCACAAGCGCCAAATATTACTTACTTTATGTCCTGTAGCCCTAGAACTATAAGGATTACAATTATATGTACAGACTTCCATAAGCCTAATGCTCTCGGGACTTGTATAAAAAGAATTAAAACCAAAAATAAATCAAATAATTTATATAGCTCAATAGCATACCAAAAATATCATAGAATGTATATGCCAGCTATAGCCCATGTCCAGATGATTGGAAATATGAAAGAAACACCACTTCAACTCCTTACAATTGATGTAAGATAACAAAAAACAAGCCTTGAGCATTCCAAACTTCTTACCAAATAAGCCATTAAACGAACTTATGCAAGCCCTAAGAAGAAATCATATACTTATTGAATTTGCCAAATCAATGCTTGAGCCTTTGAATTACCTTGATAACTCTTTCTAGGTTTAAAATGTTGCTCAATATCCTCACTAACTAGAAGAACCATCTATTTAACAAACCCTAGCCCAAAAAGAAAAAAAGGCACTAGAAAAACAGATTATTTTTCATACACTTATCCTTAGCAACCCATGAAAGTTGATTAGCAGTGAAAAGAATATGGAAACTGACACTATGATGTAACCACAGCAAGCGTGCAAGAAGCATCAAACATTAAATAGCAGAATGTAAAACAATCTTCGCTAGGAGGCAGAACCTGAATCCTACAAAATCTGTTGATGAGTAAGTCCGGAGAAAATTGGCAAGGTCATCAACCAATAAATGTACATAAACACTGTCAAGACCAACTGATTTGAAGGCTTCATTGAACAATATGGGTGACTTGCTGTGGCTGACTGGCTTTCCAATAATCCCAAATACTTTTGTATCAGGACCCAATTGTCTAAAATTGTATAGATGCAGCAGGTCCTTAATTGTTGGTTGACCAGGAGCCGAAACTACTCCCGCTTCAAGGGTACCAAAAGTGAGATATCCACCAAATTTTGCACAAAGAATACGTGAAATCAATCCCCTTTCACCCATAACAAGTCCAATAAATGGAACCTGGAAAATTCATTAACAACTATACTAAATTATTTCTTTTCATATTAAAAAAACTCAAACCGAATAAACATAAATTTCAGTGTTGCTAGTCAAAATATACTCAGCCAGAGGAATACTGCTCAGAGGGGCTCAGGACTTGAAGTTAGCATCATAAAGTTTTAAGCATTATATTATATACATACAAGACAGCGGTACAATCCAACCCTACTATAACCTTATATTCAGTGTTGCTAGGTAAGATGCACAGCTAAAAAAAAAAAATTCCTACCCTAACTAAATGCTTTTAAAATGGGTGGGGCCAACATTGTATTCAATGTTCATTAGTGGCAACTGTATTAGATCCTCTTTCTTTAAAGCTATACCTTGAAAAATTACCCAAAACCGTCCTCAATTGAGTTATCTATCAATCCCAAGAAATTCAGTTCCTGATCAACCTTGAAGTAATTTAATATTCAACCTATTAAGTCCAGTGTATTAGGTCAACAGCTCAAAAGAGAGAGAAAAAAGTTAGTGGAATAGCACATTCATTTAAAATGTCCTTTACTAGAATAATTCACAAATATTTGTCCTTATAAATCGGTAACATTATCAGTTAGCCTCCATTCAGCCTTCTGACATGATATGTTAGTAACAAAAAGATAAATTTTAAAGGGCATCGGGTTTGTATTTATTAATCTAAGAATAAAAATTACGATGGACCAAAATGCTACATACACAGCTTACTTGAGAATGCACTGTTATTTGAAACATGCGTGCCACATCCGTGATCTCCAAGGCAGTTGTTGCAATCTTCACTATATCTGCCCCGGTTGCTTGTATCCTTGCCACAAGGTTGGCAAGATCCTCAACCGATGGAGTGTACTGGTAGTTGTGAGATGAAACAATGACCTTCGTTTTATTGAGTGTCTTTCCTCGTATGGAGTCATAGAATTGATGAGCAACCTATGGAGATGTGGACAAAATAAGAAAGTATCATTCTTAGACATCAGATCAGAAAGCAAATAATATAAAGATGGTATCTGGATATATCAAATGAGGGAAAGGAGCTCAAATGGTAGATAATAGTTTATGTTTTTCAGGTCCACCACCTTATATTTCTACATGTTGCTTTGATCATCAATATTAAAGAAAGAAGTTAAAGGTATTCAGCTTTAAATTTAACCAGAAACTTGGGATATAGACTTTCTACAGCATCATCAAGATGAATGACTGAATCATGAAGCATGGAACTGGTAATAAGAGCATAGGATATGAGGAATATAATAGAATGGTATATATCTCAAACAAAGAAATTACAAGTCTACTATAGCTATATTTAGTCTATACTTCATAGCACTCTATTGCATTATTGACCACACTAAGGTACTGTACACAGGTAAATATAGTAATATTATATTAGAATTATCAGATTCTTTGAACCCATCAAGTTTTTATGCTTTTCAAGACAATTCCTCCTAGTTGTCTAAATTGATTAAAAAACATTTTTGGCTTTTATATAGTGTGTCTATAATATTGAAGCCATTATTGGAATGGTTTGATTAAATAAACAAAGGAAGAATAACCTGAAGTTCAACATCAATGTAATCAGCTCCCAATTCCATGGCCAATCGTAGTGCATCCAATCGCTTGTTTTCATCACCATCGTACTTGCCACCTTCCCATTTTGGCCTTGAAGAATATAAATCAGAGGTCAAGGAAATGACAATCCCACACTTTACGAAGCAATTCATATTTAAGACTAATATCTAGGATGATCAAAAATAGAGTTAAGAGAGGAAGGTAGAAAAATTAAAAATTTCCTAATATCAGATATATGAAAAACGAAACAGTATAAAGGGTTTAAGAAAGAAACAACAATGATCTACTTTGACTTTGTAATATTAATAGGGATTTGAGTAGTATGGGATGCCTAAGTCCCATAGTGGATAATATGAAATGCTTGATGGGATATTTAAGTGGCTTGATTCTTCTTTTTTAACGGATAGCTTTTAAGAGTGGGTTCTCAAGTTGCTTGGGTATCTATCAAATATTTTATACATTTTCATTACCAAAAACCTCCAATTACTAAAATTCACAAATAAAATGTTGACTAACTCAAATGAAAATACTATTATACGTAACACCAGTGTCTGAGCAAAACATTTTAGGGATTTGACTCTTGGAAAGTTGAAGGGTTTTCAGCATCATTAAGGGTCCATTTACTTCTTTTTTCCATTACTTTTGTCTTTTAAATACATAAAGTAACCCTCGGTAGCAAAGCTAGAGAATGTCAATATTTTACATTTTAACCAGTTATTACAGGGAAAATATTCAAAAATGGCCATTGACGAATCCAATATATTCTCTGCATCACAATAATAGTTCAATGTTCCACCATTTAAATAACTCAGGAAAAGACATTGAATTTCGTTGTCTACAATGCTCGTACTAATCAACAATTTAGACTTAGAATTCACCTGAATGGCAACAAGAGTAAAAGAAATCTGCATTGCCAACCTGTAAGTAAATAAAGCCGGCAAAGGGCACCCTTTAATTAGAGTGTTAAGATCTTCATAAGGGCTGAAGGTCTTCAAAGAGTCTAATCGTATTTCAACAAGCTCGGCACCACTAGCTTTAGCTTTGTCTATATCAATCTTCATCTTAGCAATTGACTCCGCCATTATAGGAACACAAATTAAGGTTGCATTCTTCTTCATTGCTTCACTTGCCATTTGCCCGTAAAAAGATGCAAGCTGAAAATCACCCAAAAAAAAAAAGTAATAATACTAAGACGAGCCATGATTATAATACATCTGAACCATAGTTTCTAAACATAATCTAAGAGTGAAGTATAAAAAGTAAAATTTGAAACCAAGTCCGCCTCATCTAATCTGCATTGAATTAATGGATAATTTCGAATAAGAAATGAAACATAATTCACTACCATGTGGGGAGGTGAAGAGAGAACCTGCTATATTTAAATATCTAGAGTTAAAAGGAATCTAAGTTACGAACAATCTAATTTTCGGCAGAGTGGCAGATTCGTGACAGGTAAGAGAGGAATCAACTTTGGAAGTCAAAAAGCATAGATTGATTCTCCTGCCTGGCCGGCAGCAATTTGTATTTTCAATTCGAATTTTCTCAGCAACCAAACAGAAAATGAGTAAAGGGTGTAAGCGAAGAGTTACCAATGCGTCGCGAGACTCCAAGGCAACTTGTTTGATTAATAAGAGCGCAGGAGGAAGGGACAGAAAGAGATGGAGCGACCGAGGTAGCTAAGCTCTGATAACTTGCTGCGAAAAAAATAAAAATAAAGTATTGGGTTGGGGGTTAGGTGGGTGGGGACTGGGGGGTGGCCGGGTGGGGACTGGGGTCTGGTGAGAAAGTTTGGGACGTAACTGTTTTGTAGTTTTTTGTTTTTAATTATTTTAAAAATAAAATAATTAGTTTAAAAGTTTTTTTATTCTCATAATAAGTAAAACATAACATATTTTTAAAATAATTTATCGAATAAATTTTTTAAATTTTTATTTTACAAAATAATTTTTAAACATAATTTTTTAAAATAATATTTAAAAACAAAAAGAAATCAAACAAAGCCAAGCAAACCCTATAACACTTGCTTGTCCAAATATTCATAAATACTATAAAAGAAATCAAACAAACCCTATTACACTTGCTTGTCCAAATATTCATAAATACTATAAAAGAAATCAAACAAAACCAAACAAACCCTATAACACTTGCTTGTCCAAATATTCATAAATGCTATATTTTTTGTCAAATAAAAAATTGTAGACAAAAATTATCAAATTTTTAATTGAATTATAAAATTCATGAGTTGATAACGCCATATTAGGCCTTTTGCGTGTATATGTTCAAATTTATATATAATAATCCAATTTCCTATAATTTCTTTCAAAATCCTGCCATTATATTAATTAATGATGTACCTGGAATAAAATCTTTGGTTCAATCAATAAGCAGTATTTACTGATGAAGACATAATTTTTTTTATGATAATTAATCTTACGTTATTTTGTAGAAATTAATAATAACGTTTTCTATAATATATGATTATATATTAATTTACCAAAATAAAATATCTTGCTTTTTTTATAATTCTATTAATAGTGAAAATATAAACGTATTACTATTATTATGGTAATTGCTCTAACCATTCCCGCAATAGACTAGACAGCCAAAACACAGGCGGATTCTTGGACTCGAGTCACGGGAAAACTCGTTGGATTCAACAGGAAATTACAATATATCTGTACAAATAGCTTCTACATATACATATACACTAACAGATTTAATTACTCAGTTTCAGGTTCTTTGACTTCCGGAGCCACTGGATTCTCAGATAAGCTCTGTTCATTATCACCCTCCCCTGGATTCATGTTCTCCGGTGCTTTTGCGTCTACAATTTCAGAGTCTTGAATAATGTTCCTTCCATCGTCAGTCACTTCACGTTCCTTTAATTCTTGCTCTACCCCCAAGCCCTCTGCAATTTCACCCTCTGCAGCTGAAGAACAAGGTTGGTCCATGTCTTTCGATGCATTTTCTAGCATGACCCGATTATCCTTGTTAGCAACATCAGCTTCCAAGCTCTCAACATGTTCACCCTCCACTTCTGAAGAACAAGGTTGGTCTACGTCTTTCAATGAGTTTTCTAGCATGACATGATTACCCTTGTCAGCAACATCAGCTTTCGAGCTCTCTGCTAAAGAACATGGTTGGTCCATGTCTTCCAATGCGTTTTCAGGCATTAAATCACTATCTTTGTTAGCGACATCAGCTTCCGAGCTCTCCACATGATCATCCTCTGCTGCTGAAGGACATGGAGGTGAAACTCCGTCTATTGATGCTGTCTCTGGCACAGCCGAACAACCCTTAATAACATCCTTTTCATCACCAATGTCAGCTTCAGATTCTTTCAATACCTGCATTCTTACTTCGCTGCCAACTATACCCTTCTCAGATAAGCACTCTCCCCTTTCGCCTGAGGCTGAGGAACATGGAGTTTGTGATACATTTGCTCTCTCAGCTGCACAGTTCTCAATAATATCTGCCTGCTCCTCCATATCAGCTTTACAATCTTTTGATTCATACTGTGCTTCAGAGGTGCCTGCTGGGCCCTTATCACACAAGGCCTCCAACTCATTTTTTCCCTCTCCTGCAGTAGGAGTCACAGCCGCATCTCCAGATTTGTCATCTACAGGCATCCCATCAACCTAAGATGCGCATACATTGAATCACAAGTCAGAATAAAAGAAAACGATAAATCACATTTAGTTTTCATGTATAACTTAGATGTATATAAAATTATCTCCCATTTGTGCAATTTTCTAATTTCGAACATTAGACAGTAGACATTGAAAAGTGAAGAAAGGAATGTAAAAAGTGCATTCTGACTTTCACAAGGTACGATACTACAAACAAGTGTAAACATACAAATTCAGAGACAAGCTATATTTAGTGCCTGATTGACCCAATCATTTGATGAGTGATTTTATCAATGCCATTAGTGTTTGGTCAATCTTTAAAAAAAAAAACGTTTTTCGGTCAAATTACTAAAAGAGATATGTTTAGGAATGATATTGCAGTCAATACTATTTGATTGGAAAAGTGATTTTAAATATTCATTTTAATTAATTTAGTTATTTTTAAAATTTTATGCAATTAAAATATAGAAATAAAATCACAATATTATATATATGATGTCTTTACTAAAAATAATAATAATAATGCATGAAAATAAATATATAAAAATATATAATGAAAATTGTAATTATAAAAAATTCCTTATCAATAAAAATAATAAATTTCATAAAATACTTTAATTTAAAAAAATTAAGGAGATTCCCTAGCAAAATTTTATGCATTTATGTGAGGGCATTTAAAAAAATAAAGTTGGATAGTTTTCTAATTTTTCATTTTAGGTGAGGGTATTATTTTCCATGACAATTAATTTTGTGCCTATTCTGCTTCAAAGGAGAAGCTTCAAATCTCTATTTCTCCCTTGAAGCAGAAAATAAAATTCTGCCAACATTCAAAAGCAGTTGAGTCTTGGTAAAAAGAATGAAAAAAAAATGCTTATATAAAACATTAGTAGCCCTTTATTCCCCCAAAATAAGCCAGGCCAAACAGGCTCACTTTCCTTTTCACTAGGAAATAAGAGCCTTGTTTGATTCTGTTTTAACTTTATTGTTTTTAAAAATTGTTTCTGAAAACTATGTTTAAAAATTATTCTACAAAATTTAAAAAAAAAATTATTTGATAAATTATTTTTAAAGTATGTTTCTTTTGCTTTTTGGGTGTTCGGGAAACAAAAATAAAAAACAAAATCAACTCTCACTAGTTTTTATTTTTTTTAAAAAAATTATTTTCAAAACTTATTTTTAAAACAACAACAGAAAACAGTTTTCAAACAAAATTTTTTGTTCTAAAAATAGAAAAAAAAATTAAAATACAGAAAACAAACGTGCCCAAGATCTTGAACTGGCGCAGTATGATTCTAAATAGATGGATACATAAATTGTTTTTAATATTTAGACACAAGGTATGGAGAGAGTCTAAAGGATAACATTACCAGTGACTCGTTTCCTTCACTCATCTCAGCATCAGAAGTGCTTGATTCCTGGAGCGATGAAAGGTTAGTAATGGGACCCTGGAGAAATGAATTCGTCAAGTAAATTGAAAAGATAATTATTGGGCCAGATATATTAGTAGGTGCAAAATGGCTTACCACAGTGGCATCCCTACAATTCTCTTCGGTCAAACAACCTTTTGGTTCCCCTGGTGCTAGTGAACTGCAGAGCAGGCCCTCATATGACACATCAATCTTGCTTTCCTCAGACCCCACAGAAGATGAAGGTACAACCAGGTTTCTCAATGCAAATCTTTCAGATTTATTTCCAGCAATCTGAGCTGACTCCATTTGATCAAACATCTCAGCTTCACAATGATTTGATTCCTGCAGTGGTGATGGATTTGTAATGTTACCCTGCAAAAAGGAAAGCACAAAGGAAATTGAAGGGCTAATTACTGTGCCAAATATATTAATAGCCAATAGTTGCAAAATGGCATACCACAATGGCATCACTACAACTCTCCTCTCCAGTAACGCAACCTTTTGGTTCCCCTGGCACTATTAAACTGCATAGAGGACCCCTTTCATATGGCACATCAATCTTACTTTCCTCAATCCCCAAGGAAGATGAAGGGATATCCACATCTCTGGTTGCAAGTCTTTCTGGACTAATTCCAGCAACCTGGGATGACTCCATTTGATCCCCCATCTCAGCTTCACAATGATTTGACTCCTGCAGTAGTGATGGATTCATAATGGGACCCTGCAGAAATGAATTCATGAAGGAAATTGAAGGGATAATTACTGTGCCAGTATGCTAACAGGTAACAAATAACATACCTCAGCAGCATCACTACGACTCTTCTCACCATCAAGACAATCTTTTGGTTCCCCAACAGCTAGTGGAGTGCAGAGGTGACCCTTATCATATGACACATCAGTCTTATGTTGCACCATAACCAAGGAAGAAGTTACATCTATGTTTTGGGATGTAAGTCTCACGGGATCAACCCCAGGAACCTGAGCTGTCTCCATTTCAGTAGCCGTCTCAACTTCAGAATTATCTGATTCCTGTTGTGATAATGGAATCGTAATAGGACCCTGCAGAAATGAAGTCATAAAGCAAATTGGAGGGACAATATGCCAAATTTGCTAATAGAAGCACAAGGACATACCTCAGTGGAATCCCTGCAACTCTCTCCTTGAGTCAAAAATTTTCTTGATTCCCTTAGTGCTAGTGGACTGCAGAGAGGAACCTTGTCAGATGACACAACAGCCTCATCTTCCTCTGTCTCCAAGGAAGATGAAGGTTTCTCCATGTTTTTGGAAGAATCTCTTTCTGGATCAACCTCTGACACCTTAGATGCCACCATTTGATCACTAGTTTCAACTTCAGAATTTTTTGCTTCTTTCAATGATAAATCACCCTCCTCAGAGTGGCTGGCAATGTCATCACATTCAGTCACTGAGGAATTTGAACGTTTGTTTATGATTTCCAAACCTGATTTTTCTGGCAAAAGATAACCAGCTTGCCATGTAACCTTACAATTACTCTGATCCACCTTGGAGCCTTCCATATCCTCCTGGAGCACAGATCTCATAACAGAATTATTCTCAGAAGATACCCCTGCCTGTTCTTCCACTTCCACTTCCACTTGGGAAGATGAAGGCTGGACAGTCATAGTCTCAACCTGGTCAACCTGAGGAACAGCCAACTTATCACTTAAGTCATCAGAGCGATCTAGAACTCTTGGAGACAATGAATTGCCTTGTGAAGCATCATCAGACATACAACTAATCCTTTCTTCCTTACTCACCAAGGAAGATGAAGGCAAACACAACTTTGATGTATCATCTCCAGGGAGAACATCACCAACCTGAGATATACTTCCATTGCCCAACTCGATTTTAGAATCATTCAATTCATCCAATGGTAATGAACTGCTAGATAGGCTCCTCATCGACGAGCCTCCTGATTTTTCTTCCTTTCTTGTCAAACAAGGAAAATTCAAATTTTCTTCCGAAACCTCAAAACTTTCATGCAAGATCTGACTATCAGATGAGTCCATCTGAACATCAGTTTCTGCTTCATTCACTTTTATTTCCTCCAGGACTGCAGAGCTGTTGTCCACATCCTTCTCCATTGAATCTTCCAGAGCTTCTGAGCCCTTCGTTAGGCTTGTTTCAGATGATCCATGATTTTCCTCTTTCACCAAGGATGATGACGGCAGAACTGCAGCGTCAGGTCTAATTTCATGCAAGATCTGACTATCAGATAAGTCCATCTGAACATCAGTTTCTGCTTTAGTAACTTTTGCTTCCTCCAGGACTATAGAGCTGTTGCCCACAACCTTCTCCATTGACTCTTCCAGAGGTTCTGAACTCTTAATTAGACTTGTTTCAGATGATCCCCTATTTTCCTCTTCCAGCAAGGATGATGAGGGTAGAACTGCAGTGTCAGATACTATTTCCTCTACAAGATTATCAACCTGAGAAACACCTAAAGAATCATTCACTACAACTTCTGACCCAAAAGGTCGTGACAACATTGACCTATCAACAAGATCCTCATGGGAATGGTTGTTGAATTTTTCTCCCTCGTTTGCTGAGGAAGAAGACATATTTATGCTTGACGAAATATTGTCAGGCACAATCTCACCATGAGGAACATTAATTCTGTTACTGTCAGATGTGTCAATTTCCATGTCACTACTGGAAGGATTAGCAACAACTGAATGCAACTGTTCACATATGGAATCTCCTTTATCCCTTCTTTCCTCGCAGAGGGATTCTGAGTGGCCCTTGAGGAGTGGAGTCTCACACAAAATGGAAGTAGTAGCAGCTGATGTAGGAGCAGTTTCAAAATCAATAACTTCCTGAAAACTCGATGGACCCTCCACAGTGGCTTCAACAGGGCATTTGGTAAATTGAGATTGCACTGAAGATTCTCCTAACTTCTGAGAATTACCCCCATCAAAATTATCAAGACCTGAAAGCTTCTGATCTGCAAGAACAATTTTGGGGCTCCCAAGGCCTTCCATTTCAGGTGATTCTGAGCCACGTTTCATGTGAGATTCTAATGCATTTTGAGAATTATTTTCATTTGTAATCTGAATCTCAGGCTCCAACAAACCCGAAGGGGTAGGATACAAGCTCCTGATTGGAGGTTCTGCAGTACTATTATTATCAAAGTTGGCTGATGTGGAAATTTTGGACACATCAATAGAAAGTTCAGCAGATGCTTGTAAAGAATACTCAGTTTCCTTTTCAGAATTAATTTCAGCACATTTAGACATACTAGAAACTACCATTGTCCTTGAATGAGGGGTTGTTGCAGGACTAGAAGGGGTCACTACAGGTTGATCGCCAACAATTTCAGGCTGCATCAATAACCCAGAGTCATCATTACAAGAAGCAAGAGGTGAAGATTTTGAAGAATATTCAGCATAAGGAGCCAAATTTTTATCAGAAGTATTCTCAGTGATTCCAGAAGGTTCTGCTATGGCTGAATGGTCCAGATTGAAAGTATCAACCTGGCTAGATTCAAGAGTATTACTAGAATTGTCAGTTTTCAAGGGAATTGATGGATATCCAGTGCCACCAACATCAAGGGGAGAGGAGCTTGAAGACTTCTCTAAAGAAGACCCATCACCAGTAGGAAGAATCTTAAAAGAACCACCAGTCTCTTGGGCGGCATTACCTGCTTGTAGAGCCTCCATCTCACTCTGAGTGGTTGAGAGTTCAATATGATCTTGTGTCCCTTCATCCTTTTCTTTAACATCACCACGACCAGCACTGGTTTCAGGTTTACTGAAATTAGTCAGCATCTCATTCAAAACTACTACTTTTGAATCAGATGTAGGCCCAGATTGTTTTTCATTCCCATCCAAAGGAACAACTGAAGTCAGACACACTGCTCCACTAGTAGGTATATCTGAATTTGCTTTATCCTCAGTCTTCTGATTATTGGATACCTCCTTTGATTGTTTATCAAGATTGTTCACCGAAAGGGCTGAAGTTAGACATGCTGCTCCAGCAGTTGGTATATCAGAACATTCTTTGCCCTCCAAACTATGGTTTTTCAATGCTTCCACCGCAGCATTAGATGTTACATGTACTATAGGGTTGTTCCTATCTTCATTCCGGACAGAATCCTGTGCTCTAGGCATTGTCAAGCAAGTTCCAGAGAAGACTTCCTTCATCACTCGAGCAACATCATTAACATTCTGAATTCGGCCAAAAGCAGCAACCTTATCTGAGGATCCAGGAGCACTATCAGTCCTTGTAGATGCACCTTTCTGCTGTTTAGTTAGGGCAGAATTGGAGGTTCTCTCTTTTCTTTTTGAATCATTAACAGCTGCACCACTTGGCAAATGGATCTGGAAAAGTTGAGTTTGAGTGGCATTTGTCTGTTCCTCAACCTCACCTCCTTGCTTACCAAGGGTAGTTGCTTTACCCATCATTGAATCCCCAGATGAATTATGGGAATGCTGACTCAGTTTAGGATCCTGACCAGCATGAGCATCAAGAGCAACAGGTAATGCCATAGCTGATTTTTTTCCCCTACGCCGTGGTGGCTCCATTCGGTTTTGAGTTTTACGACCTTGCCTTTTCACTGGCACAGATTCAGATGGACAAGGACGAATAGATTCAGAGCCCAGAGTAGAAGGACAAGAAATGCTTGATGGGACACTGGGAACAACCTTTGCAGTCATATGATCTAAAGGCATACCAATGCTTTCCATAGTTGCACTACCAGGCATGGAATTGGTTGGAGGAACAATAATTGAAGGGACAGTTTTTGAAGCTTCTAAAGCTTGATGAGATCTGCCCTCTGTATTCTGGTCCTTTGGCACCTCAGTAACAGGTAAAGTTGGGACAATGACAGTTTCATTCCCAGAATTCTCAGTAATTTTAATCTTGGATGAAGTGATTTCAAAAGCACTCTCCTTTTCCACAGAAGCAAAATCATGAACATTGGAATTCTGAACCCTCTCCACATCTGGCCCTGCAAAAGGAAGAATTCCTCAAATTCTGTCCTAGTTTTCCTAATATATATATGTTAAAATTCCAATAAAATACACTATATATTCACCTGGAGCTTTGGTAGTAGAGTCATCAGTTGATGAAAAGATCGCTGTCTGCTTGGATAAATCAATTGTTGTTACTGATAGTTTTAGATCCTGATCAACAAGGTTCTGAGATGCCTGCTCCTGGACAACATGTTTTGATTCTTGAACATCATTCTCTTGCAAGCTTTTTACATCAGTGGCTTTATCACCCAATGCACTGCCTGACAATACCTGTAGACTAGAATTTACATGTAATTTCTGATGACCTGATATATCTGAAATAACAGGCAATATTGATTCCTGTTTCTTTCCCCTGCGCCTGGGAGCTCCTGCTCCATTTTGCGACTTCCGACTTTGCCCCTTACTTTGTATAGGAACAGTGGAGCAAGTAGAGTCAGTTTGAGTGACCGGAGTTACAGAGGACAAAGGAGGGGAAATTTGAGAATTCAAAGTCATCCCAACACCCAAATGGTGATCCTTTCCACTGTTTAAAGAAGCAGAAACTGATACATTATTTGGACAGTGTACTGGAGCAATGCTGGAAACAGTTTCACTCTGAGAGATAGCTTGAGCTGAAGGTTGATTCATGGATTTATCTTCTAATTGCTCATTCACCTTCATATCAGGACCAACAGAACCACCAAGGTTAGGAGATGACAACACACCCTGTTTCTTCCCTCTACGTCTAGGTCCTTCCCCTCCACTTTGATTTTTCCGCCCTTGTCCTCTTGCTTGTATAGGTACAGAGACAGAAGTAGCAGTAGATTGAGAATTGGATACACCAGTAGATAAAGGGATGGCAGGCTGTGAGCTAGGAGCAATCCCTGTATCAGACTGCTTCATGGGTCCTACTGTACCTACGACCTCAGCAGAACAAACAAAAGAATCAGAACGAGATGATGTTAAAGGCCCAGACGAAGTTCCTTTCTCTAACTGCATGTCCACTTCACCAGTTGCAGAAGGCGCCTGAGGGACCACCACCGCTGGTGACTTATCTGATGTTATTCTTTTTGGCCTTCCGCGGCCACGTTTGGCTGGCGGGGTTATCTCCTTGGTTTGCTGTACTGGCAAACTCTCCACAGAGGGCAGTGTCGGGACTACAGGAGGGATGGCCACAGGTTCTGCGTTAGAAGTAGCTGCAATAGAGCTGGAAGCATTTGTTGGGCAACTTGTTTCTACCACTTCTTCTTTCACTTTGGGTGAATCTGGAGATTCAACCTGACACATCTTCTCAAATTCCTCCTCTGTCCATTGCTCTTCGTAAGAACGCACCTATAACATATATAAGGCAATAAGCATTTGGACCAGATACCATACTGAACACCTGAGGATGTACATATGTAATATACATATTCATTTGTTTATATTTTTCTATTTAACTGCTTTCTTAACATCACTCCTACTATGGGGAGAAAAAATAAACATCACTTATAAAGAGACCAGGAGGTGAAGTCATGTACACAAGCAGTATCAACCAAAAAACCCCTGGGAACAACTCATACATACATACATATAAGTATATAAAGGGATATTCATGTAAAGCATAGTTATACAAAGAGTAGACAAGGAATACAATTGAACAAGCAGAACCTAAAAGAATCAGCTATAGTAATAGACAAACCTCTCTTGTACGTTTTCCTCTGCCATAGTGTTGAGTATCCAGGCCCCCAAGATATTCACCTTTCCGCTTTACTACATTAGATGCTACCCCACCCTTGGGCACATCATATATCTTCATTGCTTCATAGAAATTTTTCAGGTCACCATCAGTTACAAGACGAGAAGGAAGAGGAATCATAAGCTCAGAACCATCAGTTGCCTGCCCAAGTACCAATTTCTTCCATATAGCCTGCAGTAATTATTTTTTGGAGCTCCAATAAGATAATCAACCATAAACACCATAGACAGAAATCGCAAGCAAATACTTAATAGCATACCATCTCATCTTCCCTCCTTTTTTTGTCAACTGCCTCAAATACATCTAACTCTGTTTCACTGCCAACAAAGACACAAGATTTCTGTCAAATTTCTTTCTTCTCTTCTTTGATACATATTAGGGTGGACGGAGGAGGGTCTAAGGGGAAAAAACAGCATTACAAGGTAATTGCAAAGTTGATTTAATCTTCAATATTGACAGGACATAGAAATCACACTATAAATGCAACAGTAGAATCAACCCGACAACAACTGTAAAACTAGAAGGGCGTCAACATTCAAGGCCAACACCTAGCATGGTAATTAACAACATGGAAATTTGTGAATTAAATCAGTAAAGGAGGGCAGACAGAAATGTTGAAAGGACAACAATACATTAAGGGGTCCCATGATTAGGAGTGGATCAACTCCAATTTGCTCTTCTCCCATTTTCTCCAATGGTGATACCAACAAGAGACATGATGCTGGACAGAGGGATCGATTAAAATGTTTTGATTTTGTATGACTTTATTGTTATTTTAGTAGAGATTAGTTTGAGGGATTTTATTTAGTTATCATTAGCAGTTTAGGGTAATTAAATTAGAAATAGAATCTTTGTAGGATATTCCATAGCTTAGGTACAATACATGCTGGTTCGCTAATTATGAATTTTATTTTGTTTCTTAATTTCATTAGAACTATTTCAAATCTTATTAGGAAGATTTTTCTGGTACAAATAGGCCTTGAGGACTTCTATATTGAGTATTTTTAATATAATTTCAGATCTGGGACGTTTTCTAAAACCCTTAAACCTTATTCTCTTGTTGCAACTTTGATCTTCCCCTGTTCCTCAACCCCATTCTGTAACAAAGCAACAGTCTATGCTATTTTCTCTGCATTAAGAGTCATGTCTGTAAGAGATTCTTTCTTTTTCTTTGGGATAAAAATCTGTAAGAGAATGTAATGGTCTCCAAAACATTTTGTTAACAGCATCAGACTACCCTTTAACTATTTCTGTCTCATTTTGTAGCTGTTCTTCAGTCATTCCATTTCAATCCCTCTCAACTTCTTAACAAGATTTTAGACAACATAAAATTTATATGCATTTGTAAATGGTTGACTAAATTATAGAAACTTAAAGCACAATTAGCCACTTCCTCTCCCTGTTTATGTTTCCTATTTCCATTGTTTCTCTTTCAATATATTTAATCACCTCCTCTACAGTGGAGATGATTGAAACTGTTAAACCCTGAAGTGCAAGATGCCCAAACCAAAGCCACACACATTATCTTGTTTCTTTTTCGTCTACTTATCTCTCTCAAGATGTCTATTTCCATCTCATGTGCCTTGGAAGAGAAACACGAATAAAAAAACTGCAGGAAGAAAACTCAAGAAAAGGAAAGACAAATAATAAAAACAAAAGGAGGAAGCAATACATGAACAATGACGGTAGCCAGCTATAAGCTAGAGAGAGGAAACAATGCAGAGGAAGCAATAACAGAGAACTCTGAAAAAGTTCACCAACTTCTGTGGGCATGAGTTGCTGCCAGTTGGCTGATGCAAAACAGTGGACATAGTTTCACAGTTTTCTGATTCAAGGTGTTTAGACTTTGAAGTCTAAGAATTAAAAGAAAGAACAAAATGGTATAGATAGTGAGTTACGAAGGAAATCATAGGGAAAGCTATGCCTTTTCGCTAGCTTTCCCTGCTCATTAGATTTTGTTAGCAAGTGTCTTCCATCGATATCATTCGACAGATCAGGAGTAATGTAGGAGATTTATGTGCCCATGATCAATTAATATGGGGGTGGTAGAGCAATATGTTTACCCAAAAAAAATATATGAGTGGTAAAGACTGGTATTCATAAAATTTCCTTTCCCTCCAGACACCCACCAAATAGTCCTTCTCAAACACAGGCACATCACTTATGTGCTAAGTAGAAAGAGAAACTCCCACAACCCAACTCATCAGAACAAACCAGACATAACAAGTCATGGATAAATAGCAAGATGGTGAAAGCATCCAGAAAATATGTACCTTCGGGCTAAGAGATCATTTAGAGCATCATCATCCAAAACAGGTGATGCCTCCTCTTTCTTACACTCCCGCAGGAGGGACTCCAAATATTCTCTTCGATCTTCAGCACTGAGATAAACCATGGGCCAAAACAATTAAGAACTGACTCAAAATCACTATGATAAACTGAAGGTGAATTGATATTAATCCAACCTTGTATTGTTGTCAAAAAAACCAGCAGTAATGCTCTGATTAGCAACACCCAGTTTGTGCTCGGCTGCAGCTCTGACTTGTTCTTCAACAGTTTGAACCTTGTTATATAGAAAAATAGTTTAGCAAACATATGTCAATGCAACAAATAGCATATCAAAGACAAAATTGCAAACAGGACCGTCCAAAATTGAATGCATAAATTTCAAAGTACCATTCTATCAATGCATCATCAAGGACCAACTTAACCTAAAAAGCTTATGCTGGAGAAGGCCTAGGATTGGTTTTGACATACATCTCTAACACACCCCTTCACGCAAGTGTGATTTAGGCTTGAAACATGGTCACATGCACAAAGCACAAGCTCACCATACCTTGCGATGAAATTTAATTTTATTTAGAAGAATAGGGCAACAAGAATTAAACTCAACTGTTTGGTCATAAAAACTCAGATGCTATGGCAAGGGCCAACAATACCCAAAAGCTTAAGCTGTTAGCACAAGACCGGGAATGGTTTTGATATGCATCTCTAACAGATACAAATAATTTAATCCAATCAAACTCATTTTACAGTGCAAATGTGCAATCAATCAAACCAAAAAGATAATATTTCAGTTTTCCATAGCCAGGAAGAATATGTTTCCCACCCACATGGCATAAACTCAGTTATCAAACCCTAAATAACCTCCAAAAACAGACATGAAGATGAATAATCATACATGCAATTCATAAATAGATATTATTAGCATTATTTCCAAGTCATGTCCGTTCTCTACTAAATTTACCAAAGAAATAAACAAGCATGAAGTATGCCAAGGGGAGCGATTAAAAAAAAAGGCAAACACATTGTTCAAGAAAATGAGGGGCCCTCCCAAAAAAAGAATTAAAGAATATCACAACCACAAAATACATAAATAGCTAACCTGTTTTAAAAAAGCAAGATAATATGTGAATTTTTTACTCACCCATAAACACGTATGTAAGCAAGTGGAATGCTAAGAGGAACCAAATGCAGTAAGATATGCATCCGGCTGCCACTAGTTAAAACAGTACCAAATAAACTGAGTCTGCCTATCAATTCGTTGCACTCCCCTTAAACTCTCCCCATTAAATGATACTTACACCACAACAGTATAAAATTCTGTTAAAAGTAATACCAGATAACTCTCAAGTCAAGCATTAAATTCATGTATAGATAGAAAACCACAAAAGTTTATAATTTATACATGGTCTAGCAAGCATATACCGGATTGTGATCACCATGCTACATTGTATGAAATTTGGTTCTACAAGACTTGTTTATTAACAAAGGAAGAAATTTTGTGAAAGCGGAAGAAAAATACAATGAGGCAGGAGGATAGTTATCCTTCTAAACAAAGAAACTAAAAGAATGTCACACAAAAAAATGAAACTAAAAGAAAACTCCAAAGCTAAGAGGCTCAAGACTGCAAGAAAGATGGACAATCTCTCGAGTATCAAAGGGGAAAATGTCTTTGAAGAAACCGTGATTAGAACACCAAACTATGTTTTATGAGACATGAGACTTTAATATTTATACAATTCTCAATTTTCATTTTGGAAAGGTGTATAAACTATCTTTAATAAGCCATATTTTTTATAATCTAGAGCTTGTTATATTTACGACCATCCAAAGTAGAGTTTCCCTGAAATTCAAGCTTCATGTGGATGTAATATAACATATATACAAATACAATCCCAAAATTAAAGTAGCAGACTTCACTTAATTCTTTGTAAATATATAATTTATGCCAAACATCAATCACTGGGAAAAATACTAACTGTTTCAAAGCGAAGAACTAGAACATCCCTCTTTTGACCAATTCTATGAGCCCTTGCTTGTGCTTGCAGATCAACCTGCCAATTTACCAACAATTAAGACCTTAAGAACATCAACAACAAAAGCTAACCGGTTCAAAATCATATAATAGAAATCATATTGCCTGTGGATTCCAGTCGGTGTCAAATATGATGACTGTGTCAGCAGCTTGAAGATTCACTCCAACTCCACCAGCTCGAATGCTTATAACACATACATACATGTCAGAAATACTAGAGCTTATATATAAAAACCATGAAAGTAAAGGGAAAAAACAAATAGGTTTTCAGATAAGACTTCAGTTAAAATTTTGAATACAAGCAAAGACTGTCTAAACTTTCATTCTTAGGAAGAAACTTGGATTCAATTCCTTCCAGTTATTGCGGGACGCTGTCTTTCATCGTCTTAGTCACCACTTATGATCTTTAACATTAGGAAGCTGTTGATTTAGAAGCAGTTACTTCATTGTTTACTTCAGGTGTATCTCAATAATGTCCAAATTTCAGGCTTAGACTGGCTGTGCACACTGGGTTCTAGTAGTATTCTTATATTTATTTCACTCTATGTGGTATAATAACGGATCTTCATCTATAGCCTCCTTTATCTATGTTTATCATCCTCGCCCTTAAGTTAGAAACTTTTAAAAATTTGGATTTGAGATCTCAGTTTGGGCTAGCAAGTTCATATCTGTTTTTGGGTCGTTGCAAAATAAATCTTGCATTCATTAATCTTCAATTGGATTTAGATATCTAATATTAGGGGCGCATGGATGTTTTTGTTTGTGTATGCATGTGCATGAAAAAGTTAGAGAAAGCTTACATCTAAAATTAAGCTAACTGATCAAAGCTATAAGATGAAAAAAATCCAATATTATCTAGTCTTTGTACCTATAGAATGAGATTTGGACCAAGACCTCCAGATTTGCCAACTGACGGTTTAAAATTTAAACAGATGCCAAGCAGCAAATTCAACTAAATTTCCTGATAACTAAATGGAAACCTACATAAGGGTGGCCCAGTGCACAAAGCTCCCACTTGGTTGAGTCTAGGTAAATGTACGCAATCTTACCTCCACAAACAAAGAGACTGTTTTTTAGAATTTAAACCCATAACCTCGAAGTCACAAAACAGTAACCTTACCGTTGCGCTAAGGCTCACCCTCAAATAGAAACCTACATAGCCTGTTTTACAGCCACAGACAGTCCTCTATTTTTTCATCGAAAAAAAAAATTCACTAAAGAAAAAAGAGAAGTACAAAAAAAGGAGTATAAGTTATCCTCCTGAGAAAACTAAGGACAAAACAACATAGTAAACATTAAAAGAATCCAACAACTGAAAGCTAAACATGCAAGACAGCATCCCAATCTCTTTGCATACTTGAAATAGCAACCCCCTTGAAGAGATAATTAGCAGAACACTAAAGTGAAGCCATAAACTTTATCCTTTCCCATAACATATCCAAAGACATCAAAGTTCCTTCAGAAATTCTAGCATCACACTCAGTACTCTATTAAACATCAGAATTACCTGAGCAAGAATATAAAATATGGAGAACCAGGTCGGTTAAAAAGGTCAATTAGGGCACCACGATCACTTCCAGATGTATGCCCATCCAGCCGGAGGTAACGGTACTGTTTTAAGGTTAAGTATTCCTCCATAACATCAAGAAGTCTAGTCATTGTTGAGAAGAAAAGAACCTGTAAAAGCATTGATATTATGTTATCAAACACTAACTGAAATATCCCAAATAGACGGTTGATCAAAAGATAAGATACTTTAGTAAATGAAAAACCAGTGTAGTTCCATAGCTTTAGAAAAGAAAAAAGAAAATACCAAACACATTAAGCATTTGAAGTGGCAACTAGCCAACTAAATATCACCAGAATTTTGAAGAACAAGAAGCAAGTAAAAAAGTATAACTAAATATCATTCTTCATGGTAATTACAGCTACTGACAATACTATAAGAAAGAAATTAATTGCAGTGGTCCAGATATATGAAATCTTTCATACCCGATGATCTGTCGCCTTCAACTTAGGTAATAATCGGTCCAACATTTCAAGCTTCCCACAAAGTCTTATAATCGGGGGCAGATAATGCTTAGGTATAAAATTATCCACCTAGAAAAGGCACAACTCACAGCTTAAGCATACAGAAACAGAAATAGAATCACATGACCCTTGACCTCTTGCCCTAGTTATCAAAGACATGGAGGAAGTATGGTCTATGCAAAGAGCTCTTTATTTTCTGCATCGCAGAAGTCAGAAAGTAAAGGCAAACCTTTTGAGGACACACTTTTAACGACAATCTCTAGGTATTTTCTTACTTTTTTAAAGGATTTTCCTGAACAATATTAAGAAAATGCTTAAAGTATAAAGATAACTAATTCAAAGAACAGAAAATGTTCTTCAACATTTCAGGTTCACATTAAAAAAAAGTTTTTTTATTTTTATTTTCATAAAATCCATCTTCTAAGTGAGATAAGAACTTGCCTCCTCTGCATGAAGCTGGCTGAGATATGGATGATTGCATATATTACGAAGCTCCATAACAGAGTTGTGTACAGATCGAGCCTAACAATTGAGGCATCCAATTAGACCCCAAACAGAGTAAATTATATATATTATGTTTATAGAGAAGCTCTTTTGTCTAAAAGGAAACAGAGGAAGAAATAAATTCTTGTTTTCACTATCAAAAGATCAAGAAACAAATCATTCAATGCATAAAGAAAGCAAACCTTTGTAGCGCCAATAGAACCAAGATTTTCTTCCACCCTCTTCATCAAAAGTTTTTGATATGCAGAAGCCTCACATCTTACAAGTCTCTCAATCTTTTCAGGCAGCTCATTTTCAACCTACAGAAGTTGGAAATGCAAGATAATTAACATGTGATAATGACTTCGATATATAACATCTGCAAGGTAGACAAGGAAAAGTTCATTTCTCAAAAGTTGAATTTCTAAGTCCTCATAGTTAACAAACCATGCAAGGCAAATGCAGCCAATGACATGAACAGAAGTTAATGCTTTTCTATCATATAGTTACACCTCAGTCTTAATCATGCAGAGTACCAATCCTTCATTTTAAGGGAAATTTATCATCAAAACTCTAGCATAACTCTTCAGAGAACTCATTAGTTTTATTTTTTATTTTTTTGGTAATGAGACAGGACCAAAGACCCAGGACAGAAATACTATGTGGGGTAGAAAATCCCAAGACATCAGCTAAAAGGGCTTGACTCATATCATGTGGAGCAAACACCCACACCATATAACCCAACTAGTGATGAAGACTCTTGTTGGCCAGGTAGTCTGAACTCCTATTAGCTTCTAGTGTGTTCAATTTGGACAATCCAAGACTTGCTAATTAGAGCAGAACAGAATGAATGATTGCCAAAGCATGAAACTTAGACAGCAAAAAGCTATATTTTCCTCTCTATAGCAAAACTTTTTAAGAGTATGCATGGATTAGAATACAAAAAAAATTAAAAAATATAACATCCGCCAAAGAATAACAAAATATAAATTCAAGCAGAACATGGCATATACAATCACAATAACAATGAAATATTGATTATATGAATCAAATCATGAATCACAAGCCAAAGAAGTTCAATAGTAATTGCTGTCATAGTACACAGAAAACTCAAAAGGAAGGTCGAAACTATGATTTATGAGCTTGAAGTGAAGTATTATGGACCTTATGTTTCAGCCTCCGAAGTACAAACGGCCTTAGAACTTGATGCAGACGGTTTATGATCAAGAGATTCTCCTCCTCAGACAGTAAGGCCTTGTTACAAACAGCAAACAACAAAGTTCTCATATCAAAATCAAGAAGGTTGAAAGTTACACTTCAACACAGTGTAACATCAATATATAAAAAAAATATAAATCAAAAGCTTACTTCATCAGGTGAACTATCTCCATTACTCTGAAAAGGTTTATTGAACCATTGAGAAAAGTCTTCTGATGAGTTAAATATGTTAGGTAACAAGAAGTTAAGTAGTGCCCACAGTTCCTCAAGATTGTTCTGCATATTAGAATAGTAAGCATACAGCATCATTTTCATAGAAAAAAGGGTAGAAGGAAAAGATAAGGCTAAGCAAGACTTTGCAGAGCCTGCAACAAGGGTTGAGGGGAACCTTCTATGTCATTCAGAGAAAGCACAAATAAAAGTATATACTTAACACAAAAAAATTATAAAAAAAGGGTTCAAAAATCACAAGCAGATATCTAGAGTATAGTTAAAGGCACAAAAAAGGTGACCTGCAGTGGTGTTCCAGTTAACAACAATCTATGAGAGCTCTGATAGTGTTTCAAGTCAGCATTCAACTTGCAAGAAGCATTCTTTATGCGGTGACCCTCATCAATTATAATATAGTGCCAGTGTATTTTGCTCAGCTTTGGTCTATCATGCTTGTTCATCAGATACTCGTAAGTTGTCAAAAGGACATTGAATTTTGGGTGAATGATCCTTTCTCTACAATATGAAACAAAAGTTAAGAATCATATACCATGACATAGATAAATTTATCCAATCATTTTGTCCATTACTTGAATAAACGACGCCGCTCCTCTGGGGGCCCAGCATAGACAATTTTATGAATACCAGGTGCCCAAAGGTTTATTTCTGACTCCCACCCAGGTAGGACTGAAGAGGGTACAACCACAAGAAAAGGTCCTCTATCATTTTTTGTTTCCATCAGGTAGCAAATTAGAGCAATAACCTAGAAAATTGAAAGATGATCAGGATTTCATAGATTAAAAGTTCTTCACATCTTTTAGTACAAAATATGCTCCCATTATTAATAAGCTTAGCACACCAAGTGCATGTCTGATTCTGTGTCCAGAACCTCATTCATTCATCCCAGAGTGGCAAAAAGTAGTTTCTCCCATGTTCAGGAGTGAATGAGTTAAAGCAGGGCCAAGCATGAGCTAAGACTCTCCATATGTCCATTTTCACAGAATCATAAAAATCTAACAAAAGAAAATTATCCAGCTGGAAAAAAGATAACAAGCTACAAATTACAGAAACATTTTAATAAATAATAGAGAAAAAGGAACAAAACAGAAACCTAGCTCCACATTAATTTTCTCACATGAACAAAACTTATTCATACCTGAACAGTTTTACCCAGTCCCATTTCATCAGCAAGGATTCCATTCAAGTGATTGTTGTATAGTGACACCAGCCACCTCAGGCCATTCATTTGATACCTAGAGGACAAAATTTGCAATCACAAGAAATGTAAACCCAAACTCCTTTCTTATCAGACTAGAGTAATTAAAAAACATAGCTAAAAGGACATACACCCCTCCAAACTGAACCAAAGATAATGCAAAAATAATAATAATATTTTTAACCAAATAAAATAACTCCATTGCTCAACTAAATGCAACCAAACTTTGATCCCCGTGGAAAAGTATACAGAGACATATATATATATATATATAAAGGGGGGAAATTTCACTTACTCCCTCAATTTTCCGCCCTGCAGACAAGATGGCTGCTCAGCAATGCTCTCCTTTATACTGCACACAGAAATTTAGCTTAAAATGGACCAAGAGGATTTTACTCAACATACCAGAAATTTTTAGAAGAGATTTACAGATTAGTGGACTCAATAAACCACAAATCTGAATGCTATTTCAGAAAGATATATTTTTGAACTTTTGTAGTATAAAAGGAACTCCCCAACCCACTTCATCTACATTTAATCATTAGAAATGGGTATAAAATAAGCAATTAAAAGTAGCAATAAAATACATATTTAAAGAAGATACAAAGTGCAGAAATAGTACCTATGCGCCATCATATAATACTTCTCATTGCTTTCCAAATAATGCTGTAAAACAAAATTGCAACAAATGAGTTATATGTTTAAGATATAAACTTCAGAAAGAGGGAGATGGGGAAAACTCGCCTTCGCCTGATCACTTTCATCCTCATTTTCAAAAGCTGTTTCATTTTGCTCAAAAATACTGCCACTTCCTGCCTCATCAACATCATGCTCAAAACGTCCTGCTGCAGTCTTTGCTTCCTGCAGCTTGGACCCAAGCTTTTGAAGATACTTCTCAGTCTCTTTAAGAAGTTGCTTTACACGATCTGATTTTGCATCCTAATGCAATCATTTAGGATGATATTAGGCAAACCTACTAAGTATGAACACTTCTGTCTAAGTGGTATCTATTTAACATCTAGTAAGAAGATAAACCTACCTGTACCATTCGAAGATAACCCTCCACGTCATTTATTTTCAACAAATTAATCTTTTCCCGCTGAATTCTATCAATCTTCTCACGATGAATGCGCTCTTTTCTTTTATGGAACTCCCTCACGTATCTATTGAAACCCTTCCACCGTTCCCTCTTGGTTTTGAATGCATCATCTAGTCTTTCCCTGAAATTAAAGTAATACGAAAGTTACTGAGAGAAGACAAATGGGAGGAAAATATAGAAATTCATATGAAGATTCATCTGATATGTATGTAGCTATCTACATCAAAACTGAAAAAAAATGGAGAAACAGACCAAAGGAGCACATACTTGTGAACTTCTATCTCACCAAAGAACTCCTTCTGCCGCTCACGAATTCTCTTCTGACGTTCTTCCTTCATTTTCTGCTCAAACTTTTCCAGTTGTTTGACCCTCCTACCATGCCTATGTTTCTTAAATGATTTCAAATGTTCCACCTCTGTTGTAATTGGTTTGAAAAAATCATTCAGGAAATCACTGCTCACAAAGGAAAAATATACTGTTAAACTGAAAGGATAACTGAAGTCTTCAATCCAAGAAGAGAAGGGACAAAAAAAAAACACCTGCGGAGACGACGTTGTAGGTCCAATAATTGAAGTTTTTTCAGCTCTATGACACTTTTTGTCTTAGCAGATATATCTTCAGATGAGCTCACATTTTCCTACATCAGAAATATTTAAACACAGACTATGAGAACATTAAATAATCACCAATCCACATACACTGTGTGTGTGTAGCAGAGCACAAATAAATCAAGAACTAAACTACCAAAAAAAATGACAGTTAAAAGTTATTTAAACCTTTAGCTTGTCAAAACATGAAGTAATTCTTTGCCTTGTCTTCTGCTGTTTTTCTACCCAATTTTGCTCAACTAGATGCCTCTTCTTCTGCTGATCCATAATCCATCTCTCTGACATTGTATATTTTGGAGACACTGGAAAATCAGCTGATACCAACCTCTCACTCCCTTCTTGCTCTGTAGCAAAAGAGAAGCCACGTCTTGATACATCATCAACTGGAACTGTTTTAAGCGCATCTGCAAGTAATCTCTTTTCAATGTCAGAAAATCCTGAGATATATACATTTGAAATAAGTCAAGCATAACCATAAAAGAAAGTCACTGAAAGGATGCAGTTTTGTCAAGTGTGATTCTCACCCGTAGAAACATGTCTTGCCATTACATTTACATCCTTCAACATGGCCACTCCCTGAGGATCACTATCAGCTCCTGGAGCAGGTTTCCAGTGCTCTTTTAAGGAATAAGAAGTCAAGTTATTAATGGAATTGTAATTCCGGGATCCACAACTATTACCAATATTTTGAAACTGACCAGCAATATTGTCTCTTCTTTCTATAGGCAACTCATGCTGAACAGCAGAGACCTGTGGAGGTCCCTTCAAACCCTCATTATGACTGACAAATCCAGTCCAGTTAATGATCTCAGGATTCATCGGCTTATTCAGACCCATGACAGAAGAGGGCTGGTTAGATCTACCAACCTGCAGATTACCATTGTCAACATCATCCATATGATTATTACCAACTAAAGCACCCCTTGTGCTCATAGAATCTTGCTGCTGAAATGATGTGTTTGAACAAGCCTGTGCAGCCACTCTTTCTTGAATTTGTCTTTCAACCTCTGCCTTTTTTGTGGCTAGGAGATTTTTCCTTTCTTCCGCATGAACATCAGAATGCAGGTTACCTTTGTCTTCCATCATTCTTGGGCTCTCAATTCCCTTTGACAATGGATCAGCATCTGGAACTTTTCCCGCAGAAGAGGACCCTGAAGGGGTTTTATCAGTTTGTCTTACATTGTTCAGTCCTCCAAATGGCATCATCATCCCAGATGTATTACTTGGTTCATTTGAAGATTGTGATTTTCCTTTGTGGTCAATAAACTCTTTGCGGGAACCATCTGTATTGCCACCTTATTGCTCACCAGTTAGTCGATAAAGGCGTTTTAACTACGTGAACTAAAACAGAAAAAATTAAATAAAAACTAAATATTAGTCACCTTCTCTAGGAAAGGTGGTTCCCAATGCAATTTCAAGATGTAATTTTTTTGGTGGCAAACCATTTCTGCACATTAAACAACAATATTTTACAAAACAACTCAAAAGATAATTCAAGTGTCATACCCAAGAGGCTAACACGTAGTAGCAGAACTATATCTACCTAAATGCTAGAAAAACAAGGCACTGAGCTCGAAGCTGTTTCAACTGTTGTTCTTTGAACGGTGTGGCAGATGATGAAGCTCCAGAAGAAACAGGGGATTTTCCTGTATCTCTGGGAAGACCACCTTGTCTAAGCATATTCATTTCTGAGGCACTGTTTTGCCTGCCAATCTGTCAATGAAATTATCTGGTCAAGCAATCAAGTTGGCTCATATTCATGTCATAAAGTCACAGAATAACAGAAGCAGAATGTTATTTTGGCGGTACAAAAAGGCACAGAGGTTTGTGCCTAAGACCTCTTGTAAACTACCCAACCTCACCACTAAACCTTCACTAGTGCAAAATATATTTTAACTACCTATAATCATCAAATTGCCACATGAAGTCAATCAGAATTACATGAGCATTGCACAAAGGAATAGCTTAGGGACAAACCAAGAAGCAAAAATTACTGCATAACAAGTAATGGAAGTTAAAGTAGCCTCTCACCTGAATTGGTTCTATTAATATCTCTTAACACTTACAAGCCACTAAATCTTGTGCTGAAATTTAAATTAACTAAAAGAATGGGAGACAGCAAAGATCAAACTTCTAACCACTCATTCATAGAGATAGAGGCCCCAATATCATGTTTAGGACCACTTAACCCAAAAGCATAAGCTGTTAGAAGACGGTCCATGAATTATTTTATTAATATCTCTAAGAGGATTAGATGCTCCCAGTTAAAAACAAATATCCACTACACCTCGCTCAAAAAGTGGCCAAAACAGAAAACCTAAACTGGCTAAATTAGTTTTATTGAACACTGCAACAAGGACTACCTAGTATACATAGCCGCAATACTCCCCCAATTACAGGATTCTAGAGGGGAAAAGGGAGCAACAAGACAGCCTTCTCGAGGGAGGAAGAAAAGAGGAAAACAATGCCTTATTATGTGTAATAGCATGAACAAATGCGCTCAGCAACAAAGAGCCATCTTTTCTTGGATTGTACGTAGCTTGGAAGTTCTGGACTTAGCTGTTTAGTTTGGAGAGCATTGGATTTGTCCACCAAATTTGAAGGCCTTTTTTCTATATTTTCTTTTGAGGTCATAGGGGAAAGGACAATAAACCATAAGGTTCTTTGGAACTGCACTCTTTTGGCTGGTCTTTGGTACAGCTGCATGTGGCGGCATGCCAAAATTTTCTCTCAGAAGTTTCTTCCTTCATCTTTTTCTGTGGATTAAGTCTGTTTTCTAAGCCGCTTTTTGGGTTTCAGCTCATGGGTTTTTTAAGGGAGTTCCATAGTCAAATGCAAAGGGTCTTATCTGCTCTTTTGAGCTGGTGTTCTTCTTCCTTTAGTGTTTAATTTTTCTTCTTTAGGAGGATTTATAATCCTCCTTCTTTATACTTCTTTTCTATCTTAAAATTTCATTGTCATATTAATAAAGAACTTTGGCCCAAAACTTCTGGAAAACGCAACAGTAGTGGCTTTCATCAGTAGAAGTACAACAAAATTCACATTTTTTGTGGGGAGACAAACACTACATAAAATCAACCAGCTCTATTATTCCCAATTGCTTCTGATGTAGTTAACATTAAACACAGTGCAATAACAATATCAAAATCCAAAAGAACACATTTGTGTAACCATCTGCAAACTCCAAGCCACTGTCTTTCTTTCTTTCTTTTTTCTCTAAATTTTTTTAAAATTTAATTAAAATAGAGAAGAAGTACCCCATCAACCAAACAACAGTAATAGTACAGATCCCTCATATATAATTAGCCTCCAACAAGGATTCCTGGCTAGATGATAACGTGCTGTGAACAAGACACGCCTTTTTATGGGAATTGAAACAAAACAAGAGCTATTTTATCCCCATCATAATGAAAATGTAGTACCTGTGCTACTTTATGTCCATCAGCTACAGTGGCTGCGCTTCCCCCATCATGCTCAAGTGCACCAGTATACTGCATTGAACTCGAGAAAATTGGCTCTGTCATTGGATAAGCACTAGTAGCAACTGCCATCCCTCCATGAGCCTTACCATAAGCACCTGGCATTCAGCAGAAAACTGTTTTTAATAAATACTCGTCCGCAGAAATTCCAAAATTGTAGTTTCTTTTTTTATGACATCTGAACCTAACTAGAACTGATATTTCCCCAAGTCCTTTTTTCCAAAATTTGATATTTGCAGAAATATTAGTGAAGAAGAAAAAAGAATCCAAGAGCTTATGAAACAGCCAAGCATGAATTAAGAACCGGAGTAAAATTAAAATCTCCATGCAAATATAATCTTGGATACTAATGGTTATATGTATACTCTTTCTTCAAATTTTGCCACTTCTATTTTAGACAATGGCATCTTTATTTAAATAGTCCAACTTTTTTCCAGTCCTCAAACTCAGGAGCTCGGTTATCAAAACTTAGGTTTGCAAATTTCCAAATCCGGAAATCCCTTGATCGAAGGCAGTATTAACTGCTGCATTGGAATTTCTGCCATCATATTACCAGGAACAACATTAGAAGAAAACCTGGGAACCTGAGATTTTTCAAAAGGTAACCCGGCTTTATTTTGATTCCATACACCTTTAATCTCATGTGTAGAAGGTAAGGAACCACCTTGTTGCTGCCCTGGAGCAATATGTGCAGAGGAAACTTCCATATCTTCTAAATACTTTGAATTTGAAGCACAAAGCATTGGATTGCCAATCTTTGTCAACTCTGTTTGTTTTTCCAATAAATGATGACCTTGGTTGTCTCTATGCATTGTTGGAACCATGTTAAAGTTAGTCTGCTCACCACTTTTAACTGGAAGACCATCTGATGGTTCAGATTTTGTCATTTTCCCCTTCCTTGCATTAACAACAGTATTCCGGGGATCAAGATGAGAAGGAATGTCAACATGTGGTTCCATGGGTGATGATGTATCTCCCCTCTTTCTCTTTGTTGTAGCTTTCTTACCATCCTTTTGATTCCCCTGTTTTTCCCAGTTAGCAGTATCACGTCTGTCTTGCGACTGTGAATTAGCAGATCTTGAGTCCAAACTAGATGGACTTTCTTGATCAAAAGACTGACTACTCCTTTGAGCTATAGATCCCTGATAATAATCAGGTGCTCCACTACCTGGGGCAACTGGTGGCCGGCTAGAAGCAAATGGTTCCATTTTGGACATCTCATTTTCAGCCAAGCCCACTCTGGAATCCTTTGTAACACCTACTGCCTGTGAAGATCCTACAACAAAAAATAAGAATAATAATGACATGAAAATCTATGACAAGGGATGATTAACATTTTTTTCTTGAAAATGCACCCTTGCATAACAACCTATTTGAGCTCCACCAGTTAAAGGAAGACGTGATGACTTCAATGCTTCAATATCAAGACCATGCTGATTGATGACAGTCTCCATTGCCCTATAACAGACAATATTAAGTTGGAGAAAAATATGCATAAAATGAGAGATATGGGCAGATTATCATAACAAACCAATAAATTTCCAGTGCAAAAAATGATAAGCCATGACTTTTACTAGAATTATTAAGTCGCCACAAGGAAAAATAACATCAAGATGGTCTAAAAGTTGAGTCAAAAATATGCCTTAAGCTTTGATTCTACCATCCAATGTCAAAATCAATCAAGATATTCATTCCAGAAGTAGTCCTAAGCTTCATACATGTAATTCAAGCCCAACTATTCAAAGCAGACACCTTACTTTTGTTTGAAAAGAGGGTACAAATTCCACAATCCAATAAATCATCATCATCCATCCTATCTCACAAAAAACTGAGCAAGATTTTCCTAAAATTATTTCATTCTCCATCACAGGCATGCCAGTGGTAATTAATATCATAACTGGAGATCTTTAACAGCAACTAAGTATCCTTATGAAGTCAATCAGTACCAAAATCATGTTCCTTATCTTAGACTTAGTACACTCTAATGTCTGTAAAGAAATATAAAGGTTGGCTTTCAAAATTAAAATTAAGCGAAAAAGAGAGTCAATAATTGAATGACTATATATGCATGTGTTTGAGTGCCGAACTTGCATATATTTTACCTTGATATCACTTGATATGGCATTGAATGTTCCTTCCCACTTGATTTCATGTGTTGCAGTATCTGAAATGCACATAAAAATAATTACAAGCATACTTAATTGTATATAAGTAGTAAAAGAACAATTACATAATTTTATTTAAGAGAAAACAGAACGCACCACATAGAGTTTAGTAGCCAACTTGGCTGGCTCATCCTTAGAATCTTGAATGAGTTTGTGTAGAAACTTTGCTGCCTCCAACTCAACATTATGTGAGGATGCCATCTCATTTGAACTGCTGTACACAATCAAAAACCAATATTGTCATATCAAAATAAACTTGGAATTGCTGGTAACTTTTGGATATTAAAAGTGTAATTTTCTGCTATTTATCCGAACAAATTTACAAATATGGTATGACTAAACTCAAGGCACAGACTAATTATACAGATCCAAACTCTAATGGAATTTATATATTCAACAGCGACCACATAAACACGGCCAACCTTGCTTGTCAGCCTCAAGCACACGCCCACGTAAAGTGTATACTGTATAGCATATCAACATACCACTGCAAAACGTGCACTGCTCATATATACGTTCTCTAGAGTTATATACATGATTCCATAACAGAAAAGGAAAGAGGGAAAGCATTAATGAATACATGAAAAATGTGCGAGTGCTTTATTTTAAGACCCCAACCCAAATATAAATCATTATTTTATTTCAAGAATATATGAGCCCAAAATTTTCCAAGATAGCTCTCAAATTTCTCACTTGTACCCTATTTTACACTTTTCAAAACCGAATATTACTTATTTATCCACCAATATGTCAACATATAAAAAAACCCATTTTCCTTCCTATTTCAAAATCAACCAAGAAAGACAAAACCCAGCCTTTTATGATTATTATCCCCGATACCACATCGTTACTACTCTCGACGCGCAAAAATCGCGCAATAAACTTCGTTTGTGTTAGAGCACCAGACCCATGTTACAAATTATACACACTGAGAGGGAATGCCAGCTTAACCAGCTGCAATTCTCCAAGGCTGCGTTCTGTAGTTGGCAAGGAAAAATCCAACCCATGAAATATTCAAAAAATAACAACTAGGTCGAGTTTCAAATGGTGAAAATTGACGATAATGGTTTCTGGAGGAGCTCCGTGAAAGATCCAATTGGAAACGCAAAAACACTACGACAACGTCAAAATTAGGTGGGTAATTACCTGATCGGAGATCCAGGCTATGACACTCCGAGAAGTGAAACGAGGTCAGCTTAGCTACATAGAGAACTCCCCCAAGAAATCCTTACTCACGAAGAAATGAAAATAAACCGACCTTCGCACGTTGCGAGACTCCAAACGCGGTCCTTAATCTCGTACGTGCGTTGTGTGAACCCTTGCGCGTGAATTGTGAATTTAACACTTCCTTTATCGGCCAATAAAATAAAAAGTTAAGTGGAAGGGCGGAAGCCCAAAAGGATTAAGCTACAACTACATGGGAAAGACGCCCCACGTCTCATCCAAAAAGCCCAAAACCAGCTCCGGGCAGAGGGAAAAAAATTTGCAAAGTTCGCATTCCAGCGCTAACTCTTCGCTTCGACTTAGAAAAACAAAAACAAAAAAACTAATTTTTATTATTTGAGAAAAATTTAATTTAATTGTTGAAACTTTTTTTAAAAATAAGTTTCTAAATGACTGTTTATTTTTTTAGTTTTTATTTTTATTAAAAATTAAAAATAAATATAAAAATATATTTATTTACTGTTTTTTAAATTTATTTTTATAAAATATTTTTTAAATTTTTAAAAACATAAAAAAAATGTTTTTAAAATTTTTAATATTGTAGGGTATTATAACAGTTATATTTTTATAATTATTTTAAAATATAAATATAATATTTTATTGTTTTATAATTATAAAATAATAAAAATTAAAAATTAAAAATTGCTTTTAAAAAATAAAATAAAAAATATTTTATCAAACCAAACGCATCTTAATATTTTAAAAATATTTGTTATTAATCCTTCACGCTAACTCTTTCAATTATTTCAACAAAAATTGTTAAAATGTTACTAACGTGATTGTTTGGTGTCTTGATTAAAACAAAACAAAAATGCATATTAACCACCAATTTTTTTATTTTCTTTCTCTCTCTCTCTCTCTCTCTCTCAATTTTTTCTTCTCCTTATTCTCACTGCACACACTCACCCCCCAAAAAAAAGAAAAAAAAAAGAAGAGAATGTTCATTTCTCTTTTGTTTTCAAGGATAAATACCCAGAAATGATTGAGTGTAGAGTGAGAAATTAATGCCTAATTTATCAATTTCTCCAATGTTAGAGTTTGAACTTAAGTTGCAAAATTTGATATGTTGAGCTAAAACTAATATCTAAGCTTGATGAATCAAGCATGATTTAGCCGACAATGAGTAAAACATTAGATAGGGTGTAATAATTTTATTAAAGATCAACAGAGGGAGCTTGAAATAGAGCTCCCATAGGGTTCCTCCACGATGGCTGCATGGAGGAAGGGGGAAGTTCTGATGCACTTTTCCATTGAAGTCCACTTGTACCTATGGCCGGCATAATATTGACGGTGGAGGCCATCATGGACAATAATGCCAATGCAGCCATACTCAAGAACAGAATTGCAGCTGCAAGAGATGGGAGAAAGAAGAAAAAATGGCAGTCGACTTTTGTATTTTTTATTTTTTGTCAGAGTTGGCACACAAAACAGCTAGCCCATATAAGTAAATCTGATACTGACAACATTTTTCATCAAAATAATTGACGGAATTAATACCAAGAGATGATAACAAAAGTTTTTTAAATAATAAAGACTTATTTGAACCAACAAAAATTTCAGGAGCTAGATCAAATTTGTTTAAAGACTGAAATTGAATTTTTTTCCAACAAAAAATATGAAACCTTCACAGAGATAATGTTTTAACAATTAGGTGAGAATAGGGTACATTAATTTTATTAGGTGTTTATTAAGAGAAAATTTATATGAAGTTATTTAATTAAGTGTTTCTTATTAGGTTAATTTAATGCACTTGAAATGCTGCAAAAGTTTACAATAGTTTTTTTTATGATTATTATTGTACATTTAGGTTATGTTTGATAAAAATATTTTATAAACTTTCAACTAATTTATAGAGTATGTTTGACAAGACAAATAAATTAATTTATAATTTATTTGACTAATTTATAAATTTATTTAACTAAATTAGAAGTATTTAGTAAATAAATATTTAAATAATTTAAAATAATTAAAATTTTATAAGTTATACGCTACTTAAAGTGACGTATAGTTTATAAATTTTTAACTAACTTATAAGTTATTTTTGTCAAATAAAGTCATGTTATTTTTGTCAAACAGAACTTTAAAGTAGCGTATAGTTTATAAATTTTTATGTAGTTTAAATTATTCAAATAAGTTTGTTTAGCAAACACTTATAATTTGATTAACTAAACTTATAAATTAGTCAAATAAATTATAAGTTAAATTATTTGATTTATCAAACACACTCCAAGTAGCGTATAGCTTTAAATTTTCAATTACTTTAAATTATTCAAATAAGTTTATTTACTAAACACCTCTAATTTTGTTAAATAAACTATGAGTTAACTTAAACACACTCTTGAAAGTAAACAAAATTGATAAAAGGTATGAAGTTAGATATTTGCACTGGAGAGAAAACTTGCAGAAAGAACTATCTTATTATTCTCATAGTCAAAGATACAAGAGCATAACTAGGATTTATAGAAATCCTGGGAAACTAAATCCCAATAATATTAGGATTATGATAATATAAATTAATAATAATAATAATCTTAATAAAGACTAGTAAAACACATACAAAGAAAATAGAAAACAATCGAATAACTGTTAAAAATAAAATATCAAACTAATTAAGACTTATCTCGGGTTAAGTGGGCTGACATTTGTGACATCTTCAATACTTTCCCTCAAGTTGGATTGTAAATATCAAATAAGTCCAGCTTGCTCATCATCTTCTCAAACATAAGTTGCGGTAATCTCTTTGCGAGTATGTCTATTGTTTGCTCCCTTGAAGTTACGTAGAGAATATAAATAGTTTCATCATCAACTTTTTTCTTAATAAAATGATAATCAACTTCAACATGCTTAGTTCTATCATGATGAATCGAATTGTGAGCAATAATAATAGCTGCTTTATTATCACAATACAACTTCATAGGACGTTTCATTTCAACTTTAAGTTTCTTTAGGAGTATATTTAACCAAATTAACTCACTAACTCCATTATTTAGAAATCTAAATTCAACCTCGGTACTACTTCTAACTACAACACTTTGTTTTTTACTTCTCTAAGTTACAAGATTTACCCAAACATAAGAGTAGTATCTTGATGTAAATCTTCTATCTATCATTGAACCTGCTCAGTCAATATCAGTAAAAGTTTTAATTTCACGTGACAGTCATTTCTTAAAAAAAACCCCTTTCCTGAACAACTTTTAAGGTATTTTAGAATTCTAATAACAGCTTCCATGTGTTCTTCATGAGGATCATACATAAACTGACTTATCATACTAACAGCATAAGCTATACCAGGTCTTGTGTGAGTCAAATAAATAAATTTGTCAACAAGCCTTTAATATCTACTCTTATCCACCTGAGTATTGGTCTTCTGATCATCAAGTTTTATGTTATGGTCAGTAGTTGTGTCAACTGATTTACATTCAAGTAGTCTAGTCTCCTTTAGTAAATCAAAAATATATTTTATTTGAGGAATAGAAATTTCGAATCTATTTCTAACAATCTCCATTCCCAATAAATAATTGAGCATACCTAAATCCTTGACTTCGAATTTTTTAGCTAATTTTTTTTTTAGGGATTTTATCTTTGAAATATCATCACCTGTTAAAATAATGTCATCGACATATACAATAAAGATGGTTGATCTACCACCATTATGCTTAAAAAATAGAGTATGATTCGTATGGATATGTTAATAGCTTATTTGAAGAATAATTTTAGTGAATATCTCAAATCGTGCCCTTGGTGATTATTTTAGGCCATAGAGAAATTTTTTCAACTTACAAACTTGTCCATCTTGAATTTGACGCTTAAAGCTTAGAGGTAGCTCTATATACACTTCTTCAGTCAAGTCTCCACTAAGAAAATCATTTTTTATATCTAGTTGGTGGAAATGCCAGTCAAGGTTGGTAGCAAGTGAGAGAAGAACTTGGATGGTGTCGAGCTTTGTTACTGAAGCAAATGTTTCTTAATAGTAAATTCTATAAGTTTAAGTAAATCCTTTTACTACTAAACGAGTTTTGTACCTCTAAATCTCCCTATTAGATCTATATTTCACAGTGAATACCCATTTGCACCCCATTGGAGTAGCTCCCTTCGGTTAATTTCCCACGTCTCATTTTTCTTAAGTGCAAGCATTTTCTTCCTCAATTGCTCTCCTCCATTTCGGTTGGCTAAAAGCTTCTTCTATATTCTTAAGAATTTGTACTTCTTTTAATTTTACTACAAAAGCTTTCACGGGGGCTGATAAGTGATCTAGCTGTACAAACTTAACTATAGGGTGTTAAGTGCATGTGCATGTGTCTTTTCTCAAGGCAATAGGTAAATAATAGGAATTTTTCAAAAAATAATAGTCAGTAGTATTACTTGAATTAAGATCGGGTTCATGATAAGTTTTAAGAGTTTAGGTAGCTATATACTATTTCAAACGAAAATAAATACGAAACTCTAATTTGAGCTGGTATTTTTGGGACTGGTCATTATTTTTTGGGTCTACAGTTCTGTTTCAGGAATGTCCGCATCATTTTTTGGGTTGGTTAAAATTTTTGGGTTGTTTTTCGGGCTAGTGTCAAGGATTTCCTCTAATTCTAGGTTGTCTATGCTTTCTGTTTGTTTAGGATCATCCAGAGTAAAGGCATGGGTGGTATCAAGGATAAGAGAGGAGTATTGTAACAAATTTCCTTCATTGATGTTCTCTCCCTAAAAGGAATTTTTGGAGAAATAAGGGACATCTTTTTTAAAAAATAAGGTTCATAGTTACCAGGAGTTTTTTCTTTTAGAGAATATAACACTTATACCCTTTTTGATTTACAACATACCCAATGAATATACATTTGTGGGCTTTGGGATCAAGTTTGTTGTGATTGAGGTTATAGTTGTGAGCAAAGGCTATGCACCCAAAAATTTTTAAGAGACGAGTGTTAAAAGTTTTGTTTTCTTGAAAGTATTTGGAGAATATGTCTAAAAGTATTTAAAATTGGAAGACACTATAAGGTATTATGTTTATTAGGTAGCATGCAGTCAGGATAGCATATCCTCAAAAATGTTTTGGTGTTTCTAGCAAGTGTTTATTTTTCCTTTCAGCTATCCCATTTTGTTGGGGAATATAAGTACATGTACTTTGTTGAATAATATTATTTTCTTTGAGATAGGTGTCTAAGGTATGATTAAAGTATTCTATTCTATTATCTTGGGTTTCAACCATTTTGTGAAAATTTATAAATGTTTGTTTTGCCTCTCATTTGTCTTTGAGCAAAAATAGCCAACACACTCTAGTATGATCATTTATGAAAGTTATAAACCATAATTTTGAATAAATATTATAAAAAGGTTTTATAACTTTGTATGGCCTAAATTTATACATAAATCTTTGATGTTTGATTAATTGGCATGTTTCACATTGAAAAGTATTATATTTATTAATTAACAAAGGGAACAAATGTCTTGGATAAGCAAAACTAAGATGGCTTAACCTAAGATGCCATAACATAACTTGACTTGATTTGGAAGAGCTTTCCCAACTAGTAGCTAGAGCTTGTTTATTCTCATTGAAATCAAAGTAGTATAACTCTTCATACTCTTTAACATTGCCAATCCTCCTCTCCGGCCTGAAAAATACAACTATTTTGTGAGAAAATTACTTAACACTCTTAATTTTTTGACATTTTACTAACAGATAAGAGGTTACAGTATAACATTGGCACATGTAAGACATATTTAAGAGTGATTTTTGGGTTAATCTTAATTGTTTCTATTTCAACAATTGGGGATAAGGATCCATATGTAATTTTTACAATTGTAGGATTGAAACATGGAGTATAAGTGGTAAAAAATTGTGCATTATCTATCATATGGTTTGATGCACCAGAATCAATAATCCAAGGTCTTATTTTCCCGTTAGTGCAATAAAAGGCAGTGATAGTTACCTTGTTGGCCTATAAGAGAGGTACCAGAAAGTTTTTCAGGTGTAAAGAGTTTGAAGAGCCTCTTAAGTTATTCTTTGTTGAGGTCGAGCTTTCCTAAATTTTTTGTTATTTTTTTATCATTGTGAATGGTGCTGGATTGGTAGACTCTGTTGTCATCGTTGCTTCTCACAGTTTGAATTATTTATTGGTTTTCCATGTAATTTCTAACACGTTTCTCTGGTGTGATTGATTTTTTGGCAATAGTTATACTAGAGGTTCTCCTTCTTTCCATGCCTATCTTCTCTTCTTCAGGTATGCTCTATATTTCTAAACATTAAGGCTGAAGCTTCGACTTGTCAAAGCCCTTAATGATCATCCAACATCAATTTCCTTTTGCTTTTTTCCTTTTGAACTGCTGCAAATACCTCCTCAATTTGTGGTAATGGATGAATTCCCAAATTTCTCCTCCTTATGTCATCTAAGTCTTTATTTAGTCCTGCAAAAAAAAGTTATATGTACAAATTTTTTCTATCAACTTAATATACTTATCTTATCATTTATCACACCAGTCACTAGATTCAAAGATGTCTAATTCTTGTCATAGTATAATAAGGGTTGTGCAGTACTTGGTCACACTTAAACTCCCTTGTTTAAGGTCCATTACTTTATCCCTCAATTCACACAATTATACTGAGTTCTCAAGATCAGAATAGGCTATCCTTACCTTATCTCATATATCTTTGGCTGTAGGATAGATAAGGTATAAAGTTCCAATGTATTTCTCCATGGAATTGATGAGCCATGATATTACAAAAGCGTTTTGGGTGTCCCAAGTGGTGTACATTGGATTTGTGAGGGCTAGTCTTGGTATGATTCCCTCGAGAAATCCAAATATCATTTGAACTAATCTAGACCATTGCAAAAAATTCTTTCTATTTAACTTGTAAAAGGTGATTTAATGAGGAAAGTTGTCAAGAGTGGTAGCAAGAAATCTTCAAAAAATTCAAGATAATTAATATAAATTTTTAGATAATTTATAAACTTTCAGTTACTAATTGAAATTTGTTTAATCCTTATTTATCAAAATATCATTTTTTTTATCTTTAGTTTGTGGGTATTAGATATCCATCACATATCAATTGGTAGTTAGAGTACAAGATAGTTAATATTTAATATATGTAGTTCATATATAACAATTGAAATAAGAAATAATAATTATATGCAAAATATTATATAATATAAATTATATTTATTATTATTTTATAGTAAATCATATATCACTTAGAGTAACTAACAATCACAAAATATTGATACTTTAAATTTATCTTATAAATTATATTTTTGAAGGTGAAATAATTTTTTTATATTATTGCATAAGATATTAACAAAATAAACATTAATATTTAATATAAGAAATAATTTATTATATTATTAATTTTTAAAAATGAATGTAACAAAATAATTTATCTTAAAATTTTAATTGTCTCAATGTAAGATTATATAAGACTTGATGATAAAACGAATTGTTTAAATTTTAGTACAAAAAAAATAATTTAAATTAAAGTTTAAATTAAATTTATATTTTTTTATCTGGGCCCAAATAAATGTTGGGCTTTGTCTTTAATTTCAAGATGGATTTAAACTCAACTGGATTGATTCATTTTATGGTAGAAAATAAACCTTCCCTCTCTTCAAAATTTAAAACCATTTTTTATATTTTTAATACAGACATAGCAACAGTAGCATATTCCATGTGTCACATTTGATTTTTCAATGTCCAATCTTCCCGCCCGTCCTACAGTCTCTCTCTCTCACTCCTCTTCATCGATCAATCATATCCAATTCGTTTCCATTTCCCAGTCTTCATTTCTGCAAGCTAAATCATCTTCTCCTCTCTGTTTTCCTTCCCCTTTCCGATCTATATTCTTCTGCTGCTATTTCCCCTCTGCATTTGACATCTGAAACCCTAGAAAGAGCTACGACCGCGATGAACCAGTACCACATATACGAAGCCATTGGTCGCGGCAAATACTCGGTAACATTGTTTGTGATTGTTCGAATTTCAATGATACTGGGCACTGTTTTACTTGGCTGTTTAGTTTAGTCGAACAGATAGCGTATTCTGTTGATGACTCTATCTGCGTTTATGGACTTGTAGACTGTGTATAAAGGCAGGAAGAAGAAGACCATTGAATATTTTGCCATTAAGAGTGTTGACAAGTCGCAGAAAAGCAAGGTTCTTCAAGAAGTAAGTAATTTAATTCCGTTTTCTATGTTTTGCCAAGTGCTTTGTTTTTTTTTCCTTCTTTTTTTTTTGGGGAATTAATTACAATACAGCCACTGATTGGATTCAGTGTAAAAGTCGTCATAAATGATTGAACCCACCTGACATGGAAAGTTTGTAGTCCATACGGGTTATATAATATTGCTCATTAATATCCTATTGGCTTTTCTTTTTAGGCATTTTTTTTTCTTTTCAAGATTGATGGTTTGTACTTGAAGTGGGGAGAATCTTGGCTGTTCAAGAACTTAGTTCAACTGTTTTTTTAATTTCTATTTATGAAGTATAGCGTTTGGAAATTGGAATTCGAGGGACTACCCAATGCTTAAATGGTACATATGCTCACTGCATACAATTACTTTCAAACATCTGGTTTAAAAAATAATAGTCTCCTTAACTGGAGAGACAGTGCAGAATTCAGATTATGCCTTGCTATGTGTTACTGTTCTTTCTGCTAAAGGACTTGAGCTAATTTAGTGTTATCCATTTTAAAATGCATTACATTTTTATTAATCCAATAATTATTCTAGTGCCCATGATTGTGCATGACTTAAATTTGAAGCTGAATGAAGCATCCATTCTACATCTTTATTTTTTTCATTTATGATTTTTTGTTAATTTTTCTAGTTTTTTCTAGTTGACTTGTAGGTGGACATATACTAATACTTCAAACTGACTTGAATTTATATTATAGATGATTTAAGTTAATGGACCAGTTCCTTTCTATCATTCTTGTATGATTGACTTAGTTATGCTGCCTTATCCTTCTCCAGGTTAGGATTCTTCACTCTTTAGATCACCAAAATGTACTCAAGTTTTATTCTTGGTGAGGTCTATTCTTTTACTGAGAGAAATATTTGTTCATGACTTAAGCTTAACTGTTCTTTCATATTTCTTGAGCCCCTTACAATGGGTTTTCAATATCTGTTTTAGGTACGAAACTTCTGCTCACCTATGGTTGGTTTTGGAGTATTGTGTTGGAGGAGATCTACTTACCTTATTACGGCAGGTACTCTGCGCTTCATTGCTTATATTTTGTAAGCCTTGGTTGGATGTAACTTTAATTCTTTTGCAGAGCAGAAAAGACTGGAAAGTCAAGCTAGCTGTTACACGTAGCATTGTAAAAATTTCTAATTGTTGCATGAGATTTTTAGATAGGTAACATGTAGACCTGGGCATATGCCTGTGCACTCACGATCTATTCAACAATTTCCAAAAGTCACTATGATATAACTTGGGAACTGCGGCGTGTGAATATTATAGCCCGATATATCTCTTTTTCCATTTTTATGTTGGACATCCAATGAGCTACCAACGATGAGAATTGTAACATAGCAGATTGGTTTGCGAACCAACTACAATATTCCTGTGAAATTTTATGTAAAGGCCTTTCTCATATGAGCAACTAAATTTGCCCGTTTGGATAATTGATAGTTATATTCGTTGGACAAACATTTCTAAAGCTGAGTAGTTAAATGATTTGCTATATAGAAATTTCTTATTGATTTTGAAAATAGAAAGTCATTGACTTTTAAGTATTTTACATTCTCTGGATTTTCTTCATTTTGCTTTAACCTGCTGATTTTTGAGTGATTACGTTGTTTGAGCATTTGTTGCTTATGCAATATCAGCTGCCTGTCTAAAGTTGAGTTACCAAATATTCTGTGGATGAATTGCAGGATAGTCATCTACCCGAAGATTCAATTCATGATCTTGCTCATGACCTAGTCAAAGCTTTGCAGTACGTTCCCAAGTCTTAATTTTTCTCCATTTGTTTTCCTGCCATTGGGTTGTATTACTCTTTATATGCACCGGAAATTGCTATAAAATTTCAGGTATTTACATTCAAGTGGAATAATTTATTGTGACCTGAAACCATCAAATATCTTACTAGATGAAAACGGATGTGCAAAGGTAACTGTTTTTTCTTTTGTTCTCTCTCTCGGTTGAGTAATATGAGATCTTTTTGCTATAGAAGATAATTTGTGTTCTCTCTACATGAATGATGCAGCTATGTGATTTTGGTTTGGCTAGAAAATTGAGGGATATATCAAAAATTCCTTCTTCCTCGGTATGTTTTTCAAACTGTTGCAATATCTGTCATCCTTATGCATAAGTGAATGGCATTTATTCAACTATATTTGTAAATTTTCACAACAAATTATCCGTTTATATGTACACTTTTTCAGTTGCCACAAGCAAAACGTGGGACACCCTCTTACATGGCTCCGGAGCTTTTTGAGGACGGCGGAGTCCATTCTTATGCTTCTGATTTCTGGGCCCTGGGTTGTGCATTATATGAATGTTATGCAGGGAGACCACCCTTTGTGGGAAGAGAATTCACTCAACTTGTGAAGTCCATCCTTTCAGATCCAATTCCACCACTCCCGGGTAACCCAAGTCGCCTTTTTGTCAATTTGATTAATTCTCTGTTGGTAAAAGATCCAGCTGAAAGAATACAGTGGCCTGAGCTTTGTGGACATGCCTTTTGGGGAACCAAATTAACTCCGGTACCTCTACCTGCTCAACCTGCTTTCAATGATATGATAGAACTGCATGCTAAACCTTGCTTGTCAGAACGCAATGGTGATAAATCTTTCCAGAACAGAACTCCTCCCAAATATCGTGAAAAAGATGTGAGAGGGGTGTTGAGGCAAGATGAGAATTCTGTTGTAGGACCAAGGGGCCATGAGACACCTACTAGGGGTACACCAAATGGCCATAGAACTCAGACAAAGGGTTCTGGCAGAACAGCTGAGGTGAAGCAGAAAGATCCTTCCAATGTTAGCAAGGCTGTGAATCTTTTGAGACTCTCAAGGATAGCAAAATCAAATTTACAGAAGGAAAATGAGAAGGAAAATTACCGACGCCCCATGCCTAATAGCTCTGAGAATGACTCTGAAGTTAAAATTGAGAACACTGATATGGAGCTTGATTTTAATGAAAATACTGAAGATGATGCAAATGATGAAGCTGATGATTCTGATCATTCAGCCTCTGTGACCGATGAGAAAATATCCAATCTAAATCAAAATCAGGGAAAAGCAGAGGAGATGGAAAGTAATATACATCAGTTAGACACCCCATCTGTTGTTAATACACCCCTCTCAGATGATACAAGATCATTTGATCAGGAATCAACTCCTGAGCATCCTGACATGTCTGCTACCTCTCCCAGTGTGAGCCCTCAGGTCAAGAAACACAGAGTGAAAGAAGACTTAGGATCTGCCCTTGACTTTGATTCTTCAAGGTCATCTAGTAACATTTCCCAGGTTCTTTGGCATCAATCTGATCTCTCAGTCAGACCTGTAATGCCCAGCAGAAAAATTGATAAAATGTCAGAAGTCATCCCTTCACTTCCTTTTGAGGCTCTGCACGTGTCTGATTTTGTAAAGATGTCTAAAGAGCAATTGGATGCAGTCCACAACCGAATTATAGCCATTTTCAATGGGAATTCCAGCATTGGGGAGAAACAGAATGTTATTAGATACCTTGAGATGCTGAGCAGTAATGCTGATGCAGCTAATATCTTGACCAATGGGCCAATAATGCTAATGCTTGTAAAATTGCTTCGTCAGTCCAAGGCATCAGCTTTGCGTGTTCAACTTGCTTCTCTGATTGGTCTGCTGATTCGGCACTCTACTTTCATTGATGACTGTTTGGCTAATTCTGGAATTTTAGGTTCACTGACTGATGGCCTTAGAGACAAGCTGGAAAAAGTGAGGAGGTTCTCAATGGCTGCTTTGGGTGAGTTGCTATTCTATATATCTACTCAAAATGAAGACAGCAGAGATAACAATCAGCTTGAATCTCCATCAAAGGACAGTCGGGCCACAACTGGCTGGCAGGTTAGCTTTTAAGTTTGCATAATGTTCTAGTTTGTCTTCTGGGTTCTTTGAAGCTTGACTGGTCTATTATGTAATACAGTAACAGTCAAAATTTTCAGGATATGATGCAACATGATTATCTTGTTTAGCCAAATTTGTTTCCTCCTGGTTCTCCATTCTCTCCTTTGAGAAACTTTTATTACGATTGTTAAGCACTTTTTAATCTGTCTTTGTCTTCTTTCTATGTCCATATTCGTGGTTAAATAACTTCCCCTTGGCTGCAGGTCCCAAATTCATTGATATCTTTTGTGTCAGCACTTTTACGGAAGGGAGAGGATGATATAACTCAATTGTATGCATTGAGAACAATTGAGAATATTTGCAGTCAAGGAGGTTTCTGGGTGGGACGTTTTACTAGTCAAGATGTCATTACTAATCTGTGCTATATCTATAGGGCAGCAGGGAAACAAGAGAGCATGAGGCTTACTGCAGGATCATGTTTGGTGCGCTTAGTTCGTTTCAATCCTCCTAGCATTCAGCCAGTTATAGAGAAACTCTCATTTAAGGACCTAGCATCTGCTCTTGTCAAGGGCAGTCCACGTGAGCAGCAAATAAGCTTAAATCTTCTTAACATGGCAATGCTTGGAAGCCATATGTTTACAAATATTGGAAGATACCTTCTACCACTTGCTGAGGATAAGAATCTGATCCCAAGTCTTATGGCTCTTGTTGAGCAGGGTAGTGAAGTTTTGAAGGGAAAGGCACTTGTCTTTGTGGCTCTCCTTTGTAAGAATGGTAGGAGGTGGCTTCCACACTTCTTTTGCAGTCCAAAGCTACTTTCGGTGGTTGACAGGATGGGAAAAGAGAAGGATGCTTATGTGCGGCAGTGTTTAGATGCATTCTTGCATATTGTATCCTCTACTATTCCAGGTTTACTGGATAATATAATTGGTGATATCCAGCAAATGATGGCAGGAAGGCGTCATGGACACATCTCTTCCCTTACCAGCCGATCGGCTCCAAAAAACAACATTCATTTGTTTCCTGTTGTCTTTCATCTTCTAGGGAGCTCAACATTTAAGCACAAAGTGGTTACACATCAAGTCTTGCGGCAACTGGCAAACCTTATTAAAATCGTGGAAACACCATTTCAGGTCTGTGACAGAGCCATTCTATCTAGTTTCCTTTCGATGGTATGAGTATATGAATACCATTTTCTTGGACGTCTTGAATGTATAGAACTAGTAATTTTTTTAGTGTAGAATTTTAGTTATTCTGAAATATAGTCAGTAGTTACTAGATTTTTTATTTTTTAAATTTTGGAAAAATATTTGCGCCTAAAAGCTTGATTTAATTTTCTTGAGTCTCTCGATCAAGTGAAATGAGGCTGTCAAATGAGCCAAATGCATTGCATAAATTTGATAGGTTTTTTGGAAAGTTTTCACAAATTGTTTAGCTAACCGATTACTTTTAAATGTTTGGCTTTTATTTTAATGGTTTGGTCTGTGATGGGATGAGGCCATACTGATTTTGGCTGGGTGGCAGATTACACTCATTAGAATAAGGTTGACTTTTGACAATTCATGTTTGATATTTTTCTTTGTTGATTGACTTTCAGGGCAGAGATGACTTCCAAATAACGCTTCTTCGAATTTTGGAGTCTCTAACAGAGGAGACTTCTGTGGTTCTTGGCTGCCCTGACATTTTCATATGTGAAATCCTCCCCAGTTTAACGGTTCTCTACAAGGGTAACAAGGACGGCGATGCCAGATTTTTGTGCCTTAAAAGTCTTTTTGATGTGATGGTCATTCTTTTGAGTGAACCAATTGAAGATGAACAAAGATTGAAGGACTTGACGTTCATATCTAATACCCGTTTTCTTCCTCTCTACCCGACCTTGATTGAAGATGAAGATCCTATTCCTATGTATGCACAGAAACTTCTTGTGATGTTACTAGAGTTCAGTTTTATAACAATTCCAGATATTCTGCATCTGAAGACAATCTCACAATGCTTTGAGTTCTTGCGTGGCGATCTCTCAAATGCTAATGTTAACAATGTTAAGCTGTGTTTGGCTCTGGCTTCTGCTCCTGAAATGGAGTCCAAGTTACTCTCTCAACTAAAAGTAGTTAGGAGGATCGGCAACTTTCTGGAGTTTGTTTACGCAAAGGGTATGGAAGATTTTCTAGAGCCAACTCTAGGACTGTGTAGGGCTTTTCTTGCACGTTCAATCAGCTGTGGAAAAGGCTCCAGCTACACTACAGAACTTACTCTCTTAGGTGAATGTCCTTCTGAGATGAGTGGCGTAGTTGATCCCCAGCAATGCGTAAGAGATATAATGGACTTTGGAAGCAATGTCGGAGTCTTGCTGGAGTTGAGTGGATCTACAGAAGCAAACATTGCTGATATAGCTTCTGAATGCATAATTTTACTGCTCAAGGCAGCTCCAAGAGAAGCCACCACTGGTTTACTAACCAAGCTCCCCAAGGTCAGTGTGATCCTAGAGTCCTGGCGTAAAGGCATCTCTCACTTATTGGTGCAACGAATGCTGCATGCTTTAGGTTATGCTTGCAGGCAATACTTATTGCATGCAATGATATTATCGATATCCATACCAGAGATTTCAAGAATTGAAGTGATTGTTGCTGAACTTAGAAGTTCAGGTGTCCCTGATTTAGCCAAAACTGCCGGGCTGGCCGCTTTGGAATTGCAGCGGCTGCCTCGCTGCATCTAAATGATTGCAGGTAGCATGTCAGAATTTGTCTGTCCTGTTCCAGTTGATAGAATCTGTAATTTCTTGAATTTATTGTTTACCTTTATTTTGCAGGTAGACATTCATTAGGCACGCTAAGTTTATTGAATTCCCGACAAAAGTTCAAGCATTTAGGTGAATTCTAATCATGCTTCGCTGTCCTTTGTGTAAAGTATGTGTACTTTGTATCTTCATGAACTTCAAAATATTGAATCAATTAATCACCCCCATCCCCTCCCTTAAAAGAATTGGCTATTACCTATAAATTGATTTGAGGTTTGCCCCTCTTGTTCCTAGCTGTCCATGTAATTGTTATATAATAATGCCAAGCCTGGACTCCTCTTCATTGTTTTAAACACAACCAAAAGATGAATAGTACTGAATGGTATAGTACTGAATACCATTACGTAACTACTTCAAAGAAATATCTTTAGGAAAACTGCATTAGTGTGTGTGATGGTCTCCATTCTACACACATCCATATGTATTTAAAAAGATGACAGAAGCTATTATGATGGCGTTGCATGTAAATCTACACTTAATTTGAAGGGACATGTGGATTTAATTTATGTCCATATGTGGGGCTATCATTGATAGGTTGCCTGTCTGTGGCCGATCTTAGCATGAATTTAGCATTTTTCTTTTGTTTCTAGAAAAAATATATGACCAAAGCCGGACGATCGTGTTGCTTTATGTCCAAGCAACTTATGATATCATCATTTGTGTTAATAATTGAATAGTATGATTTATTTGGTGAGAATTGAATCATGTACAAAGTTATTAGCTGTATAATACTAACAATATGCGCACCAAATCCAAAAGAGTCCTTCCTAAATAAAAGAGGAGGGGTACAATACTGTGCACGAAACAACTGGTTGAAAAGTGCTAGTGTCATTTGCCAAGGCTAAGCCTTGTTACATTTCAAATGCATATCCCATTGTATTTTTTCCGTAGACATGGTTATTTAATTGTAGTATTGTCTTTTAAATTACAGAGAACTCAGTGATTAGTATGCTTTGTGCAATAAGGTGTTTCAAGTTTGCATCTTCCTTCTTCCCTAGAATCCGACACTTAAAGTTTATTGTTGTATATTAATTCAACAGAAATTCTTTCACCTTTTTAGTGTTAGTCATTTCCTGTAACCGCCATAATTTTACCACTGACGGATACCACTCCCCTTCACCCAACCCCTCAACTGCAAAGAAATAATACTCATTTACTCCCTTAAAGGCTTCCTTGTTTCTTTTGGGATGAATGCCGTTTATGAATTGTGTTCTGAACGGTTGTATTGGACATCTTTTTTGTTTTCCAATTCAGGTTGAATCTGTAAGTCCAGAAAAAGCCAAGTGGCTGTTGCTCTAGTGCAATGGGTGCACTATAGACCTGGCCTATCATAACTTTACGTTTGTTTCATAAGGGGATGCAAGTATTAAAAACAATTCAAAAGTCTCGAATGTTAATGTGCAAACGTCACAGGTAAACTCTGGTCTCCCAATACCATCACAAATATATTGCCTTGGTAGGATGTGGTGATTGACGAGACGAGAAGAAAGATAGTTTAAAAAGCAAATGATACTCAGATTCTTTGCTCTTCTATACCTCTACAAAAATGCCATGTTACACTGATGAAAGGTTGTCTTTCTTCTAATCCCCTTTGTCTTTCGTGTGTGTTTTTCCACTGAACGTCTATTCATCTAGGTATTGGAGTGATAAATGCCTCTTCAATGGAAATTTAGTGCCTATTTAGATATTTTTAATTTTTAATTTTAAAATATATTTTTTAAATTTTTAAAAATTCTGAAAACGTCAAGTAACGATCTGTAAAAGTAATAATTTTTTATTTATTTTAAATTAAAAAATAAAAATATAATCATATAAAAAAAAAAGGTACAAAATATATTTTTAAAAATATGAAAAATACAAAATGAATTGAAATAGCAGATAAAAAAGTAAGATATATATAGCCATAAACTTATTTGATTAAAATTTATATCTTTATTTGTCATAAATAAGAACCAAAGACATTAGCACGAAATATTAGGAAAACACAACAATGGAAACTGTTACATCTGATATTAATACATTCGTAATTGAGTTCGTTATATATTTAAGTTTTGGGAGTATTACAAATACGTACTCGTAAATTTTTTACACTTACAGATTCAACATACGCAAAATGTAATTATTCAGTTACAATTTAGTTAAATAATCAGAATTCATAGTTACTGATTCTCAATATTAACATATTTGATTAGAAAGTATATATTTATACTGATCCCTATATTTTGATCTTACATCAACTTAGATGCACGCCAGGCAACCAGAGAAATGCAAATTGGAGGTGAGCTTCATCTTTTGTTTTTTTAAACAACCCTCGTGAAGAAACCGAAATTACATGCAACATCTGTGACAGTTAAGAATTTTGAATTACCTTTTAATCAGATATGAGACTGGGGTCAGGGTCTGCATTTTCCGGATTATCAGAAAATCAAGAGATTTAGGGCACCAAATACGAAGGGCTCAAAAGGAATTCTCTTGCCAAACACATGGAGGCCTTATTCCAATCTTTGTCTCTTTCGGAAAGGAACTCCAAAATTTTTTTAAGTAAACTCTACAGATGAGTAAATTAAACTTATTTTTATATATATATATATTAAGGAGATTATATTTATGTATTTATTCAATTAACATATTTAAGAATCTCTACTAACTTTATTTCCTTATCACCATCCAACAGCTACTAGCCATGTGCACCATTTGACTCGACCTAGTCTTAGGAGGGGGAGACAGAAAGAGAGAAGGGAGCCCGCAGGGCTTCTGGTCTTAACGATTTAATGCTCGCAATCATAACTCCTCACTAAAAAGCACAAAAATACCAATTCCCTCAGAACTTCTCTCCCAACATTATATTAGAATGGCCACCTTCAGTCTTCGTCTTGCACTTATTTTAATGGCTTTCATGTCCTCGTCTCTACTTTCTTTAGCTTCACAACCTAATGCCAAAGTTCCCACTCTCTCATATTCACCATCATTAACAGGCCCTCCTCTATCTTCTCTACCTCTTCTCCAAGAGTTGTCCCCAGATATTGCTCCACTTTTGCCTTCTCCCGGTGGGGTTTTGCCTACTCCAATTGGCTCTGACTTACCCGCCATTTCTTCGAGTCCATGCCCTCCAAACCCAGATGACACAGTCGCTTCTGGGCCACTTTCTGCATTTTCACCAGTGGGGTTATTGCAGGCTTCCTCTAATACCCCTAGAAGCCTAGTCAGTAACCCAGGTGTTGCTGTTTTTGCTGGTTCAGCAGCTTACTGGTCTATGCAGTGCTTGAGAATGTGAATGTTTTGGGGGTATGGAAGATTGAATAATTGGTGCAGTTAAGTTAGATTCTCTTTATTGTATGTTGCTTTTTCATTTTTAACTGGTATATGACATAAAAGGGTCCTGTATCTTTCCAATCAGACCCCTATGATGGAGCTTCTTTAGACCCTTTTGCATTCCAGCTTCACACTCTGCTTACAGCTGGAAAGCATGCTTTGATTGCAAATTTTTTTTGGACATTCTCTGATTGGAAATCAAGAGTTGCTTCCGGGCTCTTGCTCCTTACGGCATGCATCATGTCATATGTTGAATGATTGAAGTGTCTATTGATCCTGGAAGAGAAAAAAATTATTTTTTATTTTTTATTTTTTTGTCTATGTTTTGTTAATTAAAAAATAATTTTGAATAGCATCAGAATGTTGTGTGAAATGATGAAATAGAATAAGAAGTCGAAATTTATATTTTTATATAAAAAATATAGATATCGTCTAAAAATTCAATAAAATTATTAAAAATGCTTTTTGGAAAAATTTGGCCAAACATTAATTTTTTTTCTTTAATTTAATATTTTTACAATACAACTAAAAGAAGTACATGTAAAATATTCTTAATATCTATTTTTTCAATCTGGTGACGTTTGCTATATGAATACTTTTTCAATTAAAAGTTTATAAAACATTCGCGTATAAGATAAATAAAAGAATTGAACTTTTTTATATTATTTAGATAATATATAACATTAATTCTAAAATTTTTATCTTCAAATATTTTATAAATAATTTTTTAAGTATTTTAAAAATTAAAATTCTCTAATACCAAACACTCCCTTAGTCACATGTTACCCTGCCAAATGAAAAATTTCAATAATAATGGTGTTTAGGAAATTGCAGTCATCAGAGTTTCTCAATCTGCTAGCTAGCTATTTCCTGATCCAGCACAGAATTAACTGCCTCAAATTATTTTTTTTTTATCTCTGGGCTTGCTAACCTTTTGTTTTTGCTTGCTTTTGGGTCAAAATTAACCAAGATGAAAATGTAGGTCTGGGAATGCAAAATTAACAAAAATGTTTGAATAATCTATCATTTTTCATTAAAAAAAAGGGTTCAAGCAGCTATGATTATTAATCGAAGACTAGGAGTTCTCCCAAGCCACGATGATTCTCTTGGAATTGAACTAGACTCAAAACAATATTTTAAGGTAGAGGGCACACAGATTAAACGTAGGCAACACACCCAAAAAATTATATTTAAGGAAAAACGTAGTCGACTTTTGTAGAGACACTGTTTACTTGAGAGATCCAATGATAAGAGGCAAGAGATTTATTGATTGTGTCAATCCAAACGTGGAGAGTCTGAAGACTGAAATACGTGCAGGACGTAAACTAAATGGCAAATCTCGTTTGATAATAGAAGAAAAAGGAGCATGGTCTACAAAAATAAAAATAGTAACACAGTTGCCTAGCAGGGTTTAGAAGAGGAAATTCAATCTAAAACACCAAGATAAATTTAGAACTTTATGACCCCTTTCACCAAAAAACTCTAAAATGGACATTTGCGTCCTCTCCATTCAAGCAGTCTTCCTTTCAATAAGATCCTCAATCAAATCAGCTGCTTCCTGAACGGTGGTAATGCTCTGGGCGCTTTCTTCTTCCACACTAATTCCAAATTCCTCTTCAAGTCCCATCACAATCTCAACCTACACAATTTTGAAAAGAAAGTTTAAAACACTAAGCTAAAGATTGCAAAACATACAAGACACATGTCATTATCTCATATGTAGAATCAAGTTGAACATGACTGGACTCAGCAAAGGAACATACACTTCTTGCACCCAAAATATCTTTTGAATGCAAGAAGCCAATGAAAACTCACCAAAATAAATGTATTAATAGACTCCACCATCCACTTTGCTGAATTTTTATTCACTCCTTGCAGCTAAGATAGGTGCAAGGAGTAAATCATGGAATTGTTCGAGTAAAACAAGCCTAAATTGCTAAAGCAATCGGAGGCACTTTATCTTGGACAAAAATTGTAAAGTAGGGCATTACATATAAGCACTCCAAAATTGGATTAAAAAGGCAAAAAGAAAGAGAACAGAACAGAAATTACAGGAAAAGCTAGAACAAAGAAAAAGAGAAGGCACTAAATCGTCTGAAGATTCATAATAACAAAAATATGATTATACAATCAAGAGTTGTGATACTTTTAAGTATTTAGTTTTTTTTTTTTTAATCTACACTGATGAAAGTGTTCCAATTTTATACCACAACAATAATACATAATAAATATTACAATACCGTGTCAAGAGAATCAGCTCCAAGTTCAGTAAATTTGGACTGTCCAGTGAGATTAGTATCATCTGTCAGTGCCAATTGTTTCTTGACTATGCCACACACCTTATTCACTGTCTCTGGTTTGGCCTGCTCAAAATAACAATGTCCACGCTGGTTATATCAACAAGAATTAAATATTACAGAAGTTTGGTCACCTTAGCACAATGTAGAATGCCTAAATTATACTTTCCGGTAATTCTAACTTTCTAAGCACATAGTTCTGAATTACTTGTACAAGGCATCATGGTAATTCTATAGAGGAAAAAAACATTATTCAGCAAATAACAAAACAGAAGCTTTTGGGCTTTGGTCCTTTGTCATGAAGATGATTCATTAAATTATTAGCTTGCATTTGCAGAAACTATAGACGAAAAATGAGCTGCCCATAATTCAAATGTGGAGATAGAGATTATGGAGCTGAGAAAATTAAGCCATCTATAATGATTTAATGTAATTCCGTGGTGCAAAGAACTTTCTCCAATAATTAAATGCATTTCACAGATGTTTGACTGGTACATTAAATTAAATGCCCAAGATGAAAATTTCAAAAATAAATTAATTTACAAATGATTCCACTGTTGAGGTAGTTGACTAGGAGGCGAGGGTTTATGGCTAAAAACTTACTGCACATGTAACTTGAAGCCGAGGTACTCTGGGCTGCAATGTAATTGATGGAAAAGTTCTCCCTTTAATTGAAAGGGAAACTGAATTAGCGTTTGAGCTCCGGGTACAAGGGGCCTGTTTTTGCATCAAACAAGAAAAACTAAACAAGTCTGGAAAACAGAATATAACTATAAGCAAGCAGGAAAAATTTACAGACAAGACTAATTTTCTGTCGTTAGTCATAAAGTATATAATGCAGTCAACCATAAAATTATTATGATGCTACCATGCACAGCTGAAGCCCAACACCAATAAACTAGTGCATTGCTAAAGGAACATTGGGTCGTTACAGGTTATTTTGTCAAGATGATGACAGATATGGTCTAAAACAATTAAATCTAGACCGTCAAACCCACAAGAAGACGGCATAGAGAGAGTTCCCAAGTCATATGTGACGATTCTGTTAAAGCCTATGTGTAATGAGGTAAAATATCTTCAAAGGAAAGAAGAAATAGTAAAGTCCAAAAGTGCTTGGCTGCTAATAGCTTACTCCAATGATTGTATGTTCACTCTTTCAATAAATCAATCAAACCCCATCAAAGTTCACTATAATTCATGGGCTCAACATATGAATAAGAAAATCTGTAAGATGCATATAATCTTCATAGATGAAAAGCAGCTGGAAATTCTCACCTTCGATGGACTATATATCTCAAAATAATGCAGGTATGCAATCACGTCACATTAAACTCTAACGTTATATTAGAGGGGCGAAAGAGGACTTGGTTAGTCTGATTTCAAGCTCATTTTCAAAACTTTTAACCATTTAATTACAATAGCGAGAAAGGAAGGAAAAGACAAAACAGATGCAAATTTATAGAAATGTAAGAATCTGAATACCCAAATTGTTCATTTAAACGGGAAACTCAGATACACCAAGCTAAATTAATCCAATCTCTTAACCATGCGAACACGAGCTCAAAAATAAAACTTCTCATGCATCTGCATATCCCTAATCATAATAACCGATCCCAAAAGATTTCAAACAGAACATAGATCCAATAGCATGAGAGCACACTCGAGCACTGTAAAAACCACCAAATTGTGGCTAAATCAAACCGTTAGACAGTGAATAGAAACGAAGACGGGAGATTTGAATACCAGAGTTTGCTTGAACGAGGTGGAAAGGGAGGTCATAGAGATGGAGGTAGCAGTGAAAGATGCCATTGAGTGTGGCGGCGAGAGAGATCTGAAATTGAAAGAAGGGGAAAATGGGAGAGAGAAAAAGGAAAGGAGTGAGGAGATGACGGAGGGCACGAAGAGTGTGAGGGCGTGAAATGAATAACAAAGTGTATTCTTTATAACGTTCGTTTGCTTGTTGACTTCGTTACTATCGAAGTTTGGACGGTGTTTGGCTACGTTTAGGTCCCCTTCGCTCCTCGTCTTTGTTTTGGTCTGTATCGTCGTTTTCCCCCTGTTTGGTTTTGGTAAGAAATTTGGGTATACGTCGTTTTCATTCAAGATTTAGAGCAACCCAAATTCTCATTTGGTTGCTCCAAAGTGCGTTCTAACAGTGAATCGAGAGTCATTAGAAGGAAGATTTTCTTGTAATTTATTTCGTTTTATTCATTTATATATTATTGTAATTCATAAAATTTCTAATTATTTTTAAATTTTTTTCTCTTTTAGGTCCTGCATTAATTATTTCAGTGTACGTGAATTAAAATTTAAACAAAATAATTAAGCACCCGAAAAATTGTTAAGATATATTGATCTTATAAATAATAATCTTTAGAAGAATTTGATTCCAACGTAGAATATCAAATATAAACTCAAGAGCCTTTTGAGATTACCTGTGCGCACACATATTCTTTTTACTAATTTTTTTTAAAGAAAAAATAAATTATTAAAAAATAATAAAAATACTTAATTACTTTATAAATAAACAAATTTTAAAAAATGTATCTTAGTTAGCGTGAGGGTCACTTGTGAAATCTTTAATTTTTCCATGCTACTTCGACTCATTTCAAAGTGAAAAATGGAGGATCTCCAAAAGTCATCATCTCAACATCATGCACAGTTGAGCAAGACATTTGTAAATTTTTTTTTATATATTTAATTAATCAAAAAAAGATAAAGACGTGGCTCTTAACTATCTTCTATATATTGTTACCGACGTCGACATTTGCTATTGAATAACTAGTTTAGTTATTAATTAAATTTTCCCTCCTTAAAAAAAAAAAATTGAAAAATGGACAAACGGTGGGGCCAAAGGCCCAAAGCAGTAAGCAAGAGAGGACGTGATAAACCCATTTCGTGGAATCTCAATCCCATATATACATACACATGCATGCAACTAGCCGTCTATTAGATTCCCTAGATTCACTACTCCTCAGTCCTTACCTTAAGGATGGATATAATAATACATTAGATAAGAATAAAATAAAATATAAATTTAATAAATTTTTATTTTATTTAGTATTTAATATATATTATGATAAATATTATATTATTTTATTTTGTATTTAAAACAAATTAAATAATAATAAAATATGATATAAATTATATAAAATAATAAAATTAGTCAAATAAATAATATATTAAGATATTATTCATATATAAATCATAATCAATGATATAATTTTTTTAAGTATACTAATAAATTTACAAAAATTAAATTATAAATTTAAAAAAATAAAGTGTAAAATAAAAATATATATAATTAAATATAAACGTAAAGATACAAGGGACAATAAACATTCTTAGAGTGAAAGAGGACGAGTATTTTTAAAAGTAAAGAAGAAGAGTATTTTTAAAGGATAATTTCGAAATATAGAGTGAGATAGCAAAATATATTATTCTGTATTTAACTTAACTAATTTCATAGAATATAAATTTTAATTAAAGAGACTGAATAAGATAATAAATTTGATATTATTATCATATTTTATTAGTTTATTAAATATAAAATAATAATAAGATAAGATAAATTATTTTATTTTATATCTCTTATCAAACGTTTTAAATAAGCTTTAAAATTATATAATATATATATTTTATTTTAATTATGATTCAACTCTTCTTGCAACAAAAAAGACAGACAACTTCGGAGTTCATATATATATATATATATATATATGCTTAATTTTCTGCAAATTTTCTCATCATGAAGGCTGAGCTGGCATTTTATTACTTACACGTATCTAAATGGCCTGGCCATTGGCCAAGCAGAGCACGTTATTCCCATGCACTCCGAGGACTTCTTTTTTCCATCCCTGCATTTCAGATCGTTTTATTACAGTAATATTAATTAATTAATACTCCAAACATAAAATGAATTTATAAACTCAACAAACTTCCAATATCCATCGTATATCCAAACCTTAAAACAAACTTCAAACCCAAAAGCCCATCATCACAAATCCGATTCAATACCCGAATCCAAAACGTATCTTATAACCCAACCTCCAAACACATCTTTAATTAATTATACAAACTCCACGTTTAGTATCCACGGCAGTACAACCGCTCTATTCCCAACCAACCTAAACGAAGGCTGAAATGGAAAGTAATTAAGCAGTTGCTTCCCAACTAAGCATCAAATCACAAATGTCACTTTATATTAAAGTATCGTCAATTATTTTTATTGGTAACGCTTTTTTTTAAAAAAATAATTAAATGTTTCTGCCTTAGTTTAATATATTCATTTAATAGAATTTGAATTAAATAGTATAACATCGTGTGAGCATGACAACATGTGAGCAATAAATTCACAAAAAGCTATGCTTAAGCATGAGTTGGTAGGTTATTTTTTCCTTAGTGTAATTTATTCATTTAATAATGCTATAAATATATTATATACTTATATGAATATAATATAAATTAATTAATGAAAAATTATAAATTTTTGTGTTGCATGTGTTTTCTAGTATATATATGACTTAAATTTTAAAAATATATATTACTATTTATTAATGATATATAATTATTGTATTCATTTATAATTTTTGATTAAATAATACATAAAAATAAAAAGACATAAACAAAATATAACATTTTTTTATAACTGAGTTGTTTATTAAATTTTTAAATTTTATTTATTTAAATAAATAAATGTAATAAATTATTTAAATTCATTGATTTAATAAATAAATTAAGCGAAATTTAAAATTTTAAAGAATTGAATTTAAAATATTCACAAACAACTCGATCGTACCATTTAAACTCTTTTTAAGTAAAACGTGCAGCTCACTTGAAATGAAAGCTTTTTCCAAACAATCACCGCCTACTTTCAGAACAGATTTTGCAGGTTGAACATATCCACAACTAACTCACCCACACCGCTTCACCGGCCACACAAGAGAAGACGGAATGCACTTCTCCATGAAATTTGTTTTCTTTTTATATATACACGTCAATATATTAATTTTATTTTTTACAAAAAAATATTTAGTTATACATTAATTGAGATTAAATATATATTTGCACGATATTAAAAATATACTCTCACATTATTTTAATATATTTTTAAAAATAAATTTTTATAAATATTTACTGTAAAATTTAAATTTAAATAATTAAGTATAGAAGATACTTTCTAACTATTTTTTTCTAATTATATTTGAATTGAGGTGGACCCAAAATATAGAAAAACAATTAAACGAAATTCAATAAAATCAAATATACAATAATTACAGGAGGTGTAATGGTTATTAATAATTTAAACTTCATTTTTAATATAAGTTGTGTTATTTAATAATTATAGACAAACTCTACAATAATGATTAAGTATGAAATAAATTTTATGACTTGAGGTGGATCGATTTATGAACTTTATGTGCTCATGATTTTATGATTTGTTTGGTACTCATTTTTGGACCCACCATTTTTTTTTTTTTTTGTGTGTGGAGAAAGTCTATCTTTATTATACTGACAAATTGCTCAATAAAGAGGACTATTGGTAGAATAACTGAATCAATTCTCGTGGTGCTTCACATCACCCACTCCCATTGCCACCTTCTCTCTCTCTTTCATTGGATCACCGGTCACAACCACTCTTTGTTTCTTTCCCTTCTTCAGTTGTTGGATTTGCACTTCTTCGTGTTGCATCATCCCCTCCTCTGCTTCCATCTCTGTTTACTTAAAATTAGGGTTCCTTCGCTTCCATGTAAGTGTTTCAATGCACGTGTTCTCCTGTTTTGAGTTTGTTCAGTGACTGTGGGGGCCTGCTTTTACGACTTGCCGCAGTGTTCTTTAGAAAATGTATGTATGCTCCAAGTTTGAGGTGACAGTCAATGAAAGGGTAGATATCAGGATCAGGCATTTCGTTTTTGTTTCAGTATGAACTGCGTGAATTATGTGATTATAGGTTCAGAGGGCATTGATGATCGTGGTGGTACGGTATAAATGATTATGGAAGATTGTGCTTGGAGTTTGTGTTTCACATCGATGTCGTTGGTCGTATCCTGCATTTACGTTGTGACATGAATAAACGCCCACACATCATTAGAGGCTAAGAGTAATTTGGTTAGATTGATTTCTCATATTTGAGTTCAGGGTCATAGTTCATAGATAAATATTCTGTTCTTGTGGATGCCTACTTTGTTTACTGAAGTAGTACATAGGAGTATTGTTTTTTTTCCACTTCTGTTTGGTTAAAATCATATTGAGATTGTTATTATTAAGCTAGATACATGGTGAAAAGAATCTGATTCCACGAACAGAGCCATTCAAATTATTTGATAATTTAACTTTGGCCTAAGTTGCTTGATTTTCATTCCCATTGTAGAAGAGTCATGACTACAGAGCTTCTGGAAATTGAACCTCGTGAGCTCAAATTTGTCTGTAAGTGTTGAGAATAATTCCTGATTCCCACCTTCCAGCTCCCTGCTAATTATGTTCTTTATACACAAGTGGCATCTAATATTTTTACATATAGCCTACCTTTTAACATAATTGGTGATGCTGACGTTCCTCTCATTTTCTGTGTTATGTAGTTGAATTGAAAAAACAAAGTTCATGTTTGGTTCAACTTGGAAACAAGTCTACTCAGTATATTGCATTTAAGGTGTGGTTATTGATTACCTAGGTTGTGCAATACATATTAGGGTCGTTTTTTTTCTCGTCAAAATTTATTAATTGTAGCAATGGCTACAATCTATAATCTTTTTCTGGTATCTTTCTGCATATAATGTTTAGCCAAAATTAAATCACTTACAAGTTGAATGTCAGTGTGTAGAAACATATGTAAAATTTAATTATCTATTGCAGGTGAAAACGACATCACCAAAGAAATATTGCGTGAGACCAAACGTAGGCGTCATTAAGCCAAAGGAAAGATGCGAATTTACTGGTATTTGTTTATTATCTCTTTGTCCAATGCTAACTTCAATGGACATTCTTTTAAATAGTTTTTTCTTCTTACATTTTACTAAATTCGGATGGGAAGCTGCTCTGTGCCTTTGCCAAGTATGCATCAACAAGCACAGATAAAGTCACAACTGCACAAGCATAATTAGATAATGCTTTTTTGGTTTGATGCAGTTACCATGCAAGCTCAGCGCTCAGCGCCACCTGATATGCAGTGTAAAGACAAGTTCTTAATTCAAACCACAGCTGTCCCCTTTGGGACAACAGAAGACGACATCACATCTGACATGGTAATGTTATACTATTAAACCCATTTATCCCAAATTTTTGGCCTCTGGGGTGTTATTGATAGAAATGATTTAGTCAAATATTCCAATTTTTTCCTTTTTTATTTTTCTTAAGCGAATTAAAATTCTTTTTCCTTTGACAGTTTGCGAAGGATAGTGGGAAGTATATTGAGGAGAAGAAACTAAGGGTTGTCCTCATCAGCCCACCTTCCTCCCCAGTATTGCTTCCAGTGAATGGAGAGATGAAGCAGGATCCATCCAATGAAATTCATGTGCAAAAAGATAGGGTGCCAAGTGGAGTTGAAAACATGCCTCCCCCTTCTAGGGTGAGCTCCTCCCCTTCCCTATTACCCAGTCCTCCATCTATCTTTCAAGTTATTTCAATTAGGAAGACATAGTAGCAGTTTCTGTGGAATTATATGGAGTTATGGACATAAAATACATGTTTAATATTGCTATTTGCTAACACTTTTTTGTGCTTGTCATTATTCTGATAGCTACCTATACGTGAATTGGAAATGTTTTTGTAATTTTAGTTTAACATGGTAGTAGAGAAGAGTTTTGGGTGCCCTTCATAAAAGATAAAAGTCTTCCTATGCCATTGTTTATTTTCTTGTACCAGGATGCTGAGGATGTCAAAGTTTTGGAAACGGCCCAGGATATGGAGGATGATAGAACAAGCAAGGATGTTGTCTCAAGACAAGCTGAGAATGTTGATGATATGAAAGAAAAAGATGCTGTGCAGATGAATTTAGCTAAGGATTCTGAGGAATTGAAGTCAAGGCTAAGTGTAATGGATTCAAAGCTAAGAGAGGTCAGAGTTTCCCAATTTAGATTAACCTTTTTTTTGTGTGGAAGTTTAGATTAAACTTTAATATCATGGTAACCTTGATTTAAGTTTTCTAGTCGATATGTTGAGGATCAGTGAATATTATTTTCTCACAATGTCTGGTGTTAAAACTTTGTAGAACTTTTGAGTTAGATTACATTATTACTGTCCTTGTGAAGGATTTAATGGAGAATTTGAATTGCAGAAGTTAATGTTTCAGCTATTGACTTTTCAAGAGCCGAGGATATTACTGAATTTAGGAAAAAAGAAGAAGAAGAAAGAAAAGTTTGCTAATACCACTTTTATTTTCAGCTAACCAAAAAAGAGAAGTTAATGCCAACTCTATTTCCACAATTATTGAAGTTAGCATGCTTTTCTTAGCTATTATAATCATCTAGCTATGGATGTTGTAAAATGCTTGTGCCATCTGAATGTTCTTTACAAAGATGTTACCCAAATCCTTGAGTCAGTTCCTTAGGTTGCAATTTGACATTTCTATTATTCGTTTTTTTTAAACTTTCAAAAAAGGAAGCAATCAACTGTTAGTTTTAATATCTTCAGGCTGAAATTGTCATCACGAAGCTGAATGAAGAGAGGCGCATGAATACCCGAGAAAAAGATATGCTTAAGCATGAGTTGGTAGGTTATTTTTTTCCCCTTTAATAGTCATCTCTGTACAAACTGCATGAATTCCCCTTTTCATTTTCTTTAGTCCCTTTTGTAAGCTGAATGGAAACAGTTTAGAGCATACAGATGAGCATAGAGAAAAGTAGGGCATAGGCTCATAGAAAACAAAGAAATTGGTAGTTTTCTTGTTATAGTTCTTGGTTTTCATCTTCCCTTAGCTTACCCGATTTCCTTTTGCCAAGTTTTTGAAGAGAGATAAACTATAAGATTTAAGCCCGATTTGGTTGATAGGTTAAAAAAGAATGTAAATAAAAATTAAAAATAAAATAAAATAAAATAAAATGTTGCTATTAAAATTACGTTTAATATTATATAACAAAATAGAATAAAAATTGATAAAAATATTATTAAAAATAAAAATTATTAAAATAATATTTTTTTAACTAAAAAACTATTTTAAATATTATAAATAAAAAATAAAATAAAATATTAGTGATATAAAAATTTGAATTAAATTTTGTTAAATAATATTAAATTTTTTAATTTAAATATATATATTTTTAAATTATAGAAGATTTTTTGTTTTGTTTTTTTTTTCTTTTTATTCTATTGTTTATTTTTTACTCGTTTTTTTTTGAGGTAATAGAATTTTTTACCAATTCTGTCAACTAAAAGAAGAAATAGAATGATGATTTCCATTTATTTCATTCCTTTCACCAATCAAACGGAACTTTATGGTTTTTATGAAAGCATTAGTAGTTTTAACTTATGCTATCAAGTCATGTGATGGCATTTAAATGAACTAGATAGTAACTATTATTTTTTCTCATATTGGTCTTTTTAGTGAAAGGAAGAAAAATATAATTTTGCAGTAGATAAATTATGGTAGGTGGCATTGTGAATTTGCGATTATCTGACTGGAAGCACAAATTAAAAGCGGAGGTTTCTGTTGAGACATCATCTTCCAACTTTAAGTTCATTATACCTAGTTTGCTATGTGGTTACTTGGTTGCCCATTCTGATTGTTATGAAACTTGGCAAGCTTGAAAGGATTGCATCCCTGATTTAAGCTATAATACTTATTTTAGTTGCTGATTGACCATTTTCAACATTTGATACTGGTTTGTTTTACCTTTGTAGGAGGTGTTGAAGAGGAGAATCAATGTGAAAAGTGTTCAGGTGGGCTTTCCGTTACTGTATGTTTGCATGGTTGCTCTTATCAGTGTGGCAGTCGGGTACTATATTCATCCATAAGAGAGAAAACTGTGTGCGTTATAGCAGACATTTTAAAATCAGGGAGTTCTCCATAATGATTAGATAGAGGATGATTCATTAGTTATTATGATGGTATTAGTGAAAAAATGTTAATACGTGATCTTGGAACCTTTGTGAAATGCATGTAAAGTGAACAATTAGAAGCATAATGAGCAACCTTACGTTAGTTTGAGTTAATATTATTGGCCTGTTTGATGACTTTTCTATGGACAGTTGCCCTCAAAATCATAAAAGACAGAAACTAGAGGGAGAATTTCTTTTAAATATGATGTTCCTACTCTGTAAAAACTTTTAGAGCAGATGGTTTCAATGAACATGGAAACTTCTCTCCATTTTAGTTTCTGAGACTTTTGTCTTCTATTATTATATTGCAATCATGAACTCCATTAAAAATTTATAACTAGAAGATTAATTTGTCTTATTTTAATTTTTTTTTCTTAAGCTTAAATAGAGCCATATGGTGTCAGGTTAAAGATATCGAATTGTGTATACTGTTACGACCACTATTGTGTAACAAAATATTATTTAATTTAAAAACAAGATTTAATACCTTTTACATGGTCTTGCTTCCATTTTCCTCCATATTTCTCTACGTCAGAAATACCGTAGAATGTTGTGCTTGGGAAGCAGATGGAAAAACATCATATAGAACACCAAAGCAAACTACATCGTTGGAATTCAAAACTCACAAGAAACTTTTCTTAAAAATAAATGGTATAATACAATCAACCAACGTGCAAACTATATCGACTGTCAGGACCTTTTCATCGATGATCTGTATACACTCCCAAAATTTTGAATTGCCTTACAGGAATCAAGTTACAAGCAAGCAACCCACTCTAATTGTCAGCAAAAACCAGAAAAATTAAAAAGAAAAAAGAGAAGCAGCCCGAGTCATATAAATATATGTTCACATTCTTCCCCATATTTCCTCCCTTGTTTTCTTTTTCACCCTCATCCTCTGTTTCTTTTCTTCACATTCTTCCTTTCCTTTTCGTATAATCTTCTGAGGTAGAAATCTTTTAGTTTTTGGCAAGTAAAGGAAAAACACAACTAAACAGGAAGCATCATAGGCAACCTAATGCCACTCAAGTATTGACAAAACTGCACACCAAAACCAAAAGCCCATTCTACTCGCAATCATTTAGTATCTTCTTAGGTCTTCACTTGAAAGTTGAAGACCTAAGAAAGGTCTTTGAAACTCACTTATTGCCATTGGTGAACACTCTGTTCAAGGGGTGACCCAGGAACGAAGGGTACAAAACCCCGCCCACCAAATGCAGGTCGCATGACAGAATCATCAAATTTTCGCCAATAATGGTGGACGCCACGAGCAGGAAGGCTTAGGAGTAGACGCAATCTGCTTGGGCGACGCACATTCTGTGTGCCACCGTTGGCCCCTGATTCCTGGTCATTGCCAAGAAGTGGCACAGTGAATGATTTAGGAGTAGATGGTGGGGACGGAACGCTGGTCATTTGTTTTGATTGAGGAAGCAATAACCTTACAAGTGGCTTAGTCATCAACCCAAACACCTGCACAGTTCAAAAGTTGGGAAATGATTGGGGATCGTATGTTTAAAAACCTGTATCCTTTATCGAATGAGAAAAACAAGAGAGCCAATACTTTTCCAAATCCACCAAGGTGCCCTGTTTTCTACGTTCGCGTTGAAAACATATGGACGCCCACCTATGCTACCAAAACTATCTCAGGCTTAGTCCAATTTTCACTGGCAAAGGCTTAATTTATATTTACACCCGACAGTGGTTTTAAGACAATCATTTTTTTTAGTGATGTTCTAGACACGATCAAACCAATACTAGATTTAAGTAACTACTGATGTAAAATCAAATATTTGGGCAATGGCATAGTTCAACGATCAATGCAGATTAATTATTAGAAGAAGATGACAGCGTATCTTACCACAGTGCTGAAGAGTATAACTGTGATGGTACTAGTGATCATGATGGCATTCTCACGCAATTTAGTATGGCCTAGCCTGGTAAACTGCGTGTAAAAAATAGAGCTCGTTAGTAGCCAATATACTGCAATAATGCTTTGGAATTTAGACAGGACTCCAGCCACAAAGGTAAAATGGAAAGGGATAATGTTTGATTCTTGACCTGATTATATGCGAGTGCCAGAGAAACAGCTCCGCGCATAAGACCCGCCCACCAAACTGTTACCTGCAAGACAGATCCTTGGAGGATTGTAATACATCAACTGATTATGACACAAAGACCTTAGAGATGGAAACGGAAAAACTAATACTTGTTGCTTGAACTCGATTTTCTCAAATTGAGACTTCTTAGGCAAGTTGGATAAGAAGGACAGAGGGAAAACAAAGGCTGCTCTTCCGACTAAGATAAGTGCCAACAGCAATGAACTGATCCCAATTGATTTTCCAGGGCTAGGGAAGAAATCAAAAAGTTAATGCCACATTTATAAAAGTTGGACATTCTTTTTCTATCTTAATGTTAAACAAAGTTATTTCGATGCAGTCAATCTCCATTTCGAAAACTTCTACCTTTGACGTACAAATCTCCACTTCTCTATATCCAGTGCATCCATCCCAACGTAAAGGAAGATAAAGATCTCAGCAATGAATGACAAAGTAGCAAAAGCATGCCTAAAAAGGGAGATTGAAAACAATATAATAATAGTTTGAAAGCATTATTTATTAACATATGAGAGCGAACATGAATTTGTTTTTTCAATTATTTGTGAAAAAAAATGTTGGAGAATTTGACTCACTTAGTTGTTATTCTTGAACTTTCAGTCACATTATGCCATGTGTAGTGAGACATGACAATTCCGCAAAAGAACACGGTCAGAATGGCACTTAAATTAAATAGCTGCCAAGAAATAAATTGATTAGTATAGGCATTAGATGCTTTAGCACGAGAAGCATGGAGTAAGCACAGTTCACTAAAGAAGTGGCATAACACCAGAGAGAAGTCTTACTTCAGCTAGCATATATGAAAGGTAGGCCATGAGTATCATCAGAGCAACCTCACGGTCAGTAGAGTGCCTGGTATTGGTGAGAAAACGAATTATAGAATCATCATCAAGATATCATCGAAACCAACAAATGGGTGTTGGCTATACTTCGACGACATTACAACATATTATAGGATAAATTTTACTATTTCATTGCAGTATTTTATTTTCATTATTCTTTTGGTTCCTGATTTATTTCAAAGCAGTAATTAACTCAATACTCAATTTGCTCAACATATATCCTTTTCATTTTGAAAATTAGCAAGAATCTAATTTTCCCCTAATCAATTAATGACAATGAACGAGTAAATCAGTTTGCATTAGCTTCACCAACCTGCCAAAATAAAGCTTTTTAATGATGTATGCGCTAAGCAATCCAGCCTGAAAAGAAATTAAAATAAAATAAAAAAGAAAATCTTATAATGTCAAGCAAGCACAAGGAAGCAGCAAAATAGAGAAGGGGAGAGAGAGAGAGAGAGACTTACTAAGACTCCCAGCACAGTGCTTGCAGTAAATAAATAGAAAAAGTTTCCAAATAAGTGTAAACCAGCGGTAAAGTCGATGTGAGAGAGGTCAAAGTTCTGTATTGCTTTCAAGAGCACTACAGATGTAGCATCATTTACTACCCCCTCCCCGAAGACCAGGCTGTATAATAAAGGTGTCTCATCCTGATTAAGCACCTGAACCATTGGAATTGGATTTCATTTAAAAAGCTATTCTGTACAACGAAAAATATCGAAAGAAGCTTTGCAGTTTTACATTAAAATTTATACCTGCAAGGTGCAAACAGAATCTGTTGCGGAAAATATTGCTCCAAGTGCTGTATTCAAAAGATTAAGGTAAGTAAAGATAGATTACAAGAAGGAAAAGTGACCAAATTTGCGGCTACTTGGAGCAGAAGGAAGTAAATTTGATCATACCAAGATAATCGCCAAGCTTGAGGGATCCAATATCCAATTTCGGGAAAAAGTGTATAGCACCTAGGTCAAAATAAATAAGATGTATGAGAAATTTGAAATAAACAATAATCTAGCGCTGACTGCCCAAGAAAAAAAAAATGCTAGTAGTGATCTAAACCAAACTCGCACAAAGTAACTAGGTTCTTTATGTCTACTCTCTCTCCCACTCTTCCCAGATAGCTCAGATACATGACAGGATCGCAGAAAATGTAAGAGCGGAACTAAAGGCCCAAGAAAGAAATACTCTAATGAATCTGCAGATAATGACATCAAGTTATGTCCACCTTTCAGCCTTTGAACAATGATCCCACCCCCACCCCCTCTTCAATGGACATGATTTCCTTATCGAAGATTCAATGACAAATTTAATCCTCAAGAGCAGGAAATTTACTTTTTTCTTCACGCAGATTTTCCATACTTAATTACCTAGTGATATGATGGCGAAGGATATTAAAGTGCCAACTGCACCAAAGAGCATGATAGTCATAAAATTCCGAAAAAATTGTTTCTTCTTCACCTGAAACCTGGTAAACAAGAAAAGAACAATTGCAGTCAGCATTTTGCGATTGTTAAAAAGGAGAACTCTTATTATAATTTGTAGACGCGACTATACCTAAATACTTGGCATACCGTAGATAAGAACGAAGCCAACAATTTTGTCAGAGTCTAAATAATAAACCTGGCTTTGTTCTAATAGAAAGAAAGCTCTAACTAACATGAGAAAAAAAGAAAGCAAGAGTACAAAACTTACCCGGCATTGAAAATGATCGGCGGAAGAAGGTAAATAAAGAAAAGATCTTCACTGAAAACTAATATATGGGAGCTTTTTCCTCCAGTTGTAAGCAGTATAAAAACCCCAGTACAGATACCCTGTCATCAGCTCACACAAATCATATCTAATTCACCAAAATACAATTAAAATTCATGTTCGTTGCAACAAATTTCAATAATATGGAGAATATATGCACTGCGATAAACTCACAATAAGAAGGGCAGTGATGGATTCATTAATCCATCGGTTCTCCTCCAGCAAATGACCGATTATGATGCAAGCACAAAGAAGTGCAACAAATAAATTCATTGAGACCACTGAAGCGTGATCAGAGGTCATCATTGTCGTTAATTTTGTGTACAATGCTTCGAAAGCCATATTAGCAGTAGTCGGCTCCCACAGATTCAAAATAGAGAATCAGAATTCAACTTCTTCAAAGTCAAATTCCACCTCAAAACTTGTAGCCTTAAGTTTCTATATGCCTCTTCACATGCTTCCAGCTTTCACATCCAACTCTGCCATGTCAACCATTGATAAAAAGAAAATTAAATAATACTCTCTTTTAAGTTTCTCTGTTTGGTTGCTGGGAAAACGACCAGAAAAACGACATATAATATTTTCCAACGCATCGCATTTGACGTCCGGGACCACAAATACAGAACTCGATGTACTCAATCAACCGATCCAAAATCGAAGAATAAAACCATGTGATCAATAATTCATTCTGATTTTTTTTATAAGCACGAACATTGATCACAGAGTTGAGGTGAGCCAAAGCATTTTTCTATAATTTCCTTCGAACTTTCCCACACTTTCTCACCAACCAAACAGAATCTAGTAAGCAACAAAGTAAATCTGAAAAAAAAAAAAAAAAAAGGAAAACAAAGAGTTGCTGATTTACTCACTCACCACAAGCTCAACTTTTTTGCTTTGAAGTTTGAACTATAACCCGATGACGGTTAAAACTTGCTAGTTCGAGTTTCTCAGATTCAAATGAACCTTCTGACACGAAGAATTCGGAAACCAGACGAGAAATTCTGAGGATCTCGCAGGGAGGAAGAGATATTTACCGTTAAGACAGCCAGCGAGAGAGAGCGCGGAGCTGGGAAGTCAGAGGCCGCTTATGCAACTATTATATACGGCTTCGTTAATAGTGATTTTAAAATTTTAGGTTAACTTTTACCGTTGATGTCAGGTAGTAAACTGTGATGATTATAGACCAACGGTGTGATGAGAATAGTAACGTGGTTATGAGTGTAGGGAATAATTTATTAATTCCCTTCCATTGGATGCCAAGGAGGAATATGAGTTGGGGAGCAACGGACAGGTCCATCCTCATCATCGTGTCGTCCATGTAATTTCATTTTCAGACTAACTTTTCAATTTTTATTTTTTATTTTCTAAAATATTGTATAAAAATTATTATTATTATTATTTTTATGTAAAAAAAATATATACAAATTTATTTTTAATGGTTGAACAATGAATACTTTATTTTTAAAAAGGAATAAATTAAAAAATTTATTTCAAATACTGAAAATAAAATATGATTCTAATTATGAAAGATTTTAAAAAAATTCATAAATACAAAATTTAATTATTTTTTGCTTTTTTATTTTTTAAGAGCGGAACTAACTAGCACGTCCAAAAGGAACAATCATATGATGCCACATGCCCATAACATGAGCACGTGCGTGGCACGTCACGGGAGTAAAATAATTCATTGCACATGTAGTTTTTCCTCCCGCAGATAGTAATTAAGACTTTTAATGGAAAGATTAATGTAAAAATTGGCCAACATAGTACTATTAATTAGGAGGAGTATGTCGTTTAACATATTAACGACAAAATTTAGGATGATAATGTCATCGCACGGTGGAAGATTTGAATTTTTTTAAAGGAAAACACTTATAAAATTATTTAAGTATTTGTCGGTGGGTCTTACAATAAAAATATTGATCCGTGAATGAATTTTTAAAAAAATTAATAAAGTAACGCTGAATTATATAAAAAAATTCATATATTTTATTTTTATTGTGAAATATAAATATTTTAAAAATTAAAAAAACGATTATTTATGTATTAAAATAATTATATATATTTTTGATAGAAGACGTAGATTATTTTATTTCAAGATATTTTGACATATAACTTAATATAAGGATAGACTCTAACTGTATTTAAAAAAAAAAAGACACTTGTTCAAATAATTGAACACCAGGAGACTTTTTTATGAAAGTTTAACCATCAACATGACTTAATCACATTAGGAAAACATTATAATAATTATAAAAAAGAGTAGTTTATATAAAAGTTGACTGATTAAAGATATCTTTAAAAATAAATGCTGAATTATTTTTTATTTTGACAACGAAAGTTTAATATGAATATACTTTACATTTTTTAATTCCGATTAAATTATGGTACGTTGTTTTTGTTTTTAAACATCGGCAATGATTACGATGGTGAATTTGATCGCAAAGCCATATGTTTTGGAAAAGTGTCACAGATTTGGGCCCTTCCAAAGAAACCGCAATCCTCTTTCGGCTTTCAGAAATTCTTCTTTTATTACAAATGTGGGAAACAAAGTAGCAAACCAACTTCCAACATTAATTAGTGGGGTTGTTTAGGGAGAGAAACTATGGCACTTTCAAAATAACATTTTGTGTATTTAAAATAAGTCAACGTGGTATCTTTGTTGTATTAATTCGTGGGATGCAATTTGACCAACTTACAGTTAGCAATCTGACCAACTGAATTCGAGTATAATCACATGATAATCATAATATTTTTTTAAAAAAATTTATATAACGAATATTAATATTTGGAATAAACAAATTAGAGTAAAATGAGAAAAGGTGCATGGGACCCGAATTGAGTGAGTCAAGAAAAAGAGCAAATTTGGAGTGGTTAGTGGGAGAAATGGTACGGTGTTGATGATAATGTCTCGATCGAAATGATTATGGAAGAAGAAGAACCACAGGCAGCTAAACTTGTTTGTTTACAGGGGAATCGTCCTAATCAACTGACACGTGGCTAAGTAGGACACTGGAACCCACTTGAGAATCACTCACCCGTGCGCGTGCCATATGTGTGTGTGTGATGTGAGTGAGAAGAATGTGATGATCCATTCATTATGTCTCTCTCTCTTTTTAAAGTCTGTTTCCATTTACTCATTAACGCCTTTGCCTGTGTTAATTACGGTCTTGCTTTTCTGTTCCACGTTTTTCCACACTTCTTTTTTATTATATAACATTTCTTCGAAGGATACTATTTTTAAAAATAATAATAATAATAGTTTCGAGATTTTAATCCAAATAATTAAAATAAAAATTATATCTTTTTAATCACTAGATTAACCTTTAAAGTTTTTATAACATTTGCTTTGATATTCTCTTTTTAATTTTCTCAATTAATTTTTTTATTAATCACTTTCTTATTTTTCTGGACACACAACCCAACCCAACCCAACCCAATCCAACACCTTTTGTCTCATCCAATACTCACGGCTCGAACTATCATGAGGCCCATTAATGGCCCATAAAAAAAAACAACCACTTTGGATGCATGAACCTCCAGGCATTGTAAATTAGCATTTGGAATGACATGAATATTTGTGGTACTTTTTTTTTTTTTTTGTATTTCCTAAGGCAGCACAATAAATAGGTTAATTGGGAAAGCAACGTAGCATATCCTTTTGAAATAAAGTTAAGAGGAAAAGACAAATTTATATTTTCTCAAAGACAAGAAGAAAGCTGTACCAAATTTACTTCGTAGTTTTAGAATAATGATTTTGTAATAATATATGCAATAAAACTTTCTTTTCAACATGACGAGACAGAACGGGAGTTTTAAAAATGTCCTTAAAAAAAAACCAAGTATTACACCCAGTATCATCAAATAATTATTTATAAATAAATTAAAATTGTTAGATGTTCCTACATATTTGTGAAAGTTGATGATGTCCATGTTAAGATCCTATTGAAAGAAAGGAAGTGCAATATACTTTTGTTATTTTGTACTTGAAAATTGTTTATTTAAGACTTAGCCGTATCTGTATAGGGTACATGTTCTCTGTATATCAGATCCGTGATTCTTAAAGAAAAAAATAACAAAATGGAGAGAGAGATAAATGAATAAATAATAATGCTGGACGTGAATGGCAGCGTAATGGAAAATTGAAAATTCAAAGTTGAAAGTTTAGAACAAAATCTAGAAAAGTTTCAGCGTAATCCCATGAATAGAGGTGATAAAGTAAAGCCAAAGAGCGTTGGGTTGGCCTGTGACTAACATTAATAGAAGGAGGTGAACCTGTGAGGTGGATATTACTTTTTCCTTCCCTCATGAGTATTACCCTTCTAAGAGCCTGCGACAATTAACAAATCAAACCCACCACCTCCTTCAATTTAAAACACTTTCTTTCTCATCGTCTTCCTCATCTCCACCTGTGGGGTACACCACCTTCTCATGCTTCTCTTCTATCAAAGTCACTTCCCTTTCACCCCTTGTCTCCTTCCAAAAGCGTCTTGATATTTCGTAAGTTGTAACCATAATTTTGTACTCCGACGTAGCTAATCGTAATTATTTAGTTACTGTCTGTTATATAATTATGAGTGCTTGTTCGTGATCTTTCTTAGGTGGAGGAGCCGGGCCCTTGGATTTTGTCTTACATGAAACGAGCCTGCTAGGGTTTGTTTGGATTGAAGTCATACTTTATTTATAGAAATAGTAATGGAGAAAGATCACAACTATTCGGTACAACCATAGCTCTCTTTCTTGTATCTGTGATAGTTTGTTTTTGCTGAATTCAAGTCTTATGTTGTCAGATCTTTTCACCGTCCTAAACCCCATCTTGTTTTGCTCCAATTTTGATTCTTCACTACAGCCACCTATGCCTCCAAGTTTTAACGCACTAGACTACTCTCTCGATCATCATCAACAACATCATCAGTTTCCACAAAATCAGCAGAACCTCATGAAGTTTCGGATTGGCGATCAAACTTGTGGGGAAAGCAGTCATGGCGTGGTGGATTATATGCCGAACAATCCTCAGCCACAAATATCTTGTGGGTTTTATGGTGCCACTTCTTTTGACAAGCTGAGTTTTGCAGATGTGATGCAGTTTGCAGATTTTGGACCCAAGTTGGCTTTGAACCAAAGCAAGAATTGTGAAGCTGAAGATTCTGGGATCGACCCAGTTTACTTCCTCAAGTTTCCTGTGTTGAACGATAAGTTGGAGGATCAGAATCTGATGGCGACTGCTGGAGGAGAAGCAGAAAACTTGGAAGATAAATCAAGAGTAGGAGAAGAAGAAGGAGGAGTGAGAGAGGATGAAGAAGCTCGGGTTTCTGATAATAACTCAGTGCAGCTTCGATTTCTTGGCGAGGACATCCAGAAGAACCCTACACAGGAGAACAACAAGAGCAAGAGGAAAAGACCCAGAACCATCAAAACAAGCGAGGAAGTAGAGAGCCAACGTATGACTCACATTGCAGTTGAAAGGAACCGAAGAAAGCAAATGAACGAGCATCTTCGCGTCTTGAGATCCCTTATGCCTGGTTCATACGTCCAAAGGGTATGTAATACTTCAAAAACGAAGTCATGGGTCAGAGGACATTTCAAATTGTATTTAAAACATACATATTTTTTCGTGTTGCTTCGTAGTATGTAAATATAGCTATCGCCTAATTTGCACACAAAAAATGAGAAAGAAGCATATATATATGTGTGTGTGTGTGTGTGTTTTGATATATTCACTGTATGTTAGTTTTGTTTCTTAATCATGTGTTTTGCTGTATATAGGGGGATCAAGCTTCTATAATAGGGGGAGCTATAGAGTTTGTTAGGGAATTGGAGCAGCTGCTTCAGTGCTTGGAATCACAGAAGAGGAGGAGGCTACTTGGAGAAGCTCATACAAGACAAGTGGGGGATCCTTCCATTGGAATTCAGCAGCCTCCATTTTTTCCGCCATTGCCTTTACCAAATGATCAGCAAATGAAGCTTGTGGAGTTTGAGACCGGGCTCAGGGAAGAAACTGCAGAAAATAAGTCGTGTTTGGCTGATGTGGAAGTGAAGCTCCTGGGATTTGATGCCATGATCAAAATCCTGTCAAGAAGAAGGCCAGGCCAGTTGATTAAAACCATTGCGGCCCTTGAAGATCTACAGCTTATTATCCTTCACACCAACATCACCACTATCGAACAAACTGTTCTTTATTCCTTCAATGTCAAGGTATATTCAAATCAGAATTCATACCAAGTTCAAGCAAGAATAATAAGATTTCATGACACCGAAAATTTGAAGTACGATTTGATTGAAAGCTAATGTTAATTATTTGTGTAAATTAATGGCTGTGTAGGTGGCAAGCGATTCAAGGTTCACAGCAGAAGACATAGCGAGCTCTGTGCAACAGATTTTTAGTTTTATTCATGAAAACACCGGAATGTAATATTGTTATTATGTTATTTTTTTTTATGCTATATATATGGGATCTCTATATATAGACGATGATTCGGATTAATTAAGCATATATTCATCTCTCCTAATTAAAAGAAGCACATTCTGTGCTAAATAAGAATGAAAGCGGCAGAAAAACTAGAGCAAGTCGTGAGATTTATTTTGTTATTGCTAGCTTGTCAAATTTCCCTGTAGTACAGTCACTAAAGAAAGAAAGAAATGAGGAATGTTTGAAACATCAAATATATGCCATGGTTCGCAATTGCATGCCATGAGAATTGAAAGTAAATAATAATTGAAAAATTATTTAATTTATCGTTGTATAATAATTGAAAAATTATTTATTTAATTTTTTTTAAAATTATAATATTAGTTGTAAAAATAATATTTTTTAAAATTATTTTTGTCATAATTTAAACCATACAAATAAATAAAAAAATATTCACTGAAGATGGATCAAATAATAACTCTAAATCTTTATATTTTTTATTAAGAATATATTAATTAACAACTCGGTAGCGTCCAAATTTGATAAACCTGTTGAGTTGTTAACGTGGGAACTAAAATGGAAGCCCGAAAAGGATAAGAGATAGGTTCTGAATTCAAGAAGTTAAACTTCATCTCAATCTTAAAAATTGAATCTGATCCTATATATGTGATCGGCAAAAAATATTAAATAATTTAATTATAGTGAAAAGATTAAACAACTAGTGCTGGTGATATATATGAGAGTTTGGTGGATTCATGGGGTGGTGGGGAATGTGGGTGTGGCAGAAAGTCTTCGAGGAGACAAGATCTTGAATTTTGAAGTTTGTTTTCAATCAAAATAAACTTACCATGCAAGTACATATGACTATGAGGAGCAAAGTCAACGTGTCCCTTGCCTTGTTGCTCTGGCTCGTTGACTTGTCAGAAATGACTTTTTTGGTGGTATTAGACTGCACTCAGATATGGCCAATATTTTGTAGGGTCTCTGGGTTAAATTGGACCTGCGTAGATGCTTCTTGGTCCATGCATGACCTTCTCTGCAGTTCTATTTTTGTTGTGTTTCTGTGATCAATCATGCCTGCCTGGTCTCTATTTCGTCCTCATTCATCTCTAACGAAGGTTGACCCATGTGGGTTTCTTAGCTTCGCCTTCTCTCTAGTGACCACCTCTCTTCCAATTGACCTCCTAAAATGATTGACCCATGTGGTGTGGGTCTCTTAGCTTCTGCTTCTCTATAGTTTTCATGGATTTTTAGTAAACTATAAAATTTACAACGGACGTAGCGTCCTTAATCAGTTGACCCTGTCCTATGTTATACGGTTTTAAATTTTGGCCGTAATATCTTTTTTAATATGACAAAGCTAGAGAGGTTTAAATTTAAGATATCATATAAACTAGTCACATCACACACAGTACATGATTTCATGATATATATATATATATATATATATATATATATATATATATATATATATATATATATATATATATATATATATATATATATATATATTTTGGTCTGATATAGCTAAAGAGTTTTAAAAATCTATTGGCAGAAAAAAGAAGAAGAGAGTTTTGGAAGTCCTTTAATTAGTGGCTACTTGTGGTAGAGATTGAATTTGGCCATGAAATGTTCTTTATAGATATGAGCAAGAAGTTGTAGCGAAAATTTCATGAAAAAACAGATACCCATTCGAGAGAAAGGCAAACCCTAGAGTTAAAACTAAGTCCATTGCGTCATATTTCCATACGAAACTTTCTCTCTCTAGAATGAGAATTGTCATAAATGAGTTTGGTATGGACAGAAAGCTCGTTTGACAAGCTTTCCATCCATATATGAGAAAGATGATTGGACAGAGAGGAAGAGACATACGATCATGAAAAGTTGTAGGTTTGACATGGACAAAATTGAAAGCAATGATTCGTACTGTTTTGAGGTTTTTATTTTATTTTATTTTATTCTCTCTCTCTCTCTCTCTCTCTGTGCAGATAGTATCTCACCATGGTTTTAGAATATGGATATAAAGCTTGTGTAGAAGATGGCGTTCATTCGGATGAATCAAGAGAGAGAGATATATATATATGGCCATGGGAATTTAGGAGTTTGAAAATAAAATGTTGGAGAAAATATATGAAGAAGATTGATCACAGTATACTCAGAAACCCGACCCACTCTCACAAACAGCAATTGTGGTCCAACCCTGCAAATTTTGGCATATTCAACACCACCCCCAATGCATTTTTCTAAAGGTTTTAAGCAATCAAGAAGAGTAGAAAAGGGAAGTGAATTACGTGAAAGTGCTAAAATTGCCTCCAAATTAAATTTTGCATATTTTGAGTGATCCACTTTTCTTAGACCATGCATGCGAGGGTTGGTGTTGGCCTTATTTTGGATCCATTTTCTTTTATTTTAAAGACAATGTAATGACATTTCATTATTTTTTGTTATAAGAAAAAGTTAAGAGATAATAAATAACTAAAAAATAAACGAATCAATAAAGAATTATATGAAAAGCTATAACATATTTTCTTAAAATATGAGAAATTTATATAATAGATATTCATGAATATTAATAAACTATTTTTCAAGTTTGAGGAATCAATTATATTTTAAAATTTTTCTTCCAAGTGATCTGGACAATAATTTTTTGTAAAAATATTTTCTTGCATAAATTAATATGTAAATTAAAAAAGTCATTAGACATGTAAACAAATTAAAAGTACAGGGAGAGAGGGGGTTGCTTAAGATTAAGAAAGTGGGTGCATGGGGACTTTTGGGTAGTTTTCGGGATGCAATCTTTCTTCTGGCTTTGAGTGACTCCGTAGCTTAACCTTTCTCCTCCTATCTTCTTTTGATAAGTGAGACAGCTTAATTCCATTAATTGATAAAAGCAACCTAATCCTACGGACGGGGCAGAAGCAAGGTTTTATCATGCCCTCAACAAATAAAGGAAATAAAAAAAGAGGAAAAAAATCTTGAAGGTGTTTACAGATTAATTTTGTTAGATTTATCATAAAACTTTACTTAAGAAATTAATTTTACCGTGTAAGTTTTCTAATAACATTTTTTAAGAATTTTAATTTTTTACAGTAATTAGTTAACTACAAAATTTGGATAACTTATTCCCAATTGTGTTCCTATAGAAAATAAAGATACGATTGATTGATACGAAAACTTTTTTTATTTTTATTTTTTTAAAACAATTGTTATATTTTATAAAAATACGATTGATTTATATTTATTTTTTATTTTTAAAAATTATATAAATAAAAAAATATTATTTATAAATATTGTAATAAATTTAAAATAATTAAAAAAAATATCACTGTTAGAATATATTATAGTATTAAAAATTTTAAAAAAATATTTTAAAACTTTCAAAAGTTCAAAAAAAATTTGTTGAAAATAAAAATAATAAACAAACATATTTTAAACTCTTTTTTTGTTTTATTAAAAATGAAAAAGAAAATTCCCTAAGCCAACAAGCTCTTTGAAGTTTTCCATCTTATTGTTATCCTCTTCGATTAATCTGCAAAGAAACTAACCTACACAAGGTATTATCTACGATCTCCACTGTGAAATCTTTCATTTTCTTACGGGCAAATTACTTCTATCAATTGAAATGATTCTTTTCGCTAGTGAAACATCTCTAGATCTGGAGTTCATCGTCAGATCTGGTTAAGCACCGAACGACGTTGACGAAATAGCTGAACGGCCACCGCTTCAAGTTTGCCTCCCTACCAAACCTCACCTTAGAAAACCACTATTCCAGACCAACAAAACACTCAGACCATTTTGTTCATTTAATCTCCTTCGGCTTTAGCTCTGTCAAGAACCTTTGTCCACATAGACAACGTGGTTCGTTTTCGACCTGATAAGGGAAAATATTTGAAAAGACTTTACCAAATATCACTCCCATTATTCCAAAACAGGAACGTTCGCAATAACTATGAAATGGATCAGATTGAATTCACTTGAGAAGTACATAATTGTAAATTGTCAAATTATAAATATGAAATCAAGTTATGATTTTCGAAAAGAAAAGTATGACTACCAGTAATACTACTCTACAAACAGAAACCTTGGCTCCAGTTAGTGATAAATAATTGCATAAAATTTCTTGAAGTATATAAGGAACACAATAAAACACATTAAAATCTTGGAGACTGGCCGCTTCCTGCTTCGATCTTTCCTTGTAACTCTTTGAAAACAAATAATAACAATAATAAGAACCAGTTCATAGACCAATTGCATATGGGAGCATGCGTCCACATCTATTGCGTTGCATAAAAAAAATTATTCCATGCCCAGGATCCCAACTTTAACTTTAACGAAACATCGAAGCAGTAATGATTTGAACCACTCGAGCTGCTCTCCTCTGTAGGGCATCTAAGCACCGTGAAGATTCTTAGCTAATCACGACCAAACTCATGAGGAGTATTCAAATGGTTGAGGAGGTTGGGGTTCCTCGTCCACGGCCATGGCTGATGCAGTACCCTGCTGTGCTGCTGCAGATCCACCAGCAGCTGATGTAGCAGAAGATGGTGTGTCAGTCAGAGCAAGCACTTCAGGCTCAGTAGGCCGCAGATCTTTCAGAAGCACAAACCCCGAAGGTGCCAACTTAACTGGAATGTATCTGCTTTCTTGCAAAAATTTAATAAATTTCTCCTGAGCAGGAACCACCCTAGCTGGGTTTGTTAGAATCTCAAAAGAAGGCTCAGGCTCTGATTTCTTCTCCGGTGGGATATCAACCTTGAGAAAATGGAGAAAAGAAAACACTCAACGATACTAACCATATAATTTATTTAATTGTACGTTCATAGACAAATAGTTGATATTTTATCTAAAAAGTCCAAAGATCACAGCAATTCACATGTAACCAGTTATATATTTGATTAAACTGAACAAAATAACAAGTAAACTGTAATTAGTAATTCTTAGTGTAAAATATCAAGTCAAAGCCTTCCAAATCCCTCCCCTCCCCCCCCCCCCAAAAAAAAAAAAACAAAACAGAAAATTAAATTATCTAGGCATGCAAACTTAATGCACGGGTAGAGATCAAGGCCAAAAAACAAAGGGTGGGAGTTAGGAGGGAGGAAACAAAAAATAACATACTCTTAGCAGCTGCAACAAATGATGCACAACAGAAACAACTAGAAGACAGTTTGAATCACACTAATTTCCTCTCAATATCCTATTCGATAACTAAATGGTATGAATTCAGAAAGATCCAAGGAAAGCTTTCATTCATTGATGGATTACCTGCATGGAGTCCCCATCCTTCTCACTGGAAGACTTTCCTTTCCCAGCACTTGGAACAACAGATGAAGAGTCTGACCCAGAGGATTTTTCAGCATTGATCTTCTGATCTTCAGCTTTCTTAGCCCTAGCTTTGGCCTTAGCTGATGTTGACAGAACAGCAGTGGGAAGTTTCACGGCAGATGTAGTGGTGGGTACAGTGGTAGGCTTAGGGTACTCAAACAATGAAGGCTTTGCATGTGATAAGAACTCAAACTTTGGAGCCTTCAGGTCATAGTTCAGACCAATAAAAGCCGTGGGTGAAAATGACAAGCTTATGAAATAAATAAGAGGGTACCAATACCAAAACTGACTGAATACTGCAAGACCAACAACTGCAGTAACTTTATCATGTTTTGTCTTAGAAAGTAATCTTATGGTCACATTTCTTCCACCAGCATCAAGGATTCCAGAGGCCAAAATAGCTCCCATCTTGCTCATGGTATCCTCATGCTTGTCCAGAATTATTTTCTCCAATTGTCGCCTATAATAGGACAAAAGTCAGAAATCCAGAAACTTGTTTCATCAATATCCAAAAAAATTTGGAAAACATTACCTGAATGTTCCAACACGTGCATCACTAGCTTCACTGATCTGGACCATGACCATAGCCATTGCTATAAGTGCACCTTGACGAACAAAATCAACAACATCCGATGTCAAAGGCTCCAGCAGAGATATGGCCTCACTAAGACCAGTACCAGCACAAGAAATGCCCACAGCAAGTGCCGCACCATATCTAACATGGGGATTGTAAGACTCTGACAGGAGGGAAACAATTCGAGGAGTCTGCAAAACACAACCAACCAAGCAAAACTAAACACGTGAATTTGATGGCAAAGAAAGGAAAATATTTAATCAACTGTATACTAGAAGACTGCATTTGCATTTAGAAAGGATTACAGAAACAAGGAGTTACGTGGGCTTGGTCCAAACACAGAAAAACCAGAATCAAAGCTAGGAAGTATAAAAGAAAAAAATAAAGGACAGCACTAACCTGTTCTGGATCAGAGTACAAGACAAACCCTAATGCTAGAACTGCAGTTCTCCGGACATCATCACTCACATCAGACACAGCAAAGTGCAGTAACTGGCGAATGGCCTTATTGTTTGCTGTTCCACTATATGCCAAGGCCAATGCATACATACCACCATATCGCAGTATTGGATCCTGATCCCGAGTCATCTGCTCAATCAAAGTGTCTGCTTCTTCTTCTCTCCCATAAACTGTAAGAGCTATCCCCAAAGCTAAACCCCTGAAATGTTAAATAACCATATACGTATCAAGCCAAAGAGAAGCCTTGGTTAAGCACCTTGTCAAGTGAAACACCTTTACCTAATGATCTTTTCATGTTGCGTCTCATGTGCATAAGCAAGCATCTCACTTGCCTTCTCACTGGCTGTTCCAACCATGAGTAAGCCCATACTTATACCAGCAGCTTCGCCAGCAACAGCACTATCAGTGTAGAGAACACTTTTGATGTCATCATAAATATCCTCATCAGCAGTTCCTAGAGCTGCCAATCCAAGACCTAGACATGCACCATGTTGAATAACCTGCACCATAAACCCCAAGGTAAGTTAATAATGTGATATAATTTCTCTACAAAAGAATGATCATTAATATGAGCACCTCAACAGTAGTACTGCGCAGGCTATCACGAAGAAATTGTTTGATGCCCTCTCCGTGGTTAGCATGAATAAGACCAAGAGCATAGAGAGCACCTCCTTCTGAGTAAGGACTACCACCACCACCACCCCCACCCTGAGGCAAGTAAGGTGCCATCAATGATCTTCCCTGCTGCAAGTGACCTTTATGAATAACACCAAGTCCAGCAGTTGCACTAAACTTGGCCCAATTAGTCGCTCTGCTCAACCAGTCCTGACATTTTCAGGGGCACAAAATCTTAAGAATGGATAATAATCAAACAGCAAGGGAAACAAAGAAACACAGAAAATCTAAACATGACTGACCAAATTTTCCCTCAGGAAAGTGTCCACAGTTGTTCCAGCATGCATAATTGCATTGGCATATATTGTAGCACTGTGGCAGACACTATTTCTCATCTCCACAGATTGCTTTATTGTCTTTAGAATGAGGAGATCAGATCTGAATTCAAAATACAGCCAGTGCAGAATAAGAACCAACATACTACTTGAAATATACTGTAATTAAAAAAATGTACTAAAATATGACAAGGAAATTTCCTCACTTGTTATGACTATACAGGAACTGCAGCGTCAACTGTATTGAAGTCTCTCCAGACAAAATACCCTTTATTTTGTTTAGCCTCTCAGCATAGATAACTTCACTTGGATCCTCAGGCAATTTGACATTGGAAGCAGAATCCTCAGGCACATCGACACTAGAAGCAGAATTCTCAGGCACATTGACATTTGAAGCTGAATCACCCTCCGTCATTGGAACATCATCTGCTCCACTTGCATTAGTATGTGGAGCTGGGTCACTAGATTTTGGCTGTGCAGATTCTGAAAGTTGAGATTTAGGGGAAGAAAGGCGATCTCTAACATTTAGGAGAAATGCTTGGTGCTCATTCTCTATCAAATCAAAGGCTATTTGAAATGCCAGAAGAGCATCATCCTTGTTTTCGGATCGTAAAAGTTTTTCTAATATGCTTGCAACACCCTCAGGTTCATCCAAAAACATAAGACATTGACAAATGCTAAGATAATCCGGCGAAGGAAGCTTTTGAAATACTTTAACAAGGAGGCGAAGAACCTGGATTAAAAGGCAAAGGATCAATGTCACTCTTTTTTCAGACAAACCGTCTTTAACATGTCTTTCTCACATTTTGTCAAGTATAAGTCACACCACATTGCAAGATGTAAAAGCAAAATTTCATTTATTTCTACATGTAATGCTACAATTGATCAAAACTCTTCACCTGAAGAATGAACTTCCCAATATAATGGGTGATAGACAAAAAATGAACCACGAATACATCACATGGAATAGTTAAATATAAAATTAACTATCTGAAACTCCTAGTCCTTCCAAACTTACCAATAATTTCCTGCTACATTTCTAAGACTTACAAAGTAGAGTAAATATCAATAAATTAAGATGCAAGAAGGTAAAGTAAGAAACACCTTTCAAGAAGGCAATCTGGAAAACCTAGATAAAAAATATTGAAACCTAGATCACAAATCACAGAATAAATATATAAATGAAACTCTATATTGGAACGTAGAAACTTAGTGTTCCTGACTAGTCATAACTTATAAGTTGAATGTTTACAAATTCGCTTCAGCAATTCCTCATAAAGAACATCTAATCAGAAGATGAAACAGGCGATCATGCATTATAATGTGTGTGTGTAAAACCTTAAACCTTGTCACACTAGAACAAAGAACTCCACCAAATAGCGCAGCTAAGAAGATCAGAGGAACACAAAATAGTGCCACTAATATTCAATTTTATTTCATATAATATTTGCCTAATGTTCCAATAGATTGACAGTGTAAACCAGTCCAGCAGGCCAAAAAAGACCAATAAATTTGAGTACAACAGTTGAGCAAATTTTAACATTCCCATTTAAGTATTAAGGACCAGACGAATAATACAAAAAAAAATAATTAAACTATCAACAAAACTCCATAGAATACAATCACGTAACCAAAATTGAAGGGGAGACTAAGAGAAAAAAACTTAACCACAAACATAGGACTTAAATACAACTATTAGATCTTCAATGCCTTTACCTCGTGTCTGTATTCTCTAAGATTCACAAAGGAATGAGAAACATAAATGCAATATGACAGAGTTCCATGAACATTGTCACTTCTTGTGATTGCTTCCTCTAGTTTATCCAATCTCCTGCATTCCACGGCAGTTCCCATAGCTTGCTGGTATTTTCCATCCATGATACACCTAAACAAGGAAACAGCAATAGAGGGCAGGGGAAAAGTGAGAGTTATGGTAAATTTTGATGCCATACTAACCATAAGAACAATCATGGTTTACATACTTGTCCAACATTCTCTCCACGATGGCTTCCAACCTAGGGTCTACCTTCACAGATTCATCACTTGACTCTGCTACCTTAGACTTTAGACTAGCATATTCATCAATCGCTTTAGCTGAACATAAAAGAAAATCAACAAAAGTTAAAAGAGAACTAATCATGATTTTAAGGGCATTCAAGCTGTCTTCTAATGAATGATACCGTTTTTACTATATTAAACCAAAATAATTCAAACACAAACAACTAGACCACGTTGATGATACCATCTCATAGTGGTCAAAGTGATGCCCTAAGCAAGGTTTTGATACCAAGGAGTTATCACGTAAAATTTTACATTTCACAGTTGAATTAAAACAGATCATAATTCTTACCAAGAAGAGTATGCACATAGTCAGAATCCTCTGCAACATCAAATAGAGAACCAGCACCAAGGGCATAAGACAATGAGTCATTCAATTCACCCAAGTAATAAAAGACCTGAAGATCAGGGAGCCAAATAAATTTAGATGACAAAAGACAAAGCATCGCACTGCTTACAGTGTATAAAAATAAAAATTGTATAGGTGAGAAAACAACAGTCCTCTGACAAAGAAACTGGGGAGATGAAAAGGGAGAAACCAATACTTATTTGAGTTATTTCTCACAGACACAACTCAAATATGATGAACAAACAAACTATTCCCCATATGTTCATTCTTTCTTACTTAGTTAAATTTAAACAAAGAAGGAAACCCCAAGCTATTAAAGGAAAATGATTACATTAAGCAAAAATAACTGAACTTGGATTCGTTAGAGATGCAGTAATTAGCTGAACAATAATACCTTTGACACAAGGAGTGCAGCAAGTTGCCTTTGATGTTGATCAAACTCCTCATCTTCATACAAACTCTCTCTGTTAACAACACACATAAATTTAACACCCGTATATCAGAAGATAACAATTTAAATCACCAACACTACCATATTCTAAGAATATGTACTGAAAATTCAAATAACTTTACTAATTGAAGAAGAGAAAAATTGAATTACAAAATAAAATAACAGAAGGCTTCAATTACAAAGTCTGCAAATTGTGTTATAAAAGAGGTTCAGTGATAATGTGATGGAAAATGGGATATGAATATTGGGATTATTAAGTAATATATTATTATTATATGGGTATTTATTAGAAAACTTAGAATTATTAGTAATTTAGGATAATGTAATTATCTAGTTGTTGCATATATATATATATATATATATATATATATATATATATATATATATATATATATATATATATATTGCTTTGAATTTTGAATTAGCATACTTGAATTATCAGACCTGTGTTACTCAATTGAATTGGGTTACAGACTTCCTATTCTTCCCCTTTCTCTCTCTCAACTCTCTCCCTGTTCTCTCTCTCCCCCCCCCCCCAAAATCTTCTCTGATTCTACACCAAGTGGTATCAAAGCTCCTCGAATCAAGCCACTCTTCCATGTTCACTAGCCTACTCTCCACTCCATCTTAAACTCTCCTCCAGCTCCTCCATCTCCCATGCCATTCCCCCACTAATCAAAGCCAAAGCTCCTCACCTCTCTACTATAAAAGCACCAGAGCCAATAACTCATTCAATCACACCACCAACCATCATCTTCTACCCCCATAAATTCACCAATTTCATCTAAAGAAACAAAAGATCGTACCTCAGGCCACAAACAATACACAGCCAAGCCGTCAACCCCAGACACCAGAGACCACATAGAGGTTGGAGATTGCCAAAATCTTGCCTGAGACAGAAACAAATCCCAGAACGAGCAATGATGGAACAACCAACCATGCCATCATCATTGTAGGCAAAAAATGGCCCAACTCCAAAGCCACTTCACCTTAATAGCACCATCGCTGATGATGCTCCCAATGTATGTGACTCACATGCCTACACTCCATAATGACTCCATTTGACCTTATTATCACTCTAAGCCTCTTCCCCAAATTTTTTGGCCCTCCTGAGTGTAATTTTAGGCTTGTATTTGCCATTTAGGAACTCCAACTATGGATTTTGAGCAATTTTGAGGGTATTAGAGATACTTCTGATGAATTCTTGCAAGTTCAGTTCCTAGAGTATCAATAACTTATGGCCCATCATTATTTAAGTGCTGGACAGAATAAATACTCTGAGCACAAGTGTTCAAAAAGCTACTCTATATGAAAGTGAGCGTTTGAGGACAAAATACCAAGCATCATCTCATTATGAGAGGTCATGTTATGTTACACTAATGCTTATTCTGACTGCTACTATCTCAGTAACTATAAAGAACTTTGTATTATGACTCATGATGACAATTTCCTAGTTGGATTGAACTCTAACAAAGCTTGTAGAGATTATGCCAAATTTTCAGTCATCAGTGTGATGTGACTGAAGCTCGTATCATTTTCTTTATATAGTTGAGTAACTCAAACAACGTTTGTTTGAATTTTGTGTTGAATATAATATGCGACTTAGGGGATGTAGAAAGCAGGAATCTACTGGAATTGATGCAATAAAGGAAGTTGCAGTTTAAGCTTGGCTTTCGTGTTAATCACATCTTGTTGGGTCTAATTGTATTTTACTGTCTAAGTTTTACCTATTAATTCAGTATTAGAAGGCAGTGTAAATCCCTACAGGATTAAGACTGTTTTTATTTCTTACAGGACAAATTGAGTAACTATATAAATATGGATGCAATGTTTCTTTAAATGGTAAAGATCAGTTTTATGAATTAATTCAGCAAGATAACTCTCTTAATTGTGATAAAATAAAACACCATAAGAAACCATAGGCATGATCCTAGACTGGTTCTCTTCTTCATTATGACATCTGATCCATAGTTGTTAATTGTGCATGGCCCATTGCCACAGCGTGTTGCACGCCATCTGCTTGGTGCATGGAACACACTACATTTGCTATATGTAAAACAGCCAAATATGAAAAAGGTTCAGCCCAGCCCTCGATAATCTTATACTAATATGTGTGTGGGCAGATTCTGTGACTAAGAGGAGACCAATGACATCACCAATGGTGGCAAAAAAGCCCTTGATTAGATTCTGTTCTTTTCATCTTCTCTTTCTTCCTAATTCTTCTTCTTCTCCGTTTGTGTTTGCTAGACATCTCTAAACACTCCATCCTAGCCATTACCCTGTCAATTTTATCTCCAACTAACATCTCAAATGGTATTCTATTCATCCAAGTATATATTGGACCCTTAATCTCAAATATCAATATCCAGTAGCCTACAATTGTTAGCAAACTTGGCGAATTTCCTTATTCCCCAGCACACAATAGTCTTGTTGATAACTATCTCCCTTTGTATCTGAGTCCGCTATAATGCATTCGAGTTGATTACCATGTTTATCAAATCAGTAGTGAACATGTATTTCATTATTTATTAACTGTAACAGAATTAGCATAAGTATGCAAAACCCATCACACCAAAGCCTCAATTGATATATAATCAATCATAAAATACATAATGACAGACAAAGCCACAGGTCGAGAGGGTAAAGAGAAAGCGTACATGACGGGGACACTGGTAGAGATCTCGGGCCAGAAGTTGTCAACCAAGTTGTTGAGGTTAGAGAGAGCGTGAAGCTTGAGCAAGGGATGGGACTCGTTCAGCATCGCCAGCAAGCCACCAGCGGAGCTAACAATTGTGGTCGCCATGGTTGCGCGAAGGGGGCGAAAGAGTCTAGATCTCGAACAAACAGTTCAAATAGGTAGGGTTAGGGTTTAGAAGAAGAGGATTCGAAACCCTATCGGAGCGAGTCCCAAAAGGAGAAGACCAGCAGCGAAGCGAGAGAGAAAAAGGGAAAGTGTGAAGAAGAGAGGGACTAAAGTGCGAGTGTTTGTTGCTTTCGTCTATCGGGTTTCTCGATCTATACCATACTTACCCGGCAAGTCAGTTCGTTTCTTAATACGCCTCAACCCAACCAGAACTATATATTCAAATTGTGATTAGGGTAAAATCAAAATGCACTTATGCCTCTTTTTATGTAAATTTCATTTTTTTTTTCTAATATCGGGTAATTTTGTATTTTAAAGTAATTTATTTTTTATAATTTGATTAAAAACAATTTATTTATGTCAATATAAAAAAATAATTTATAATCTGATTCAAAGATTGATGAGGCACATAATATTACCTCCCTTTTTAATTATCATATTTCTTTGTAAATTATTTGGCAATGGAGTGGAAGTTGAAGCGGGTCATTTGCAGTTTAGCCAAACACAAAGGGTACATTCTGCAATGATATTTTATATTAATGCTTGGTCTTTTTTTCTTTTTTATATGGAGGAGTTGGTGATAGCACCGACTTGATCATGCTTTGTTGAGAAAAAGTTATTTATGTCCTTTTGTTGTTGATGTTTTTTCTTGTATATTATCTTTTAATTCTCAAATTATGTTAACAAATTAGTAAACGTAAAATGGGGGTAAAAAAAAAACATGAAAATAAGAAGGTCCGTCTCATTCTTGTCTAAATCCAAGTTACGTGGCCCAAAAAAAAAGGTGCAGCAATGTTTGCTTACGTTGGTGACTTGTCCTAATGACATTTTATTCTTTTATCAAATTTTAGTGTAACACATGGAGTATCTGTTATTCGGTCAGCAAAATATTAGTTTTTTTGAAGTATTTCGAACGTTAAATTAAAAATATTCTCTCTAACAAGAATTTTCTCAACACAACACACATCACTCAAAGTGTTGAACCTTGATAGGAGATAAAATATAATAGTTTATTATATTATATTATTATTTTGTGTTTAGTGAACTAATGTAATGTGATAATATTTTTTTTCTCTTATTCTATTATTAAGTGCAACTTAAAAATTTTAACTTATAAAAGAGGTCAAATTAGAGAATAATATGATAGTATAAAAAAATATAATTTGTATAATTTAGAATTATATATTTTTAATTTATGAATATTATTTTTTAATCATATTTTTTTATAATTTAAAATATATACTAATATATAAAATAGTTAAAAAAAATTATATCATATTTTAATATTATAAAAAAATAAAATTTATACACCAATAAATAACGTTTAAACACTTATTATTGATATTATTTATTTTTTAATTTATAGACATTATATTGTTAATTATATAATTTTTTTTATAATTTAAGATTTACATTAATATATAAAATAATATAAAAAATTATATCATATCCTAACGTTATCTAATATACTTATGATAAGAACTTTGGGTAATATGATATGTATAAATCTCACATCAAATAGTACAGGATGCTTGATAAAATATTTAAGCGACTTGATTTTTTCCTTTTAACAACTAACTTTTAAAAGTGAGTTTTTCAAATTATTTGAATACCTAATATTAGTATCAGAGTTAATTATCGACGTCACGAAAAAAAATTACCCGTAGAGAGACTCATTAGAAAAGCCGAATAAAGCAACATCGAGTAAAAACATCGTAGAATGTAATCATTAGAACGTTAACTCTCACTGATAGTGCTATGATAAACACTTTTAGTAATATAAAATACCTAAATCTCATATCAAATTTTTTTATTTAATAAGATATCTTATGCGAATTAGACATTAAATAAGATAAAAATTTATTAAACACATATTCTATTATATTTTTATTTAATTCTTTATTTTATCTACATTTATTCTATCCAGCCATTAAAGAGTCTAAACTATTTCCACTTAGACCAGCGTTTGTTAGTATTTATGTAATCTATATGCAGCTTGGGGAGCAATTTGTTAAAAAAATTGACAAGTAAAAAAGTTATTTCATCTTCAAAGCAAAATAAATGTCTACGAACTAAGAATCATTCACAAAAATAAATTCAAACTCGTTACATCAACACACTTCAATTTTGTTAGTTAAAAATTAATTTTGATATTTTAATAAATTGTTGTTAGATCGTTTACGTTCTAAACTTTTTTTTTTTTTGTTTCAGTAATGCACCCTACAGTTTAGAAGATATATTTTTATTGTATTTGTTGTTAACATATAATTCAAATTTGTGACAAGAAAACATAGACAGAGCAAGATATTATTATGTATACATATGTTACCTTAATTAAAGCAAATGTGAGATTATGGTGTTATTTGTAAATTACAGACGAGTTTCATCAAATTTTGGTTGAGCAACAGCATCAAGTGTTTGAAATCCGTGAACACTGTCTCGCGGGGGCTGCCTCTGTTTGGACCAATTTCCAACATGAAACTGCTTAGGGAAAGGCACCCAAATTGAGTGGCTAACAAGAGCACCTTTAAGTTAGGGAGTCTCCCCTTTAAATCAAGTGATGTTCAAATTGTTGTTATGAACCTGCGAACCATCTGGAGTTTCGAATTTAGTGCAAATGCCTAAAAGTCAATCCATTGGCTTTTATCCCACAAACAGGTGCACTTTGGCAACCTCATTTTGTTCATTTTTTATTTTTATCAAAACGACTTCAACGTTTTTAATTTTTGAATTATTGAAATAAAATAAAATATTTATTAAAAAATTATATTATTTTAATTAAAATTATTATATTATAAAATATTTTGATAAAAATATTTTTATTTTTATAAAAATATTTTTATTTCAATAAAAAATATATATAATTAAAAAAAATTTATAATATAAAAATAGCATCACATTACATCTAACACTAAATTTTTTTATATTTATCTTATTTATTACTCAGATTTTTTTCTAACAAATCATAATATTTTTGCCAATTTTTTACTTTTTCCTTTCATATTTATGACATTGAATTAATTTTTTTATTGTATTTATTTTAAAGAGAGAATTAAAAAAAAAAAAAAATTGAGTGACGAAAAGAGATAAATATATTTGAAGATAAAAATATGGTCATAGTTACATGAAAATAGAGAGAGATTTAAAAATAGAATTCTCGAAAGAATTAAAAAATGAAAAAATTGACGTAAAAAAGATATTATTGTTTAATACTGTTAGAATTTGAATTAAAATTTTTGTTATAACAATATATTTTAATTACTATTTAAATACAGACATTAATTTGAATTAATTTTTATATAATTTTATATATTTATATCATTAATATTATGTTAAAAAATTTTAAAATTTTAAAAAATATTGTTAAAATTATTTAAATTTTTTTTTGGTTTTACAAAATTTTTAAAATATTTTTATTTTTAAAATTACTAAAATAATACTTTAAAATAAAATTTAATACCTTGCTATTACTGTGTTTTCCAGTACGTATTGGTGGTGTTGAGATTTCTCTTCTGCTTTTACTTCTGTATCTTCTCCTCCTCCTGTGTTAAGATATTTAGTCAATTTGTTTTTCAATAAATTCTTATTTGTTAGTAAGTCCATTGTTTTTACCTATTCCTTAAGAGAATTTCAGAATATTAAGAATTGTTAGTTATGGGATTAGAGGTTGCTTTATTTTCTAACTTTCTGTTATTTATTTTTGTATTTTATTAGAATTCAAGTCAATGAATCAGATAAGCTTTTCTTTTTACTCATTCTACAGTAAACTCAATTTTTTTCAACGACAATTGGTATCAGAGCCCCCCACTAGAGTCTGATTTGGAAAAGCAGTAGCTTTCGCCTTGCCATAACAAGATATTCAATGGCTTCTGAAAACAGCTTTGTGCAACCTGCGATTCCATGCTTCGATGGTCACTATGATCATTGGAGTATGTTGATAGAAAATTTTCTGCGATCCAAGGAGTACTGGACTCTCGTGGAAACTAGCATCGATGTGCACACTAGTGAGAATGTTTTGACAAAAGCCCAGAAAAAGACGTTGGAGGGTCAGAGATTGAAGGATTTGAAGACAAAGAACTATTTGTTTCAAGCAATAGATTGTGTCATTCTTGAAACCATTCTGAAGAAGGACACTGCTAAAGACATATGGGATTCAATGAAGACTAAGTACCAAGGCACTGCCCGGGTGAAACGTGCACAACTCCAAGCTCTTCGCAAAGAGTTTGAAATTATTCACATAAAGGAAGGAGAGTCAGTGAATGACCATTTGCAAGAACACTATCAATTGCAAACAAGATGCGGATCCATGGAGAAAACTTGAAAGATGTTGCTGTCATTGAGAAAATCCTTCACTCAATGACACGCAAATTTGACTGTGTGGTGTGTTTCATTGAAGAATCAAATGACATTGATAGTATTTTGATGTGTTGCAAAGCTCACTGTTAGTTCATGAGCAGAGAATGACTAGCTATGTTGTGGAAGAGCAAGCCATGAAGGTTAGTACTTATGAAGGAATTACTTCTTCAGGAAGAGGTAGAGGACGTGGAGGATTTCGCAGAAGCAGTAGAGGTAGAAGGCACCAACTTTCTTACAATCAAGGAGCAAAATTTAACAAGGTGAGTGTGGAATGTTATCACTGTCACAAGCTTGGCCACTATCAATATGAATGCCACGACAAAGAGAAGGAAACTAAGTTAAATTTTGCCGAGACTGAAGGAGAAATACTCTTGATGGCTTACATTGACAAGGAGGAGTTTTCATGAGGTGATACCAAGTATTTAGATTCAAATTGCAGCAATCACATGTGTGGAAACAAGTCTTTATTATATGATTTAGATGAAACATTCAGAGAAACTGTAAAGCTTGAGAACAACTCTTGTATTTCTGTCATGGGAAAAGGGGATATCAAATTTCATATGAAAAACAACACTGTGCAAATAATTTCTAATGTGTTTTATATCCCAAATTTGAAAAGCAATCTCATTAGCATGGGCCAACTACAAGAGAGGGGTTATGTCATCATCATCCAACAAAGTCGGTGTCAAACTCATCATCCAGAGAAGGGCCTCATAGCAGAAGCAAAAATGACAGCAAATCGAATGTTCCCTCTACATATTCAGTATGATGAACAGAAGTGTCTCTCAACAAGAGTGCAAGATCCAACATGGCTGTGGCATCTTTGTTATGGTCACTTGAGCTTCCAAGGTATGAAAACTCTACATGAGAATAACATGGTGGAAGGATTGCCTAAGATTAATTGTTCCACGAAATGTGTGAAGATTGCATTGTTGGTAAACAACATCGTGATTCTTTCCCGCAAGGAAAAGCATGGAGAACTAAGCAAATTCTACAGCTGGTTCATTTAGACATTTGTGGTCCAATCAATCCAACATCAAATGGAAACAAAAGGTATTTCATTACCTTCATTGATGATTATAATCGAAAAACATGGATTTATTTCTTACAAGAGAAATCCGAAGCTTTTGTTGTTTTTAAAAGCTTTTAAGGCTCGAGTTGAAAAAGAATTTGGAAAGTACATTCAGATTCTTCGCACAGATCGTGGTGGTGAATTTAACTCACATAATTTTGCAAGGTTTTGTGAAGCGCATGGAATACAAAGACAACTTACGGCTGTATATACACCTCAGCAAAACGGTGTGGCAGAAAGAAAGAATCAAATGATTATGAACATGGTGTGAAGCATGTTAGTAAAAGGAGGCATTCCGAAGACTTTCTGGCTAGAAGTAGTCAATTGGAGTATTCATATACTCAACTGAAGCCCTACCCTTCCTGTAAAGAATATAACACCACAAGAAGTTTGGAGTGAAGTTAAGCCATCAGTTGATCATTTCAGAATTTTTGGGTGTATAACATATACGCATGTTCCAGATAAAAAACGAACAAAGCTTGATGATAAAAGTGTGAAGTGTATCTTTATTGGGGTTAGTGAAGAATCCAAAGCATACAGGTTATATAATCCCCATTACCAAGAAAATAATAATCAGTCGAGATGTTCTGTTTGATAAAAAAAACACATGGGATTGGAGCAGCACTGAACAATAGAAAACTTTAATTGATCTAGAGGAAGCTGGCAAGGAAATTACATAGCCACAACAACCTCTTCTTGAAAGTTAGGGGTCTGAATCACAAGTGCAACCTCCTGGATAGCCTTCTGGAGAAGCTTCACTAAGTTCTTCAACAAGAATGTCAATTCCAAATGAAGTTCATGCACCCAGCTCAAAACCACAGCGGTAAAGAAAAAGACCATCTTGGATGATAGATTATGTGAGTGGAGATGAATTATCTGATGAAGATACAACTACTTATTTTGTTTTATTTGTAGGCTCCGATCCTATATTATTTGCAGAAGCAGTGAAAGAAGAAAAGTGGAAAAAAGCCATGGATGCAAAGGTTCAAGCTATAAAGAAAAATGAGACTTGGGAGCTAACCAATCTTTCTAAAGGGCAAAAAACCATTGGTGTTAAGTGGGTTTATAAGACGAAGCTAAATGAAAAGGGAGACATTGACAAGTTTAAAGCAAGGCTGGTTGTGAAAGGCTACAATCAAGAACATGGAGTTGATTATCAAGAGGTTTTTGCTCCTGTCGCAAGGCAGGATACAATTCGATTGGTAGTTTCATTAGCAGCACAAAACTCATGCCCCATCTACCAGCTTGATGTGAAATCGGCCTTCCTTAATGGTAAATTACTTGAGCAAGTCTACATTGAGCAGTCTCCTGGTTATGTGATAAAAGGTAATGAACATAAGGTTTACATATTAAAGAAGACTTTATATGGCCTGAAACAGGCACCTTGAGCCTAGTACAGTTGTATAGAAGAATACTTTGAAAAGGCAGGTTTCAACAAATGTCCATATAAGCACACCCTATTCATTAAGATTGGAGCAGAAGGTAAAATCCTGATAGTTTGCTTATATGTTGATGACCTTATTTTTACGGGCAATGATGAATCTATGTTTGTTGATTTTAAAAATTCTATGATGACTGATTTTGACATGACTGATTTGGGAAAGATGAAATATTATCTTGGTATAGAAGTAGTACAAACAGCTACTGGAAATTTTATTGGGCAAAAGAAATATGCTCAGGAGGTGTTGAAGAGGTTTCACATGGAGAATTGTAATCCGATTGGGACTCCAATTGAACCAGGATTAAAGCTCTCAAGTGATCTTGATGGAGAGAGGGTTGATAGTACTTACTTCAAACAAATTGTTGGAAGTTTAATGTACTTGAGTCACTCGGCCTGGCATTATGTATGCAGTGTGTCTAATTAGTAGGTATATGGAAAGATCAACGGAGTTGCATCTCATAGCTGCTAAAAGAGTGTCCCGTTACTTAAAAGGAACAACATACTTTGGTATTTTCTACAAGAAAAATGGAGGACCTATTTTGACTAGTTTCACTGACAGTGATTATGCTGGTGATGTGGATGATAGGCGGAGTACAACAGGCCATGTGTTTTTGATAGGTTCGGGTGCCATATCATGGGCATCAAAGAAGCAATAGGTTGTAACTTTGTCCACAACTGAAACAGAGTTCGTATCTACAGCAACCTCTGCATGTCAAGCAATTTGGTTGAGAAGGATTCTTCAAGAGCTACAATTTTACCAACATGGACCTATTGTGATTTATTGTGATAATAGTTCAACTATTAAACTCTCCAGGAACCCAGTTTTACATGAAAAAAGCAAGCATATAGATGTAAAGTATCATTTTCTTCGTGATCTTATAGCTACAAAAATCATTGATTTGGTTTTATTGTCAAAGTGAAGATCAAGTTACAGATATTCTGACCAAACCTCTAAAGCTAAAAGCATTTGAGAAGCTGCGTGGATTACTTGGAGTTTGTTCAAGTTCCTTTTTAAACTAAATTGCTCGATAGCATTTAGTTCAAGGGAGGGTGTTAAGATATTTAGTGAATTTGTTTTTTAATAAATTTTTATTTGTTAGGAAATCTGTTGTTTTTATCTATTTCTCAAAAGAATCTCACAATATTAAAAATTGTTAGTCGTGGAATTAGAGGTTTCTTTATTTTCTAATTTTTTGTTATTTATTTTTGTATTTTATTAAACTTCAAATCAATGAATCAGATAAGCTTTTCTTTTTACTCATTCTACACTAAACTCAGTTTTTTTTTCAACGACATCCTGCTCCAATGTCTTAACTATTCTTTGGTTAGGGGTAAACTGAATGAGAGGGAACACATTTTATGGCAAAATGATAGTGCTTTGTCTGCCTGTCCAAAGATAAAATTGATGCCTGAAAAAGAGACACATCACCAAAATTTACCGTCACTGGCCGACAAGGTCGGCCGTTAAAAGATCTGCTCGCAAGTGTAATTTTCAAGAGAAATATTCTATGTAAAAGAGAATTGCGGATTGAAATATTTCTTTCAACTTTGGCTTGTCTTAATTAAGAGAATATTCCTAAAATATCTGCTTTTGCACGAAACTCTCTAAACCGGAACAAATTTCCAAATATAGACACCGGAATCCTGTTACCAAAAGAATATTCTCGAGAATATACAAGATGAAACTGCGCTGGTGTGAATGTAAAAACTTTTTGGTTTGATTCTTCTGATTCACCAGTGACACAATAAAATTGCCCCAAACATGAATAAATAAAAAATAATTAATTGTACTTTTGATGTTTTTATTTTAAAATATGTGTCAATTTTTTATTTTTATAATTTATAATATAAATTTAATTTATTTATTAAATTTATCATCTATTTTATTATTATAAATATTTAGTTATTTAAAAAAATATATTAACAATAAATTTAATAATACATGTATAATTAATTAATAACAAAAGAAGTGATATATTTAATAAAAAGAATATTTTAATTTATTTATTAAAAAGAATACATTTATAAAAAAAAAATTAAATTGATGTGTTTCTAAAAATAAAAAGACTAAAAGTATAATTAAACAATCAATAAATCTTACAATTTAAATAAGAATTGGTTTAACTGATAAAATTTAAAATATTTTGTTTATAAAAATTATATTTAATTTTATTATTAATATTTTTTTTATAAGTGAATTGTGAATATTACTGTAACTTTTAATAAATTTTATATAGTATACTCTGATCTTAACCTTTGCTTATGTTAAACAAATTTATATTAAAAAAAATACTTAAAAAAATGATTAGAAGAGGGGATTTAAACTCAACAAAGTTTTAAAATAATTACTGTTCATCATAATATAAAAAAATATTATATTTACTTTTGCACCGACCTTTTTTTGGTACAATGCACTTGTAACCCTTTTTAAAAATACAAAAATCGTTAGTAAACTTATTATAACTGGCATGATATTAACATCGTTATTTATTTATTTATTTATTTTTGGATAAGACATCATTTTTTACTATTAAGGTAAATTTATTACCGTGGAACGATGGGCTCTACTCTTGTCCTTTTCCTCACTTCCCACTCAAGAAACGGAGGGCAATGAAAAAATATATAAATAAATGATAGTTGTCAGCTTGTTGCCATGAATAAGAAGGTATACCATTACCCGGATCAATGAATCCCCCTGTACTCGGCACGTGTAGTCCATGTCACACGCTACGGATACGTTGTTGTCAACGACAGACTTCGTTTATATTCACAGGCTTCCACTATAGCCTGCGAACTCTATCTCTCTCTCTCTCTCTCCTTTTTTTTTTCTTTTTTTTTTTTTACTGTCGCTTTCCTTTGTTTCTAAAAGTTACTCTAATTTTTTTAAAGACGAAATAAAAATTTATAATACTAAGGCTTTGCTTTATTAAAAGTTCTGATAATTGTATTTTACGTCTAAATTCATCCAACAATCGAACAGTATTACTCTTAGACACCATATACACTTGTACTAAAATGTTGTTCCCGTAAAAATTTCATAGGATTCTCCTAAAACATTATACAAAATTCTCAAAGCTCTTTATGAATTTTACAAAATTGATTTGTTAGAAGAAAAACAAATTAGAGGAAACATTTATATGAAATCATTTTTTAAATACAAATTTTCATATTTTTTTTTCAAGAATATATACAGTTCTGAATCTTTCTTGTTTCACCCTTTCCAACTCGTTTTGATCAAATAAAGTCTCCTGCTAATACATTTATGTACTTGATAGATTTTAATTTGTATATAAGTAGTTTTACATGCTCATATAATCTTTTATATTTCTGTACTAATTTGCCCAGCCCACAATTTTTTTGAATCAAAATGAAAAGTCAAGAAAAAATTAATGGTGGGCCATCTCTTGTTTGCCGAGAAAGGATTTTATAATAATTGCCAAAATGAATTTAAGGGGCTCCACTTACCCTACGAGTGATTCCCTATATAGAGTCAAAGGCAGGTTGCATGTGGGAGGCAGTTTCTTTGTTAGAGTCTTCCATTGGGTGAGCAAATCATGAAAGCCCTTTTGAATATAAATAATAGAGATAGAGAATAATCTGTCCTCTCATAATTTTGCAAACAGAGAAAGAGGTTTCATTGGAAATTGAATATCCCTCAATTTCATCCAATACCATTTATGCAGATCCCCCACCACTCCAACAGAAACCACCTTTATTCCAACCCAAAAGTCTAAATGTTGTTGTGAAGTGTGAACTGGATTTTCCTAAGCAAAGGGAGAATCGAGAATCACTATGTGAACCGGAATTTCCTAAGCAAAGGGAGAATCGAGAATCACTATCCCTTTTGAATAATGATAGCAGTTGGCATTTCTTCACGTCTACTCCTGAGACAACTTTTTTTTTGTTCTTGCATGATTATTTTCAACCGGTCATTTGATTGCGTACTTGAACTGTTTCTATTTATTCTGAAAAAGATTCATTTTCACAGCCTGAGCGGGTAAAAAAATCTGAAAAAGATTATCTATCTTTTTTCTTTTTCTTATAGAATGGAAGGCTAGCTGATGAAACATCAAACATGTCCTTGTCTCTGACACTCATACGCATGCTGAGTAAATCACTGAAAAAATGACAGTCAGCAGATGAATTCTACAGCACCTTCATAATCATTTGAACACCCAAATTTGCAGAAGTTTTCAGAGATTTAAATAATTGCTTTTTCTTCTTCTTTTCCTCGCAAAAACTTACTTTTGCTGTACCAAGTTTTAAATGCGACAACGGAAAGCAATTTATAACATTTACAATAAAATTAATACCTTCAACACTTTCTTGTATATTTGTTTTTTGCAGAATTTTAGCTGACGTCCCTGTTTGTGTTGACAAGAGAGAAACCACAATGGCCCTCGCTTCCTCAGCTGTGTACCAGTCCATATTTTTTCTACAGTGCTACTTTGAAATGTTCAAACTTCTTGGGAAGTTTTTCCAACATTGGATATTGAGCTTTCTATAGCAATATTTTTTTTCTACGGAAAAATACCTCAGAAGGTCAAAAATTTTGCACTAACACTACTAACCCGCATTGTTCTCCTTTTCTGTCTAGTAATGACATTCTCACTTTATCTTTATCTTGAACAAATTTTCAAATGGCCCCCCATAACGTCATGTTGTTGACAAGCAATATCACTGTGGAGACTTGATTACAGAGAAGACATCAAGACAAAGTCATACCAATATTCCACTGGTTGCATTACCCCACCACTAAAGGCAAACCAATCAATTCTCAAAACGTTAACCGGCAGGTTAGGCAATTTTGCTACAGGCCAGTTAATGCCAGTAAAATCTATATCAAATGCAAGATGGAGAATCTCATATGGAAATTAGGTCAATATTTAACTGAGCAGAACATAAAGAAGAAAGAGCAAGAGACAAACATTAAGAGCGGGGGAAGGGTAATCTTTATTTCAAAGAGTTTGTTCAGGCATCAGTACAAGTATAGACAAAGAAGGGGAGGAAAATACAAGAACAAAAGAAAACCTAAGTAAATTCCTGTACCTCATACTGACCTAGTTGACTGATCCCTAACCCTAAAACCTACACTTCTTTCCCTTCCCCTCTCAGATGATCTGTTAGACAAAGGACTTTGATTTGTATTGTTGTGTAATCATCACCTCTGTTATGTTACAGACCATTAGTCTACACATCTTGACAACCCTAATTTCTTTACAAGTAAAATAAAGGGTGATGGAAAATGGAAATAACACCACCACCGTTTCAACTAAATCTAACCCTGCTACTTCAAAGATCCTACGATCTAGATCAACCGAGACTGTGCAGGAAAAGAAGTCTTGATGAAATACTAACATTAGCCTTCTATGGTTCCAATTTTTCCCATTCATAACGCCCAGGGAGTGGCTTGTCATTCACAGGATCAAAGTTGTACCTGCAATTGAACCCGCATGGGACATATTAGCTCATGGGATGCAATAGAATTTCTGGTTTTGCGAGAAAGAACCACGAAAATCAATCACCGCAGTATGAAACCATACTTCTCAATAAATTGCTTTTGCTGTGCCTCTTCAGCACCAGCAAAGAATTCATCCATTTCACGTGCAGTTGGAATGTGCCTTCTTGTTGTATTTTCTGTCCTTTGACTAGCTTCAGTTGAGCAAGTAGGCCTGGTAGTTGAACCAGGGGTCCTGACAATGTCTGGGTCCCTTATCAAACTGCAAGGTGTGGATTCTCTAGTGCTCCTGTTGCAAATAATAACAAACAGTAAGACTCAGAAAGTAATGTAAAAAAAAAAAAAGCATTAGCAATAAAAAGATTGGGTGGCGAAGAGAAAGATAACAATAGATCAATCAAGCAAAGATTTGTATGGAAACTGAATTAATGATAATGCTTACACTTCCAAGGCCTGATCTGCATGACATAAAGATGATAAGAAAATGGTAAACCAAAAAGATCCCAAAAAAATTTCAAGAGATTACTGCATAATTCATATATTGATACAAGATTACCAAAGATTCCATATATATAGATTAGTGTTTTTACATATGAAGAGTTTAGAGAAAAAGAAAATTACGCACAGTAAAGTCCCTTCTCTCTATACCCATACATCATCCTGTCTATATAAAATTATGAAGTAGAATATCACCAACCATGACCAAAGAAATAAACACAAGATTTCAATGTTTCAACAGAAAAACACGTGAAAACATCAAATTGAGAAAAGGGCAGCGAATCTTCTGCCGCTAACCCATGGCATGATTAACTAGCAATACTAAAAGTAGGGTAAAAAACATAAATCACTCATGTTAAAAAGCTTCCATGGATTATTTTATAAAACTAACATCTGTGAATCAATAGGAAGCATTTTCAGGGTAACAGGTCAAAATACAAACAGAATGCCCTAATGACACTTCAAAGTTGTAACTTGTAAGCATATCTTTAGCTTTGTAAAGAAGAAAACACCCGATAAGATTCGTTGTAATAATCTTAAATCTCATCTCGCTTCACATCACATATCGTCCAACATACCGTTTCCCATCTGACAAGCTAATAAATAAATTTTTTTTACACAAAAACATAAACGTCTACAAAAAAGAAAACTAGTGAAGTTTTCAACTAGTAAATCCTTAAATGAGAAGGTCAATTAAAATAATCAAACAAGAAAACAACAAAAATCTGCCCAAATTTGGCACTTAATTTCGGGAACTAAGAGTAAACAGATTAAATGATATTTTTCCCTTCCTTCCAGTAAAACAGAGAGAGCAGAAGAATACCAGGTCCTCGTTTGAAAGTCAAGAAAGAGGTGTAAACCACCAAAGAGTTTTTTCTTTTAATTAGTTATTTATATCTATCGGCTCCGCTTAGTGAAAATTGCTTCTGGGCAAATACTAGACAATAGGATTCCAAATTTGCGGGGAATCGTCAATCGAGAAACTAAACATCATAACCACACAGAAATTGAGATTTCCATTTTCAATTTCAATTTGTTCTTTGTTGCCCTTTTTTTTTTCAAACCAAGACAAGCCCAGGAAGTTTAAAGGGAAGAAAAGGAGTATACTTTTCAATGTCTTTTAACAATAAAATAATTATTGATGACAGGAAAGAAAAAGAAATGATTACAATCTCTGCAAAGCTCTGGTTTCCTTGAAGTGAAAAGTATACCAAAGATAAACTGGTAGAGATCACGAATTGAGAGAAAAAAAAATTTCCTCCTTTTCCAAACAAATCACAGAAATCATGAAATTCGTTTTCAATTTACAACTTGTTTACACTGCTACAGAAAGAGGCAATTAAAAGAATCAACTAAACCATTCAAATTTTGGGCTCACAAGCATTGAACAGAAAGAAAGACAATTACAAAGGAAGTACGAAGAAAAAACATTAAGGAAAACCCACCTCTCTCTACCTTCAAAATCCAGAACATTTTCTCCAAATGAAGCTTCTTCAACACCAACATCAACATTTTCAAGAGCTTCTAGCACACCCTGGTCCTTCCCCAACATTTTACAAGCCTCCTGGACCCTCTGACCATCCTCCTCGTTGCCCACGCGACCAAGCGAAACCGACCCATTAGATTCAGAGGCCAGAGAACCCAGTCTGAGCCTCGAACTGGCCCTGGTATTTGGGATTGATTTAGGGTTTTGAATGCTGCGGCTATCCTTGGAAGCTTGCCTCTGTCGTTTGGAATAATGGGAGGGTATCAAAACAGGCGGCTTCTCTAGACGCCGACTTCTGAGTTGAAGATAGGAGCCGGAGCTGGTTTGAGACGGAGAGGGTGCCGGAGGCTGGGATTTCTGAAGGCGTTGTAAGGCTAGGGTTTTGGCGCGGGTTCGAACGCCAAAGGAGGACTGCGACACCTCCATTACAGCGATTTCGCCTGTGGTTTTGGCCTTCCTCATGTACTTGCCCATCTCTCTGCGCTAAGCTCCGAGTGTCATACGGGAAGGAAAGAGAGAGAGAGAGAAGGGAGAAGTAAGAGAAAGAGAAAGAGAAAGAAAGAAAGAGAGAGTGGGGTTTTGCCAAAAGGAGTATAAATGTTAATGGCTGGTAGGGAGAAAAGGAAAAAGGTAGGGTTGGGGTTTCGCCCCTTGAGAGGGCCACTGTACTTCCAATTTCTCGTCCTATTTTCTTTTCTTTAACTCGTCGTCTTTATTATTCTGTAATGTTAATTATTTAAAAATTTATCCATCAAACGGTAACTTTTTCTTCCTTAAGGTAAATAAGTAATAAAAATTTATATTTAAATTTAAAAAGTTTCACATAAATAATCTTAAAATACGAATTTCAGATAATATTTTTAATAAAAATATTATTCAGATGGGTCATACTTCAGTAAAGTTTCTTGAATTTTTTTTTAAGTTTCAAAACACTACTTAACTTACAACATTTTGACCAATAATGTCTAATATTCTAATTCAAAATTTTTCATATTGATCTCAAGTGTTACTGGCAGCAATATTTGTATAAATAGAATTTTATTAATAAAATTTTAAATTAAAAATCAAATAATTTTTTTACATAATAAAATATTAAAAATTTAGAATTTTTTATATTTAATTTGCTACAAAAATGTAAGTTGTAAAAGAAATTTTAAATTTTAGTACTTCTTCAATCCTATTTTATATTTCGTTTCCTTTCCACTACTTGGTATTCTTCTATATTAGCTTATTTTAAAAATTGCAGGAAAATTTATAGTTATTTTTTAAATTCATAAAATAATTTTTAAAATAGCCTACTTGAGATAAATTTTACACTAGAATTACATAAAATGGGATATAAATTTAAAAATAAAATTTTTTTCTGTTAATTTTATATTTTATAAATTTTATTATAACTATTTTAAAATCTGATTTATTGCGTATGAGAAAGTCTTTTATTACTAATTTCTGAAATAAAAAATAGTGAAAAAGGGCCATTGTCTTCCGTATCACGATATGAGAAGACGGCGATAAATACACGAGTCAGAGATGTTTAATAAGACGGCCAAAGTCATTGGATTCTCTTTGTGAGTGGCCAGGTGGAAAGTGCATTTATTTGTTTTTTTTTTAAGTTTCTTTCTGCTTAAGCTTGCGAATATCCCACCCTCATCGATAGCAGTTGAACTCACGCGCCGACCGGCCCGAGTGGACCATTCTATAACTGTGCAACTGTCAAAATGGATCGGTTAGCTTCATAATAATATTCAAAAGAAACTCATAAAATTGGGCATAACCGCAGTAAATAAACAAGACAAATTCGACAGATCAAACTTGAAATAAATAAATAAATATATATATATATATATATATTAAAAAAAACTATACAAAGTTCGTAATATTTAGTTGGACCTGTAAAATAAATCAAAACAATAGCATATAAAAATATAACTCCCTAAACTATTTGCTATTTTAAAAATAAATATACAACTATGTATATGCATGCAATAAACGAAAATCATATGGAAATTAAAATTATTTTTAGTAAAATTAGTTTATAAATTAATTTAAAACTTATAAATTAATTAAAAATTTATAAGTTATATGCTACTTCAAGTAACATATAGCTTATAATTTTTTAATTAATTTAAGTTATTTAAATAAATTTGTTTATCAAATACCTTTAATTTGATCAAATAAACTTATAAATTAATCAAATACGTTATAAGTTAACTTATTTATCTTGTTAAACATACTTTAAGTCAACCTATCAACCAAAGCTATCAAATTCATAACTTGATCCCATGCCATGCCACCAAGTAAAACATTAAAATATCCTAAACATTGATTCTGAAAACAAAATTCAAAAATAAATAAATATAGTCAATTTATTTTAAGTAAATAATAAATATGTCAAAATATTATAAATAAAATTCACTGAAATTTTGTCTAACACGTATAATATAGTATTTTTATTTATGTATTGATTTGTGTTGTTTATAAACACGGATTACTTGAAAATTTATCGGATTTATATAAAGTGACAATCTTTTCACAATTTAAAATTCTTTCAAGATTTTTATACTTTATCCAAAAGAAAATTCAATTCACGGGTAAACTCACTTGTTGGAAAAGGCCAACATTTTTTTAGAGATAAGGGAAAGACAAGGTAGTTCCTAAGAAAAAGGAAAAAGGCAATTTGACAAACATTTATTACATGGGCGATTAAAATATTATTAGTATAAACTACAAAGCAATACGACATTGGTAGATTATGTAAACATTTGGAGTGTGTTAGCCACCTCTCCAACTTAAGCGTGGGTTGCGTGGTGGCGATTCCTCTGATCAAGGATTCTGGTGGCAGAGCATCAAATTAGAAAGTTATTCATATTTTTATTAAGAACACTTTTTGTTTTTAGGAGAAAAAAATATTAAATGGTAATCAAAGAGGCATAGCCGCGATTTAATGGTGAGAAGTGTCCATGGATTAGAACTTATAAGACGCTTTTAAGTATTAGTTTAAATGGAAGGAGTTTGAGTTTCGTAAATATTTTGTCTCAAATTTGATTTTTGAAACAGTATATATAGAAAAATTTGTTGAAAAACCTCTATATTTAACACCTGAATTACTTCAAAAATAAAAAATTAACACTTTGTCAATCAACGTATTTCAGATATAATACTAAAAAAACAAGAGCCCCTCAAGTTTAAATTTTGGATACAAAATAAAGACTAACAAAAGGTATAAGATTTCAGGAAGTAATAGCTTATATGAAGCTCATGTTATTTTTATATTTTCTTTCATATGCCATCAAAACTAATTATCTTATTTATTATTTTAGGGTAAATTATAATTTATTTTAAGCTAGTTTATCTTCTTATATCTTGAAGATTATTTGTTTATTTATCACTTAAATATTTTATGGCATTTTTTAATCTAATTAATTTAAATACTATGAATAATTTTATTATTGATAATGTATTTTATCTGTATCTCATTTTCTTGAACGGTTTTATTCAAGTGGTAGTCCATTGCTAAGATTAAAATAATATTTAAAAATCTGAATTATTAATTTTTTTTTTCCAATAACAATCTCTCTATACTACAAGCGTGTGAGATAAAGTTAAAGCAGATTTTTAACAATAATATTTATGCAATTTTTTAATTAAAATCTACAGAAAAATATTCCAATAATTATTCAATGTTAAACGGATAGAGTAAAAAGATATAAAGTAATAGTAGTATGAAAACATCATTTTTTAGCAGTTAACTCTTCACATAAATGTACTAGATTATATTTGAATTTTTTAAATATATATATGCAGAATTCTCGGTACACACACACACACACACACACAGAGTATTGTTAATGTGGCCAAAAACGTCTCTGAAAATAGAGACAAAAAAAATATAACGACTTTTTTTTTTGTGGTCATTTTTTTTAAGAATGTTAAAACCAGTATAGATGCATGGGGGTTGAAAGGACAAGGACAACATGAAAAAGTAACAAGCTCATTGCATTAGCAATCTAATTGCACAAAGTATCTTGGCAAGCAACCATATGAACAAGGACCAAAGAAAGTATGCAAAGGTGAACAGCCCAGAAAATAAAAGATAATAACAAAGAAGAAGAAAGAAAAATAAATAAGAAGAGACAAACTTTCACCTGTAACCAATGAAAACCCAGAAACCCCTTATTATAATTAATACAGTAAATAATTAAGAAGTTAAAAGGAAGAAGAATAAACATGGAGGAGCCCTTTCTCCCTTTGTTCCTTATAAAATTTACTCTGTTCCTTGTTCAGACTTTTGCAGCTCTTGATTATGTAACGGGTAGAGGCTGTTTCAACCAGATAGACAGACCAATCAAACTTATTTCCAAATCTTGACCGATTTGTCATGACTGGCAGAAGCAACCATGCCTGTCACTGGTGATTGTGCTAAAGCTGATATCACACACTCATGAGCTGGTATTGTCATACATTTATTCTCGGCCATGTTCCATAGCTCCAATGACTGCAAGCCATCAATGATTTATAAGAAAACATAAGACTTGGAATATGATATGATGTGAAACAGTTGAATCTGAGTTGAAGAGAAACTGTGAAAAAGATGTTTTCTCTTTGGCAATGGGTTGTGAGATATATAATTTGAGGAAGACATGTTCACAGTAAATCATCCTATATCTCAGACAAGATTATGATTCACATGCAAAATAGAAGAAAATGAAATTAATTTATATGATGACAGAGATATACAAATGAAACCGATGTTATGAACCCGACAGAAACTAACTTCAATCCTGTACATTGGTTCTATTTTGCCTTTTTGCCTAGGGCTGCTCACTATTACCCTATTGCAACAATATATTCCTTAACCTTTTGGACTTGTCATTCTTGGTTATTCTCTGGTTTCCTTTTGTCATTCAACCTGAATTGAAGTTCCCTTATCTTACCATAAATAATGCAATTTTCTCCTTTAGGCATGTATGAACCACACAAAATTTCACTCTGTAAAGCACTACTGGAACTTATTGAACCTTTGAAAAACAACCCTCCCAGTGCTAACCCCAAAGAAAGCAATCTCTTGAAGTTCATTATTATTTGGAATATTTTACTATTGAATATCCTCACTTTTAGCTAACTGCAGTTTGACCCTGTGGTTTGGGTCCCTTTAGATAAGATCACGTGTGATTTTCTTTAAACACTCAGCTTCCTTGTTCTGTGAACATGGGTAAAACTAAATTTTTACTAATAGTTAGCTGAACCTTGAGTGATTCAAAACCAATTGGAACATTAAGTCTACAAAATCAGTTTAAACAAGGCTAGAAATGACTTGTTTAGCTCACATGACATTACTGCATTCTGCATTTCTGTTAACTCTCTAATTTTACCTATGTTCACCAAACACAAAGAAGCCAAGAGTAAGAGTAAATGACGCATGTTCAAAGGGTCTTAACCTACGGGGGATCAAATATTAACTATCCCAAATTTAAATTTGACTTAATTATATTCATGTTATGGAAACAAAACTTTATGAAGCCTATTTCATGCATTCTGAAGCCTCCATCAGAAATCGGTCAAGGATTATAAGTCTTTTCCATACCTTCCTTTGCTTTTACAATCCTAATTATTAAAACTCTTTACTTTCAATCTGGTAGAAATTGTTCCCAAATAGCTTCCTCTTCTAGGTCCCTACGTAGCTTCTAATGGAATGGTCAAAGTACCAGTTCCATCTCATGTTCATCTATCTCCTTAACAATATTAATCCACATTTTTCACACACTTAAAAAATTTTATAGCCCATGTCTTAGCTCTCACAACTTCATAACCCTAAAAATGTTCTCCCCCTTATCCTTCATTTTGAGCATGTGCAGATTGTTCTAAGGAGAGAGAATGAAACAGTTAAACTGAAATAAGAACAACCAGAAAATAGAAAAAAAGGAAAAGGTAAAAAGGCATTCATTCATACAATTTGAAATGGTCACACATACCTGGTAACCTCCAATAACCAAGAGAGTGGAGTAGCTTGGGTGAAAAACACAAGAATGGAAGTTGCCACTGGAACTAAGCTCATGAATGCACTCCCCAGAGGCCAATGACCACACTTTGACAGAGTCTTGACTCACAGATGCTAAGTAATCTCCATTGTTATCCCAACAAATAGAATGCACATCCGTAGAGTGTCCCTGAAAATAAACAGAATCCCAATTACTAACCAGATTTTCTAATAAAGAGATTGCTAAAAGGAATTTTATTTGACTCCATTAGTTTTTTGGAAGCTTAGTATTCATGTTTATACCCGAAATGAGTGCATCAGCCTGTCAGTCTCAACATCAAAGAGGGACACAACATTGCCAGCTGCTGCAGCCAGAAGGAGTCCTATCCTTGGCTGAAACTTTACCTGTGCAGAGCCTCCCTGCTTGATTAAGTTATTGAGGTTAAGAACACAGAATAAACCAAATCCATCACATCTTTGATAACTAAATGATGTAAGTTTCAAAAGTTACCTTGGAAACACGAGTGCAGGGATATTGATTAATATTCCAAAAGCGAATCTCACTGTTAGCATCGCAAGAACAGAAAAGGTCATTTTTCTTTGGGTGGAAATCAAGGGACATCACATGAGAGGTATGACCAGTATATGTCTGTAAACAAAAGTTTGGCTGCAAAAAAAAGAAGCCAAAAGTAAGTGCCAGAAGCTTTGAAACCAACATCAAGAAAAGATACTACAGTATACAATATAGCAACTATGATGTAACAAGCCATCAAGCTTAGCACCTGACATAGGACTTACAAGCATCAAGAAAACAAAAGCTTAAAGATCAAATAATCTCAGTAATCAGGTTTAGTTTTAATCTTGGGACTGACTTTAAGAGTCCGTAATCAAACTAGGTCAAATTATTTAGGGTTATTAACTGTTTTAGTCAATTTCGTCTTTGCAGTCCTAGAGATAATTATTTAGAGGCCGTTTGGAACGTGGAATAGAGGGGAGGGAATGGGAATCAACGTTCTATTCCATCACTTAAGTACCGTTTGGTACATGGAAAAGAGAAAATGGAATGGGAATGCTTGCCACAAGAAGGAGAGCGCATTACCTCTCAAAATGGAAGGAATCAGGGAGAAGGAATGGAATTCAAGTTTACTTTTTTATTTTTTAATTAAATAAATAATAAAAATATTTTTAAAAAAATTAATTAATTAAAAAATATTTACAAAAAAAACTTTAAAAAATCTAACTTATTTTTTATAAAATAATAAATAAATATTTTTTTCAAAAAAATAAATATATTCTAAAAATAAATAAATAAATTAAAAAATATTATTTATTATTGATAAAAAAATAAAAAAAATAATATTTAAATTATTTTTTAAAATCATTAATATTTTTAATAAATTTTTATATTATTAATATTTTTTTATTTATATTATTTTTAAATAAAATTTTAAATTAATTTTACAGTATTCCATTCCATTCCATTATATGTACCAAACATAATTTTTTTTACAACATTTCATTCTATTCCATTCTATTCCATTCTATTCTCTATTCCCATTTCCATTCCTTTCTTTACCACCAACCAAACGACACGTTAGGGTTATACTATTTAGGTGTTGGGTTTTGTTACATTCCGGATTCTGGTAGATTAAGTTATAATTTATACTAGGGACAGGGTTACTCAAATGGTTATAATGCTTTCGCTATGAATTATGGCAGCAAATTGCTTACTTCGTGGTTGTGTAATGCAATCAAACTGAGTTCAATGCCTGGGTTTCTTTTCTTCTTCTCAGCTATTATTTTGTTTTCAATTTTCTATGCTACCCAACTTATTTTCCATAGCAAACAGCGTTAACAATCCATTCCATAAAAAGCCTAATGATTTGCTTGAATTTTCCCTAAAAATTATCAAACCCAAGACCATACTCCCGCAGGTACTATCCACAACACCCAAACAGCCACAAATCAAACCCTAAAACCTCATCATGTTGCCTACAAATTGTCTTTCCCTTAACATACTGCCAAAAACCCTATTTTTCTACCTTCTATCCATCCTTGAAACATTGATTTTTACGCTAATAGCCCTAACCTCATTGCTTTCCTACACCACCCACCACCTATAAAAAAACAAATAGGTATAAAAAAAATTCACTGTTGATAAATGTATAGCACCTTCCAGAGAAGGGTCCTAGAAGATAAGTTTTACAAGATACTATATTTCATGGTAATTGGTGCTAAACAAAGACAAACGCAAAACATATAAAAGTATAAAACCAACACTTCTCGATAATCAATCAAAATTAAAGTTTCTATTTACAGTGAAGAGAAATTTACATCAGCAGCATCCCAAAGCTTCACAGTCGTATCAAATGAAGATGTTGCAAACTGAGACAAATTAGGTCTGAAGCGAACATCAGTAACAATATGACTGTATTCCTCTGGAGTGGTCTCTGTTTGTAGTGTCTCCATGTTCCACAGAAAAACCTACTGACATGGGAAAAAATGAGCATCTGCATATTTTACAAGGACAGCAACTAAAAAAAAAGATTTGGTATGATCCTAATACTTGTTTTTCTTGTTAAACAACTAATCATGCCGACAACAAATGGCACTGACCAAATAAAGAACACGAGACCTACATATTAAATCAAACTTCTAAAATCTAGCAGCTGAAATATTAAATTCTCAGGCTTTAAGACAAGGTGATCCTTGATCAAAGCTGAACAATCTAGTAGGGATTTTTAAAAGGGCCATGATGCTAGTTATTTTGCAGGTTTCTAAATTTGGGAATCAAGGAGAATGGAATCATCAAGTCTCACTTGCTTTTCATCAATTCATGTTTTTAAAAAGTCTCACGTCTAAGAATCATATTAAATAAAAGTGAGCGGGTTTGGTCAGGCAGGTTGAAAACTTGACTATGGCTAGCTGTAGAAGCAGGATGTCTACCAACATACTATGGACTACCATTGTGCTGCCTACAAGGCAAACCGCCTAGGCAATTAGGCATCTAGCTGTTGAGATTATTGAGAAGAGATTAAGGGGATGGAAGAGGCCCTATTTGTCAAAGTATTCAACTGAAATGTCGATCTTTCTCACAATTTCTTATCCAGTATATAACTGACATATCCTCTCAACATCCAACTTTGGTAGCTTATGGAACAGAGAAAATTCAAAAAGTTTATGTCAAATGACTGAGAAGTTAAATTTAAGCATCATTTAGTGATTCAAAAAGTTTGGTTTCCTTTTAAAGTGAGAGGTTGAGAATACAAAAGTTCAATATAGGCCTCCTGGAAAAGTAGTTAAGGAAATACCCCCTTGAAAGAAATTCCTCATGGAGAAAAGTGGTGGAAGTTAGATATTGACTCTGGGAGGATACAAGACTGTGATGGTAAGATCAGTACTTCTCGTGTAGTAGGGAAAATAAAAATTGTGGGAAGATACAAGACAAGGTGAGCGTTTGGCAGGTTAGCTTGGGTTTGAAGTTGCCTTTCAAGGAGTTTTGCAATCCATATTCCATTGCACAAGAAGGGCTGTGGTGGCAATTTTATGCAGTCAATAGATAATGGAATTTTGTAGGCATTGGATTTCTCAAACCAGTTATTGATTAGAAGGAAGAGAAAGTTGAGGAATTTCTTCAAAATCTCTTTCAGCAGGCTATCATTTTAATTTTGGAACTGATAATTCCTTGATTCTAACACATGAAACTAAAGACGAGATACTTTCTCAGTATGGAAGTTATTTTCAGGTTCTGAGTATTAAGTAGTCATGGGAACATCCAGTACCATCAGAAGGGTGTATAAAAGAAGCAAAGTTTCTCTTAACGAGGTTTTCTTATGCTGACTACTACTGAGAGTTTGAGACAACGTTCTAACTGTGGACATAGCAAAGAAGAGATCGTATTCAAACCTGGTACCATATCTATCTATAGATTCTATACTATACATAAAAGCCAAGTGCAGAAAACGGCAATAAATGAGCACAAGCCCAATTGATATGCAAACGCCAACATTATTATTGAATGCTTAGATTTCCTTGTTAGAGAAACAGCTTATTACTAGGTACTTCCTAATTGCTTGTTCATATTGTGATTGGGGACCACAACCACTTGTCTTTGTTAAGGAGTACAAAGAATTTAGAAAAATTTTGTAGGTTAAGGAAGCAATTACTTGTAGTGCACACAAATGAAAAGATATAAGTGATTTTGAGTGGTTATGGTATTAGTATAAATAGAGGTTGAGAGCCAATGTTATACATATAGTAATTGAGCCTTTCAATAATATATTTTGTTCTATCCCTTCCTTGTCTCCCTAACGCTTGCTCTCCCTATTTTCTCAACAGTCTTCTTTCCATTTTTTTCCTCTTTTTCTTGTATGGGAAATCATCATAATCTTGGGATGACATGCGACAATTAAAACTAATCAATGAGGAAGATTTTTTTAATGCAATATATAAATCAGAGTGGATTGAATGCAAACCATGTACTTTTAAGTTTTAACCATAATCAATTAGATTACATGTTATATATTTAAAAATGAAGTTCGCTGTTCTAGCATTTACCTTAGCAAACTAATGAGTAATTAAATATCTTTAACACTATATGTTATTATTTGTATTCTTAAAGTAATTATGTGCCCTGAGAGTTGTCTCCTAAGGATGTCATAAATTAGCCAGCATGCCAAGAAAGTGCAGCATCAACTCGGCAACTTTTTATGTACTACCCTCAAGAACTACTGGAATTTCTAGCCTTCAATACCAACAACTGGTGATGTGTTAGAAACAGGTACTACCTCGTCAAGCCATGTAAATGGAGAGTAATAAACTCAAGTTTGTATGTAAAATTATATAAATGTTCGCAAGTCCAGGTACATCATAACTGATTAAACCAAGTCACCAACTCTTACAATGAATTTTCTAAAAATCATGGGAAGCTTTTTCTGAATACTGACTTTGCTATAACTGCTATACTTTAAATTAAATAAAATTTCTATTGGCAGAAGAGATTATACGAAAACAAAATCACATATAGCCCAAAAATAAGGTTATGTGTCTTCCCTTAAACCACACCAAGTCATGAAATTTATAAAAAGTAAACCAATAAAGATTTTATAGGGCACTACTTTAACTTCTAACTAAGCAGATACAGCATATATTAGATTTAATATGAAGGCCTTATAGGTGCAGGCAGTGGCCACATCACCATGGAAGATGGCCGATGGCTGACATGCATTAGTGCAAGCAATTAAATTGAAAAATAGTTTTGTAAATTTAAAATGAAAAAAAGGAAAGCATTTTAATCATGATAAAGTTCAGCCGGTGGATATATCATGAGATCAACAATCTTGTGTTATAATCATGATAAACAAAAATATGCAAGTCTGTTTTGAAACTTTAGTATTGGCCTTAAGGTTGTAGACATGAAGAATAAAATCCTTTCTACCTTCTTGTCATGTCCAGCACTGGCCAATAACTTCCCATCTGAAGAGAAATGGCAGCAAACAACTTTGCCGTTACTTTTGCGTATGGAACCAACTTCACTGAAGGAGAAGCCTGTAAAGGAAGCAATTGAACCACCAACCAATTCATTATCTATCATTGATACACATAGAAGGATGAGAACATTAAATTACCTTTTGAAGCATCTGCTGCATGCTCAGAAATGTTCCGTTTTAATGTCCCAAACAAGTCCCTTCCATCACCATCATCATGTGAGAGAAATGATTCTACATTATCATCTAAGGAGCCAACATCTCCAAAACGCTCCATGTCATCCTGCAACTAAAAGAATGCGACTTGTCAAGTGCTAATATTTAGCTGTAACATGATGTCTCGACATACAATATAACGGAGCAAGGCATTACATAAAATACTATAGGAACAGGGAAGAAGTTTTAATGTCTCAAATCCAGAAGCAAACATCAAGAATATTACATACTAACGACATTAGTAACTTAATAAAAAAATACTCGACTATAGAATGAATAATAGCAACTTCATCCTATGGAAAATTGATATAACTAATGCAAAATCAACCATATTAGTCTCATTTAGGTCATAAAATAGCACTAAGAATGTATAATTAAAGTATCTTGAACATGAAACATGAAAAGGATATTCAAGATTTTCTAACATATTTTATTTGCAGGATAAAAGCTTTCAGTAACAAATAATCAGCCAACAAAGGAAAGAAACATGTATTTCCATTCCCCCATTCCAATATGCAAGATGGTACTAAACTATTTCTTTACACAGAATATTTCATTTGCAAGCAACATATGCAGTAAATTCTAATTCATTACTTGTTTCCTAGGTTATGCAAGTAAAAGATTCAAATTTATTTACCAGCTGATTTGTGGACGATGCAAGACCACCTGCACCCTCAGCACCATACATCATCAAACCTTTGGACGCACCACCAACATTCTGCAAGCTACCAGCCATAGCTACTCCATCACCAGGAGTGTGAGTAGATGGGGTTGATGGTTGAGAATTAGGGCCGATTGTGTTTCCTGTACCAGTACTGTTGGCAGCTCCAGAAGACGTAGGCCCTTTCCTTTTCCGACTATTCTATTAAAAATAAAAGAAAAATTGCCATAATGTATCAGAAAAAAACATTTAAACTAGAAAACCTACTAGCTCATAGTTTCAGCAAAGCCAAAATGAACGTAACTAAGGTTAATATTAAAAAATAAGGATATAAACAAAACCTGTGGCAGTTGCTGTGGATGCAAAGGATCCTGTTGTTGCTGAGAGGTAGATTGTTGGATCTGTGGCACATTCATCTGTGCAAAAAACATAGAACACCATATCAAATATCAACAAAGAGCAACCAACACTTAAAAGAAAATTAATATTTTACATATGAATAAATCATAAATGAAAGTGTTCACATTCAAAGTTACATGAATAAAATCCAACAAAGCAGATGGCATGAAATGCTAAATTTTAGCTTAAAATTTAAAGCATAGGTGCATCTATTGGAAGATTCACAAATTTTTCATATGATTACGGCACATGAGAAGCTCCAATATTTTCTGGATCTGTCACTACAATGAAGCATGGACACCCTATTTCAAGCGTGTTAGACACCAGCACTTTCACAAGACAGAGCCAACATGTCTTTGACATGCGTCGAACACGCACCAGACAAAGCTTCGATATGATGGTGCAAGTTACTTCAAATGTAGGATTATATTCATTGAAGGATTTGAATATAACACGTATAATAATATATATAACATGTGTGCATGTGTGTCGAGTTGTATCTGTGAATTCAAAGAGAATAGGAGAAAAACTAGAAAATAAAATATAGTCTCTTGAGAGAAGACTACACTAGACCTTGATATTTATAGAAAGGATTACAAACAAGACACTAATTATAGTTATAAATTACCCATAAATACAGCCCTAATTATTTCTCAGATCAAGGGATACTCCTAATAACACATTAATACACATTAAATCATACAATCTATCTATATATTAATTTTAATACTTTCCCTCAAGTTAGAGCATATAGGTCATATGCACCAAACTTGTTACAAATATAGTAGTCAAATCATAATTCAAATCATAAATCGAATGACTTATTTTTGAATTGTAAATTATAAATCGTATCAAATTTTAAGATTTACGAACACATTAAAGAATAGTTTAAAATATATAATATAAAATATAAATAAGTAGATAACAAAATATTTAAAATAATATATTTATCTCAATAATTTTAAACATAATTAACTATAAGTCTTAAAATTGTGAAGAGGAATAGGTAATTAGCTATTTAAATGAGTTTGAATAGGTTTAAAATTGTGAAGAAATGATATCTTTTTAAGGTTGAATAGGTTTAAAATTGTGAAGAGAAAAGATTATTTAAAAGTTACTTTGTGTAACATTTTTAAATAAATGAATAAATATAAAAAACCGAAAGGAGGTCAAATTGTTGAAAAATTGGAACAAAAGGAATGCTAAACCTATGTTTTTTAAAAATAAATAAATAAATATTACAAAGTTGAAAGGGGTTTATTAGAACAGCTGCATTTTTTGCTTTAGTTAAAAAAAACAAAGGGGCAAAAGGCTTTCGAGAAGAAGGAGTAAACCATCGTCCAACCATGGTAGAAATTCGTGCAGCTGCGTGACAGCACAAAGACGAGGCCAGAATCAAATGAGGGTTTTGGGAAAAAGAAACAGAATCATGGCAAAAGCTCGCACAGCCATGTGAAGACAATAGACACAATCCAAAGTCGCAGATTTATACAATTCTACGATTTGTGTTAGAATTGCATCGATCTATATGATTCTGACAACTATTTTGGCCATATCACGATTTAGCCACTGATTTGTATTGGTGGCCAACTGAATTGAAGTGAACCATTCAATTCACAATGTGAATCGAATGTGCTCTACTCCTATGGTTACAAATATAATCTGTGCGTAGACTTTTTAGGAATTGAGTGAAAATGTCAATTAACTTATCATTAGAGTTGAAAAAGTTTGTAGTAGAGGTCCCTAGCAAAATATTCTCTCTGATGAAATGACAATCATCTTCTATGTACATTGTTCATTCATGGAATACACGATTAAAGGCAATATGCAGTGCAACTAGATTAACGATCGTCATCTTGTCAAGTTCTCTAAACTACAAATCTTGAAGCAATTGTTTGATTCATACCAACTCACATATAGCTAGGGTCATAACAGATATTCAGCCTTTGCACTAAATCTAACCATCACTTCTTGTTTTTTTGTTTTTTCAAGAAACAAGGTCCTTTTCAATAAACACACAATAACTTGTGGTAGATCATCAATTTAAAGAAGATCCTACCCAATCAGCATCGACATACCAAATTACTCGTGCATGTTGATGATTTTCATATAATAATCCTTTCCTAGGGGCACCCTTGATGTATTTTAAAATGCGAATAACTGCATCCCAGTGACTTATGTGTGGAGATTATAAGAATTGACTTACTACACTCAAAGTAAAGAAAATATCTAATCTAGTGATCATGAGATAGTTCAACTTCCCCACAAGCCTTTGGTATCTATCAAGATCAGGTAAAGACTTCCCCGTCTAGGTAGAAGTTTAACATTTGGATCGATAAGACTTTTAACTAGTTTACAGTCCAACATATGTGTCTCTTCAAAAAAATCTAAGACATGCTTTTTCTGAAAGATTGCAATACTAGTACTGAATTGCACAACTTCAATTCTTAAGAAATATTTTAACTTTCCCAAGTTTTTAGTCTGAAAATGCTTGAAATGTTGTTTTTGCTGAAAAATTCCTTCTTGATCATTCCCCTTTATAACAATGTCATCCATATAAACAATTAGATAAATGTAGTAGTTGGAGGACTCATGTACATAAAAAATTGACTAGTAGACCTCACTACGAATCATCCCAAATTGTTAAATCACAATGCTAAATCAACTAAATCAAGCCCGGGGGATTGTTTTAAACCATAGATAGACCACCACAACCTACATACTAATCCAAACTTCACCTGAGCAACAAAGCCAAGCAATTGCTTCATATATACTTTTTCCTTGAGATCACCATGAAGGATGACATCTTTTAAATCAAGTTAATAGAAAGGCCAATGCCACATAGGTAATGGATAACATAAGCTAAATAGAAGAAACTTTGGCAATTGGAGAGAAGGTATGACCATAATCTAACCTGAAAATCTATATGTAACTTTTGACAATTAGACAAACTATGAGATGAACAATAGTACCACCAGATCCAATTTAATTGTATAAATCCAACAACATCTAACAATAGACTTGCTAGGAAACTGTTGTGTTAATTCTCAAGTGCCACTTGATTGTAATGTAGTCATTTTATCAACCATTACTTGCCTCCACCTAAGGTGAGAAAGGGCCTCCTCAATTGTGTAAAAAGTAGAAATAAAAGACAAAAATGAGATGAAGACATAATAGGGAGATGATAAACGATGATAACTAACAAAATTATAGATAGGATGAAGATTACAAGAACAAATATCTTTCCAAACGGCATTGGGAAAGCAAAAGGCAAGTTTAGAGTATGATTGGATGTTGGAGCCAGGTGTGAATCAACAAGAACATCCACGAAGTTTGCATAAGGTGCAGTGGACGACGATGATAGAACTGGAGAGGTGGGCCAAATGTGAAGTGGAGTTAATTGGTGAGCAATAAAACAATAGAAGGATCGAGATAGGGGACAAGAAGAGCATCAATAATAGTAGACTAATCAAAAGCAGATGGTGAGTAATAAGGAGACTGCTCAAAAAAGATAATATCAACTAACACAAAAGACTGACAAGTCATAAGAGAGTAACATCTGTACCCCTTTCGAAGTCTAGAATATCCTAAGAAAATGCATTTAAAGGATTTAGCTAAAAGCTTATCACGACCTAGGGTAAGATTATGAACAAATCAGACACAAGGAAGGAGATGATACACTAGTTGACTTGAAAGTATGAGGGAATGAGGAACTTGATTCTTAAGTACTAAGGAAGGCATGCGATTCATTAAGTAATATGCTGTAAGAACAATATCATTCCAAAAAAAGAAAAACATGATGATAGAGCAACAAAGTACATGTTGTCTCAATTATGTGCCGATTTTTATGTTTAGCCACGCCATTTTGTTGTAGGGTGTGCGCACAAGAAGATTGGTGAAATATACCCTGTGAGGTCATAAAATTTTTTAAAAAAGTAGAAAAATATTCACATGCGTTATCACTTTGCAAAATTTTATAAATGTATAAAATTAAGTACAAATCTCAATGCAAAAAATCTTGAAAATAGAGAATAATTCAATCCGGTTCGTCGTTAAAAACAACTAAGTGCAATTAGGGTAATTATCAATAAAGGTAACAAAATACTTAAAATCAAGAGTAGAATGAGTACGGCTAGGTCCTAACGATTAGTATGAACTAGAAATAAGAGAGACTTAGCTTTATGTTGACCCCATTTAGAAAAAGACACAAGAATGTTTATCTAACTGAAATGACTCACAATTTAAATACTATAAAGATGAAAGAGTTGGCACCATTTTTTGAAGTTTAGCAATATTGGGATGGCCTAAATGATGGTGAAGCATAGTTAGAGTTAGAGATAGTGCAGACAATTAGAGATGTAAGGATAGTAAAGTGTTATAACCTATGCAGTTTGTGCCCGGTTTCAATTGTCTTGCCAATACTCCAATTTTGTATAAGCATAGAAGAATCATCAAAGGTCAATGAGCAATTAATTGTTTGGATGATTTTAATAACATAAATGAGATTAAAAGGACAACTGAGAATATAAAGAACAGAACCATGGGGTAGACAAGACCAATACTTTTTGTAACAACTTTAGAACCACTAGCAAATGTAAAAACGGGAAGAGAAGAAGATGGAATATCAAGTTTAGAAGTTTGACGTGTTTTGAAGTTTGACGTGTTGTGTGTTTCTATGCTTCGTAATGAGTAAGTCAAACTCATTAAAGGGTTTCTTCTTTCTCACTCTCTTTTGTCTAGTTTTCACAAACATTATCTCCAAAAGTTATATAATATATATGTAAAATAATTTAAATTTTTAAATACTCCATGCATGGCATGCCACATGGGTAGATATCTAGTAATCTTAATTAGTGACCAATTGCATCATATATTTTAAATTCAAGAGGCTTCTTGTTTCAATGAGAAAATGGCAATTTGACTAACACAATATATACAACAGAGTCTGCAACATTTTTTTTTTCTTTTTTGGCTCCTGTTTTCTAACTAAAGGTACCAGAAACCATCATCTTAAACTGAGACTAAAGCATTTATTTTCCAGAAGTTATAATGGGTTATCTCACATGCAATGAACTGATAAAGTAACAACTTGGACATGTGTTCATTTGATCTTTTCAATTGACAGCAGCACTCATGATTCAAATCGTGATAATCTCCAACACACACACACATCAATATTTTAAGGGGTAAACTAGAATTGATAAACCCTGTCCCCCTAAAATAAAGATAAAATTAGGAAGAACTGAAATTATCAATGGGAATATAGTGCATAGAAATGCCTCCCCAAAAAAGGTAAATTGGCAACTCCACAGATAAACTAAAATTAATCTTATGTGTAATTCTAGCCAAAGGCACGGTACAAAAGCAAAGGAAACTCTCCGGTTGAAAACAAAATTTAAGGAAAGAAAATAAACCCTTGCAGAACTGCGTGGGGCTCTATGAAATTCAGGAACACCCCTGTCCTAATGCATGATAATAAAAGAAAAAAATTATATAATATATGGCATGTTAAACAAAGATCAGCATATGATATTGTACACATATGATCATTAGAAAATATTTTTTTTAAGATTACAAGCATGAATGAAAATGGGGATCAACTTTCAATATGCAGACACATAATGAGTGCAACAAATCAGACACCTTAGCAGACATCCTAAGCTGAAGTGCTGAACCACTAAACTTCCTTTCACATATTAGTCATGTCTTAAGCTATGAACTAGCTAGTATTCCTGATAAAGTCTCTTATGTCTCCAGCAAACATTACAATCCCCTATAAAACTTTTCTCTCTCATTACTACAACTTTGGACTGGATCTGGTTTCATGATCTTCTTAAATCAATATGAAATTGAAATAATACTTTACTTTGCAAAGCAAAAAAAAAGAAAAAATATTCTTAATTAATTTATTGACAATATCAAAGTCAGGGAATTGTGGAACTTCCTATTTGTTTCAGGTTGGACAATCAGCAAGATGATTCTTCTCGTTTCTCTCTTTGTATTTACTTTTTCAGGTAGGAGAGTAACTCAATATAAAAAAATATATAAGAGCAAACTTATATTTGTCCAATATTTTTAAAGACTTGTACCCTCAGAATCTTCACTTAAATATTAAAACAATAAAATTATAAGCAACATCCTCGACTGGTCAGTTTTATTTTACTTTCATCTGGAATTTATTTATTTTTCTGATGATGATGACTTATTGAAGATTAACCATACCCTTAAACATGAAGGAGTACCCATAATGAAAAAGTAAGAAGGGATATAAAAAATGCATATCAAGTGGCAGTCTATCTCTGTTCACATGAAGATATAATTCATCGGTCATATATAAACATATCCAGGCCACTCACATGATGGGTTCAGCATCAGCATAAAGTAAATACATGGTAAAAAGAGTTTGACATTTAAGCAGGCAAGTTGCCCTATGACATAGCTTTTTCCTTTCGTGTAAGCTAAAAGCCAGCTGGATAGGACAAATGATACCTTAGATGAAGTGGATTGCATTGGAGACCCTATTGATCCATCATTTGCCATTGGTTGGCCATCTTTTGCATTCAAACTGCCCCTAGCTAGTCCCCTTAACCGTTGAGGATCCATATCTGCATACATCGGTGAACTGCTGATATTTCCTTGTGCCTGAACCTGTGCTAGGAGTTGTTGTTGTTGTTGTTGTGGCAAAAGCTGAAACTGATTTGCACTCTGAAGAAGAGGCTTTTGAGCTTGTGCTCCTAGACCTGGTCGAATTTGATCTACCTGGATAATTTGATAATTTTGATTTATACTGGGTCAAATATATTGGTCGACATCTTGCAGGAAAATTGAAGTTGATTGCACAACTTACAGTTAAAGGCCATCCTTTCAGTGTGAGACCACCAACTCCTGGATTCAATCCTAAAAAATGGAAGAAGAGAATTATTGAAATTAGGCATGAAGATTAGGCAAGAAGATTGGGTCAAAATAATGTGATTTTCATGCAACATGAAACTAGAAAATGATCTTAAAAGCAATTATATAAAATGCAGAAACCCAAATCTAAAAAAGCAGAATTAACTATATTCCTTCCTCTACCATGCATCGTTGTTTGTTTTGTATAAAAAGAAGTGGTAAAAATCCAGCTTCCACCTCAATAAAAGTATCAACATATTCTTAAAAAAATCTTTTCTTTTTGTCAGTATTCAAACCTGCATTTACTATTCCAGGTTTTGACTGCATTGCTCCCTGCCCATAAATTGAAGAAGGATCCATGGGCAATGATCTCTGTATCGAGCCCATGTTGACTTCACCTTTAATGTCCTGCAGAAGTAAAAAAAAAAAAAAATTAGAATTCAGCATCTCAAAATAATAAATGGAGGAAGGAAGAAAGTTAGGAAACCCAGATGAAGCACTGAGTAGTGCATCTAATTACAGGGGTTTGTTGAGTCCGAGCCTGGATGTGCTGCAAAGCTGCTGTAACACTTCCAGAATTTCCTTGAACCATCTGACTGTTTGGGCAAAAGAGACCAAAAAAATATCAATATTTAAGAGTATAAGAAGTTAATATGTATTTGGAGTTATATTATCTATTGGTGGTTACCCAGGGTGACTTGTTGTTGACTTTAAAAGGGCCATTCTGGCATCTAGAAGTGGTTGGGATGTCTCTGTGTCCATTGTGTTAGAGTGTTTCATCCGTTCCTCATACATTTTAGCAGCCAATGCACTAGCAGTAGATTGCCCAAGCATTCCTTCCGTAGTAATAGAATTTACAGGACCACCAAGGGGTGGATGATTAGGATCCCTTCTTTGAAGCTGAGCTTGACGCATTAGCTGCAACTGCTGCATTTGCAGCTGCTGTTGTTCTTTTGCTTTAATCTGTTGAGCCTGCAACTCACCGACAAAACAGGAAACAACTTCTTTTTTTTATAGATATTATCATTAGAATATGTGTTCATCAAGTCAAATTATAAATTAAGTGCTACCTCCAAGTATGCCGCAGCAGACTCAGAATGTTTTTCATTTGTCCTTGCAATAAAAATATCCCAAAAGACAGACCACCACTCGAAAAGAAACCCTCCAGGAGCATCAATTGCTGCATTTTAAAGTAATAGTCATAATCAATGCAGTAGGAGCACTTTTCTTTAATGTCCCATGCACTTTCAAAATTATATAGAAATAATCAAATAAACCACCCAGTTGGAGATGGAGACAAAATATTGTATGCAATGGTTGGCACCGGGGGTATATCAAAACAGGTCATAAGCTGAGATTTGCATTGGCTAATCATGTCAAAAAATCCGGCAAAAAGTAATTAGAACACTAAACTAATTTCGTTATCTCTCACCTACTGGATCTGGTGCAACCTTCCCTTCTGTCATGAATGACTTTGCAGTATTATGCAATTTTTTCTTCACCAAATAATCATAGATATAAACATCAAGCCTAGCAGCCCAAAACGACAGATTATCAGATATATAATGCAATTATGAAGTAATCTGAATAAGATGTACATATAGGTAACTACATCTTATCTGCTTCCCAATTACTCTGCGCCATTTGTTCGGGGTCAAGAACAAAACAACTGCCCAGGACACAAAATTTCCCAACTGTAAGCAACCAATTGAAAAAGACAAACCAAAAGAAAATCCAAACCATAAATTCGACAAATGATCTAAATAAATATTGACAAATTCATTGAATTATCCGTGTGAAATCAGAGACGAAATTGCATAATAACAGACTATAAAAGCATTGGCATGAACCAACCTCAAAACCCAACAAAAGATGGATCAAAGTCCTACATTACCAATCGTTGGCTGCATGCATCGAAGATCACCACTGACAGAGCATTGCTCTGAATTCAGACATCACAAAAAGAAAAAGATCGGTCTCCAGTGAAAAACAGAGCAATTCAGGGCAATTTTAACAATCAGATAGATTTTTCACCTATTAATGAATTGTAAAACACAAATCAAAACAAAACTAGGGTTTATGACCCAGTGAGGACAACGAAGTTTGAACTAGCTTCCTTGAACAACGGGGGAAGAAGAGGAGAGAGTCTGAACAAGGTCCGAAATTGATTCCTCGAAGCTAAGGTTCGGGTCTAGCTAGGAATGCTTTCGGTTTGGGACACTTTAGACTAAACTGTGCTGACGAGCTCAGTCTCACGTACGAACCATTTTAATCCGTTCATTAGCAGGTTTTGACATTTTTAACCCGGGTTTAGTTTCGTGGACAAAAATGGGCGAGTAAACAAATGTAAAAATAGAATAAACAGGCCAATTCACAAGTAGGCCCATTTGGAGTTTGTTTAGATCATAGACTAGTTTTATTTTTTGTAGTTTATGATAAAATTTTATATATATATATATATATATATATATTGTTGTGTTTATAATTTTTTTATAAATGTATTATTTTTCAACTTTAAATATTTTTTTATTAAAATATATAAAATGAGTCAAAATGAAACAATTAATGAATTAGTCCGTTCATTAGAAAAATTCAAGGGTTATTCCATTAAACTCTTATTTGCACATACAAATATAAACTAAAAGATATTAGTCCATTTAATAATTAAACGGTTTGCTTGATTTGACAAAGTTAATACAAGAGCCCACAGACATTAAATGACAGAGTTGCCCTTAAAAAAATTTAATATTTAATATTTAATTTTTAATATATATATATATAACCATTTTTTATAACTCATTATTATTTATTAACTTCATAAATTAAAAATCATTGGTATATAATGATTCTATTGAAAAATCTTTATAACAGATTTTTCTGAGAAATTTGTCTCATTGTGTTTGGATAAAAATTTTGGCAAATCGAAGACCAGTGTTCCCACATCGAAGATCGTTGAAGAGTATTTTGCCACGTCAACTGGGAGCCACGAGAAGATGGGATCATGCATGTAATGCAACTTTATTGTTTTTTTTTTTTGTCTTTTCCTTTCTTTCTTGATGCTAGGGTCATGTGATGCTTTAATGGCTTCATTCGTCAAAGAAGGCGTGCAAAATATATGTAAAATAAACACTTCTTATCAATTATATATTATTTTAGTATTTAGTTATATGGTGTATGATATATTTTTTGGGAAATTAAGATACTCAATATTCACTATTGAAAATATTCGATAATTACTAAGTATTTAATCTGATGCTTATCACTCAAAATGTCCAAAACATTAATATTGTCAGAATTTTCAGTAGATAACTATGTCCAATATTTGAACCCAATATTCATTCCACATTCGTTATCCCAAATTTTTTATTTTGTTATGTGTATTTTATTAAATTTTTTATCATAATTTTTTAAAAAAATTAATATTAATTAGGCCATAGGATATTGGTTTTTATTATATATGAACAAATGGTAATGAAATGTCACTCCAATAATATTATTTATTTAATTTTTTTTATAGTTTGCAATATGAATGGCAATTTTAGTGAATATTTTAGATATTCGATCAAAATAATTACCTCATCTTCAATTAATAATGAATAGTGAATGAGGTTATGATACTAAAATTTGATATTCAAGTGTAACTGAATCATGTTTTTATATTTTTTAAATTGTGGGTATATATATATATATATATATATATAGATTTCAAAGTTAATGTAATCAACTGCGCTTGAATCAAATAGGATACATATCAGATTTGGGTTGTTTGAAGCACGAATAATTTTTCTTTAGATAATTAAGTTATAACCCCAGAACTGTTTTGGCCTAGCTAAAATCAATTTGCTTCATTTAATCCCTTGTTATGTTATTATGTAAATACTTGTGCTATTTTTAATTTAAATTTTAATAAAAATAATTATGTAATTAAGTATTAAAATTATAAACAATTTTATTGTTAATAGTTCAATTCACTTATTATTTATACAGTTATGAGATTATTATTGAAATTAAACTAATTATCAATTTAATTTCTTATCATCTTAATCCCAGACTTTAAAATAAGTGCGGCATACATTCGACGATAAAACTATTTTTTTTTTACATTCACGTAATCATATTATTAAAATTTATATTAAAAATAACCCAGAGGCCAAATAATATATAATAAACCAAAAGAGGGGTTAAATAACTTCATGGGATATTAATCTCTCAATTCCACCTAAATTCTTGTATTGGTAAAAAACAATCAAAGAGAAATTTTTTAACAAATTTTTTAAGCCGAAGAAAATGTAAACCCCTTCATAATAACAAAATATCCTATAGTATTTATCTCCTATCTCTATCTTGTTGTTATCTACACACTTTATAAGTATTGTTTTTCTGAAATATGAATTTATCCCTCTCTTTTTTTGTCTTTCCTTAATCTGCAAATATATAATCATTTCACATCAAATTGGATAACTATCTCCCTTTCTTTATTTCATGAAAGCCCAAGAAATGCATTTTACTACTTAATATCATATTTTTATTTTATATATTAGTTTAGTTGAGTAAATGAATCTACAATCTCTTAATACATTTATAATATACGTTAAAATAATATTTATTATAAAAGAGAGAAAAAAATAAGTTGATATATATATATCAAAAGAAATTAAATTTGAGAGAGTTGTCTGTTATTTTTTATTATCTATTTCTTTTTTATAAATTGTATTTAGGTATATTTTGGTTAAGATATAGCATATTTTTTAATTTTAAGAGAAATTTGTATATATTTTTAAATATTATTTTTTGAATTATATGATATATGAGATACTTGTAACTAATATCTTGAATAATCTTAAACACTAAATCAAAGACAATAATTTAAAATATTATTAAATACTTAATAATTCAGAATATCATATAAAATTAAAATTCTATAAAATGTAATCAAATTATAAATAAAATTAAGATGATCAACATTTTATCCCTATTTATCTTGCCTGATGAGTGAGAGAGAGGTGGGCTGTGTAACAACGAAGTTTCGTGTGCTTGAACTTCAAAGGACGCTGTTTGGTGGCAGCATTAATGGGTATCAGAACGTGCCATTAATAGAGATCACATTCACTCGTCCAGTTCAGGTTTGAACCCAAAATCCCGATGGTAATACCCACGAGCTAGCAATATTGATATATTTGCCATGTCACACTGCTCCTTATTTATTTGGACCTAAAAAGGTACCTAGCAGCTAATACTGAAATGAAAAGGTCTGGAAATAACAGGAAAATAGAACCCCACTAGTCAAACAGTGACTAAGTCTTCATTGGAGAGGGTAAGCATAATATAGGAGTAGGAGGAGAGGACAGTTGGACAAATAAATAACAATAGGCAATGGCAGATGAGCCTCATTTACTCCAATTAAGCGTGACAGTTGAGTAATTGAAGGTCTTGTTCTCTCTGTGTGCCCCTGCTGTTTCAGTATATATATCTTACTCTTTCGTTGCACCAATGCACATTCAGGATCTTGCCCTACTTCATTTCTTTCTTAAGTTTGTTGTGAGCTTACAATGAGAGCTCTTTCCAATGGCATTGTAGTTACCTTGTGTGTTCTGCTTCTTGTGACTGCTGGGGTGGTGGTAGCTGATGTTGGCAATGTTAAGGATGACAAGCATTTTATCCATCCACCCCATTTGTTAGGGGGTGGACTTGGACATGGGATTTTCAAGAAAGGGTTTAGACATGGCGGGATTGGCGGTGGGGGTGGCTTTGGTGGAGGGGGTGGTCTGGGTGGTGGCCTTGGTGGGGGAGCTGGAGGTGGGTTGGGTGGAGGAGGTGGTCTAGGTGGTGGAGTTGGGGGTGGTCTCGGTGGGGGAGCTGGAGGAGGTTTAGGTGGAGGAGGTGGTCTTGGTGGCGGAGCTGGTGGTGGTCTAGGTGGGGGAGCTGGAGGTGGGTTAGGTGGAGGAGGCGGTCTAGGTGGCGGAGCAGGTGGTGATGGTGGTCTTGGTGGGGGTGCTGGAGGAGGGTTGGGCGGAGGGGGCGGTCTTGGAGGTGGAGCTGGAGGTGGGTTGGGTGGAGGAGGCGGTCTTGGTGGGGGACATGGAGGAGGGGTGGGAGGAGGAGCAGGTGGTGGACTAGGTGGTGGGGGTGGATTGGGCCATGGTATTGGCGGAGGGGTAGGAGGAGGAGCAGGTGGTGGACTAGGTGGTGGGGGTGGATTGGGCCATGGTATTGGCGGAGGTGCAGGTGGAGGGCTAGGTGGTGGTGGTGGATTGGGCCACGGTATTGGCGGAGGCGCAGGTGGAGGTGCAGGTGGAGGGCTAGGTGGTGGTGGTGGATTGGGCCACGGTATTGGCGGAGGAGTAGGTGCAGGTGCAGGTGGTGGTCTTGGTCATGGTGTTGGCGGTGGCATTGGTGGGGGAGCTGGTGGTGGTGGGGGTCTAGGAGGTGGAGGTGGACTTGGTGGTGGAGCTGGTGCTGGCGGAGGCGTAGGTGGGGGTGCGGGTGGAGGCGTTGGGGGAGGAGCAGGTGGAGGAGGAGGCTTAGGTGGTGGAGCAGGTGGAGGTGTAGGCGGCGGTGCTGGAGGAGGAGGTGGATTTGGAGGTGGAGGCGGGTTTGGAGGAGGTGGTGGGTTTGGTGGAGGCGGTGGGTTTGGAGCAGGCGGTGGTTTTGGTGCTGGAGCTGGAGCCGGAGCTGGTGGTGGCCAGTAACCTAGTGATTCTGAAGTCTCAAGTATGTGGATAAAGAAGAGGGTATTAATCATTAGAAGCGATTGATTCTTTGTTCAGTTTACATTAGAAGATGGTAACGCTAGCTTATATGTAAGTTATAACTCGGAGTTTCAAAAAGGGAGCCAAGTCTATTAATGGGAACTGTGCTATATATATATATATAGAGATCTTGTTAATTATATGCATGCACGAGAAACAAAGCTTTTTATTTTAAACCTGTAATGTAATGTCCCTTTCTATAAATAAAATTATTTTTCAGTGTTGGGTTGTTTATTTATTCATGCATTGATTAGCTATATCTTTTGTTTATTTATTATTTATGTTTAATTTAAGATTACATTATACATATTATTATTACGGAGTCCTATCCTAGAATAGCAAGCACGCAACAGAATGAAACTTATAATAAATGGGATATTACAAATTAAGCTCTCACAATAATTGGTTGTATGCCTTTCTTCAAAGTTTCATTGGCTATCTACCCTTTCTTTTATTTAATTGGGAGACCAAACGTTTAACCAATAATTTGAATGCAATAAATGAATAATATTGAATGGGCGCAGAAAATAAATTCCTCGTGCTATGCCTTAAATGCCAAAATTAAAACAAAATCTTAATAAGCTGATACCTAGCTACATGCATTTTTTAAAAAAAAAAAATATTGATAATGTCTAAATTCCTTTAAATGACCAAGAAAAAGTCACATCAAATTTGCTAAAATGCTGGGCTAGCTAATCAATATATACTGTTTTAGAAATGTTTTTCTGGATTCAATATGAAAGATATATATACATCCCGAGTAATTAATAAAATTGATCAGAGAATTCAAAGAAATTAAGAAATGGGAAAAAGAAGGGACCGTCTTGCTGGGGTCACTCGTTCACGCACAGCATCCATCTTTTTAAATGAATTATTGAATGAAGCACCCAATGAAAGAGCTGAGCCCGAGCTCTGTCTTACTGTCAGTCGTCAGCATGTATAATAAATCTTAATGCAATTAAGAATAAAAATGCATGGCCAGATCGAAGGAGAGAATTCAAAGATATATCTTCGACTATTGTTGCCGATATTTGCATTATTAATAATAATGTACTATATATGAGCCTGTGTTTTTGTGGTGCTCTTGCTGTCCTTGCCATTGCTACAGCCTTTTCATTTAATCCAACTTCAACAACCTTGCTGTCCAAATTAAACTCTCTTTTTAGGCAAATATGGAAAATAAAATATCGGATGATGATATTTTAACACTTCTTCAAAGTTAATGTCTACGCTTTGAAAACTCTCTTATTAAAGGCTTTGTAGGAGATTAGAGTGTCCGTAGCTGCGTTTTCAAAGCGTAGACATTAACTTTTTTAAAAAGAGAGAGAGAGAGGAATAGTGGGTAATTGATACTTCCTTTTAGATTTATAACTCCTTTATTATTTCATTTTTTTTTCAAATATCAATTAATGTATAATTATTTGTGCATGTGTGTATATATATATTATACTAATACTACTCTATTGGTGTAACTTTTAAAAAGGTAATTATTCTATATTTAAATATTGTAAAATTACATCGAAGGAAAACTAATTTATTATTATGATATATAGAATTACCAACATTAAAATTATAATTAATTATTAGCTTCAACTTAAGTATAAAAAGTGATTAAGTTAGATGCGTATTCCTCGATTTCATTATAATGTGTAATTATATATCTCGAATCACAAAATTAGCTTTTCATTATTAAAATATATGATCAATAACCAAAAATTGACTTAAGTATAATGACTTCATATATAATATTGACCTTAATACTAAATTTTTGTCCAATTAGCCATCACTAATTGTTTAATTTATATAATTTATAATAATAGTGAATGTTCCTTCGGCAGATTTGGATTAAGAAACGAAGTGCCTGAATATCTATCTTGTACACTAGATTTTAATAATGTCCTTTGACTTTTTAATTAATTCATTTCCTCTCTCAATTAAACTTCAGTAGCACCCTTCAATTTCACGCACTTAAATATACCACGCATTTCGCTCTCAAAATGTAAGTTTGGATGGGGAGGAGGGGCTACCTGGGGGAGAACCACAGATGTAAGGGATCTGTCTATATATAGAAGCAAATCTTATATATATATATATATATATATTAAAGAAGTAAAAAGAGAGAGAGAGATACATGCATGGACTAGATTTTCTATTATATATGGTCCAAATATTATGATTGTGATATTAGCTAGTTTCGTAACTGCATCATACCAAAATTGCGACTAATTCACAATAATTGAGAATCATCAATCACACTCCAAATACACAACTACAGTTGCAATTCAAAACCATATATAATATACTGTACAATACGGATGGAGGAAGAAATTACATAGCCAAGTCTAAAATCAAGGACATATAAATATATATTTGCTTACTAGTTGGATTCAGGATTTGGACCGCTAGGGACGTTATGTGCAGCAGCTTCAAATTGACCATTGGTGGCATTATTTTTAGCTGGTTTTGGCTGCACTTCCACCGTTGATTGCTTAGTTGTGGAAGACTGAGAGGGAAGGTGTTTGGCTGAAAAGCTGGAAGTCTCTGTTTGGTGGGCAAAGAGAGCAAGAAGTAAGAGAATCCCAATGACTACCCAAAGAAGAACATGATGAGGTTTCGTTGAATTTTCAGTAGTAATAAGTGCCATTGATTCTTGATCTTGACCGATTATATACCACCCCCCAGTAAACCAGAGGAGTTCAATATCCATCAAACAGTGATACCCACCAAGAGCTTTTAGGAAGAAAGTGAGAGAGGAAGAAGAAAGAGGGATAGCTAGGTTATTTGTTGGCACCACCTCACTAATAAAGTAGAGACAGTCTTTGAGGTTTATAAAGAGAAGACTCACTCCACCCACATATATAAGGACCTTCTTTTATCCATGAGATCCAATCTCATTGAGACGAAATATAGACAATACCTCACGTGAGTACACAACCAGTTTTGAGTTTATAATGATGATGACTAACTTTACAGAAAATATAATATAGTTTTATTTTCTCAAATTAAGCACATTTTGTAAATTTTCACAAGTTTTTCACACTGAAAAGATTTTTACAAGAGTAGCAAAACCCATCATTAGTTCATAGCCAAACTTGCCCAAAAGATAATATTAACTAGAAATTAGGGTTGCCCGTTTTGTTTTCTAGCTAGCAAGTTTAATCTTCTACCTAAAAGTTACCCATTTGTATCCATTTGAGATTTATGAATATTATATAAACTCCTTAGCACAAACCCTAGTTAATAGATGTAAATTTATAAGCATCATACAGAGAGAGAGAGAGAGAGAGACTGACAAATTAAAGCAAAGCAAATATTTAAAGTAGGCATGCAATAAGGTCTTTTGGAAAAGTAATCTGAAAAAAAATAATAAAGCAACGTGATAGCAGAATGACGGGAAAAAGAAAGAAAGAAAGGACGGCCAGCGTAGCACGGTGAGTGTCTTAGTGATGGCTTTTCATGCTTTGGCTGCTTGCTGCTCAACAAAGTTTAATTCTTACTTTCTTTCTTTTTCTTTTCTTTTATTTGACTTAGAAGCGCATGCTCTGGAATCATTCACACTAAATCAAAGTCTAAAACAAAACAAAACAAAACACAGCGTCACTTCCTTTAATTTCCCTTTGTTTGAGATTAATTTGAATTTGCATATAGCAACTCCCTCAATTGTCTTTGGTTTCTGTGCTTTGTGGAAATCTGAGGCCTCTCTTCCTGATAATGTGCAAGTGTCCCCACTTTCTTTTCAAAAACCCTCCCCTGTTCCTTCTTTGTAGAAAGAGTTTTGGAAAATTCTATACATATTCATGAAGATAAAATTTTAGATTCCTGTATAGCACAATATATAGCACGATTGAAGTCATATCTTGTTCTTTTTATTTGTTTTTAATTTGAATTTAGATATATAGTGAAGTTTTCTGGGATGAGGTTGGTTCTAAAAAAAATAATAATAATGTGGCAATGAGGGTAACAGTTTCTTAGAGAAGGGTTTTCATTTTGGCTCTCCCTTCGTTAGGATAGGTGTTTCTCTTCTTTCCAACTCGCCAAGTGATCAGCATGCAATTAATAGAGAAACATGGAAAAATATAAGTTTACAATAAAGAAATAAATGTAAAAGCATGTAGAGATTTATGTTTGATGATAATAATTGATGACTTTTGTGGAGGATGATGAGATTAGTGTAAGGAGAATTTCTACGAGCAGATTACATGAATTACCTTTATGTTTGTGGGCGAGAGCGACTGGTGAAGCAAAGCGTGATGCTTGCCCGCGTGGCTTTAAATGCCAATATCCCTCTTTGTCAATTCATTTTTCCCCACTCTCTCTCAAATTTCCTATCCCAAGCTAAGAAAGCTCACCAACTTTAACAATAATTGGGCTTTCTTTTCTTAATTTCTTATCTCTAACAAAGATTCATTTTGAGTTAGTTTTAAACTACGTGTATTTCTTACTAGAAATTAAACTATCTCTTGCTTTTTCGTTAGTTAAAAATGACGTGTTTAAGCACAAAGTTTTGCTCGGCGTGATGGTGGCACATTGCACCAAATAAAGATCTGAAAGACAATGTCAGGAGATGGGACTCAATGATGCCAAATTAAAAGTATGTTCAAGAGATTAAGTATCAAAGCGATAATTTGGGGTATAATTTTACTTTAACACCATTAAATTCACATGCAAAAAAAAAAAAAAAAGGTAGAATTGGTCAAACAAAAATAGCTAATCAAGTCAATTGTAAGTAGACAACACTTTTTAGTGAATTTCACCATGTAAAAACACCATATAAAAATATTGGAAAATCCAAAACAATCCTCGCAGCTTACCCTTCAGCTCAAGCTTTTCAAGTAGTAAAACCCAAGTGGCCAACAACTCAAACTAGCAACATCTTCCCAAGGGAACCAAACTTGCCACAAACAAAACATAAACTTGTCAAAAGGAGCTCTTAATAAGTGTACTCTATTATTATGGTTCTGGAAATCATCATATATACCATTCCAATGCAAAAATAGAAAAGAATACTACAAATTTTAGGGAAAATGCAGCGACACACGGACTAATATATAGTTGAATCATTAATTTCCAAAAGAAAATTTTCTCAAAATTTCATCTACAGAAAATACATTCATCTTCAAACTGATTGGAAACTGGACAAAGTATAGCATCTAAACGAATGAGATTTAAATCTGTGCTTCTAGGATAGCAGTTTTTTGCTTGATCTGCAAATTTGTGTAAATTCTGAACAATCTTCATTTTTGAAGGAAGTATTTCCTCATGTTTTCTCTCTTTATGCATCTCTGTCTATACTTTCTTAAGCTCCCAAGCTTTTTGAGCTTCCAGCCACAGTTAATTTACTGTGATTTCCTGAATTGGCTTCCTCCTCAGGTTTGCGTTGCTCAGCATCTTCACCAGCAACATTAGCCGGGTCTTGATCCGGATCTTTGTCGCCCCTGCAACAAGATCACACACAATATGTAAAATTATATGATATAGTTCCATACGTTTCTGATATTTCATCAAATTATTAGTTTATTTTGTAAAATAGGGTACACACACAAGTCTCCCCTTCTATAATTAAAGTCAGAGCAGAATGGAATCCCATATTTCATGCTGCTGCTTGCGAGAAACACAAGCTTAAACTAGCTAGAAATTGTTGGGCGGGGAAGGGAATCATCACTTCGATGTACATGTGAGGGAAACTTAGAATGCAGAGATTTGGACTAAAGATATTCCACTTGAAAGTTCTAATGGAACAGGCAGATAGGTCTATTGGAGAACTAATGAATCAGCATACAAAGAAATCCTACCAAAAAGCAACTCATTTGTTGAAGATTATATTAAAACTATTTATAAACCTTCACTTAAAAGTTCAAGATTCTAAGTTGAAGTTGTCTTTGATACGGTATTTGAATCTCTGTGACCATGTAGTTTGGAGTTCAATCTTTACCGTCTGTGTTCTCTTAATTAAAATTAAAGTTTTAACACAAGGTACGATGGGTCTATATCAAGCCTAGGGAGCTTTCATATGAGGGGGTGCATTGTAGATTATAATAAAACTATTCATAGGCTTTCACTTTAAAACTTAAACTTTTAAGTTTAAGTAGTCCTTGACAATCATCAACCAATAAATCTAAGTCAGAGAAAATGGCTGAGGTAAAATCCTATCAGTATAACCCTGCTCTATAACTCCAAAATTATGTTACTCACGTATGCATACAGATCATGAATTCTTAACAGACAAGGATCAAGGTGCCAAAATATGTTTTTAGCATAAATGCACACCCAATTGTCTTTGAAATGGAAATGCAGAAGCACATACCCAGAGTAGATAACAAGCCCAACAGCAACAGCACCGAAGGCCACATAGTACATCCAATCAACCTGGGAAGGGTAATTAGCTTCAGAAATCTTAGCAAATTCAACGTGTAATTGAGATCTAATAGGATTTTCAGAGTAAAGAAAGTATAGATGGGGTTAGACCTTCTCGTGGTAAGCAAAAATGCGAATTATGACTGACCACATGTCTGAGGTTAGCAGAGACAGATTTAGCATTGTGGACCCATTGATCTGTAAAAAAGAACAAAGCATAGTTTAAAATGTTATTTTCCAGTCGAAACCTGGACATTTATCACACTTCTCATTTGGCTAGGCAATATCTAAATTGTAAGAGGCCAGCTCCACCTGACACATCAACCATTTAACAGATGATGGAAATACTCTCACTAGTTCAAGTCAATAAATAGAGATCAGCGTTTAGAATATATATATATATATATATTGGTAGAGCAAGAAAGCGAGAAGAATAAACTTCAAAAAAATAAAAAATTGCATCCTATAGGTTTTTAATCTATTACTACCGATAGTTTAAACATTTTATTCCAAAGACATTAACAAAAGTAGTTTCAAAATTGAAAATCTGCAGAATTGTAATAGTTTAAATCCACACCTGGAGCAGAACAGGGACTAATGAGTAAAGCATAAACATTGCCACTGCAAACCCAACAAAAGGAATCGCCTGAAATCAACATAGCAAACTGGTCATAAATATATTTTCAGGTCTTACATCACAATTCAACTAGGATACTACGGTTGTTCCACTAATCAGCCAGGGAGGACAGGGGAAAAATGCATGCTGTTAACAATTTATCATCTCAGAAAATAAATTCCCTAAGTACTGAACAAATCATAATTATTAGTAGGAAAAGAAAGTGAAGATATATAGAACAATGAAGAAGAGAAAAAAGTGGAAAAAAAATTTAGAACCAGTTCATCTATGTTTGAGTTTAATATTTGCAGTGGTGACAAACTGGGAATCGAATGACTAAGAAGTTTAATGACACCTGCTCATCCCCTTCCCAAAATTACAGGTTTCTAAGCAACCAATATATTGATGACAGATTTTGCACAGGTCCAGACAAAAAATTAGGAGATATTGCACTTTGCCAGCCTGATCTTTGGGTCCATTGCACTTCCCCCTGTTCTATTAAAGATGGCAATTGCATTCTAATCTATCAACATTGTGACAATTTCCACCCAACCGTCCAAATTGCTTGTCAAAATTTGTGTGATTGCATAGGTGGGTGGGTGGGTGGGTGGGTGGGTGAGTACACTCCTATCAGGGCATGCTGATGTCATATTGTATTGTTCTGTGACAGCATGCCTGACAATTTGTTTTAAAATGATACGATTATAACCAAATGAAAAGAGTACAGAAAGATAATAAAGAAACCATTCCACTGTTGCAAGTGCAATTACTTCAAAATTTGTAGGTAATGTGAAGACAATGAATGAAATCAGAATCTATAAAACTTAGAGCTCAACTATAACATTTGATGTTTCCTCTGCATCAATACCAAGTAGTTTCATCCTGAACTTAAACTTCCTTAGCTCCTCACTATCCTTTCTCATAGTATTGTCAGCACCAATTTCTTCCTCCATGGGGGAGGGAGAGGAGGAAAAGATAAGCCACTGTCCATCTTAAATTTACTCAAAACCATTAACAGATGTATCTGAGACAGACACTTGTAGGATCTTTAGCTAAAGTGGGATTTTATCAGTCACTCAATAATTGTGTGTGTGTGAGAGAGAGAGAGTGAGAGAGAGAGCTTACTGCTCCAGCCGACCAATGAATTGATTTGAGCTCATTGCGCTCAAGTATGCTTCTGTAATAATAATTAAGGCCATGACAGGAAAAGATAATTAAGCATGAATAAATGCAAATTTCTTTTTTCTTTCTCCTGTTTATAAGGTTGAAGCCAATTTTAATTCCAAAATACTCTTTTCACGTTTGGAAAAAAAAAATGAAAAAAAAAATCCTCTAGAAATGATTTTACTCCCGCCCTATTATTAAAAATTAGACTTATAAATTTAAGAAACTCATTTGAAACTTCTTTAAAATTGTCCATTGGTGACAAACTACACATCGTATATTTATTTAATCCTAAAATCAGAATTCTACAATGCAATATGATTATGACATAACATGACTCATAAAACCCTAGAGCAAAAAGAAATATTTGAATTTGCCATAATGTTTGAAATTTGACACTTCTATGAAACATAACGAGGATTTATAGGTTAATAAAAGTTGGAAAGAAAGTTTGACCCCTGGCAAGTGGCAACTACCACAAAATATCCTGGATTACTTTATCAAAATTTCATAAAAGCACAAGTTTAAATATATGAAACAGCTTGATAAAAAAAATTAGACATTTAAAAATGCTAAAAAAAATCTCCAGAACAGAAGACCTTATAATCCTCATAATAAAACTAATTATTGGCTTTCAATTTCAAGGATACATTTGAATAGCACTGACAATGCCACCAAAGATACCCAACATCGCCAAGAGCTCAACTCTATCAGCATTTTTCACTAGAAACTCCTGCAATGAGAAAGAAATAATGATAATTTAAACGACATTATTCACAAAGTTATTCTACTCCGATCTGTCAAGTGAGAATAAAATTGCACAAGGAATGTATGTGACAGCTCCTAAATTCACCACTAACAGACACCACCATGACAGTGGTTTGTGCATTTTTTATCTCAGTCATTCAGAACATAGTAACAAACAATATCAAATGAAGAGCCAAGTTACATGACGAGATAGCTCTGCTAACACTTCCACTAAGTTTAAGCTGAGCAATAGTATGAACACACACAAGCTAAGTGGGGAATTGGACACATGTTTCAAACAAAGGTGGAAACACGCACATAAAAGCAGAACAAAGTGCAATTGGCTTACCTCACTGACATTGCTGATAGCATACAAGGTAGCACCAGCAATTACAAGAATGTCCCCTTTACGAGGATTGCTCCCACCTATGATATGTGCATATAACATTAAAGAACTACCATAAATGGAAAGATGTAATTAACTGATGATAAGATCAAAATTACTTATTTAGGTAAACAATTTAAAATAACAAAAGTATCAAACACCTCTCTCTCTCTCTCTCTCTCTCTGTCTCTATGTTTATGTATAACACATAAGATATAGGTTTAATATCAGCTACAAAAAAGCCACTTACCAGCACGATCACCTGCATGAACATCTGAAAAGACAACCAGGACAAGGCCAGCTACACAAACAATTACCCCTGTTATATTTTTTAATCTATATTTTGTTTTCAAGAAGAGCCATGTAAGAAGCATGACGGATGGAATGGACCAGCAATCTAGCAGCATCACACTTGTTAGGGATGTGTATTGGTATGCCTTCACAACTGTACATTAGAAGCAAAATAGATTGTAATCATCAAAAGTAATATTATCCAACAATCAACTCAGTAGAAAGAAAAGATTAAAAGTTGAGCTAGAGTAATTTAGATTTGGGAATATTAAATGTGAGTTATTGCTTCATAACCAGATCTGAGCTACTGTGCTTGAGCAGCTTGTATATAAAAATATTTATTAGTGGTCCCTCTATAATTCTTTATCTATTCTCTACCTTCATAAAACACTTACCAAGGAAATTTGCCTCAACATCAACCAATGCTAGAAGTACGTAATAGTACCATTTTGCCTGCATACACACCATATGAAGTCAATGAAGTTGTCTTCTTTTTTTATCTAAACCAGAAGTTTAAGAATATCACAAACTGTTCTCAATATACAAAACATTCTTATACATGTCACATGAGTGCATAATTTTTATGGTGTAAGACCGACTTCCCTATAATATTGACAAAATTTGCAGATTGCTGGAGCTATGCATAATGGAGGGATCATCTTGGTAGGTCCATAAGATACCATTCTCCCTCAATGTCTTTGTAAGATATTCATTAAATGAAAAGCTTCACTTTACAATGCCAAGAGAACCATAAGGAGGTCAACATACACAAATAAATTAATAGTTTTGAATGTTCTTTTCAGCAATCACATTCATATTTGATGTTCAAGCCCAACAAAAATAGAATCAACTTAAAAACATTAGTTTCCTAAGGTGCTTCATCATATTCTGCAAATAAATCAAATTATATTGACAATATGTAATAGCTATAAACGCGAAATTATCAAGCATAGAGTATAACCTTGAGTGCTTGCCTTCGGTAAAGTACAATACTCCCATAGATAATCCCCAACAACACATAGTTTAGAAAAGACTGTGAAGTTGGCGCGTCAATTCCTGTAACAATAAAAAGACAGACAAAAATTAAGATAGATTTTCAAGGTCAATAAAATAGGCACAAATACTAATTCAATGGAGGGGGCACCGGGGCGGGCCAGAAGAGGGAAGGAGAAATATAGAATATATATTACGAAATTCAGTAGGCAAAATCCATGAATCAAAAGCGACATCTTCTTTAAATTTAAAGAGGGGTTGTGAAAAGGGGGACTTGTCATTCAACAAAATTCTCAATCATATAAACAATATGTGAAATTAATGAAAGTTTCAGCAAGTATGTAATCAAAAGGCTAGCAAAATATATGAGAAATAAACTGAAAAGCCATCATTTACATAAAAGCATGAGGAGTAGTACACAATAATAACTGCGGCATATGCAATTATTTATCCAAACAGAAAAATGGTTCCTGGACATACACTAATTAGTACTGCAAATTGGATGTTCAAACATCCTTGAAAACCAGTAACTTTATTAGAAGATTTAGCATATTGAAAAGCAACCAAACCTTTTTTGGACAGCTCCGAAGATGTGAAGCCTGTCGAAGTGATAAGTAGAGATAGAAACTGTCCCAACCCAAGACCTATTAACGTTTTTCTGGTCCAAAAATGGTTAAAAGAGATCATCTTCTCCTACTTTTCTATACCAATCCCAGAAAGAAACACCTCCAGAATTATCCAAATTTATAAATTACAGATACCCAATTGAAGAAACACCATTGCTGATCATTTAATGGATCTCAAATGGTTTAAATAGCTCAATAAACAAAGACACACCGAGCCTCTGTTAATGTATGACCCAAAATGAAAAGCTTCTTCCGAATGTTTTCACTGACAGTGACTGAAAGAAAATATCATCCAGAAAGCGCATATTGAAATCAACGGCTGTTCTGAGTTCCCAATTTTGCACAGCAGATTGTTGGGCGCTCTTAATTATTGAAGAGTATTTTGAGAAGTTGCCCAAATAGTTAATCATTCCTTATTATTTTTATTTCACTACCATTATCTTTTTATTTTACTAAAATATTGCTATTTAGATTAAATATTTACTTAAGATAAAAAATTTGTATGTTTATATATATAACCTTAATAATTCAAAATTTATTATTATTATTATTATTATATTAAACTTTTTTATTCAATAAGAGACACTTGAACTTTTAAAATAGTAACTTATGTAAATAAACTATACATAATTTTTATTTTTATTTTTTATTTTTCCTAAAATCTTAAAAAAATTGTGAATTTTAATTAATATAATTTTTTAATTTATTTAGAATTTATTCATTTTTAATAATTTAATCAAAAATTTTATAAAATTATATATTATTATAAAATTAATTAATAAAAATTTTAATTATTATATTAGCACATAATTTGATATACATAAGAGTATTTTTGTAAATAAAATAAAATATAAATTAAATTGTAATATATATTTTAATTTAAAATACATATATATATATATATATATATTAAAAATTAAAAAAATTTAATTTTTGTTTTAAAAAATTATTTTTAAAAATAAAAAAATTAATAAATCATTTCTTAAATAATAATTTTTATTTGGATAATAAAAATTATCCAAATGATTGAAAAAGAGGGGCGTTTTGGTAAGTTCAAGAGTTCACAATTTCCATGACATCAATTTTTCTAAATAGACAATCGTTTTAATTTAATTTGGATAATAAATTAAATAAATCATTAATCATATATAAATATATTATATATATTTTCGTATAAAAATTAATTTTAATATATTTATGTATTTTTATCAAAATTAATTTTATTTATTTATTATTGCTAGAAAAAATACACGCAAAAATCTTCATTACTAAAATTTAAATAGTTCAAAAGAGAAACAAAGGGAAAAAAGGTTAATATCAAATAAATCATTGTGGCATTAGGAAATTGCGATTTTGCCCTCATTTGGTCTAGTTAGAGTAAAAAGTATTCATAAACTCACTCGGCACTTTTCTCCCTGTGTTTTTCTCATGATTATACATTTTAAATTTGAATTATTTTAAAATTTTAGCGTAAATTAATTTAAATTATTTATTATCAATTTAATCCTACATTTTCTTTATAAAAAAAACATATATTATTTTAACAGTTCGTTTAATTCAATTGTTGATATTTAAAAGAAATCAAAACTACAGAGAGACCAAAGGCAACGGCAGCAGCTTGAAGCATCTGGCCTGAGGGAACTGTCGGAGCTGTGACACATAAATATCGGTGCAGCTTCCGTGCTTCGCTCTGAATTTTAATCTACATCTAACATCATGTTTTTTTTTTTTTGAAAATTTAATATTAAATTAATAATAAATATTTTTTAAAATAATAATTTACTCATTTATAATCACGACTACATAAAAGTCAAGTGGATATATGAGAAACTAATTAAACGAATTTATGCCATGATTAAAATCATGTTTCTAAATTAAACTTGCTTAATATGATAACAGAAAATCTTAATATTTATTTTTCTAAATGGTAAATTTTAGGAAAAAATAATATCGGTCCGTTATCCATAGTCATTTTCATTTTTTTTATTTTTTTTCTTGCTCTATTATTATTATTATTATTATTATTATTATTATTATTATTATTATTATTATTATTATTATATATATATATATATATATATATGATAAGCAAGCATAAAAGTATCAAATCGCACGTGCGAGTCATATGCATTAGTCTAATGATTTATTTTCATTGCTATTATGTACAAAATTATCAATTTTCTTATTAATCTCAAAATTAAGAATTAAATTGATACTATTTTATAAATTAAAATAAAATAATAGAATAACAAAAAATTAAAATAATTTAAAAATTATTTAGAAACAATAATCATGATTTATTTATTGCGAAACCATAACGTAGAATATAAATTTAATGAGATAAATTAGTTTTAAAACTATTTTTAAAAAGAAGTTAAAAACAAAAATGTTATGCTTTTCTTATGTCTTTATTATTAAATTAAATTACGATTGCAATGTTATTATGCATGGATTCCACAAAAGTGTAATTTTTTTTAATTATTAGGAGTCTCAAAATTACGAATTAAATTGATAATATTTTATGAGTTGAAAAAATAATTGAAAAAATAAAAAATAAAAATTATGATTTATTTATTGTGAGATGACAATGTTATAGTGTAAAATTAGTAAGATAAATTAGTCTTAAAAATAAAAAATAAAAACGAAAAGCTTGTGCTTGTCTTATGTATTTATTATTAAATTAAATAAAGATTACAGTATTATGCATGGGTTCCACATGAAAAAAGATAAAAAGAAAAAAAAAAAGTTCAGGCATCGAAGATTTTTTAAAATGTTCATCCTCTAGGCTCTAGTAGTGGGTTTTGACATTGACCCCAAAAGAAGAAAAAAACAATATTTTAGTAGGTTGAGTTTCACCAAAGATTCCCATTGGAATTGAGCGAACGGCAGAAAGGCATCATTTGAAAATAGGAACACCAAAAGAAAACGACACAAAATCATTTTATGCGAATTGTGGATGAAGTGGGGTTGAAGATTTGATGATAATATGTCCTCCCCCGACGTTGACCCATTTCGGAGTCTAGTAGGCGTCCCATTCTCCCCCTCTCCTTCTTTTTATTTTTTATTTTTTATTTTTTATTTATTTACTGTCTTTATCGATTAAAATCATGGTAAAAAAAGATGTGACTTCAACTAAATTTTGGTTAACCATAATAAAATGATAAATTAGAGATTTAAATTTATAATTATAGTTAAAATTATATAATGAACATGAGATTTACCTATTTTATGGAAACACTTTTATTTATAATAAATTACTATTCTTATTCCTGTTAAAATGTGTGTACTCATTTTTTATAATTTAATAAATAATATGAAACTTAAGTTTAATAGGTAAAAAAAATATAATTTAAAAATTTTACTTATCAAAAGGTTATGTTGAGTTTTATAAAAAAAAATGGTTTTAGGATAATTTTTATTTTTTGTGTAATTTTGAATTTTTATTTTAGGTTGAGTTAATTTAAAGACAATATCTAATATATTATTATAAGTGATGTCACATAATTATAATATGTTTTTTTTCTAAAATTTTAAACTCTTATAATTACAAGTGTTTTGTTTATTTAGTTTCGATTAAAAATTAAACTCAAATATTTTAATATTGAAGACAACTCCAATACTTCTGAATTAATTAATTTATTAGTACAACTACAAATTTAAAAAAATGTTATAATATAGTAGACACAATTTAAACATTAAATTTAATAATAAAAATATGATATGAAAAAATATTTTATTATTTGACACTAAAAATGTATTATTTTAAAAATAAATTCATGTGTTATATTTTTGTATAAAATCTTATGACAAACACTAAAAAAAAATTATAGCAATTTTTTTCTAATATAAATATATAATACCCCTAATTATAGTATATTGGCCAATATATTAGTGTGGGTAAATAGTAAAGGTTCCTTATGCATTTGAATAATGGGTTACCTTTCTCTAAATGATCAAGGCCTCTATCATCCGCCGAATGTGCTTTGGCTTTTTTAACTTTTATACCAAGTGCTTTTCAGGCTGTTCCACTTTTCTTTGGTCATTTTATTGGCCTCTGCCTTATTCTTTTTGACTTTTTAACGAATAGGTTCCATTCACCATAAAAAGTCCTTATTATCATTTTTTTTTATTAATTATCGATTTCTGCTTTCACATTGGGCCGCTTAGAGCATTACCGATGGACTTCTTACCTCCTATTGGGAGTTGTTTAACATAAAAAAAAAATGTTAAAAATAATCTACGGTGATATAAAAAGTGTTGAAAAATTTAAACATTGTTGTTTATTAAAAGTGTTTAAATAAAAAAAATTATATTTTATTATATATTTTAAATTATTATTATTTAAAATAAATTATATTATTTTTAAAAATTTTATTTATATAAAAAATTATATTGAAAATTTTGTTTTATTTAAAAATTTATATTAAAATATTATTATTAAAAATATTACTTAAATTATATATATATATATATATATATATTTATTGTTTTAAAATTAAAATATAAATATATATAAATAAAATATAAAGATATAAAAAAATTTATAAAATTTATTTAATAAATTTTTGAGAATTACATAATTAAAGTATAAAATTATTTTTAAAAAATGATAATACGAGAATTGTAGATGTTTTTAAAAGATTTTGGCTTATAAAGCATTTACATAATGTCACCGGCGTCAGGCGCCGACAAATTCTGATTAGTGACGAAGAATTTGAATTCTCTAAAATTTTAAAAGAAAGTTACAGAATAAATTTTAAAAAAACATAATTTTAATAAATAAATAAAATCTATTTATTTATATATAAATTTTATAGACCATATCGTTCTCTTTTTAAATGTATCGTATAAATTTTTACATAATCCCAATTCAGTGATGAAGAGTATACAATTAATTTAAACATTTGTTTCTTAATGTACCAAAAACAGATTTTTTTTTCTTATCATGAGGCAAGTTATTAAAATTGTTTAATTTTTCCAAAATAATCTCATAAATACTTTAAAACATTCTAAAGAATATTACACAGTGGTTTTTGGTTCATTCATAATATTTCTTAAAATCTTAATTTGTTTTTTGTTTTATCAAGCATCCTTCGTTTATTCGACTTAGATATTAGAAATGCAGAGTTAATAATAGCAACAATTACAATGGTGATAGTATTAATTACAATTAATGGCGACGAGAGTGAATAATGACGAGTAATTTAATCTTTTTATATTGAATTTTTTTAATAAAAAAAAGGTTTAGGATGGGAATAGATTGCGTATTTTAAAAATATGATATTTTATAAATTTAAATAAAAATTTACAATAATGAGTATGTTTGACAAATTAAATAAGTTAATTTATAGTTTATTTGATTAATTTATAAACTCATTTGACTAAATTAGAAGTATTTGATAAATAAGTTTATATTAAGTTTATTTATCAAACACCTCTAATTTGATTAAACAAACTTATAATCTAGTCAAATAAGTTATAAGTTAACTTATTTGACTTGCCAAATATATTTTATAATTTTTTATTATACGTTACTTTAAGTAGCATATAGCTTTTAACTGGTAATTTTTATAATTTATTATTATTATTATTTTATTCAAATTTTAACACTATCCTATTCACAGGATGATATTATTTTTACTATACTCGAATAACATTTAAATTACATACCCCATAATAAAATTTCAAATATTATTGATAATGATACAAAGAATAAAAATTTAAAAATATCTACTGAGATAAAAAAAATTTGCAACAATATTGTTAATTTATTGTGTAATTCTAGATAATATATTTATTTTATATTTTTTAAAATTATATAATAAAATATAATTACTAACAAAAAATGATAAGTTTCATATAAATATATTTTTTTTATGTTATTTTATATTTATCATTTAATTCAATAGTTAATTTTATCAAATACTTTTTATTTAATAAATTAACTTAATAATTTTTAACTTTTAGTTAACAATTTTTAGATAAAAATTAACTTTTCAATTTTTAACTAAATTATCAATTATTTTTATCAAACATAATTAATATTGACTACTAGAAAGTTTGTTTAAATCACACGTAAAGTTTATAAATAAAATACATTAATATTTACGTGGAAAATCATTACTTATATTCTTCTCTTCTAAGTAAGGTCACGATGATAGAACATCCTCATCCCTCAATGAAAATAAAAATTTGTGAAAATTTTCAGAAATAATTTTTGAATCCTCAACCAATAATTTAAAATTTAAACATTATGATCCCATAAATATAAAATTTATTCTCACGCCAAATTTACCTTAAAAGTTTGATTTTGCATCCCCTCCGTTAACAAAAACCTAACGTCCTACTTATCAATTATTTGCATTACGTGGCATTACGTTGTGCTTAGCTGGTATTACGTTGTGCCACGATACCAATTTTTTCTTTGTCGAGCTGATTCTCTATTTGTGCTGTGGTCGGGAACACATAATTAACCTCTGGCTTTGGCGAAAACCTTATTATTGGTATAAACAAGTCCTGAATAAAGTTTGTCCTCCACCACAAATTTAATATTGCTATCTCTTCAGGTGATCATGTTATTACGAGATTTAAGCACCAAATAATAATAAAAAATTATTATAGAGTTATGATTCAGTTCGGTTCAATCTACATAAGATTTTTCCGAAGATCATTACTGATGCTCTTAATCCAATATTTTATTTATTTAGTATATTACAAATCTTGACATTTTAAATGTTAGAAGTTATCTAAAATATATACATATTTAAAATATTCAGTGTCATTTAAAATATTAAAATATGATGGTATTATTTAATTTGAATATTATCCAAGAAAAAATTATCTTATATCATTTTAAAGTCACTAGAATTTTACTTTTCAAATATCAATTGTATTTTTTTATTGTCACAATAGATTTAAAAAATTTAAATGCTTATTTATGTATAGATGTCTTAATTTTTGGTATACTTAAAAATTCATATATATATATATATATATATATATATATATATATATATATAATTGAGCATAAGATATTTAAAAAAATAATTTCTCTATATTATTTAAATAATAGACTATAGATAAATTTTAAATTTTTTATATTTATTATATTCAACTATCTTAAAAATAATTTTAAATGTGTTTGTATACTAAACACTACCTAAATAACATGATATTATAATATCTTAAATACCAAACAATATAAGCTAAACCTCCTCAATCTTAATTCAATAATTTAAAAATTGTTTGGCTAGAGGAAAATGAAGAAAAAGAGAAAAAAGGGGAGGGAATAATTTTGAGCTCCCAAAACCTCTTCTCTCTCCAAAATTCCTCCCCTCCAAAAGCGAGAGAATTTGGAGGGGAGAAAGGTGCTAAATGATTTAATTTTAAAATTATCTCTCTCTTTTTTTTAAGATAAAAAAATATAATTTTTTTAAAAATAAAAAGATAATAAAGTTAAACCTCTCAACTGAAAATTTTAATAAAAAAATTAATATAATTTTTTTAATAAAAATAAAATAATAAAAACATAATGGTCATATTATTTTATTTTTCTTCTTCTCTCTTTATAAATCAAATAAAAAAAATTATTATCCCTTCTTTCTCTTTTTCTTAAATTAAACTAAATAAAAAAATTATTTTTTTTCCTCTTTCTTTCCTCCATTGAAATTTCTCTCCTTGTTTCCCTTTCTTTCCTCTGAACCAAACAATCTCTTAAAAGATAGCAAACACGCATTTTGGGTCCCTTAACTTTGTTTGTGGTTTCAATTTCATCCCTTAACTTATTTTCTGTCCTTTATTATCTATCAAAGCCTAGTTAAATCCTTGATTTTCCTTAACTTTGTTATCACCACCAACCTATTTTCCTAAGTGGCACCGAGGTGGATTAACACCTCAAACATTGTCACCCTTCTCTTTGTAGTCGCCGTCTCATATGCTAACTATTGCATGCCTGCACTTAACTTTCTAATGCCACTCCTCTGTGCTCCCCTCCAAATCTCGAAGTCTCTCGTACATATCCAGAAATATAAATAGTTTCTCTATTAAGCGTTGCGTTAACGTGCGGTGGCTTATGCAAAATTTAGGAGTCAAATGATGATAACCAGTGCGAGTTCATTGAATACTCTCTGCGATATGGATGGTTGATATGCGAAGATAGAGTCTTTTTTTTTTTTTTTTTTTTGGACATCAGGCTAAAAGCCTTAAAGAGTTACATAAAGGGGACTAAGCCCGCGAAGATAGAGTCAAGGAACCGTTGTTCGGCCGAGAAGAGCAGGGTGGAGCAATGCCAAACCACGTTGATCCACGTCCCAATTTGCCATTACAATGACTCTCGCTCTGTTCTTTGAATGTCTTTAGAGATGGCAACAGGGTTTTGGAAACCGGAATTATACTCTCCATCTCATGAGATCTCTATTCCTGCTTCAAATTATTAATTAATATATATATTCCTGATTTGGCAATGTTTTGAAGTGTTAATTCACTTCGATGTCACTTAAAACAAATCTGTTAGTAATATTTTAAAAAAAATTATTTCACTGGGTTTTCAAATTAAGAAGTTAAAAATTCAAAATAGAACAAAATTTGGTTAATGGACGAAATTGAAACCACGGACTAAAAATACATTTGCCTTTGAAAAAATGGAATAGAACTCCGCAGACTCCACGGCAAGTAAAGTATGCGGACGTTGGAAATCGGAACTATGGCCAGATAGATGCATTTTGGGGAAAAGGTCAGAATTTAAAATAGTGCATTTTTCCATATCAATATTTCCACCAACCCACCACACTTTAATTTACTACTATCAACAATTCCTCGGCGCTTGGTTCCCGTGCCTCTGACATTTTCTTTACTCTAATAATTAAGAACTGAGAAATACTGTATCACTTTCTTCAACCTTTCAGCTCGCAGCCACTAGCAGCTTCGCACTGCACGTACCTGCAGAACCAACCGCTGACATTCCAAATGGCAGCAATTACATTCCAATCTCTCTCTTCAAAACCTATCAGAAGACCCTTGCTGGGAATTTTCTTAACCACCGTTCTTTGCTGTGTCTTCTACATTCTTGGTTCCTATAACCACACTTCCTCCACAACAAACTACTCCTCCTCAATTACTCTCAACGACAACAACAACAAACTTTGCCTTCATCAACTTAATGTCTCTACCCGTAACTTCTCATCACGGGCTCTTCAGTTTGAAGCTCATCATTTACCCTCTCTTCCCGAAAATTTTTCTGAAAAGCCCCAGTTTTTTGAGTTCTGTCCCTCTAATTTCACCAACCACTGCCCGTGTCAAGATCCATTTAGAGAGAGACAATTTTTGGATGGAAGAAGTTTCCACAAAGAACGGCATTGCCCCAGTAGCGATGAAAGAGTTCGATGCTTGACCCCTAAGCCGGTAGGGTACCGGAAGCCATTTCCATGGCCTAAGAGTAAAGACAATGCTTGGTTTAGCAATGTCCCTTTTCCCAAGCTTACAGAATCTAAGAAATCGCAGAACTGGGTTCGATTGGAAGGCAAACGCTTTGTGTTTCCTGGAGGGGGAACTTCATTTCCCAAAGGAGTCAAGGGTTATATTGATGCCATAAAGCGCATTGTACCACTCAAGTCTGGGTATATCAGATCAGTACTTGATGTTGGTTGCGGGGTAAGTCCGATTTATCATTCATGTGTTCTGAATTTTCCTTTTCTGATCATGCTGATTTTTTTTTTTTCTAAATCTGTTAGCTAGAAAAAACAAAAGATTGTTTACTTTTGTTATTATTGCTTGTTAAGTTTGGTGGGTTGAATATATTAAGGTTTGGTCATTAATGAAAAGCCTATTTGGTCACCAACTCATTGAAAAATTATGTTTGAATGGGGCCAAAAGATAAAGAATTGGGAAAGGAAATTCATATGGAAGAATACAGAGACACAGTCGAAATGAGTTAAGACTACATTTAGCTGAGTTGTTCTGTTTTTCTTCAAAATTGCATTTTGTTTTGATTACATTGCTTTTGCATTCTGCAGGATCCAATAAAATTTGGAAACTTGGGATTTAATTGTTTTGTGAAGTTTCTTTTTTAGTGTGTTTTACTTTTACTTACTTCTGTCTTGTATTGGAGCTACTTGGTTCAAACTAATTGCGAACTATTATAAATTTAAGTTACAGAAAATTTATCTGGTAAGAAATTCACTTTGCCAAATGAAGCCTGAAGATTTGGTTATTTGAGCTTTTTCTTCTATCTCAGGACCTGGGAACTGCTCCTTCCCTTCTTTATTGTAATAAGTACATTTTTATAGGTTGCTACCTTTGGAGCCTCTCTAATGGACTATAACATCTTGACAATGTCAATTGCACCAAAAGATAATCACGAAGCTCAAGTACAGTTTGCCTTGGAGAGGGGACTTCCAGCCATGCTTGCAGTACTAAGCACTCATAGACTTCCATTCCCTTCAAGATCATTTGACATGGCTCATTGTTCCAGATGTCTTGTTCCATGGACTGCTAATGGTATTTGTGCTTCAAATTTCAGGCATTTGCTTACTTAGACACCATATTTTGTAGGATGAAATCCTCATAATGTTCCTCGTCACTGAGAAGTTAATTTGTTCTTGAAATTTGAGTTTTACAAAAAGAGAAAGAGAAATCTCTTATCATGGGGAGCAATAATTAGATTTAATCAGCAACTTTATAGGATAGAACTTGCTTTGAATTTATGATTCTATTATCTGATGCTTTTAATTCTTTATAGATGGGCTATATCTAATGGAGATTGACCGGGTGTTGCGCCCTGGTGGATATTGGGTACTGTCTGGGCCACCCATAAATTGGAAGGTAAACTACAAAGGTTGGCAAATAGAGACTAAGGTGTTGGAAAAGAGTCAAAGAATTCTAGAAGATCTCGCAAGGCGAATGTGCTGGAAAAAAGTTGCTGAGAGAGAAAATATTGCAGTGTGGCAAAAGCCCACAAATCATATCCACTGCAGCCAAAAGTTAAGGGTTTGGAAATCCCTTGAGTTTTGCCCTTCATCTGATGCTGATGCTGGTTGGTGAGTTTCTTTATTTTGAACGATCAAAATTGTGTAGCAAGGACAATGAGATGGAAATCTCTGCTCAGCTTAGATGTTGATTGCTCTGATTTAAGCCCCCTTTCCAAAGCAGGGAAAAGAGGAGCATTGCTTGTTGAATGAACTTGCAACTTGCAAGGGGTTGGCATTTAGCAAATGACCCATCGGAGTAACTGGTCCCAGCCCTGATAAATTCAGGTTTGGACTTGATTATTCGGCCCAATGGCAGCTTGGGCCTAGATAAGAAGTGTTATTATTAAGGGCGGGCATGGCCCGGCCCAGCTTTTGCCCGCCCAAGTAACGTGTTGTTCTAGACTTTCATCAGATCACAGGTCTACTGCCTATTTGTGATTGTACCTTTGTTGCATTATATATAGACTTCCATGAATTTGTCATATCTTCATATCTATGGTTCATAGGCATTAACTGTTCTACAGGTACACAAAAATGAATGCATGCATTTTTCCTCTTCCAGATGTGAAAGATGTAAATGAAGTATCGGGTGGTGCTCTTGAAAAATGGCCTAAAAGGTTGAACGCTGCTCCACCTAGAATTAGAAATGGAAATAATGATGAGATTACAGTGAGAACCTTTAATGAAGATAACCAGACATGGAAAAAGAGAGTTTCACATTATGAAGTCATACTGAAGTCTCTTGCTAGTGGTAAATATAGAAATATCATGGACATGAATGCTGGATTTGGGGGATTTGCTGCTGCAATGGCAAAATATCCAGTTTGGGTTATGAATGTTGTTCCCTTTGATGCAAAAAATGACAGTCTTGGTGCTATCTATGAGCGAGGCTTAATTGGAGCTTACATGAATTGGTATTAATTCACAGCTTATCATCTTTTACCACTCCTTTTTCTTCATTATTTTTATCCAAATATTCTTCTTTCTAATATATGCTGCTTATAAATACTTGTCTGGTTCAACTATACCTAGGCGAACAATTAATAACTTATGTTTTTAGATACAATGGTTACTTGACTTTGTGCTATTGTCTAATGTTCTCATGATCTTAGTTTAGCATCGAAGATTTGTAGTGAAGAACAAATTGGTCTACTTAAGAGTTTTTACTTCTAGTTATTTAGTTTTGCTCTACTCTAATTATTCACTTAATCTCTTTATGTGTTATGAAAGTTGATATAACTGAGTGTACCAGAAATTAAAGTTGATAGTATTGCTTGCAGGTGTGAACCCTTTTCAACGTATCCTCGAACATATGATCTGATACATGCTTGTGGTTTATTCAGCATGTATATGGACACGTAAGCTTATTATTTTATATCATCTTCTTTGAGCTTGTATTACCAGTGTCCATATGCTGTTGAAATAACATTAGAATTTATAAATTCTTCTTCTGAACTTTTGCTGGAATACCTAGAAACTTATATATAAATCAGCGGATATGTGAGTAGGTTGCTACCTTAAGCATCTTTAATTTCAAGCTTGGGTATGATTCCTCTATTTTTTTTGGGGTGGGGGTGTAACGTGCGGTGTCAAGGGCACCCTGCCTTGAGAATGCAATGATCAAAGTTCTGAATTCTGATTGTTTGGTTATAGAGATTCTCTTATCATGTTCAAGTCAATTTTAACTAAAAAGTTATAACTATTAAGTGAAAGCAGAAGAATAGTTATTATTATAATCTTTAATATATATCATAAATTGAACAATGAAATGTGCTAATACTTCATGGATGATCTTAGGAAATGCATGTGTCTAAACCTGATTTAACACTTAACCAATCATCTTCATCCTGTATGTATCTAACCTCATGTTCCATGGAAAACCTGAAAATTTATTACCATCTGGTTTATCATATTAAGAAATTTATTTTTTATTTTTGTAGGTGTGACATTACTGATATACTTCTTGAGATGCATAGGATTCTCCGGCCTGAAGGAGGTGTTATTATTAGAGATCATGTAGATGTACTTGTGAAAGTAAAGAGAGTAATAGATCAAATAAGATGGAAGGGGAAAATAATGCATAGTGAGAGAGGCACTTTTGACCCGGAAATGGTGCTCATTGTTGACAATTCTGAATAATTGATTGTATTGATAGCCATCAAGCTCTTGACTGTGATAGACTCGTTCGAAGGGTCCCCTGTCTTGGAACACAGGCATACTCAACTACTAACTTTTTAACACTAACAAGTAACAACCATTGTTTCCGTTTGGCCTAAATTCTGTTCTTCAAAAATAAAAAAGATCCAATTACAAATTGTCAAATTCTAGAGTATAAATTTAATATTATCATTTTCTATTTATGAAGTGGGAAAACTTCAAAATAAATTGTGTCAGTATTTCACACTCATATTAGATGTTTAATACTATAATATTTAACTCTAATATTCTGTGATACTTTTAGACGACATTCAAAATGACCATCAATGTACAAGTTTTTTTATTTTTTTATATTTAAATTTAACTAGAATTCAAATTTGAATTTTGAAAATGATTTTAATATTGTTGAACCAAATAGTTGGTTGATATGTAAACTTCTAAAATTAAAAAAAATTTAAATTCATTTAATTTTTTTGTTTGAATAATAAAGCATAAGTTGGGTAGAGTTGTCTTCATTGAATTATTAGGCTGTTTAGCAATTATTATATCCTGGCCCGTTGGTACTTCTAAAAGAAAGTGAAATACATGATTATTCTTTTTATTTTAGTTTTGACAATAGGTTGGTTTAAATTCTAATAAATAGTTTGTATTTAATTAGGATACTAAATTTGTTAAAATCTTATGTTTAAGTAGAAGTTAATTTTACATAAAATTAAAAGGTTTTATTTGTTTCTTTTGTTAAAATTCTTATATTTAATAAGTAATTATTTTTCAAATTATAGTTCCTTTTTACATGAAAGAGTTTATAGTTATTATTACGGAGTATATGGTCCTGCATTGAATTGCCATACGCGGTTCCTTCCTATCTTTCCCAAAGGTAACCCCAAACCAATCTGGGTCATCTCCAGTCAAAGCCATCATCACCTGAGTCACCTCTTGCACCATGCCTTGAGGCTCAATGGGAACACAAGGGGACCAAAGCCCAAAACAGTGGAGTTTCCTTGGATCATGATTTTTTCTGCATTTTGTTTGTCTTTCTGGAGGGTGCCCACTGGCTGGGTATCCCACGTTGAATGGTGGTAGATTATGCCTTCGTTTCCACTTGTTAAAGCAACAAAATATCTGTGCTTTCCAATATACAACTGACTAACAAAGTTATCTGCTCTCCTTCCCTCCCTCTAATGCATAATAAAACACTGCAATTGAAAGGTACTAGAGAAAAACTGGTCTTTCCAAATTCAGAAAAATAACTCAAGGACGGTATCTGCAATATAATTTCAAAATGCAAGAGTCGAATTGTTATTTTTGAAACAAAAGAAAAGCTGATAATTTATCCAAACAAATTAGTTCTTTATGGCAAATATCTAGCTTGTGCAGTGACATTTACTGACAAGTATGTATCATTAATCATTATGAACCACAAAGCAGAGTCTGTGGTACCCGCCATCTCTAGTGAAAGCCATCACCACCTGAGTCACCTCTTGCACCATAACTTGAAGCTCAATGGGAACACAAGAGGACCAAAGCCCAAATCAGTGGCTTTAAATTATCTATCTAATTTTCTTTTGGATAATGCTGCCGTTTTCATTTTGTTTTTCCTTTTGGAGGGTGCCCAGTACTTGAGATTCTCACGTTGAATGAATGATGGTAGACTATGCCTTTGTTTTCACTTGTTAAAGCAACAAAATATCTGTGTTTTCCAATATGCAACTGTTACAAGTCCCACATTGGTGAAACAAGCTATTGTGGGGTGGTACTTAAGTTTGAGAGGTTCTCTCACCTAATAGGCTAGTCTTTTGGATTGAGCTCTCCTCTTGGGCTTGAATCCTAACATTGGTGCTTTCATTGAGAGACGTAAACGCAACGGAAAGGGGCGACCTTGGAAAAGAGCGACCAGGGAAAGGGCTACCTGACAAGCAGAGTGAAAGCCACCCTGAATAGGCAGCCAAGAGTGGGTCGTCTGTGGGCGTCCAATTTTTCAAGGAGAATGGAATGTTACAAGTCCCATATTGGTGAAACAAGCTATTGTGGGGTGGTACTTAAACTTGAGAGGTTCTCTCACCTAATAGACTAGTCTTTTGGGTTGAGCTCTTCTCTTGGATTTGGGTCCTAACAGCAACTGACTCTCCTTCCCCCCTCCCCCCTCTAATGCATAATAAAACGCTTCAATTGAATGGTACTAAGAACAAAATATAATCTTTTCAAATTCAAAAAAATAACTCAAGGGTCGTATTTGTAATATAATTTTAAAATTATATTACAACAGAAAAGAGCATTTTGCAATCTTTCGTGTAACTAGTATGTACCCTCTTTGCAATGGTAAAGAGGTATTCTCAAATATAGTCGCAAAAGTATTAACTAGAAGTTCTGTTTTGAGAGATTTACCTAAATGATAAAGTGTAACACTTACTTACTAACGTGATTCTTCATATATTGCATATTCAAAAAATATATAATCTATATCTATATTTAGATGAATTAATTTTGAGAATCTTGTTGGTCATTTCTTGCTAAAATACCTAAAATGTATTTGTATAGATATAAAAAGATAAGATGACAATCTCAATAGTTAGCAAAACTTTTATAAAACAGTATACATTCTATTTCTTAAAACATCTTAATTTATTTCACTGAAATATGAGTACTGACCATATATATATACATCATATTGGTCACATTAAGAACCCATAACATGTTGGTCTACTTACTCAATGTAGTCTCATACTGCAAAGGATTATACATCTCCTATTATTGGCCAATACGTGGGGGAATTGGGGTTTACTTGGCACATTTTAGGCACCCCTTAATTTTCAAGAATGCATACATTACATATTTTTATACCATCATTCATCATAGCATAAAAGTCAGGCAACCAGTGAAATTGATACATTTAAGTTTATAAACATAAAGAGTATTTTAAGGAAGAGTTAGTTACTTCAATTCCAGCATAATCACTTCATTTTCAAGACTGTCAAAGTTACTACCAGCAACTAAAACTTAAAAATATAAGAGTCCTTGGTTAATGTATGCATATTAGTAACTAAAGTCATAAATCTTTAATTTAAGAGTTTCAGCTCCTTAAAACAAAATTATGATTTTGATGAGATTTGGGGTTATTATTAAATATGACAAAATTTTTTTAAAAATTTTAAAATTTTGTATAGAGATACCTTTACATATTTATTTTATTTTTTAATTCTCTCAGCTTTTAAATCTTCCATTCGACCCCAAAAACTACCTCCATACTCAGAATAGTGCAAATTAGTTTCAATTCTATTTTCATTCTGTTTTGCATTCATTTGGATTAGTAAAACTTCTTAAAAATTCATGATATTTTATATAAAGCATTCTAGATATGTTGTATAATCACCATAAAAATTTTAAGTAAAAAATAATTCATTTGACCCCTCGAATAACCCAAGTTTTAAAACTGTCCTATGTTATGGCCTATTCTGCCTCATTTCATGTCCTACCTAATTTATACATTTTATTATATGCCTTAATCTGACCAAATTTTTTTAAAATTTGGTGGGATCCTTAAATAGGATCCCTCTAACATGTCATAAAATTTTCATACGAAATTTCAACATCTAACCCTTTCAATATTTTATATTTCCATCAATAGTTTAAACTGTCCAGCAAATTATTCTCAACACATTTTTAATTGCAAAAGGCCTAGTTGTAGATTCTCAAAAATCACGAAAATTTTCAGAATTGATTATGAACATATTAAGAATCTTCTCAAATAAAATTAGAGAATTTAAAGGCCATTTACTAAACCAATATTTTCAGGTGCTAAAAGGTTTCTATTTTCTCAACCTAACCCTTCTATGCTCTATGACCTTTACTCACTAATCAGATCCTAACTGACTCATATGGACTTGAAATTGTGTGACTTCAGTGGCTATGTAACCGTGAGAAATATATCTACAATGTTCATGTTAATCATGTCTTCATATTCCTTATGGATTAGTCCCATAAATTCGAAAATAGAAGCTATTCTTCACCAGCTTGAATTCCAAACCCGATTCTGATATCTCATCACTCCCTGGAGTATAATTCTCTCATTTTAAGTCCGATTGATGTGATTCCAAATGCTATAAAAAGTTAAGACATAGGGCTACAACTTCTATATTGAATATGTTTTCATATTTTAGACAAAAGTTCGTTCATTCAAGGCCGAAATTTAACCTAATAAACTCTAAACTAAATTTTTATAAGAAGTCAGACTTACCTTATGTAAACCCATTTCTATCACTCTCAATTTGCAGCTTACTATCCCTCTTGATTTTTTTTGCATCTCAGTCACGTTTTTTGCACTAAATATGGGATGAATAAGGTTTCAAATCTCAGCACTCACTCTCATTCTCACTGCCTTATGGTGGATTTAAGGGCATAAAATTAGAATGAAATGGAATGGAGATTCCATTATTTGGTTTGGTTGCTGAAAATGAAGGAAAAGGTAAATCCCACGGAATGCTCATTACCTCTTACAAGATAATCTAGATTACCTCTCAAACCTAGTGGAAAGTGGATAGTGTGAGGGAAAGGAAAACAAAAAAACTAAAATACTCTTCATTATTTTATTTATTTATAAAAATTTTTATAATTAAAAAAATATTTAAATTTAAATTTTTAATATTGTTTAACAAAATTTAATTCAAATTTTTATATTAATAATAATTTATTTTATTTTTTATTTATAATATTTAAAATAATTTTTTAAGTTAAAATAATATTACTATAATAATTTTATTTTTTAATGGTATTTTTGTCTTTTTGATAGTTTGCATTCCATTTCATTCCATTGCCCTATCAAACATAATTTTAATCACAATATTCCATTCCATTTCATTCTATTTCATTCCATTTAAATCTATTTTTTTTTATTACATTCTCAATTCTCATTTCCATTTCCTCCGTTGCTACTAACCAAACGAGGCCTCAATTTTTAGGCATTTTCTCTCTCAAATTTCTGGTTATTCTCTCTTTTCTTTTCTTTCTATCTTAAACTCCCTCTTGTCAATGGTATTTATAGAGCAAAGAAACAATTAAAACAAAATGAGGAAAGTGCATGTTTTCTTCCTTTCTTGTCATGATTTGTAGAAATAAAATGAGGAAAGTGCATATTTTCTTCCTTTTTTGTCATGGTTTGTAAAAATAAAATAAGGAAGGTGTATGGTTTCTTCTTTTTTTGTCATGGTTTGTAGAAACAAAATGAGGAAAGTGTATGTTTTCTTCCTTTTTTGTCATGGTTTGTAGAAACAAAATAAGAAAGATGCATGGTTTCTTTCTCTCTTGTCATGGTTTGTAAAAACAAAATGAGGAAGGTGCATGGTTTCTTCTTTTCTTGTCATGGTTTATAAAAACAAAATAAAGAAGGTGCATGATTTCTTTCTCTCTTGTCATGATTTGTAAAAATAAAATGAGGAAAGTGCATGGTTTGTAGAAATAAAATGAGGAAGGTGCATGGTTTCTTTCTTTCTTATCATGGTTTATAGAAACAAAATGAGGAAAGTGCATGGTTTCTTTCTTTCTTGTCATGATTTATAGAAACAAAATAAGGAAGGTGTATGGTTTCTTCCTTTCTTATTATGATTTGTAAAAATAAAATAAAGTTTGTAGAAACAAAATAAAGAAGGTACATGATTTCTTTCTCTCTTGTCATGGTTTGTAGAAACAAAATGAAGAAGGTGCATAATGACTGCAAGGTAGCATCCTTTGATGATGATACTTGACAACTCCTTAGTTGTTTTATCTTGTCTTAATTTATTTTTAATCATAGATTAATGATGTCTTAAAAATATATTTGTATCATTTTCTTATCCATTATGATCCTAACAATTTTATTTGTATGATTCATAATTAATTATACGTCACATATATTTTTTAATATCTTATTGTTTTATAATTAAGTATATATTTTAATTTTTAGTTATATATATCTTTTATTTTTTTTTAAATTTATTTAATATTATTGGAGATTCAAGGTGTTCCACGAGATCTACCTAGAAGGAATCTAATTGAAATGGATTTGAAACAGGTCCTGTCGCTGACATTAACCTCTTGAGGCTCTTACGGTTTGTTGAATATACGTAAGGAAAAATTTTAATAAGGAAAAATTTTAATTAAGGGACTGATCAGTGACTATTATGGTATTAATTTATAGAAAATTTATTTAATTTTATAATCTTCCCTCCATATTTTTCCGTATTTGTTAGTTTATTATTTGTTTCTCATTTTTTCCTTTGCATTACAGAAAATTTAATTCTTGTCTTACTTGCTTAATTGTTTCTAGATTTTAATATGTTAACCACTGACTTTTTTAATAAATTGTTACATCTTAAAAAAAAAATTAATATGATTTTTGTAGTTTTATTTCATTTTAATTGAGTCCCTGATATTTGTGGTTCGTCATTACCAATTGCTGATGTGGAAAACAGACTACACACATAAAAATACGCTGTTGTCACATTAGCAAACCAGTACACTTTAATCTCTATAATTTTATTGCATTCCTAAATGGGTATTTATATTTAAAAAATTTATAATAGAATCTTTATTGTTTTATTTTATTTTTTGATCAATACATGACGGAATAGAAATTTGAAATATAATTATAATCTCTTGCAGTGTTGCTATATATCCATACTGACTTATTTTTTTTTAAAAGTAAGTTTCTCACTCGGTTAAGATAATTAATTATATTTTAAATTTACATTAGTTGTTATTTTTAAGCTGTTTTTCAAAATATAGTTCTTTTTTATGAGACAATTTAGAATTATTATTAAGGAGTATAATGCTGCCTAGTTATGACAAGTGAGGGGTGTCGAACTCCCTGATCACTGTCTTGTCTTAAACACCTTCCCTCTTGCACTGATTTGCCATATCTATATTAATGCCGCAAAACGCTGTTTGACGCGGACGTGCCCAGCAAAATGTATGTATCAAATATCATTATGAACCACAAAGCAGAGTCTTTGGCACCAATCTGGAAATCTTTAGTGAAAGCCATCATCACACAAGTCATCCCCGTAAGTCTTGCACCACTCAATTGGAAGATACAGTGCATCCACTTTACTTTTCCTTTGGAGACAGAGGGCGCCGTTTGTTTGTCTTTTGGTGGGTGCCCCCACGTTGAATAAGCTTGATGGTAGTGTGGACATTCTTGGTAGACTATATATGGAAGCGTTTCTGCATGTGAAGGCTACAAAAGATCAGTGTTTTCCAATACGCAGTTGACTAACAAAATCATATGCTCTCCTTCCCTCCCTCTAATGGCTTCCCATTCAATACTTTACTTGTCTTTCCTCCCGTTCCTTCTCCTGATCTTTGAAAGCATTTTGTTATCTGGGGTCCCTGCTACTGCTACCTCAGGCAAGGCTCTCTCGTTCTCAATAAGAGAAGCCACAGTGAGTGATCTCCAACTTGCTTTCAAGAGAAACCAACTAACCTCAAGGGAACTCGTTGAGTTCTACATCAAAGAATTCCACAGGCTAAACCCAGTTCTTAAGGCGGTCTTGGAGATAAACCCAGATGCACGAGCCCAAGCTGATAGAGCTGACCGAGAACGCAGGTCCAAGGCACCTGGTTCTTCGTCCGGGTTGCACGGAATACCTATTTTGCTGAAAGATAATATTGCAACTAAGGATAAGTTGAACACCACCGCAGGCTCTTTTGCGCTGCTGGGTTCTGTGGTGCCTAGAGATGCGGGAGTCGTTACAAGGTTGAGGAAAGCTGGGGTTATCATATTGGGGAAGGCTAGCTTGAGCGAGTGGTCTCATTACAGGTCAAGTGGAGCACCCTCAGGTTGGAGTGGTAGAGGTGGACAAGGCAAGGTGATTTACTTGTTCCTACTTCGATCTGTGTTTAGTTCTCTAGACTAGGTGAATGATTCTAAGCTGTGAATTATTGAATGGCTGACCCTTGGTGTAAATGTTTCTGAAAATCCAAGAGTACTCGATGTCTTCTGTTTACTGCAGAATCCATAGACAATGGGTGATCCTTGTGGGTCTAGTAGCGGATCTGCAATATCAGTGGCAGCAAATCTGGCAGCAGTGGCTCTTGGTACTGAGACTGATGGCTCCATTTTATGTCCTTCTGATCATAACTCGGTAGTGGGCATCAAACCAACAGTTGGTCTGACAAGTAGAGCAGGGGTAATTCCAATCACCGCAAGACAAGACTCTGTAGGGTAAGTCACAGATGCAAATGGTTGATGCATCTGATCTCCCTAAACATGTCTCAATGTTCTTTAAATTAACGCCTTCTGCAATGGCATTTTCTGATATACAAGAGATTTTGCAGACCAATTTGCAGGACAGTATCAGATGCTGCTTATGTTCTTGAAGCCATTGTGGGCATTGACACTAGGGATAAGGCAACAATTGAAGCATCAAAGTATGTCCCGAAAGGTGGATATACTCAGTTTCTGAAAAAAGACGGACTAAGAGGAAAGAGACTGGGGATAGTGAGACATTTCTACAATTTTGGTAATGATACTTCCCAGGAGAAAACTTTCAGGTTGCACCTAAAGACACTAAGGTAATGAAAACTATTATGCATGGCTCAAATTTAGTGCTAGTGAATTGCTGTAATAAGTTACTTATATTTCCATTCAAATTTAGGCAACGAGGTGCAGTTTTGATTGATAATTTGGAGATAGATAACATAAATGAAATCGAGTCTGGTTTGAGTGAAGGCATTGCAACGTCATCTGAATTCAAACTATTCTTGAATAAGCTTGATGGTAGTGTGGACATTCTTGGTAGACTATATATGGAAGCGTTTCTGCATGTGAAGGCTACAAAAGATCAGTGTTTTCCAATACGCAGTTGACTAACAAAATCATATGCTCTCCTTCCCTCCCTCTAATGGCTTCCCATTCAATACTTTACTTGTCTTTCCTCCCGTTCCTTCTCCTGATCTTTGAAAGCATTTTGTTATCTGGGGTCCCTGCTACTGCTACCTCAGGCAAGGCTCTCTCGTTCTCAATAAGAGAAGCCACAGTGAGTGATCTCCAACTTGCTTTCAAGAGAAACCAACTAACCTCAAGGGAACTCGTTGAGTTCTACATCAAAGAATTCCACAGGCTAAACCCAGTTCTTAAGGCGGTCTTGGAGATAAACCCAGATGCACGAGCCCAAGCTGATAGAGCTGACCGAGAACGCAGGTCCAAGGCACCTGGTTCTTCGTCCGGGTTGCACGGAATACCTATTTTGCTGAAAGATAATATTGCAACTAAGGATAAGTTGAACACCACCGCAGGCTCTTTTGCGCTGCTGGGTTCTGTGGTGCCTAGAGATGCGGGAGTCGTTACAAGGTTGAGGAAAGCTGGGGTTATCATATTGGGGAAGGCTAGCTTGAGCGAGTGGTCTCATTACAGGTCAAGTGGAGCACCCTCAGGTTGGAGTGGTAGAGGTGGACAAGGCAAGGTGATTTACTTGTTCCTACTTCGATCTGTGTTTAGTTCTCTAGACTAGGTGAATGATTCTAAGCTGTGAATTATTGAATGGCTGACCCTTGGTGTAAATGTTTCTGAAAATCCAAGAGTACTCGATGTCTTCTGTTTACTGCAGAATCCATAGACAATGGGTGATCCTTGTGGGTCTAGTAGCGGATCTGCAATATCAGTGGCAGCAAATCTGGCAGCAGTGGCTCTTGGTACTGAGACTGATGGCTCCATTTTATGTCCTTCTGATCATAACTCGGTAGTGGGCATCAAACCAACAGTTGGTCTGACAAGTAGAGCAGGGGTAATTCCAATCACCGCAAGACAAGACTCTGTAGGGTAAGTCACAGATGCAAATGGTTGATGCATCTGATCTCCCTAAACATGTCTCAATGTTCTTTAAATTAACGCCTTCTGCAATGGCATTTTCTGATATACAAGAGATTTTGCAGACCAATTTGCAGGACAGTATCAGATGCTGCTTATGTTCTTGAAGCCATTGTGGGCATTGACACTAGGGATAAGGCAACAATTGAAGCATCAAAGTATGTCCCGAAAGGTGGATATACTCAGTTTCTGAAAAAAGACGGACTAAGAGGAAAGAGACTGGGGATAGTGAGACATTTCTACAATTTTGGTAATGATACTTCCCAGGAGAAAACTTTCAGGTTGCACCTAAAGACACTAAGGTAATGAAAACTATTATGCATGGCTCAAATTTAGTGCTAGTGAATTGCTGTAATAAGTTACTTATATTTCCATTCAAATTTAGGCAACGAGGTGCAGTTTTGATTGATAATTTGGAGATAGATAACATAAATGAAATCGAGTCTGGTTTGAGTGAAGGCATTGCAACGTCATCTGAATTCAAACTATTCTTGAACTCATACCTCAAAGACTTAGTTGCGTCCCCAGTGCGAACCTTGGCAGATGTGATAGCCTTCAACAAGAAACACCCGAAATCGGTAAGTATGTTGACTAGATGGCCATACTTTAAAAATAGAGTCTAGTCACACTATGTTTTGCGTATCTTGCTTCTTAGGCCCGAACGCCACTTCGTGTACTGTTCATGCATAAAATATATATGATATTAACTTAAGTGTTATGTTAATTGCAGGAGAAACTTGATCAGTATGGCCAAGACTACATGTTGCAAGCTCAACAGACAAAAGGAATTGGAAAAACAGAAATAGAAGCATTATCAAATATGACAAGATTGTCCCATAATGGATTGGAGAAACTTATGAAAAGGAACAAACTAGATGCAGTGGTGATCCCTCGTGCAGATTTTAGTCAAGTACTTGCCATTGGAGGTTATCCAGGAATCGTTGTCCCTGCAGGGTACAAGAAGGATGGGCCATTTGGGATTTGCTTTGCGGGTTTGAGAGGCTCCGAGCCAAAGCTGATTGAAATTGCTTATTCATTTGAGCAAGCAACTAAGATTAGGAGGCCGCCTCCACTTCAAAAGCTAAGAGCTTAAAGATGAAAGACGATTGCAGTAAATGAGTACTAATAAATAAGTTCATTCCAACAATGAACCCTCCCAGAATTGTGTGTTGCAGTTACCACTTGCCACGAATCTGAACCCAATAGTTAAGGGCTGATTCAAAAATAATTGACGAACAATGAACATTTAGGTGTTTTTAAATAAAACAAGAAAACATGAAAGGTTAAGTATTATATTATAAGTAGACAAGAATAAATAAAACGAGAAGCAATATGCAGATAGATCTAGAGATAAAGCTTCAATGGAAAGACAACAATCACCAAGTACAACTACATATTAATAAACTGAGACAAAGAACCACCCACAGAGGACACATCTAATTTGACATCAACATCTACAAATCTCATGTTTTACAATAATGCATAATATCCCTATTTATTTATGTACAGCAGAACAAGCTCTGCAGTGTGGAGTGTCATTTACATTATTATTCAGAGATTCAAACGAAGATCCTGATGGCAGCATGGGGGATTGGATCAGGGTTGCACTAGACCTCCCTCAGCGCTGTCTTAAGGCCCTTCCCTCCTGCATTTGCCAAAGGATGGATTCCATGAGCTGGCCCTGTCATATACGCTCGGTTCTTTCTCTCTTCATCAAAATTAACCCAAAAACGCTGCTCAACACCTACATGTCAATATTAGTTATTATTATGAATCACAAAGCAGGATCTATGGACCAAATAGTCTTCTTCTGCAGAAGAGGCAAAGCTAAGTAATAATGATAAGGAACACACAGGCACGTACTTTGAACGAGGTCTTCATAAATCTGGCCATCTCTCGTGAGAGCCATCATCACCTGGGGCACCCCAAGTGGGAGAGTGTCACCCTTATCAACTTGCCAGAAATGGTAGACTTACCATAATTCTTGCAAACCTTGTCCATGTCTTGGCGTTCAATGGGGCCCGGGATTCCCATCATAAACAGCAACCCGCTCTTGACCGGCAGCGTCAAGAACAGGTTCTCTGATATAATGTACTCGAGGCCGACGAGCCCAGCATCGGCATTGGGGCTATCGTAGATCAGACACTGCCTCATCTCCTCGTTCTGGTGGCCGCAGCAATGGTGCGCCTCCACTTGCAGGGTTATATCATGCGAGTAAAATGGAACCTACACACAATACATTAAACTCAACTCTGAAGTTCGTTATGACACAGACACAACAGGAACACAGAACACCAACAAAATATAATGACAAAGTTCAGAAAAATGTTCAATTATCGCGAGGTTTAATTTCACTAATTGAATTCAACATAAACCATTCATGGTGGATTGAAGAAGGGAGATTACGTACGCGCAAGATGTTGGTGTATTTTGTTGAGGGGGCCGAAGCCTTGGATAGCAGAAGTGGCGGTCTCAAGGAGGGAGGTGCCGCTGCTGGTTGGGTCACCAGGTACTTCTGGGTAGGTGGACATGCTCATGGGGAAAGCTACCCAGACCAATGCTATCGCGGATCAGAAGAATAATGATGAGATCGGTGAATCTGCAAGGGGGTTTTTATGGGTGGAAAGCTAGTCAGCACCAAGTGGCAATGCTATGATGGCATCGGCATGCAGGTTCTACTCGTGGCAGAGGGTACTGATGGACGTGGCTTTTGTTCAGCAAAATTTTGGATTTGGAAAAGGAAGAGATGGAACCAGAAATTCTTTATTGACTTAGTTTCTAGAGTACGTCAATCGTCATGCTTGTTTCCAATCCTCCCCTCTCAACCATCCATGTCTGCTACTACGCTCTCTTTCAGCTCTCCTGTACCCTCCTATCTCAACTTCCAGAAGATTATGTAATTGGCGGGAGGTGTTCTAAGAAACTTCTCTCTGCCAATTAGCATGGTTAGTCACCGAACCTATTTATTCAGGGAAAAAGAAAATTGATAAATAGTGATAAAAAAACAGTTTGGAGGAAGTTGCATAAATAGTACATAATCATAGTTTTTTATGACTATAAATTGTTATTCGATCTGATCATTATCAAACTAGCATGAGCATGACGATTCAATATCTTAGTTTTTGTGTTCAACCTGCCATTTTTGACCTGTGGGCTTTCAGTGCCTAGTGATTGCAACTGAAGAAAAGTCGAACGTTCCTCTTTGAAATTACTGAAGCAGCTACGAAAAGGACGTTCATATTATATAGCCTCGACATCAAAGTAATATATGTATGGGGAGAAATGGTTATTTAAGTCCCCCTCTCTCTCTAAAGTTCTCCAATTGATTAGTCTTCCACGTGAACCGCTTTTTTTTTATTATTATTTAAAAAGTCTATACATTATAATTCGTTTCTTGCATGAAATCTATAAAGAATTGAATAAAACAGAGACGATCCGTACAAGTGATGATCAGTGGGTCAGTTTAAAATGAGCCCATCCATCGTCCATATATTTACTTGAAGGTCCTTGGCTAACGTTAAATATATATATTTTTTAATATTTTGTTTGTGACTAAATAAAAACAAAATGTTTTATGAACTATTTTATTCTTCTGAACGCACAGCTCCATTGTCCAGGGGTGCTTCTTAATTGTCAGAAGGTGATCCCTATGCTTACATCAATGATATGGGGTGGCCCTATTTCCAATCTTTTTTTAACCGCCGAGGTCAAAAATAGTGGATGATGTCAACTTTCTGCTGCCTTTCTTATTTATTTCATACATAATAGGTCCTCTGCTCCATCAGTGTGGTCAGGAGAACGACGGGGAAATCTTTTTTGTCCTCTACAAAAGTATCAATCGTTCAGAGCTCATCAGCAAGGGTAGATGGAAGTGATGCTTTGAACTGTATTGGTCTGTCAAAAATTTTCCTAATTCTTTTGTTTGCTGAAAACTTGTAATTTCATCTCTGGTAGCTTGTGATATACCTTTTATGAAGCCTATCTGGACAGGCAATAAGATGTGACACAAAAAGTCTCTCTCCAAGATGGATTTCTCATTCCTCTCACAGGCACAAAGCTCATATAATACATTAGCCTTACTGTTTTAGTTAGATATCAGTACGCTCATGGTTGACAGAATAGATTTTAGTTTATTGCCCCTGCATCCGGGGGTAGTGTGATAAGGGAAACATTGAAAAAATAATGCCCGTAACGTGGCATAAATTATCACCATCACTTGCAATTTTGTCGTATTTTGACTAACAGTTTGCTTTATTATTGATTAGCACCTTTGACTCTGGGGGCTCGAAGACTTTTGTTGAAACAGGCATGTGCATATGACACTGGCAGTATGACATTCTCTGGAGGATTTCGCTCTGAAGAAACGGATGACGCAACCAAGGAGTCATCTCTTGCTACTCTGTTTGCCGAAGCCATCAAAGGTCCCCTTGGTTTCATCAAATCAGCACGCCAAATTCATAATAAGTTTTTACAATGTAGTGCTCAAATTTTTTTAAATAATAAACAGCTCAATATTATAAATCTATAATAAAATATTATGTTTGATTAGGGATTAGGGAGTGCATAAAAAAAAATACACCCAAAATTGAATTAAACTGTTTGATTTTTCAAAACCATGGTTATTTACCTTCTTAAGAATGCATGCCTTGCGTAAATTAATTAGTTATATTCGTATAGTAATTTTAAATTATTATCGTATTATTATAATATATAGGAATTTCTCCTCAATTAAAATCCTAATTCGAGAAAAAAAGTTCAATAACAGTCCTTATTGTTTTACAAATTGACTTCAAACTAAATTAATCACAGTTTCTTCTTTTATTTTTTTATTTATTTATTGTCCAAAATCAGTTTTCTAATTGCATTATAATAAGTTGTCCTTATTCTTATAGGCTTCTAACTCTCTACCAACCCTTTATATATATATATATTCAAGCCAATATTAACCTCCTTATTCATCACTCTTTGGCTCTATATTTCTCCTCTTTTAGTTGATTGAGCTACGGAACTGCCTAATGATCTAATTCATGAGAGCTTATCATGTTTACCAGCAATAGCGTTTTACAAGATAAAGCCTATTAACAGATTCTTGTGGAAAATTTCGTCAGAAATATATTTTGCTAAGTCAACTTCAGAACTCCTTTCTAAAGGATGATTCTTGCTTCTTCTTTCATTATCCTATAACTGAATTCCATCCTTTACCATCAGAGAATATATCTTCTGGTGTGTCTGATATATTGTAGTAGTTTTTGACAAACTCATATGCTAAAATCATTGCTTCCAATAATGGTTTGATTCTTTGTCGTAGCACGTAAGATACAATGAAACTAAATTGTAATCCAGTAACACAATTATGCCTCTCTATTTCTACCCCAAATTATCTGCAGAAATATTCTATATTACCTTATATTACATTTGAATGCAACCATGGAAGCTTAATTTGATCTTGAAACACCAGCTGAGTGGTCTTCATCATATTATTTATAACTTCAAATTTTACTCTCCCAATGAAGAAGTTATGTAAAAAAAAAATGTTAAAAAAAAAATAGCTTTATCACATGCTAGAAGGATTAGATTTGACATGCACGTTTAGCTTTATTGCCAAGCAAACAAGAAGCTAACTGAAAGACAGAACCCACCAACGTCTAATCTCGCAGTTCAGAATTAGTTGCTTGGCGAAAATCCGAGTAAAGTACAAATATCTCTTCCACGAAATTTTAAGATACTTCAAATAACTCTTTTAAATGATATCAACTATATATAAATACTCCTTAACTTGTTTAAGAATGCATTAAATGAGAGCATTGCATTGTGAATATCTATATATTAAATGCAGACGTAAAAAATGCTCCGATCGATTAAATGCAATATAAGACCTAACTGGATAAGGTAGAGGCTAATAAATTGTAGATATTTAATGCAGACGTAAAAAATGCTCCAATTAGGTGCAATATAAGACCTAATTGAATAAGGTACAGAATAATAAATTAATCTTACTTTTTAAGTGCATGTATTAATTTCTTAACTATAAATATTGGATTCCACTCCAATATTTAATTTAAAATTGGTGGGACACACATTATTGTATTGGTTTCAATGGACTCATAAGTTTGTAATTGTACATGTACACCATTGCAATATTAAAATTTTTATTTTATGAAAAAAATAATAATTTTAGTACATTAAATAAAATTACTCATACTAATATGGAAATTAAAAGAAAAAGACTTTGTTCAATTTCTCGACGCCGCCTAATTACTATTTCGGGGTGCATGGCTATTCCTGGCTTTCAATATGGAATCCGTCGGTTGGGTAATAATGAATGCCATAATTGCGAGCCCTTTTCAAGGCTCACTTTTCTTCTCTCATTTCGCCAATCTTCGTTCTCCTTTCGATTTCCATCCCCAATATTCCCATTTCACTCAACCAAACGTGACTCAACAGTTTTATTATAATTAAAGTTCGTTGAAAATCAAGATTGATTTTTTTTTTTGGGTTTATTTTCTAAGATTTAATAAATTAATTATAATATTTAATCTCTTCATTGTTTTCATTCTAATTACGTTATTTAATTTTTAAATTATATAATATTTTGTTCTCGACATCAGAAAATAGATCCATATTAGTTTTTGTTACAGTTTGACTTGTGAGGTCATGCGGTGGACATAAAACTTTAAGACAAAAATGTTTCGCTTGTGATATCGACAAAATTAGTTAAGAAAAAAAAAACGTTTGATCGAATTTTAAACAAAATTAAAATTACTCAACAGAAATAGTGTTTTTGTATTTTAGATTTAGCCAACAAACAAGTTAACTAATACTATAATTTCTTTCAAATTTTATTTAAAAAGACACATTTGCCTTAAAATAAAGAAGAAATTTTATATTATTAAATTTATAATTTAAGCAGATTAAATTTAATAATTAAAAATTTATATTAACCTTTTAAATTAATAAAAAAATATTTACAGAAGAAATTTTTTTTAGATATTTAAACAAAATTAATTATAAAATAATGTAAGAATATTCACAGAACAAAAAGAAAAGACCGATTTTTTTTTAATAACAAAAATTACTAATTCTATAATTGGCGAAAGGAGTAGCCACATTCGCGTTACCCCAAACAGCAAATTTCTATCTCCGCATCCGACATCACTATTCACTGACCAGAAAACGCTTCCTCTCTCGACTTGCGTGCCCCTTTCTTCCATAATCCATTCTCATACTTAAGAACCCACACGCACCCTCCGGGAGGCAGAAATACTGGCACGACACTTGATTGGCACGGTAATCTCTACCCATTCATTTTCTTCAGCGTTATCTCCTTGCGCTTCATAGCATTCAGCTGCAGAACCCCACCACCCAATGGCTCCAACCATCGCCCTTCAACCCCTTGCTTCACAATTTATCAGAAGACCCTTTGTTAAAATCTTCTTAACCATCATCCTCTGCTCTTTCTTCTACGTCGTTTTTTCCTATTGCAGCGCCTTCTTCACCTCCACAACGCCTTTTTGGCTTGGTCTCCAGCAGAACGCTTCTACCCATCTCCCCATTCTTCATCCCCAAGAATTCCCGGAGAAGTCCCACTTTGAGTTCTGTCCAGGTAACTTCACCAATTACTGCCCATGTGAAGACCCACTTAGACAAAAACGATTTTCTAATAAAATGTGGTTTCGTAAAGAGCGTCATTGCCCAAAAAGCGGTGAAAGACTGCGATGCTTGATCCCTAAGCCATTGGGGTACCGTAAGCCTTTTCCATGGCCTAGGAGTAAGGATACTGCTTGGTTCAGTAATGTCCCTTTTCCTAAGCTTGCGGAATATAAAAAGTCACAGAATTGGGTCAGATTGGAAGGTGACCGATTTGTGTTTCCCGGAGGAGGCACTTCATTTCCGGACGGAGTCAAGGGTTACGTTAATGCTCTGAAGCGTGTTCTGCCTCTGGAATCAGGGGATATCCGAACAGCTCTTGATATTGGTTGTGGGGTAAGCTTATCTTATCTGTTCTGCTTTTTCTTCGTTTGTTTTCTTTTAACAACTACTTCAATTCCATATATGTTTTTTCTTCTATGCCAGTTGTCTCTGTTGAATAAACGAAGAATAAGGTTGCTTATTCTTGTTGTTATAACTTTATGTATTTTTGGATGTTCAAACAAATAATTATTAAAGGTGATTTCATTACGAAGAAAAAAGAGATACAGAAGAAATGGGTTTAGCTGCATTAATAATGATTAAAAAAAAACCCTTCTATGATGCGTTTTTAGTTGAGTTCTTCCACTTTTCTTCCTCTTCTGCCGCATATAATGTCACTGGGAACCTAGGATTTTACCGTTCTTGTCAAGTTTTTCGTTGTTTGACTTTTTATTGCTGCTTATTCTTCTTGTACCATATTGAAGCTGTGTAGTTCTATACTTTTACTAATTATAGACCGCCATAAACTTTACCTGACAGAGTTGCTTGTCATATTTTTTTCTGGCTTTTTAACAATATTGAAGTTGAAGGTGGAGTTGGGGAATTTGAAATAATCTCAAGTTTCTTCGAGGACCCGTCTGCTTAAACAATTGCTTGACTCATACGAAGGGTATTGCCGGATCTCAATCACATATAGTCAGTATATGGTTTAAAATTTTAAACTTAATTGACCGTTCATAATACTTTAATGACATATTGAAAGGGTACAATCGACCAGATTACTTGTGACAGGATTTTGGAAGATCAAACAAACAAACTGGTAATATAGAGGGACCAATTTAAATACTTTAGAATATGTTTTATCCTGTTCTAATGAATAGTAATTTAGGATTTGACATACCATCCTACTACCTTATAGGAAGTTTTGTCCACCGGATTACAACTATTTCAAATCGTAGTCTGTCTTGAAAGAAAATTTATTTTGCTATATGAAGCCTTAGCATTTGGTTTTAGCTTTTAGTTTTTATTCGTTGGACTTGGGAATTTCTTGCTATCTTCATACTTAATATAAATTTATATCTCGAATGTGCATTATCGTAGGTTGCAAGCTTTGGAGCATCTCTAATGGACTACAATATTTTGACGATGTCAGTTGCACCAAGTGATGAACATGAAGCTCAAGTAATGTTTGCCTTAGAAAGGGGACTTCCAGCCATGCTTGGAGTACTAAGCATTCACAGGCTACCATTTCCTTCAAAATCCTTTGATATGGCTCATTGCTCGAGATGCCTTGTCCCATGGACTGCTTATGGTATATATGCTTAAATCTTGTAACATTGACACCAAGCCATTTTTTTTTTTTTTTTTAAAAAAGGTCCCGAGTGTTCCTTGTCATTGAGAAGTCCAACCGTTTCTAAGTTGAGATTTTCAGGAAGAGTAAAGAACTATCTCATGCCATGAGAAGCATCGCTTGGACTTAATCAGCATCTGCAGTTTAGAGAACTTGACTTCAATTTATGATGTCTGATACTTTTTTAATTCATTATAGATGGACTATATCTAATGGAGATTGACCGGGTTTTGCGCCCTGGTGGCTATTGGGTATTGTCTGGACCCCCCATAAATTGGAGGGTAAACTATAAAGGTTGGCAAACAGATCCCAAAGCGTTGGAAAGGGAGCAGAACATTTTAGAAGACCTTGCAAAGCGGCTGTGCTGGGAAAAAGTTGCCGAGAGAGAAGGTATTGCAGTGTGGCAAAAACCCACCAATCATATCCACTGCATCCAAGAATCGAAGATATGGAGATCCCCTGATTTCTGCAACTCATCTGACGCTGATGCTGGTTGGTAAGTTTCTTTATTTCAAATTGCTATATTCATGTAGCAATGACAGTGACATGGAAAATCGGAAATCTCTGTTCAGACAAGGTGCCAACAACCAGAAAATCGGCGTTGTGCTTGTGAAATATTGTTCTCTAACTTATCATTTCTCTGCACGTTGACCTCTTCTATTTTTCTTTTCAGCAGCCTTGTTGCATTAAATTTGAGATTGAGAACTTTTTGTCATGCTTTAAATCCATGAATATGATTCTTAGGAATGAATTATTCAACAGGTATACAAAAATGACAGCTTGCATTTTTCCTCTTCCAGACGTGAAAGATATCCATGAAATATCTGGTGGTGCTCTCGAGAGATGGCCTGTAAGGTTAAACACTGCTCCGCCCAGAATTAGAAACGAAAATGATGGGATCACCGTCAGAATCTTTAATGAAGATAATCAGACATGGAAAAGGAGGGTATTGCATTATGAATTCATTCTCAAATCTCTCTCTTCTGGGAAATATCGAAATGTTATGGATATGAATGCTGGCTTGGGAGGATTCGCAGCTGCAATGGTGAAATATCCAGTTTGGGTTATGAACGTTGTTCCCTTAGATGCAAGAAACAACACCCTTGGAGTTATTTATGAGCGAGGCCTGCTTGGAACTTACATGGATTGGTATCTACAGCTTATCAGCTTTACTTTTTCCTTTTAATTAATTTATATATTTGTATTCTAGTTTAGTTTAATAAAGCTGTGACAAAATAAAGTTAAACGTTAGTTTTTTTGGTGTTTAGCTCGAATGACCACCCCCCTGCACTTTAGTTTTACTGGTGGAAGGTTGTTATGAACGCAAACTTGAATTTATTTATTTTATGTTCTTGGATGCAAGACAATGGATTTTGAATACATATTTACTGGAATTATGGCAAATCTGGTCTGGTTTTAGAGCTTAGGTAAGGTTAAGGTGGCTAAATGCTTAGGTGCAGTCTGATGGTAAGTAAGTCATAACTCATAACAGCAGTGTTCTTCCAACCGCCAAGAATTCAAAATAAATTAGATATTTTAACTATGTACAGGATGACCATGACATGAAAAGCTAAAATGAAGTTATTCTTTAATCAGGTCTTTCTTTTCTTTTTCTTTTTTATTTTTAATTTTCATCAATATACTTTCCAGAGCCCTGAAGTCCTCTGGTTTCTCCTCTCCTGGACATCTTCGTGGATGATTAATTTTTATCCTGGCATTTTTTTTATCCGATTATATGTTCTTAAAGTTGAAATAATGGAGTGAATAACATTTTTTGCTTGTAGGTGTGAGCCATTTTCTACGTACCCCCGAACATATGACTTGATACATGCTTACGGTATATTCAGTATGTATATGGACAAGTAAGTTTCATATTACTACAGATTATTTGAGCATGCGTACAATTACTAATGCTCATAACTGTCACATAGTTGGTTGCTCTACTTTTTCTGTAAAACCTAATTACTGGATTGTGAAGATTGATGTCAGGTCTCTATAAAAGCCAGAATACTTCAAAACATGAACTTTGAAAGAAACATGAGCTAATATTCCGGAATTTCTAGATTCTAGGATACTTGCTATCCTTACTACACACAGCCTTTTCTATGAGTCTAGGTTGGTGGGGGAGTAGAGTTCCAATTTATAGCAAACAAAACTTAAAACATTTGTTGTCTTTTTAGATATGAAAACTTTTAGTGTACAAAAACAAAAAGAGTACCTATATTCGTGGTTTTGCCCCTAAAACTGTTTATGATACATTCACTTATGTTAATGTCTCTTTGCAGGTGTGATATTACTTACATACTTCTTGAGATGCATCGGATTCTTCGTCCTGAAGGAGCCGTTATCATTAGAGATCATGCAGATATAATTGCTAAAGTAATGAGAATAACAGATCAAATAAGATGGAAAGGAAGACTATTGAACAGTGAGAATGGGCCTTCTCACCCAGATAAGGTGCTGCTTATTGACAGTTCTGAGTAACTGATTGTATTATTAGTCCTCTTGGGCTCTCACAAGCAGAAAATGCAACTTACCCGTGATAAATACGTACAGTATCCAGAGCACAGGAAGCATAGTCAACAAGCAGTCACATTTAACAGTAACAACTGTCTTCGAAACTCCTCTTTCAGAATAGTAGTAATATGCAGTTTTATACGAGTGGTGCTGTTTATTGGGCCATTGATAAGGTACTTGGAGGATCAATTCATTCTTATTGGATAGAAGAATCTCAGGCCTAAAATTCTGGGCAGCAACAGCACTCCTATATTGAGTTGATCAATTCAATGGCAACTTCAGATATTTTTCTCCCTTCCCTTTTCGTTACAAAATTGTGTATTAACTAATCGGTGAATGATCTGTCTTTTGATGTACCAGTAAGATGAATTAGTTTGAGGTGCATATAAGCTGGTCCTGTCACTACCTGACCCCAACACTAAGAAAATTATGTTGATTCATGATTTACTTAGTTTTTCTAACTAGATTTTCCATTGTAATGGTGCTACTTAACATTTAACAACTTAAGAGCTATACAATGAATTTGGATCTTCAGAAGTGATTCCACCAAACAATGCTTTTGGTTTAGATTTTGGATTCCAAAATCAGTTTTTCCACAATCAATTAACATAAACATGACTTCAATGAAACATGACATCGAAGTCTTTCCAGACATCCTTTGGTTACTCAAAACCTGAAGAGATGAAAGAACTCTTCAGTTATTTGTTACTCGAGTATAAAACAATTTGAGATAATATTTACTAAAAATGTTTGCGTATACATTAGCATGTACAGTAAGAGTTAAAAAAGCTATTCAATGAAGCCATAGGAAAGTTGATGATCCAAACCTGGGTTTGAAGAGTTTCTCCAATGATAAAAGTTTGGTAATTCATTGAGCCAATCATTGAGCATTTGACCTTGAAATAGTCTTTATCTTTACCTTTTCAATTTTTTTCTGTAAAATTTGAGCTTCCACTATTCCAAGGACCCATTGACGAACAGTCTTTTGGAACATGGCGACAGTAATACGAAGGATTGAAATCAAAAACTCCTGCAAAATTGAGGAATAATTTGATTTGTAAGTTTAGTAGGTATGATTTGGAATTGAACTTATAGCCAATATTTATAGATATGTTTTTGGTATAATTGAAAACCTTTCAATTTTTAAATTATGGTTTTCTTTTACAAGAGGCGCACACTATTCACTTTGACGATTGTACTTCTTCTGTACTTTTTGGTTAACATGGGTTGAACTGACCCATGTTAACTACTTTTTTTTTTTCAATAATGGCTAATATAAGGTTTAAAAAATTCTTAGGCACCCAAAAATGACAAAATTCATTTTAGAGTAGTGAAATTCATATATTAAATTTTCTTTTGTGTTCATATATTATTTAATTAAAAGTGAAAACAAATTCATAAACACAATCTCAGCCTGCGGGACTGTTGATAATGTGTCATTTTGACATTTGCTTCGCTTATATATGAAATAATTTACAAATCACTCATTGACCCTCACCACGGTCTCTTAATTTGCAGTAAAATTGCTATCTTTCTGTGAAAACTGGTGCATTGTGGTACAAAACTTGGAATGAGCAATCGGATTGATCACTTTGGATTTAAAGAAATTTGAATAGCTTTTAGTCCCCACACACATGCCAAGAAGTGAAGGATCAGTTTCAAGGATAAATTGGCCTCCATCTTGGTATAAATTCAGCAACTCTTCCACCTCAAGTTCAATTTTGGACACTTGAAGATAATATTTGGTAACACTTATAAGTATATGAACAATAAGAATTGTAATACTTATTCAACGAAGGAATGAGAAAGTAATTGATAAAACCTCATCCTGTTGAGTTGCTTTTATGGTGAATCATTGTGCATTTGATCTTAACATAGACTTTATCTTCTATTTTGTGATTTTTTCTTATAAAAATTAAGCATAACTTATTCGACCATTCTATTTTTTTTTATACATAAAAAATAGAATAAATCTCCTCCAAAGGTTGCGAAATGATTTGATTTGTAATTCTAAGTTTGATTTAAAATTAGAACTAAAACCACTATTTATAGATATGTTTAAGTGTTTATTTTTAAAATAAAAGTTTAATTTTTTTATTTTATAATATTAAAATAAGAGAATTCTTAAATTATGAATTCGTTCATAAGATACATCTTTAAATTATAATATTAAACTCTAAACTCTTAAATTGCAATATTAAAACAATTATATTGTTAAATTGTGATTTTATTTACAAGAGGCATATAATATTTTATTTGGATGAAATTTAATTTTTTTTTTTTTTGAATAGTTAATAACAATAGACATTTTCAAATCAAGTCTCAATCAATTAAATGGATCGGTCAAGGCCCAATATTTAAATAAGATCGATTTTATATGAAAATAATCACATCAAATCTTACATAATAATTAATTATAAAAATTTATATTTATTACTTTATTTATTTCTTCACATTACAATTTTCGTGATTCAACAATGTATAAAAAAAATAATTAAAATGGATAAAAATTTATTGGGATTAAGGCCCAACTCTTCCAAATGGACCTACAGTCCAACCCCGAAACCCAATATTTTAATAAACCGATTTTACATAAGAACAACCACATTAAATTGCTATTTTTGTCAAAAACAAAATCACATTAAATATTTTTGAAAGGGGACATGGATCCTCTGCCTGTGCCATAATCTCTTGGCTGCGTTTTGAATTTTTTTTAATTTTCAACAAAAAATTATTTCATTTTTTTACTTTATTTTCAGTTTGCTTCTTCAAAGAAAAATAATTTTTTGAAAAAATTAAATTTAAAAATACAAAAAAAATTAAAAATTTAAAAAAAAAATCAACACACACTAAAAAAACTGCATTTTGAACCAGAACACGTCCTGCTGTGCCATAAGGCACAGCAGAGGATCTATGTCCCTTTTGAGGACTTACGCTATAGCCTATAATATGTCTGCTACTCTGCTCTTTTATTTTCTGCCCTTGACAAACACTTGTGCTCCTTTTGATGCAGTGGACGCCATGCTTTGAGAAAACGACTTGAAGAGGTATACAAATTTTTGTGTGTAAGCTAAAGATTTATTGAATATCTTCCTCTGTTATGAGTTAATCTCTTTTGTTTCAGCTTGGTTATGAACTTGAAGATGACCAAGTTGAGAGTATGTTTTGGCGTTTCAAAGCAGTGGCTGAGCAAAAAAAGGTTAAAACATATTGTTTCCTATCTTCCAACTTCAAGAGCTACAGATTATACAGTCATTAGGTCGAGCCAGCATAGACCCAGTCTAATTGTTTTTTGCTATTTGATGCTTTATATCAAACCATTAATATTGCTAGTAATGGCTCCTCCATTCTATCTCGAATTAATCAAGGTAGAAAGCCGAAATTCAAATTACAGATCTGTTGGATGCATGCTGGTATAACTTATATTTTTTATATAATGTTGGAGACGTGACAACAATCACTAGTCTGGGTATAGTCTAAAGTATACCGCTACATGTGCAAGGGGTATCAGTTGCACAATGTTTTAAAAACCAAACCAGTGAACCGGTAAAGAGAGAGAGATTAAGAGTTAGAGTTTAATGGAGGTCATAACTGCATCAATTTCAAAATTTTGGTACATATAGATCCATTTTACTTACAATTGTATACTTCTTTCCAGTTGATATATGCGTGTCTCGTTTCATTTCTATCCTTATTTGCACTGAGGATTCTTCCAGGCTTTATGCTCTTCACTTCAGATACTCTAGTGCTAATTATTAGTTGAGGCTTTGCTTACTATGGTTAACTTGCAAGGGTTTATGACACAATGGCCAATATCTTACAAAACTATAGGAAGAAACATAAATTGAAAAGATAGTAAGATTTCTAGGTGTTGTACCTGTTTAGAAGCTCCTTTTATTTCATAGCTTCGCATCTTTGGTTTGTAGTACAATGCAATTTATTTGAACTGATGCTTGAAGTGGAAGTACATAGATATAGCTAGGCTCGAGGGTCTGATACAATCCCAAAGTAAAAGATCGAAGCAAGTAAAGGGGGATAGGGGCAGCATGTAAAGCATCGCATAGCTGGGTAACTGCCAGTCTTTGGTGGCGAGGACTGCTGCAGCTGGGTATTTAGGGCAGAATGATACTCACTAGTGAGTGGCATCAGAGAAGAAGAGGTGTTGGCAGCGGCCACTGTTTGCATGGAAGGGAAGGTGTTGGTCTGTGGGTGCAGTGGATGGAGACACGTTTTCCACTGATGGATTGTTAGTGCTTAAGGCGGAATTACTTGAGAGGTTTTGATCATCTCAAGGGGTCAGGGGGTACCGCTCATGAAGAGCTGCTATCCCTTCATCAATGGGGATGAGTGGCTGATTACCGGGAACACTTTGAGCTTCTCTCTGCACTGTTGAGTGCAGTCCTTACCCTTTTTTTTTTAATCAACGAGGAAAACCATATTCATAGAGCATCGATTAAAGCAGCAAAGTGAAGATAAATAAGTTTTGTAATTTTTAAAAATAAAATACAAAAATTAAGTATAATTAAAAAGTAAAGAGATATTTTTTAAATTTTAATTCATTAAATATTATATTTTAAATATTTAAATAGATAATTAATATAACATTAAAAAAATATTTTAAAAAAAATAATATAATTTTAAAATTTTTTTTATTTAATAACAAATTCAATATCGTAAATATAATTTTTTTATTTAAATCGAAGTTTAAAATGATAAATTTAAATTTAATACTGTAAATTTAAATAATAAAAAAAGAGCAAACTAACGCTGCTTTAGACAAGAAGATAGAGGTGGCGAGGGGAAGGGTGGGCCTAACAATCTAGCCCATGCCATGTCTTTGGCCCGGAAAGTGGAAGATAGAAATCAGGCCCTGGAACGAATGAAAGAAAATAAGCTGTTTAGGAGCTCTCAGGTTGGTTCCCATTTTAGACCCATTTTCTCTCCTGATACAAATTCCAGGCTAATGGGCTTAAGTGAGTCCAATAGAGCTCCATCTTTTAGTCTAGTATCATTAAACCGGCCTCTGGTACAAGAGTTTTCAGGGAGCACAATCTATTCTGAGCATGGAAAAAGCAAAGCATTCCAAATTTTGTCCAGAAAAAAAGGAAAAAGCATTCCAAAACACGCTTCAAAACGTCAGAAGTGGATGGTCCAAGCAGAATGGAGAGTAATTTTAGGAGGTTGTTAGAGGCTCACTAACGATGATATTCAAAAAAATCATTTAAATAAATTTTATGTTATTATATTATTATCATTTTATTTTAAATAATTTTTTATTATTTTAAATTACTCTTTATTATAATGGTGTAAATCTATATGATTTATTAAATGATTCTTATAAATTATTTTATATTTTTATATTTTATTTATAGTTTAATTTAAAATATAATTAATTTATATTTTAATTTTAAAACAATAAATATATAAAAAAATTTAAATAATATTTTTAATAATAATATTTTAGTATACATTTTTAAGTAAAACAAAATTTTTAATATAAATTTTAAAATAATAAATACATAAATAAAATTTTTAAAAATAATATAAATTTATTTTAAATAATATTTTTAATAATAATAATAATTAAAATTAATAAAAATATATAATAAAAAATAAATTTTTTATTTAAGCACCTGATCCCACCATAAACACAATATGGGTAAGAATCCCCATGCTGCAAAAAAGAGAAAGCCTTCTGTTTCAAATGTGATGAAAATTATACACTTGGGCATCAGTGCCAAAACAAGATGTTGCAGGTGTTGATTATTTAATCTGGCAAGAGGAAGAGGGTGAACTGGAAGAAAAGGTGGGACAAGCAACTAGTGCAACAGAGCCTCCGGACAAAATCTCAAATTCTCACCTTGAGGGCAAGATGAAATTTCGAGAGTGGGTATTGATAAAACCCCAGAGTTAAAGATAGAAGCTAGTAACAGGTATAGCATGACAGAGCTGGATAACTGCCTTAACAAACATCTAGGTGTCGGAGACGCTTGGAGGTTCTTTCAAGGGAAATCTTGGTATGAGTATGTTAGGAAGAAGGGGGGGGGGGAGGCTGAGAGAGAGGGTAGGCAGAAATTGGGAGTTCTTGCGAGAGTTTCCTAGCTCCTTGGGTTGCTAGGATACATTTTTCTTTGTTTTCCTTCTCATTTTCCTTTTACTGGTACTGTTTTGCTGGTTTAAGCGTTGTTTCTACCATTTCCTTGTATTGAAATTCCTTTGAATCCATAGTTAGGATAATTGTATCCTGACAAGGTCCAAAAGATATTATTTGGAACTTAAATGATGGATGTTTTGTTAGAAGCAACACAAAGAGTCAGTAAGACAATCTATCACATCTAACTTGATTTTTTTTTTGTCCTTAGAGAGTCACTGATGCTGACCTCAGAGCATTGGTATCAGATGAAGTTTTTCAGGCAGAACCTATCTGGAAGCTTGAAGATTTGCAAGTAAATTGGAACATGCTTTGATATTTGATGTTATGACTTGACAAATTTAATCATTGTATGTCCAGTGCAGGTGACTTGTGGAACTCTTGGTCCCCCGACGGCAACTGTCAAACTTATTAGTGCTGATGGTACCACGCATGTCGCTTGTTCTGTTGGTACAGGACCAGTGGATTCAGCTTAGAAGGCTGTTAATCTCATTGTGAAGGTTTGAAGTATATAATTCTTGTTTCAATTATTAGTTCTTAATTTTGAAAGCTTATTGGAGTGCTCCATTCCCTTCTTGTGGTTTGGTCACTTGGGTATGTTTTAGCAATCTGTTCTAGATTGTTATGGCTTTTTATCTTTTCCCCTGGGTTTGTGGTTTCTGGAAAGCAAGAGGACAAAGTTATTTAGAAGTTTTTGTCAGTCAAAATTGTGGATTTTGTTTTGCTTTCAGCAGAAGTGTGGGAAATTAAATAGTTATCTATAATAAAGTTTTCTCGGTGCTACAGTTAATCACACTTGAATAATTTCTCGGACCGTAAAGCTTTTATGTTTATGTTTATGTTTTTCCTGCTCTCACATTTACTGGAGCTATGCTGCAATTTTTAGCACTATTCTTATGGTGGAGGAATCTTCTACCCTCATTTGTATGCAGGAACCAGGAACACTTCTCGAGTACTCACTGAATGCAGTCACTGAAGGCATAGATGCAATTGCCACTACCCGTGTTCTAATTCGCGGGGAAAAAAGTCATACTTCTACTCATGCTTTAACAGGAGAAACAGCTCATCGGACATTCAGGTATGGTGAATTTATAAAGCAGATTTCTTTGGTGTATCTTGTTCTTTCTACAGATTCACTGATACATATTCTACTTTTTGGTCAGTGGGTCTGGGGCAAGCATGGACATTATTGTATCCAGTGTCAAGGCTTATATTGTTGCACTGAACAAGATGTTGGGTTTCAAAGAAACATATAGATCAGCTGAAAGAACCATGGTTTCTGCTTGAAAGAGTTATGGTAGTCCATGTTGCTGCTTGGGTCACAGCCGCATGTGATTTCTTGTTAACTGGGTAAAGAGGAAGAGCATTGCTCGAGAATTTTTACTTACCTGAGCTTCTGTATCTTTCTCTAGTCTCCATTAAGGGATTATTAATGTATTCACGAATCTGTTACTTAGACTGATATTAGAAATAAGTGTAATTTATAATCTTTTTAAATATTCAGATTTCGTTTATTGGATTTTTTTTTTCAACTCTTGAATTTATTCAGCCAGGTTAATAGTTCTTAGCTGCAAAAATAAGCACTGGTATTGGGGTGCTCTGATGGTTGAGAAATCATCACTTTGTAGCTAAACTCAATCTCTCTCTCATCTTAGGCATTTAGCAGAGCTGCTTCTTTTGAAAGCATTGCTAAATTTTTATCACCCCAAAAACAAAATAGATTTTTTTTTGAAAAAAAGAGAGGAAGAGAAACAATTTAAAATAAAAAAACTCATCTTCCTCATTTGATGTTTAGGAAGGGATGAAAAAGAACTTGCAGAGAGGATTTGTATAAAATAAAACTCTACGAACACTCGACAAAACGAGAGAAAAGAGAACGCTGCACTGTATTTTTTGACGCACTACAGTTATTTCAAATAGTCTCTGCATTTTTTTTTCTGTCTATATATATATATATATATATATATATATATATATATATATATATATTTGTACGTATATATTTAAAATAAACTAATTAAAAATTATAGTTTTATATGGTGTATGTATATGTATATCTTTAAATTTTAATATAATTATATATAAATAAAAAATAATATTTTTTAATAATTAGACTATTTACAAATTTAATGAATAGAGCATCAAAATTTTAAATTAAGTAGACTTAACATGTTGATCGATTTCTCAAGTTTTTAGCAAGAGAATCACCAGACTGGTGACTACCTGCTTCAACACTACTCTCCAGCATATTTTTGTCTGTACATATCATAGAATATTTTATTGTACATATGCTCCCAAATTCCTATTCAGTTATTCTTGATGCGCATGATTATTAAAGGTGCGAGAAATATTAAATAAATGATCAAGAATTGCTCGATCAAAAATGATGAAGCTTTGATGGGACGCATAGGCACCGGAGAAAAGAAGAAGAAGAAGAAGCCAGGATCAAATCAATCTGCACCCTAACACAGATAAAACAAAGGTAGCAAAAGGGATTTGCTCCATTAAAATGCAATTAGGAGAGTTCATTTTCACAAATAAAATATGTATATTATAATAAAAATTGGAGGAGTATATTTTTATTTAATTATTTATATCATACAAAAAATTTAATTCCATATTTTTTTTTATCATAAAAATTTCAAAAAGCAAGTTTTTCTTCGTAGTATAATTTATATTTGAGTATTTTGTTGTGCGAGATATTTTTTCTTCAAGAAAAAGCAAAGCTGGGCTGTTTAGTTACAGGCTATATAGCACAGTACCCGTAGCTTCTTCCACCTTCCTTTGTTACAGAGTAAACAAAAGAAAATTCCTTCTGTTTAGAGACAGAGAGAGAGGAGAGCTGTTATCTATTTAAAGTTAAAACCTTTACACCGCGTTGCCTCTCTGTCTGTCTGTCTCTCTCCCCTCAAAAGCCAAAACCATATCAAACCCATCTATCTGTCTCTGTCTTATTCTTGTATCCCCCAATCCCCATAACGCATTATCAAACCCTAGAAATAGGAGCGTGAAATCAAAAGGTAATTCGCCTTTTCTCTCACCTGAACACCTGTGGTTTTGGGTTGTGATCTGGGTCTAATTTTGGTTCGCCAATCTGTCATTTCCTTGCCTTTATTTGTTTCATTCCAATTTCTTCCTTTTTCCACTATTTTTGTTTATGTTTTTTCTGGGTGTATTCGAAATTATTTTTCTATTTTTGGCAAAATTGTCGGCTCATATTTGTGTACTCGATCGTTAATTTCTTACTTTGTGGGTTTTGAATCTATTGATCTTTTGGGTCTTTGGTTATCGTGCATTTATCGAATTGGATTCGGGTTGAATTACGGAAATTCTTTTCTGGGCTGTGCTTTCGTTTATAATTTTTTGTTCTGTGTTCCTGTTTGATGGACAACAGGGACTTTCATCGTCGTGGTCATTTGGTAAGAAATATTTATGATATTATCTCCGTTTATCTGGTTTTCTCCGGTGTAAATATTTGATAAATTGTTCAAAGTTTTATCCAATGATTCTTTACACTTTTTTTCTTCCTATTTTTCAAGCTTTTCATAGCTACATTGTATTGTCCTCGGCCAATTCCTCTGTGTAATATCTCAATCTGAAATTCTTTATATATTGAACGGATCCAGTCAATGTAGGATTTTGACTCGGTTCTGTTTACAACACACTAAATTTCTGGCCGCATTGCACAATGAGTTTTATGGATGTATTCTTGTATTGCCCTTTAGAGGCATTAGAGCTCCCCTGCAAAATTTTTAAATTCTATAATTTCAACATTTATCTGTGGCCTACCCTTATCTATGGATGACATTCAGGAAGGATGTATGGCTTTTTCAAAAATCATAATTTCTTACTTCATTTTTTTATCAAAAAAGGAGGTTGGAAGGTGCTCCTGTATTAGGATCCAAATATGTCAAGCATACAGAGGCTGGTCATTGATTATTATCACTCTAAACTTCTAAATTTTGTGTCAAGCATACAATTTGTTGTCATTGAACATTGTCGCCTTTAGTTGCTAAAACTTCTTTTTTGGCAGACACCCTTTATTATTAATTATTCATGTTATATTTATACAGTAAATTGTCAAATAAGTACAGTTGAACTCAAAACCCTTTTTCTTACATTGGTAGTAGACCAATATATCAGAGGTTTGTTCAGTACTCTAGTTTGAAGTGTTTATAAATTGATTTGCAGTTCACTTATGTTATTGGGTATTTATGATTTTTGTGGCATTGTGCAGGCACATGCTTCTTCTCCTAGTCACTTTGTTCGCCTGGAGAATACAATTTCCAAAGACGACCTATATTTGAGGAAGAAGAGCGGGATGCGTCGGTGGCTTTGTTGTACTTGTCAGGCTGAAGAGTCTTATCCCTCAAATGAAACTGAGATCCTAAAAAGCCCAAGGAATTATGGAGATGGTATGTATTTGTAAGCCTCAGTCTAATTGAAAGCTTGTTGCTTGGAGAAAGACTGAAAAAGCAGGTGTACTAGTTTATATTATTGAACAGAACTTTCTAATTGCTTCTTCTGCTCAAATGACTTCATTTCTGCTGGCTTTACATTGTTATAGTATCTTCAGGGTTATAAAAATCTGTATAAATATATGACTGCAGGGTTCTAATAAATTATGTGTTGTGACATAGAATGATATCGGAATTTGTTGTATATACTATATACTTTTTAATGGGTCTTACAATAATGACACTATGGTTTTTGTTGGTAATTATCATGTGGGATTGAACTATGCATATCAGCTCTGAAGCCTCTGGATTTGAGCCTTTCTTGATTTTTGAGTGGCAGATTAAATTCGAGGCTTTTAAACCATCTTATCTATCCACAAATACTTGTGGATGTGTCCTTTGTTGACCTCATTACCTCTACTGGGATGATTCCTATTTTCATATGAAGTAAAGCTTATTGCCAACGTGTTGATTTCTTGTGTTGATATAACCACTAAAAATTCAATTGAGTATTAAATATTAATGACTTTGTATAGATGGGATGGTTTTCTCTTGGGAATGGGGAATGTTTTGACTTTGTTTTTGGTATGAAGTCAGGCTCTGGGCTGAAACATTGGGGTTCAGAGGCATAGTTGTTTCAGGCTAGCTGAGGTCGAGTTTGCTTTAACAATAAATTACACAGTGGGCTGCTGCTGTATTTTTTCATACCCTCTATTTCTTGCTTTTATTTTGGGTTCTGTTCAAACTTGGAATTATTTGCTTATACTTGATAAATAAGTGAATATATAAACAATGAAGGATTTTTTTTTATAAAAAAAAAGAATTGAAGGATATGATAAGAACAATGAAATTACAAGTAGTCCTGTATCTCATCTGAAATTATCTTTTTTAAACATGCTTTTGGCTTGTCACTGGAACATTTAACTTCCTTTAATCTTGAGTCCTTTCATTAATCTACATATAAATGTTCTACAATTGTGAGTCAATATTGTTACCACTGACATGATGTAGCATATCAGTTAGCAGGCTTCTGTCCTTGCAAATATGTCTTGGGTAATATTTTATGCATTTCCTAGGCAACCAAAAAGGCTCAAAGGTGGTAGCTCCTGTCAAACCTGAAACACAAAAGGCTGCACCACCCATTGAAGTGCCAGCATTAGCTTTAGATGAACTGAAGGAAAAGACTGAAAACTTTGGATCAAAGGCATTGATTGGTGAAGGATCTTATGGAAGAGTTTATTATGCAACTTTAAATGGTGGAAAAGCTGTAGCTGTGAAAAAGCTTGATGTTTCATCTGAAGCTGAATCCAATGTGGAGTTTTTGACCCAGGCATGTCTTGGCTATTGACAAAATAACTATAATAATTTATTGATCATTGTCTTTTTGTTAATTTTATTGCTCAATGTTCCTTGTTTCAGGTTTCCATGGTCTCAAGAATGAAGCATGAAAATTTTGTCGAGTTGCATGGTTACTGTGTTGAAGGAAATCTTCGTGTACTTGCATATGAGTTTGCAACTATGGGTTCTCTTCATGACATATTGCATGGTATGTAATATCTCCTGTGCTAACTTATAATTCTAAGAAGTTCTTTGGATAATTTGTTTTGTGCTTGCATTATAGGTAGGAAGGGAGTTCAAGGAGCACAACCAGGGCCAACACTTGACTGGATGCAGCGAGTAAGAATTGCTGTTGATGCTGCAAGAGGGTTGGAATATTTGCATGAGAAAGTTCAACCGTCTATTATACACAGAGATGTCAGATCAAGCAATGTACTTATTTTTGAAGATTACAAAGCGAAAATAGCTGATTTTAACCTTTCAAATCAAGCCCCTGACATGGCTGCACGCCTTCATTCCACTCGAGTGTTGGGAACTTTTGGTTATCATGCTCCAGAGTAAATTTCCAAAACCTCTGTTTTTCCTTTATATATTTGCATTATGAATTTTGGCTTTGAATTTATAGATTTGGATGCTATCTTGTATTAAAAGATGGATTGGCTAAATGTTTTAGTGTTGTCTTTATGTGGCTTATATTTTTGCACACCGCTGATTCTGGATCCTTCACCAAGGATATTATTAGTACCATTTTACCTTGAATCATCTCAGTGCTATCATCTGACTAATTTGGTTGTTAGTATAGATATATGTCAGGGGATGTGACATTTGTGGTTCAGTTATTGTGATATGTGGATTCTCAGAGAATGCTCTGCATAAATTTGGTTTCTTTTCATATTTTATATTTTCTTTCTTTAATCACCTCAAATTTTGTAATTTTATAGTTGTGTTGTTTGTAAGCTTCTATTGTCAATATTTACAGGTATGCAATGACTGGTCAGTTGACTCAAAAAAGCGATGTCTACAGTTTTGGTGTTGTTCTTCTTGAGCTTCTGACAGGAAGAAAACCTGTTGATCATACTATGCCTCGTGGACAGCAAAGTCTTGTTACATGGGTTAGTACACCGGTTTAAACTTGCACCTCCTATCATCTGCTAATTATTTACATATGGTGCAGTCTCCCCCTTCCCCCTCCTTTTTTTTCCCTCTTATTTCTATATTGTTTACGTAAACAAATTTGTGTAGGCTACCCCAAGATTGAGTGAAGATAAAGTTAAACAATGCGTAGATCCTAAACTGAAGGGAGAATATCCTCCTAAAGGAGTCGCAAAGGTATCTAACTGCCCCCATTCCATCCTCTCTGTGACTCAATCCATGCATAGAATAATGGTGCTTGGTTCTCTTATTGGAAGTTGAGGCTGACTACGGTTTATCTTTTCGACTATGCAGCTGGCAGCTGTTGCAGCACTATGTGTGCAGTATGAAGCCGAATTTAGGCCAAATATGAGCATCGTTGTTAAAGCACTGCAACCACTTCTGAAGACTCCTGCTCATGCGCCTGAAAAACTTGAAGCTAATTAACTCCAAATTTTCCAACTTTTTGGGATTCTGCATTGTCTGCACATTTTGGTTCAGCTATCTCCGGATTTCATCAGATAGTGCATATATATACGTTATTTTTTTGAGACTGGATGTGTAGGATTGGGTTGATCCGTTTCTGGTCTTTGATTTAAATTTTATTTATTTCCGGTATTGCAAGTGCTGACGTTTATAGAGCCACAGAGCAAACATTGGGTTTGAGTTTTGAGATGGATTTATTTGTCACTAATTGGTGATCATCTCTTATTTGTCACTAAACGCTGATCTTCCCTTTTTAAGAGTTTCCATTTTGTTTTTTGTTTTTTGTTTTTAACTCCTTGGTCCGTGTACACTGAACAGATTGATATCAGTGCTTTCTAGCAATCAGATTGAGCTGATTCATTACTAAAGCAACAAATGGGCAAATCCATGTTTATACATAATTATTTCTTCCGTCAGATTATAAGTCTTGCATTAGTAATTTTCTTGTGAGCAATTAGTTTACTGACTAGTTCTTATTATTTTTAATTATTTTAATTTTATTAGAAAAATAATAGTTATTGATAATATTAAATTACATTAACAACTAAATTAATAATTTAATCATTCCATTTGTAATGTCTAAATTCTTTTCAGTGCAAACAAAGTTATAATTTTTTTTTGGTAATTTTAAAAATATTAAATTTATTGTATATTAATCTTTGAATAATTATTGGCATAAAAAAAGTTACTGAACACCTAATTGAGAATGAATTTGATATTAATATGTGAATTTTATAAAAAATTAAAAATTTAATTTAAATAAATATATAAATTTAGATATTAAAATATTAATTTAACTTAAATTAAAAAGTTAATATTACTTTAAATAAAGTATAGAATGATTAAATTATTTTAATAAAAAAATTAAAAAAAATTAAATTATTCAATAAAATATATTTTTTAAACTTGTTTTTAATTTATTTTCGAGTCAATTTTTAATAAATTTACTTGTTTTCAAGGTAGCAAGGTTCTTCTAATAAAAAAACAAAAAAACAAAACTTTTTGGAGTCAATTTTCTCCAATAAATAAATAAAGAAATAGGTCAAGGGAGCTGAAATATTTGTGTGTGTTTCCCGCGGAAGTGGGGCGCGATGCTTTTCTTCGCCCCTGTCCAGCGGTGAATTGTTGATAAACAAGAAGGAACAGTTAGTTACCAGAAAACGGAACAACTTTTCTTTGGAAACTACATGTCCTCTCCTTCTTCCCAATATGTCCTCTCTCCCTCCTTTCCTCTATGCCGTCTCCAATCCCCCATAGTCTCCTCCTCCTTCCGCCCTCGCAGTCGTAGTCGTAGAAGGCACAACAAGCTCCCCACCTCCACCAAAACCTCTCCACAACCCAAGCTTGAAACTGTTATCGACCTTAATTACCTAACTACCCAAGCCTCCTCCACTTTCCGCACCCATTTACCTTCCTTGGAATCCAACCTTTGTGATTTCGTTTCTTCCGCCAAAGAAGCTTACAGCGATTTACAAACCTTAGTAACCCTCGATGACAACAATAGAATTGTGGTTTCATGTCGCCCTTCAACGCTGCATTTTATAGGCACTTCAGCGGTTTTGAGCTTCATTTCGGTTTCCGTTTTTAGGGTTTTAATCAAATTGGTTTCTGGATTTTGGCTTTGGGGTCGAAATGCATCCGGATATCGTCCTATGATGAGGAGGGACAGAAGTCTTGGGGGAAGAGAGGTCATTGTTGGTTGGAACGATAAGGAGAGGGGCAATGGCAAGTATAACTTAAGGATCTCGTCGAATCCATTGTCGCCGCCTCAGGGGTCTGTGACGGGCATTCCGAAGAGAGATACAAAGAACAGAGTTCGGCTTGAAGGGAAACTGCCCAAGTGGTGGCCAACTCTCGTAACGGGTGCCGTTGCAACTGAGAATGAGCAGGAATATAAGAGGGAGGCATACAGAGTGGTTCGAGGTTCTGCTTTTCTTTTTGAGATATCAATTTTCCCCCTATGTGGTTTTCCGTTCAATTCGGTGCCATGTCATTTTCTGAAACTTATATAAGTAACTAAGAAATAGTGAAGAGAAAATAATTGACTTAAAGGTTTTTTCTGGCTTATAACTCATATCTTGCTTAATAAGTTCAGTAGTTTACATAGACTACAGATATCTTATACTAAGAATCTCAAACCTGTCTAAGTTTAGTCAAGGACTTTAATGAGTTTGCATGAATTGGAAAGTATATGTTAGCAGTCTTTTCATTTGACAGTTTGATTGAATGATTTGTTTTTCCTAATTATAAGTTTATAACATAAAGATATCAGTCATGCACTCCCTCCTGATTTCTTTTCTGGATCTTCTGTCTTCCTATACATCATGGTCTTTCTTTCAGTCTTTCTTTTATTAAATCTGATATTTACGTGATCACACCATATGGAGCATATTGATGCAATGCTTGCTTTGGTGCACAGTTCCTGAAGATTAGTTTGAGATAAGTTAGTTGTTCAATAAGTCCATTGCTCTTCTTTTTCTTCACTTTTTTTTATCTGTTATCGGACATCTATATATCTCTTTTACCCTATATTCATGAACAATTTCTTGTCCTATGTAGACCAGATACAGACCATTCATATGTTTATTCATTAATATGCTAAAATAGTCTCTTCATTTTTTACATCACACATGATTCATTATTGAGCTAATCAAGTATAGAACCTTGACTCCTATGTTCACACCTTCAAGCGATGAGATTTTCCTTAAAGCTGAACTAAAGTTACTGAACATACATACCCTATATCCATGAACAATTTGCTGTCCTGTGTAGATCAGATACAGACCATTCATAAGTTTATTCATTAATATGTTAAAATAGTCTATTCAATGTTTAGTTCATACACAATTATTAAGCTAACCATGTATAGAATCTTGACTCCTATGTTCACACCTTTGAGTGATGAGATTTTCACTAAAGCTTAAGGTTAATGAATGTACGCTAAGGCTTGTTCAGATTTGTAAGCATTTAGTGACTAAATCATAGATACTGAAACTCATTGAAACTAGCTAACAAAAGAAAAAGAAAAAGAAAGAATGAAGACACAAATTTTTGAATTTATGCGGAAAAGAATATGTTGATGAGGATAGAAGCTAGTATCAGTTCTTAAACATACATGGTCGTTCCAATAAGAAGTGTCTGTGGTTCTTTCCACAGTTATTTTGGTCTAATATATGGGCCCTATCCAAGGTTGATAAAAATGCATTTTCTTTGATGAATAATTCTAACTCAAATATCTTACTCGGAGTGTAATTTACCATAATCATCCTAAGATTGTCTAAAATGAATAAATGAAACCTATAAGATAATCCTTATGATAACTACATAAAATAGGTAAAATTAATGGATAATCACTATTGAGCGCCCCTTAGTTGTCCTACATCATTCTCTCTGTTTGATGGACTCTCTGGTGGACTTGATATTTGTTCCAACAAAAGCTATTATACACTCATGTTGACATGTTTTGGTACCTATTCCCTTGTCTCATAATATCTTGCTCATAATATCGTATGGTTATATGTATTTTATAGTTGTGGAAAGAAATTTTATTAAAAACGAAGAGTAGGCTTTCTCTTAATATGTTTTTGATTCTCAATAGTTGTTAATAGTAATACCAAATTAGAGTGAGCTTGTTATTAGATAATAAAGTATGGAGATGATGCTGGAAATGGTTGCCCATTTTTATGAGAAGGTAAGAAATTGTTACATTGGTTACAGAAATAGCTTTTTTTATTTATTGTTCAAATGAAATTCTTTGCATAATAAATATATGTTATGTTTAGTTATCCCTTGGAATAATAGCTATTACAACAGTTACTCTGTCTTTTGCGTTTCCAATGTCTGGTAATTGTCATTTTATTTCTGGACTTTGTTCTTTTGTAGGTTAAAAACACTTTTCCTAATTTCCATATTATTTTTCCTTCCTTTAATTCAAGTTGGAACTCATTCACTTGGTTTCCAGCAATCATGGACAGAAGAATGAGCGGAATGGACATCATGGAGAACGATATAATTCAAGTCAGTTTTTTGGTGCTTTACTTGATTTTGGAATGATGTATGTGATTGTACATAGTATCTATATTTTTTTGGTGAGGAAATATGTTAACTATATTTGATATTGCTTTCCTATAAGTTTGATCACTTATTTCGTTTAGGAGAAAACTTTTGGTCTGTGGTAAACTCTTCAGCAACTTCTTAAAAATCACCATTGGTTGGCTTTTCTAGGGTGCTTTTGGAAATAGTTCCAGAGTTGCTTCTGAAAATTACTTTTGCTTCTCATTTTTTCTTTTTAACTATGCATATACAAAACATATTTATATTATGTTCAATATCTTAAGTACTTAATAATGATTTTTTTAAAAAAAAAAATTGACAATTGCAAGTTAGTCTTTTTCCAATCTAAAAAGGGCATTTAGAAATTTTTTCCAAAGATCAGTTGTTGACATAATTCGCAAACTGCTATTTCACAGAACATAATAAAAGGAAAAAGAAACATAGCTTCTTGCAGCATTTTCAGAAAGCAGAAGTTTACCAAATTCACCCTTAGTCAATCATCTAATCAATTGAAGCTATTATGTAAAGTTACTGAAAAACTTGCTATTATTTGCTGGTAATTTTTTCTTTGTAAAAAATAATTGCATACAGTTTGACTCTTGAGAATTGACATTACATTCTTACATTGAGTAAATATGGTGAAATTTTAAGGGCTAGTTAGTGTTGGCTGTGAAAAATGCTATCACAAAGTATTAGAAGGTGATACTGTGATAGTTCAATGTTTTTAGTAATAATTCTTTCTTCATTACAGTGGAATAAACCTACGAGTGGTCTCATACCTCATACTACACTACTATAAATCTGAAGCGAGATAATGTTATGTAGTGTAATTAACTGTCATGATTTTAGTTTACCATGAGGTAATAGTTTTAAGAACAAAGTCTTCTTTGTCTAGCATGTTTAGTCAACTTATTAAAATATTTAAGGATATTTTATTGAAATTTGCAAGCTAAGACTCTTTGTAAATACTTATTTAAATTCATCATCATCCTTACTTTAATGCTGGAGTTTATTCTTCTCTCTAGCTTCTTTTAGAGCTTAAAGTGGAAATTGTTTAGTTTTTTGTGAAACTCAGACTAGCCTCAGTATGAGCAACTGAGATTAAATCTGAGTTAATTTTGTATGTATTACTGCCTTGGACCAGTTTTAACATTCACTTTAGTATAGTTAATTAGCTATAAGCCTATTACAAAAATGAGATACTGGTGGTTTGGTTCATGATGAATATATGTGTCAAGCATTTATGTGAATAACTTGTATGCAAATAATGATTGTGAACAACAAAAATACTCTATTGATAGTTTGTAATACCTGTTCACTGTAAATATACTTTATGCTAAAAAAATATTTCACTTAATTCTCTTCTCTGTTTTATTAAGCTAAACTCATACAGTATAAAAATAAAAAAAGGCGGTCCAGTGCACAAGGCTCCCACCCTAAACTCATACAGTATATTTGTAATAATTTAGAGGAAGCTTTTGTGTTGATACTTGAGTTCTTATTAATACCATTAATGTTTTTGAGCCATGTGTAATTGAAATGTTCTCTTGCATTATTTAACCCTTTCATAACGTTGGAATGTTCCTTGCCTGTACACATGAGCAGTTACGTCAAATTTGCAGAACATCTGGAGTGCAAGTATCTATTGACCCAACAAATATTCGGGATTCCTTGTATCGAGCAGCTGTTGAATTTGTATTAAATGTTTGCAGCAGGTATGGGTTTATGCCTGCACTCTTGTCAGCCTCTTTCCTTTGCTGCTAGTTAGCTACTTTTGTCCATGCTGTCTGCCCCTGGTGCAGTAATTATGTAATTACTGATTACTTTATGTCTTTTCAGGGCACCAAATTACTCTACCTCCATTGAGATTAATGGTGAGGATTCTCGGCAATTCCTTGCTGGGTTTGCTGAAAACATTGAGCTTGAAAATATTCGTGCTGCAACAATTGTGTCTGCAGCTGTTGCTGCACGCACACGCTCTTGTCTTCTACAGGCTTGGGTACTTTCTTGCCTTTATTATTGTGATGTAATAAAATTGTTTTTATTTGGATTTCAAGTGAAGCACATTTTTAATAGCAATTATTAGTAAAGGTTGTTATACTTTGAATTTAGATATTGGCTATTGATATAATTTTGTTATAATGTGGTTTTGATACATATCTTTAGCAATAAGCTATATTGATATGTGCTAAGAATTTTTTTCTCAGAAATTTCATTAATAGATTACAATTTTTATTTGTGTTGTATATTCAATGGTATCATGTAATTTACTTTTTTTTTTTTTACATATATCAATTTTTAATATATAGTTCTGTCTTGTATTCTTGTTTTAGTATCTCCTTATTGGGAACCATTTTTATGCTTGTTTCATGATTAGATAGTAGATCAAAATAATATAAGGATTTGTTTTGACCATTAGTCCATTAGTTATCAGCGAAAAAAATCAAAACCATTTGTAGTTGACCACAATACTTGATGAGAAAGACGTACGTCTAAAAATTATGTGAATTTGTATCACTGACCTTTTCCTTTATAGTTAATATAAAGTGAACTATACATCTTTTTTTGTTTTATTTATTTCTTCATTTGTTTCAGTTTTATTAGTGTATTTGTTAGTATTTTTTCTTTCGTTGATTGAAGAGAAGTTTTACATTGATTCTAGCAATAATCTTGATCCATCTATGAATTAACTGAATACTCATTCTTTCTAACATATGCTCAACAGTTTTTTTTTCCTCACAAATCGAATTGTCTATAATCATGTGTTGTTTTGTTAGAACAAATATTTTCATAACCGCCAGATTGGCCAAGTTGAAGCAAACAGGTAAAAGTGGCCAATGGCTTGCTGTGCTTGGCTGCACTATTTGCATTGGCTGGGAATGTGGTTCCAATCATTAATAAATTGGTACTATGGAATTGTTGGCTGGATCACTATTTTTAAATTTGAGCAGTGGCTGTAATGAACTACAATCTGAAACTATGGGTGTAATCCATGTCTTCACTCTTCAGGAATACTTAAAAGATAAAATCTAATGGCACAAAAGAAATGAACAGTAAAAAGAAAGAGAACTATCTAAAGATTCTAAACTACAAGTCTGCACCAGATGCAGTTGCAGAGAATTAATTATTTATATTGCTGGCCTAGAGACCAACATGATAAAATTAAGAGAATGGGAGGCAGCAATGATCAAACTTTAGACCACTTGGTCATAGAGGCTCTAAGATTATGTTAATGAACACTTTAATTCAAAAGTTTAAGCTATTAAATGAAGGTCTATGATTGACTATATTAAAATCTTTAACACTATACAAAACTTTGGGAGAAAATTTCTGGTTTATGAAAGGTTCTTTATTATATTTCATCTTTTTAATTTAATTAATTTTCCCACTCAAATAATCCATAAGCTTCTTCAGAGACTAGCATGATTTAACAATCAGAAACAAAAACTTCAGACTAAAATTATGATATAGAATCTTGGCACGGATGGAAAGTGATCAGCTGGTTCGCCAATAATTTTAAAGAGACACCAACAATTTGCTCCTTGTGAATCAAGTTAGTAATTTTTTGGAAGTTCTCTGTATCTCTTCTTTTCACCTGTCTCTCACTCATGCTACTCTGTTCTCTGTTCCTAGGACCTTATTCTTCTTTATATACTAGGTGTTTGAGCATCCATACCTTTTGATCACTTAATAAACTGGAGGTCTGTAGAAATTAGTTATAAACTTTCCCGATGTGAATCCGAAGTTTATTTGTCATGTCTAGATCCTTTTCTCGTTCCCTGCTCCCCATTCAGACATCTGTTCCTTTACACTTTAAGAATTGTTCTGCATCAGATCTATATTTCATTATTTTATGCTGCAAATCCTTCTCTAGACATTAAAAAAATTAAATCTTGCAAAAACAAAAGTTTCTCTGTTGCGTCGTTTTTTTTTTCAATTTTGCTTTACCTTTGTGATTTTTTTTTAGTCTCTTTGATGGTCAGAGGATTCTGTTGCTAATTTATGTATAGATATTTCATGAAAAGTGTGCAGATAGAAGAGGAGGCTGGTTTAAGTCTGCCACATGTATAAAATTTTTTATTTAACTGTTTATCTTTAGAAAGCTAAAAGTATTTTAACTTTAATGTTTGAGTATTAGGACCTCAGACAATTCTCATTTCTAGAAAATTTGTGTTAGTCTTCTTGACTGTTTTTTTAAGTTCATGCTTTTATTTGGTGTGATTTCAATTACAGGCTCTGGAAATGCAAGGTAAACATGTTCAGGCAAAGTTGGAACTGTCAAAGATATGCCTTCTTCTGCGTATATTTCCTCCTGAGGATTCCTCAGTATGTATCTTTAATACTTAAAAAACAATTTTGTTTTTAGGATGATTTATTTTTAGTATTATCTACATGGTTATTCTTTATTAAAGTTGGAGGTCACCTTTAGTAGCAGTTTTTAAAGCATCTAGATGTTGCATGTATACAATTAAGTTATTTTCCTTATTTTTTGTAAAATGTGGTAAGTCTTGGTGTGTGTCTGGTTTCTGAAAGCATTATCAGTTTTTATTATTTTTTTGTCTTCATTTCTTAAAATTTATTTTCATTTATAAGTTTTTATTATTTAGAAAATACGTTTGTTTTGTGAAGATAAACATTTGTTCATCTTTATTTTCAAATCAAATTGGCATAAATGGTTAAGAATTTTAATTGATTTTTGAGTTTGATCTTCAATAACCATGGGATTATTTTTATTTTTTTTAATATTTATGATAGACTCTTTTAAAAATACAAAAATGTCACTGGTTATTTTTCAAAAACACAACATCTTTTAGACATTTCCTGGTTTTACCTGTTTTAGAAAATATTTTCAAAAAACATTTTCTTCTGAATTATGTCAAAAACATATTCATTCATGTTTCCAGCTTTCAATGAAAATGAAAAGAGGAAACAAACAAACCCTTAATATCCTATTTGGACGTAAAGCAAAGGCAATGTAGTATGAGAATATAGAATTACCATTTATTTTATTATTTTATGATGTAATATTATCATTTGATATTTACGATTAATTGTTTATAATTAGGGATTATCAATAAAGTTGTTTGAACTTAAGGATATGTTGTTCTACAGTAGTATCTCACTTGGATGAGGATTTCTACTATTTTTATGAGTTTCTTGTCTAGGATTGCCAATAAGCTTATTATCAGTCTGAGGAGGTTACTCCCATTATTATGATATATCGATTTGATTTTATTGGTGTGTTTTATTGGTATACTACTAAATGATGATTTTAAACTAGTTCTACGAAAGAGTTAGTTTTGACGTGAATATTGGTTTTGAAGAAGTTTTGCAAATCTAATTGAATGACCAGTACACATTGAAAGGTCTATTTTTTAAGAATTTATGGTACAATATCAATGAGTAGTGAATATTTTAGATGTGTCATCAACTTTCCTAGACTATAGCTCATTATACTCAATAATAATACACAGTACCCTGAGTAAATTCCTTGGCCATGTCTGTGGTACTTGAATCTCCCTTAGCTGATAATTTGGAGGAATGACCTTTGCTATATTAGTTTTTGGCAATGCTCCTTGTCTGTGACCCTCCATGTAAACTTGCTCCATGCCTCTTCTGTGCTGCTGATGTGCTGAGGACTTTTGGTTTTTGTTTTCAGAAGCTATTGTGATGATAATGGGACTTATGGGTTGCTGGGCATTTTTCTTCTAAACTTATCTGCTGCAGAATATAATTTTGTATTTACTTGTTTCTGCATGGTAATAACATTTATTGTGGGTACATGCAGCCCGAAATGGAGATGGTCGCACAGGGCCTGGCGAAACACTTAAAACTAGAACAACGAAAGCACCTAATGGATGTTTTTACTGAAGTTTGTGGTGACAGTCACAGGATTGCAAGAGAAGCCCTTGGTTTGGTGCGGACCTATTTCCCTATATTGGAGCTAAAATCACCATAAAATGTTTAAAACCTAGTAATTACTGATAGACATTAGAAAGTTCTCTGAAGGAATTTTCCCTCCTTGGAGGTCTTTTGGGGTAGACATTTTAATCCCTTATTTAAAATTTGCTTTTTCGCGAAGCATATTTTAATTTTTTATTTATAATAAGTTACTGTAGTGTCATTTAATCTGTATAGTTAATTTCAACTAATAAAAAAATGTTTAGTTATTGTTGTTATTATATATTATGTGGTTACTTTTATAGTGGACAACAATTTACACTGAACTGTATTCTGCTTGTTTGTGATGATAATGGGCTTCCGACATGGCTAAAGCTAAAGAACTCTGCTAACTTTCAAGCAATGTTATTCAACCTTAGTCTTGTTTTATTTGTCATTATCATTAGCTATACTTCTGTATTTGGAATGTTAAGTAATGTGTATTAATGACAAGCCACTTTCTTAGTTTATGGTTGATTTCTTTACTAATTATTTCGATCTTCCTCGTTTTGTTCTTCTTTGTAGATGCATTTTCAAAAGTGTACCAGTGATCAACTCGAAGACAAATTCATTTGAAGAACTCTACTCGCAAATTGTATTCTTGCAGATTCTATACTTTATTTGTTTAGTTTATATCTTTTACTGATGTTTAGATAGTTTATTTGTGTTGTAAATATTGTTTAAAAATAGTAGTCTCAATAAAGTTCATAGGGTTCACCTGGGGAAAAAAAGCCCATTAGAATTAATAAAAATCTGTCATCTGTAACTGGGGTAGGAAGTACGGAACATATTTTTAACGTTGGTGGACATGGACTTACCAATTGCAGATAAGGGTGTTCGTCTATTGCAGTGATTTAATTTAAACACTTCTAGTCTTAATATATCTGTAGCTCATACAGTATGCTGACAGAAGCCTGAGATGAAATGCTGGATAATCAGAAGGCTATGTGCATCTACTGCGCTGTCAATCTCTTATTTTTGTCAAAAAATATTTATCCTCCTAATAATAGTATAATGTTTTCAATGAAAATATGAAATTAGTAATTATGATATTGTTCTAATTAAGCGCTACTATTTTAGACGACTTAAACAACAGCTACTACTTTTTCTAGATTGCATTTTTATAATAAAGCCATCACTTAAAAATATTATTAAATTATGAAGAAAAGTTATTTCATTATAATTTCAAAATTTGTGGTATTAAGAATGTACCTCACTAAATTGAACATTAAGTTATAAATGTCAATAGCAATTACTCGCAATATCTTTGGAAGTGATTTTTTTTTTTTTTTGTGTGGTCATTAAGCATGTCATTTAGATGGCAAATTCTTCAAGACAATTATTTTAAAATGATATTTTTTCTCTTTTTTTGGTTACTAAAGTATTACTTTGTACTACTTTATCACTATTCTTTCGTAAAAAAATTTTAATAGTATTTTTAACGTAATACCATTAACTCACTAACAGCATATTTATTACTGACTGTCAATGTGAATATTATTTAGAGTCCGTTTAGATAATAGAGTTTACAGTTTATTAAAACTTATTTATCAGTATAAATGTTTTTATGTTAAAAAAATAGTGCTTAGATAAGTTTAAATAAATAACTTATCAATCTTTAATAAGTTTATTTTATTTTATTTCATAAGTCAGTTTTTTAAATTTATTAAAAAAAGTCTCTGTGAAAGCTCAAATTCACATGATCAAAAAATTATTTTGTACTTTTACAAGTTAAAATTTCATCAAAATTATACCATTCACCTTTCTCCTTCTATCAAAACTATATCCAAATGTTTTAAAAAAAATTTATAAATTTAAAAAACACTTTTTCAAATATATATCCAAACGCTAAATAACTTAATTTAAAAGTCATTTTTCTATAAGCGCTTTTTATATAAAATATTTTATTCTATAAGTACTTAAATAAACTGTATACTCAAACTGGACTTTAATAACAATAACACTTGTGATAGTAATATACTATCACAATACATTAAAACACTACCATATAAGGGTATAATATCATTTCAGTATCATTTTTAATATTTTAGATATTAAGCTTAAGCTCTCTATACTCCAACATTTTAGGTTATGTTTGGTAAAAATAGCTGATAAACTAGCTGAAAGTTTAAAAGTTAGCTGAAAGTTGAAAAGCTAATTTTTAACTCAAAGCTGAAAGTTGTTAAGTTAATTTATTGAATTACAAGTATTTGGTAAAATTATCTATTGAATGAGCTGATAAATGTAAAATGACATAAAAAGATATACTTATATAAAATTTATCATTTTTTGTTAGTAATTACACTTCATTATGTAATTATAAAAAATACAAAATAAACATATTATATAGTGTTCGACAATAAATTAATAATATTGTTGTGAATCTCTTTTATCTTAGTAGATGTCTCTAAATTTTTATTTTTTGTGTCACTATCAATAATATATGGAAGTTCATCATAAGGTATATAATTTGAATGTTGTTTGAACATAGTAAAAACCGTGACATTTTGTGAGTAGAATAGTGTTAAAATTTGAATAAAATAATAAGAATAAAAAAAATAATAAAATTATAAAAACTATCAGCTAAAAGTTATACGCTATTTAAAGTAACGTATAAAAATACGCTATAAGCTACTCAAATAAACTTATTTACTAAATACCTCTAATTTGGTCAAATAAGCTTATAAATTAATCAAATACGCTATAAATTAACTTATTTGATTTGTCAAACATATTCTTAATGTATTACGGTAATTTAATACCATTTCAATGCCACCGTTAGTAAATAACATCCATATTTAAGAAGATTCTATAAAGTGAGTTAGCGGTTATAAAAAGATAACATTAAACATTTAAAAATAAAATAAAAATAAAATTGAACAAAATAATACTTTAAAAATAAAATAAATATCAAATTAAACTTTTAAGGTTTTTTACCAAAAAAACTCAAAGACCTGGCCGTGTTGGCAAAGTTGTGCTTGTCAAGCACTAGTACGATGAAATACATAATACACATAAAATGTGAATATTAAACTACTTTGATAATTTTAAAAAATAATGTTGCAATCATTTTTTCCTAAAATATTAATAAATATTTGCATATTCTTTAATGTAAGGGTCGTATTATAATATTTTTAGAGAGTGATAATTGTATAATTTTAATAGACTAATAATATTATAAATACTTTAAAATGATATTTTAATATTTATACGATTTTTGGTAAAATGACATTTTGGTAATTTCAACCAAATAGTTTGAAAGTGTTTTTAAAACACTTGAGTGGTAGACTAAAAATATTTTTAAAACACTTGAGTGGTAGACTAAAAATATTTTTAAAACACTTGAGTAGTAGGTTAGAAATATTTCTAAAACACTTGATTGATAGGCTAGAAGTATTTTTAAAACACTTGATTGGTAGACTAAAAGTATTTTTAAAACACTTAAGAGGTGATGATGGTCTTGACTATCAAAGGAGAAGGGAGTGATCAGAAAAAATTCAAAAAAGAGAGAAGAAGAGAGAGAAAGTGCAAGAGGAGAAAATCAAAGTAGGTTTTTTTTATCCAAATTCTTCTATGATCATCTTTTCTTCAATGTATTTCCTAATTCAAGGTATGGATGTAGATTTTGGTGGTGAGAAATTGGTATACAAAGTTTAGGAAGCTTGTTAAAGTAGGCTTAACGCCTACTCTCCACAAATTTTGATGCAATTTCTATGTTTTATAAGTGATTAAATGTGAAATTGTGCAACATGTGGACTATATATTATGTGGATTTTTCTGTTTTGGTTATTTCAAATTTCTGGGAAAAATCGGTAACGATTTTAAAGAAAGTATCAATATAAGAATTGTAGATATGTATCTCATGAATTTATAGCCTTTGAGATCACCTAATTTGGAGTCAATATGAGGGAGATATGATCCAAGAAGTAAACATAAGTCATAGAACACAAAGAGTTTGGAATCCAAGATTGTAAATATGAGTACTTTTAGTGTTCGAATTTCTAGAACTAATCTGTAAAGAATTTGAAAATATGGTAAACATGAAAGTTGTAGGTAATTGTCTTAACTTTACATAGACACCAAAATCACCTTAATTAGAGTTTAAATGAGAGTTATGTTCTGATTAGTGAGGGAATGTCACAGAACACGAAGAGTCTAGAATCCAAGATTGTAAATATGAATACTTTAGTGTTCGAATTTTTGGGACTAATTTGTAAGGAATTTAAAAATATGATAAATATGAAAGTTATAGGTAATTGTTTTAACTTTACATAGACACTGAAATCATCTTAATCGGAGTTGAAATGAGAGAGTTATGGTCTGATTAGTGAGGGAAGGTCACAGAACACGGTCCAGCCGTGTTTTGAGTTTCAAGGCGGTGTTTAGTGCTGGAAAACCCTATTTTTCAATGTTTTCTATAAGAAAAAGAACCTTATTTTTTCTTATCACTCTCCCCCCCTTTGATAGTCAAGACCATCACCACCACTCAAGTGTTTTAGAAATACTTCTAACATACCACTCAAATGTTTTAAAAACACTTCTAGCCTACCACTCAAGTGTTTTAGAAACACTTCCAAGTTATTTGGTTGGAATTACCAAAATGTCATTCTACCAAAAATCGTATAAATACCAAAATATCACTTTAAAGTATTCACAACAATTTTTCCCCAAAATACTAATGGGTATTTGCGTATTCTTTAATGTAAGGGTCGTATTGTAATGCTTTTAGAGAGTGACAATTGTGTAATTTCAATAGACTAGTAATGTTGTAAATACTTTAAAGTGGTATTTTAGTATTTATACGATTTTTGGTAGAATGACATTTTGGTAATTCCAACCAAGTAGTTTGGAAGTGTTTCTAAAACACTTGAATGATAGGCTGGAAGTGTTTCTAAAACACTTGAGTGGTAGGCTAGAAGTATTTCTAAAACACTTAAATGGTGGTGATGGTCTTGACTATCAAAGGGGAGGAGGAGTGATTAGAAAAAAAAATCAAAAAAGAAAGAAGAAGAAGAAGAGAGGAAGAAGAGAGAGAAAGTGCAAGAGAAAAAAATTAAGATATGTTTTTTTGATCCAAATTCTTCTATAATTATCTTTTCTTCAATGAATTTTCTAATTCAATGTATGGATGTAGGTTTTGGTGGTGAGAAATTGGTATACAAAGTTTAGGAAGCTTGTTAAGGTAGGCTTAACACCTAATCTCCACAAATTTTAATACAATTTCTGTTTTAAAAGTGATTAAATGTGAAATTGTGCAACATGTGGGCTGTATATTATGTGAATTTTTCTATTCTGGTTATTTCTAATTTTTGGGCAAAATCGGTAACGATTTTAAAGAAAGTATCAGCATAAGAATTGTAGATATGTGTCTCATGAATTTATAAGCTCTGAGATCACCTAATTTGAAGTCAATATGAGGGAGATGTGACTCAAGAAGTAAGCAGAGGTCATAGAACACGAAGAGTCTTAAATCCAGAATTTGTAAATATGAATACTTTTAGTGTTCGAATTTCTGAGATTAATCGGTAAGGAATTTGAAAATATGATAATCATGAAAGTTGTAGGTAATTGTCTTAACTTTATATAGACACCCAAATCACATTAATCAGAGTTGAAATGAGAGAGTTATGTTCTGATTAGTGAGGGAAGGTAACAGAATACGAAAAGTCTGGAATTTAGAATTTGTAAATATGAGTGCTTTAGTGTTCGAATTTCTGGAACTAATCTGTAAGGAATTTGAAAATATGGTAAACATAAAAGTTGTAGGTAATTGTCTTAACTTTACAGAGACACCGAAATCACTTTAATCGAAGTTGAAATGAGAGAATTATGATCTGATTAGTAAGGGAATATCACAGAATACGGTCCAGCCGTGTTCTGAGTTTCAAGGCCATGTTTAGTGTTGGAAAACCTTATTTTTCATTATTTTCTATAAGAAAAAGAACCTTATTTGTTGAAGGAATTTTAGAAACCAATTGACAAAGAGATACTTTTAAAGTGATGATTTTATATCACCAAAATATTATTTTCTTTACTTGATTTTAAAGGGTTTACATTGAATATTGATTTAAGATATTTTAAAAGAGTGATATAGTTGAAAATACTTATTGAACACATGATTTGAAATATGCTCATGGTAAGAGTTGTGATGTATATAACTCATTGAACATGAAAATGATGTTTTTGCATTGCATTTGTTATTGATTGACAAACGTAAAACTCGTGGTGAGTTGTTTGGTGCATATGCATTGCATTTGACTTAAGTGGACATCGATGAATATCAGTGGGTTGTATGGCTGTGACGATACCGGGTAGGGGACACCTTACTAGCCTGAGTGAGCCGATGAGGCCACCCAACCACATGAAAATAAAAGAGAAGCAATAAATGAAAATGTGTGTTTTTATAGCTATGGCATGCGATGAGCATTGCGCAACATGAAGAGTTATATTTTTCATGCATTGAGTGTGTCAGATCACCGAGTGAGGCATGTGTATTAAAAGTTATGATTTTATTATAAATATTTGATATTTTCTGTAGTTTATACAACTGAACATAATATTTGTTTTTACATATTTTATTATAAAATGTTAAGTCTACTGAGAACCCTGTTCTTACTATTTTGTGGTGTTATATTTAGATAAAAGGAAGTGAGATGCTTCTATAGACGGCGTTGCCAGTAAAGATTCCGATGTCAACACCACCTCCTCATTCTTTGTGTTTCAAGGGTGGTGTGCTGTATGGAGACTCTTGTATTTATATTGTAATTATAATTTGTATTGTATCATAAATACTTATGCGAGATTTGTAATATATATATATATATATATATATATATATATATATATATATATATATGTATATATATATATATATATGTACATACTGTTATGAGAAATATTATGAAAAAAAAAAATAGTGTTACAAGATAAAAAAAAAAACCCTAAAGCGATAAACATAGATGTCTTCAACCCCAATCGTGATTTCATATTAAAATGAAAGACCTAAATACTTGTGATAAATGTAAAAAGAATAACACATTAAACATAAAAAGGGTTGAAGTAAACATAAAAGAAATATAGAATGTAAGTTAGGCAAAAAGAAAATGAAAGGTCTAAAGACAAAAAGAATAGATACAGCACAAGTGAGACCATCTTCTATTCTCTATCAAAATCTCCAGTAGCTGAGTGTCCTGGCTTCTACACCAGCTTCTGTCGTCATGCATGCAATTCTCTATGAACCAAGTAGACAAACTACTTTTGCTTTATTGTGACTTAAAATTGTGTGCATCAACGTTACCAGCTGATAAATATCACCCAAAGAAAAAAATCCTCAAAATAAGATTCCTGCAATGATATGTACAAGAACTTATTCATTGCTAGTGCACAAATTATCTTTCCAATGGCTTAGCTAAAAAAAGTTTTAACACATTCTTTGAAAGCCAAATCTTTATAATAACACTAGGCTCTATTCTATGCATCTGCTTCCAAGCATGCTAGAGCCTTTTTTTGTTTTAAAATTTATTCATTTTTTCTTCCCACTCTCTCCCACATAATTTTTATATGTGCTTAAATGCGGGATTATATGGAGTATAAAGAGTGGTTATAAATCTTTAGGAAGTGGAATACTTGAATTGAAAAGATTGATATAATTTAAAATTTATATTGTGTTTCTTTCTAAACGGAAGACATTAACTTAATAGTTCCCTTTTACAATAGTATAGAAACAGATAGATAAGCATCTTTCTTATAATATTGATTATATACTATTATATGCATTTTTTATAATGTTAAGTGTTAATTATATTTCTTTCAGGTCGTATACATGTATTGTATAATAGTTTGAAATTTTTTTTCTTAAAATTATTATATAATATAACCATTAGTCTCAGCACCAAGTAAATTTTTGCCTCGGCACCTGCAACTGTGGTGTTTACATTGAATACAAAGGCATAGCTTAAAGTTAGATAATATTCCTACTATGTATACTATTATGTATAAAACTGATTAGAGAAACCAAAAATCATTTATCAGGTCTAAGTAACTTTATTATCCGTAAAACTAAAACAAGGGAAAAAACATACTGTATATCAATCTACGAGGGAAGAAGAGGTTGCCTCTCATCAGGACCCACACGATGACTAGCCTGGAAATATGCACAATAGCAACGCAACCTAAGCAATGATTATGATGTATAAAACTCTTAAAATGGAAAAAGAAGAAGGTGAAAACGTATATGCACCTCTTCATTTGCTCCAGCTGCCATATTTACAAATGAGTCCTTTGACCTGGAACAAAAATAAGACATTTATAACTGCAAATGAAGAATAGAAAAAGGATTTTCTTCCAAAACTTTTATTGCCTTAAAGTCCATCTCAAAAATAAGAAATATCCGATGAACTAAACAATTCAGAAATTGACAAAAAGAGAACAGATTCTTTTTTCCCAGTCTCTCCTGTAAAAGCTGGTGGCTGGTCAACCTCTCATACAGTACAGTAATCAAGCATACAATGGACAGTAAAACAAGATATACAGGCTAAAGCTTTCTGAAAGCCAAAAATTAAGTAAAGTAAATAGATTTTAACAATACCCATATCATTGTCTCACACAAAAAACATCGTTGCAATCAGTAAAGAAATTTGCAAGTACCTGTGTGCGTCATGAACATCATGCATCTCCAGCATACCATTTTGTTGTTCATCTCTAACTTTTGATAGAGGAGAAAAGAACTATATACAAAATGAGCACAGGTGATACAAAAGGATGACATTGTTAGAGCTGTTTAAAAAAATACTTTTTAATATTATTATTTATTTACCATAATCTTCCGAATTCAATTTACCTGATGCATTGAGATGAATACAATAGAAATCCCTAAAATAAAGTTCATTGTTAAAGTATGTCCAAACAGTGCAGCAGATGCTATGCCAGTGAAGATTGTTGCAACTGTTGACGAGTACTTCTTTAAAATTGTATCTGAAGATAAAAAGTGGGTTATTGAGAAAAAAGACAAATAAAGTGTCCCGTCTATGAAGCACAAGGTCCATTTAAGATAAATTATAAAAGTAATTTGCTTTTAGGTTTTGATGAATTCAATAAAAGAAAATAAATAAATAAATAAATATATTAGTAACCTGCATATTTAAAGAAGAAAGATGATAGAATCCCTTGGGCCGCATTGTTAGCTATCAAAAGCATGGTAGCTTTTGAAAGACCTTGCAGAATATCAAAGCTACTAGGACCTGAAAATTTAAAGCAACATCCTGAGGATCAGATAACAGCTTGAGCATCAGACAAAAGCAACAAACTGTAGACCATGGGTAAGAAGCTATCATGACTTCACTACCAATTGTTGATATAAGAAATTTAATGGGGTGATTGGACCATCAAAAATAATTATACCATCATTAGTTCCACCATTGAACACTATAGGAGTCTGTAACAAATGAAGCCCTTAAATTGCTCAGCATATGTATCGAAGATGACTACTTGTTAGTTGTTGCCTCGTTTATAACAAAGACATTCATGCAACAATATATGACAGAAACAAATATACAATCTCTGTATAATTACAGAGCTCATTGCTTTCCATCATATGCCCATATATGCAGATCTATATTAAATTAGGTAATCAATAACTACGTGTTTAAACTTTACTTAAAAAATTAACGTTGAACAAAGAGATTGAAGAATGAATGCTCCCTTCAATGTTATTCCGGAATCAGAGGACAAAATATATACACAGTGATTTCCTGGGAATCAGGGGAAGATCGAGGGGAATAGGAGAGATTTTCTCCTATCTAATCTAATCCCGCAACTCTGGGATTTTGGTCAACTATATATTTACAGCTATCAGCATTAAAAACTAAACATAACATTAACAGCCTAATCACATATTAAAGAGCAAAATAATAATCCCAAAATTTCCTCCAACAAATGTGTTATAATATAAATTAATATTAGCAATATATCGTTTCTGACTTTACTTTCTTCCATGTAGCAAGTCAGAAACTCAAATGCCTTCCAGTTCTAGGCAAGATCCAAACATTTAAATTATGATCTGGCTCCATTTGAGCGATATCAATATTTCAGCTGTTAGTTTGAATTCTGAGTTTTGTGTTTTCACAAACACTTCCTAAAACAAAGAATAACATATGTACTTTCAATTTGTTTTCTTAATTGCTTAGTCGCTTGAAATTCCTACAGGGATCCAGAAAATAGAGAATCGTGTCTCACCCTTGAAAATGGCAGTGCCAACTATTCCAAGAAAGTTGAATATAGCTCCATACCCATATAAAAATAAGTTCTGCAAATCAACAAACAGCAAAACAAATATCAAGACAATGTATAAATAATGTAGAGCGAGTATATTGGCAGAACTGAAATGTTCTTGAAAATTTCCTATCAATTTTCTTTTACTTCCATGTTCTCTTTTTAAGATGTCAACAATTCTTTGAATGGAAGTTAAGCATCATATTAGTTTCTTTCTCAGTTTCAGTTAGTTTTATTTTTAATCTATGTCTAGTACATTGGTAAGCGCTGAAACTTTAACCTAAGACCACTATACCCAAATTCCCAGCACACCCAACCACCTAAGCCAAACCCAAATGGCTTAGGCTATATTTACAATATAAACTGTAGGACATTTCACTACCATATCAAGTAGTAAAATTTGCAAGTTACAGCATTCAACAATATTGAAAGGATTTAAATTACCACAACAATAAAAGTAATTTAATTGTTGATCAGAAGACATGAAAAAGCATAAAAACATGTACTGATTATGTCCTAGACCATCCAGCTTGAGAATTGGATGAAAATTAATATACCATGCAGTAAAACAATTTTTCAACTCATTTAGAGATTTTCATGTCTCAATCAATATGTGGTCTAATCATCAAAACATTGGAAAAAGCACCTGGAGGTAAATGCTTGTATCATATTGGCTCTTCAAAGCATACTCATTATAGACAGAGGCCAATGATGGAACAGTTACCTGCAAAATAATTCCCTGGTTAAAAATTCAACATGAAGGGAATCTGAATAACTAAAAGTGCAGATTAACCAAGTTTTGAAAAACTGCTTGCACAATAATAAGCTATATAACGGACAGAAGAATATACATCACTTACAAAGATCAATGTATAGATGTATGCACCCATTGTGACGGGAAGACCCAAAGCTGTAGTTCCTTCAGGTAAAGACCGTAGCTGATTAACACTGATACCAATGAGCAATAAAGCAAGGGCTTCCCACTGTAGCAAAAGAATGAATAGAAGATAAGCATGGCACTCAACAAGTAAGCTCAACTGGGATTCAAGTAAGGACTAAAACTTGCTAATTTTAATAGTCAAAGCCAAATAATGGCTTATCCACATATGCAAGACAAAGGGATGAATGAACCAACCTGAATAATGGAAAATCGACGCTTCATAATCATCTTTAACAAAACTGCTATTACTAAAACCTGCACATGCACAGTCAACCATGAGAAATTAATTCAACTGAGGAGATTTATCAAGAAAAGAATACCTTCACTTGTTTCAAGGAATAATCATCACAAAAGAGACCACTACTGTCTGATTTTACTAAAGGTAAGTATTAGTTGTTTATATGGTATACCATGGCCCACACAAGGGAGCTTAAGGTTCCTTTTCTGAAAAAGAAATTACAGCAAAAATGAGAAAAAAAAATTCCCAACACCATAAAGTCATGCTAGAGTTTTTTTCTAGAGATATAAAAACCATTCTTGGACCTTCACTTAGTATCATAGGACTTTAGGTTGAATTATTTTATCAAAAAAGGTTTTGGCTGAAATAATCTGAACAGTTGATAGTTCTTTTCCCCATATATGTATGGTACTCTGCAGAAAAAGGATCTTGCACTTCTTTATCATATCACATCATACATTTGGAACCGACTCAGGAATTCATATTTTCAAGTTCATAATACAATATTAGCCTTAGTGTAATAACATAGGTATCATAACTTTATTTCTATGATCTATGCCTCCATCGATATGCATATATAATATAAACATTTTCCAGATCAAGCTCCCTTCATAATTGAAATATTTATATAAATATAGGGTACAACATATACCAAAAATAAGTTATAAAATACAGTATTTTATGTACAGCCCTGTGTAATTTATTTGGCGTTTTTTTTTTTGCCATAAAAAAAATGCCAAATAAATACATCAATACAGTTGGTGAACCTAGGTTTGATCAGGAGACATAAAATTTAATAACTAGATTGAGATTTAAAGTTCACTTAAATTAAATTAGTCAGCAGAAAATATAAGACTAAAAGCTGATATGGCATTTAAACCCCTTTTATTGCATGCAGAAGTTTTAAGTCAAAATAAATTCTAATTTAACTTGGAGTCTATTTCACCTCTGTAAGATATTGGTTTTTATACTGCTCACAGCGTAACTATTGATGAGCACAACCACATTTTCACATATGAGTTGTAGAAATAAGAGCATATCCCGGGCAGGGCAAGAATGTCTGTGTGGCCAGAAATCTAGTTCAAGATTATGCATGTACAACCTGCAGATTCTCTTTTTCTTTCTTGTGCTGGCAGGGTGAGGAGCTAAATTCAGAGGGTACTACAGTAGTGCAATGAGTATTGTTCACAGTATTACAAAAGATTTATGATTTCATCTTTTACCATGAATGAATAAAATCTCATCTGGACAAGTTCAACCTGTTTGAGCCAACCTATTTGAAGTCCCAATATTTGAACTTAAAGTGGTTCACATTGGAGCCAAGATTAGCTTAAAAGGCAATGCTGCCTACAAGTATCACAATAAAGGGGGCAGTTTTCAATGTAGCTGCTTCCCTAACTATTGATGCCAGATCCATCCTCCTGAAACCCATCTGGCGCACACTGACAATCCATAAGGGCTTTTTGTATGCTTATAGGGATGACCAATGCATGAGGGGACACATGAGAGGGACTGTTAAAATACAAAATAATCAGAATAACCATTCTCTGTAAGCTTAAGGTTGTGCAGCTATTGGTTTTCTCATAGTTTCCACAAAACAGGTGCTAATTTGCTTGCTTATATTAGCATGACAGATTAGAAGAAAAGGAAAAGAAAAAGAAGGGGCAAAAAGCAAGTGAATATAAGAGAATAAAGGCGTAACAGTCTATTGAAACAAATAAAAAAGTAGTCTAGGTACAAATAGTAAGGTTTGCTAAGATGACTGGCATTAACACCCATCACAGATGAAACACAATATGCAAACCATTATTTGGCTGGTAATGATGCTGATATTCTATAATATAGCAAAGTTAATGACAAAATACCTTCAAATTGCTTAGCATCTTCACAGTAGCAGGATTGAAATAAAGCTGCATGAAATGGGATATCAATCTGTCAGAGACTCAGAAATATGAAGTCCAACACTCCAACAATTTTTTCCAACACATAAAATGTGACTAGTGTGATAGATAACTATTTATTATATGGCTCAACACTTATATTTTCCTTTTCCTTTCTAAATAAATTAAGATGATTATGAACTCAGGATAAAATAGCAAACTTAAGATACAATATATATATATATATATATATATATATATTTGCCTGACAAGGGCAGAGACAGAAAACTACATCAATACAATAAGTCCTTCAATCCTGTTGCATAGGATGGATAGTTTCAAACCCATGAGCATTCAAATTATGATTCCATCAACAACTTATGCTCTTAGATGTGACAGTAACTTCTTATAAACAATTTCTTTTGATTTGATTTAAAGGTTTTAGGCAGAAAAAGGATGTCAAGGCTTTGTGAAAGTGTGCAGTCTTCACCATCAGAATATTTGGTTAGAACAGAATACCCGTATCTTCAAGAGGGTCGATGTGCCCCTGGATTTTGTATGGGATAGGGTTTCATTTGTGGCCTCCTTCTACTGCTCTGTTCACAGCTTCTTTAAGGGAGTCTTTGTCTACTAAGCATACAGATTGAGCAGCTTTGCTACATGTTTAAGGCTTTTTGTTCATGTTTTTTCTTTTTGCACCTTTGTTTTCTTTCTCTAGGAGGATGTCTTATGCTGCACTGATGTATCTCCCTTTATTTCTAATATAATTACTTTTATATCCAAAAAAAAGAAAATTCTTGTAAACCCAAAATTCTAAATTATGATACAAACTACTATCAACAAATTCATGGTTACAAATCAGTATAGTGAGAGATAGGAAAGTGCGTATGCTCACAATACTGCTTAATTATTTCTTAGGCTCCTAACACACCTATCCAATTGATTATGCACAAAATTGAAATAGTATTGAAAAAAAACATGGTAACAGAAATGAAAAATTCATTGCCGCAACTAATCAAAAAAGTAAATAGTATGCCAAGGACCGAATAAGAGAGTCATACCTGCATGGTAAACTTCAGATAGTTGTTTATAGCATACAGAAATGCTGGAACAGCTAGAAGGGCATTGCTGCGAGCTGCCTGCAAGGAATAAGATTACTACATACAATATAAATATAAAAAAGCTAACACAAAAATATAGGAACCAGCATCGTTATTTTTCTATAGAAAAAAAGGGTATGAAGACTAATATCAAGAAAGCTAAAGGATGAGATGAACCTCCAATTTCCATAAAACTGTATGTATGAAGCACCACTAGTCATTTTAATATATCCTGTATTTACTAGTTCAAGCAAAATTATCTAATACCAAAAGACTGAGCGATATGCACTACATACATACTTTAAGACAAATAATGCAGTTAATGATTATTTTATTTCAAATAAGACATGCTTAAGCAACTTGCATGGTGTATTCCAACAATTCAATCTCAAGTGACCAAACACTAAAGGTCTTATATCGGAAAACAGTAAGTAAAATGGAATTAATTGATGGACTTCACAAATCTGTCAACTCATACAGTATTAATAATGCAAAATCTTCCCTACCAGTCACAAAATAGTACCTGCACAAATGTAGAAATTGAGAGAAGAGGCTTCTCCCCAACTTTTTTATGTCTAGCCTGCAGAAATAAACAAAATCTTATTGCCATAGTTATCAAAAGCATTGAGAAAACATAAGCGTAAAGATCAAAGCATCCCATTGTGCTGGTTTAGTTTTGATATTTAAGTATCTTGCAATATTATATAAACTTTTCCTCGATCAGGAAAGTTTTGGATTATCAGGTTTAGTAAGCTGCCAAGAAATGCTGCTTTAGTCAAGTTTATCTCCCAGGGGTATATTAGTAATTTTCATAACATTTTATCAATTTTGGCAGTCTGTGTTAGGGCCTGAGTTTTATGGCCTTTAGGTGTTACTGGATCTTACTTTAATGTCTAAGTGTTCTTCATTAATTTAGTATTATTACCAAGTCTAAAGCTGCAAAGGCTTGCTGCTTTACTCAAATTTATTTTCAGTCCTAGAGGTATTTTAGTAATATGTGCAATATGTTATTTACAGAGTCGATGATCAAGGTCTGTGTTTGGGCATTAATTTTAAGTTCATCAGGTGTTACTAAGTCTTACTAATGGCTAGATGTTCTTCATAATTTTAGTATTAGTAACAAGTCTGAAGCCATAAACTTATGGGATTACAACTCTATTCCTAACCCTTGCAAGTTTTATGTAAGCTGGATGTAAAGCTTCTTTCAAGCAAAACGATCAACTTTGAGTTTACTCAGCAAGATTAAACTCTTCTTGGATGTGCCAAGTAATCAAACCTAGCTGTGATGGCTAAGGAACCTTAGGTGTAAAGCCTAGGATATTTTAGCTATTCTAAGTACTAAATATGTTTTGGCAAAACTACTTTTTTTGTCCATAAAGTTTAACTCAATATTCAATTTTGCCCCTGAAGTATTATTTTGTTCAATTTTGTCGCTATTCTTTTAAAAAATATTCAATGTGGTTCTTTTGGCTAACACCATTAATCCACATAACAGAATCTTTCTAAGTCACTGCCAACTCGACCTTACTTGCTAACAATAACATCAAGGTGGCTGCCACGGTTTTGCCTTATTTTTTTCTCTTCTTTCTACTCCTCCTTCTTCTCCGTCAAACCTTTACCATTTACCTTGTAAACTGTTTCCTCTTCCTTTCTCCTCCTCTGTCTTCCTCTACCATTTTCTATTCAAACAAACAAACAAAAAATGTACTCTTATATTTTCATATGTTTTCTTGAAGATCAATTAAACAAAGCAATTCATTTTCTTCATCCCTTTCTTCTCCTTCTTTCTCTCTCTTGGAAATGTTGGAGTGAACGAAGTTAGTGATGTTGAGTTGAATCAATGCCTTCTTCACATCAAAGAGTGGAATTTTTGGGGCTGCATTTATGACCATATCGCTGTCAAGGTCTTGCACAGTGACCAGGGGCAAGCCTTGGCAACCATGGTTGTACAGGAAGGGGAGCAGAGAGGTTCTTTTTTTCTCTCTCTAACTCTTTCTCCTCTTCTACAATTTTCCCTTTCCCTTCCCATATTAGAACCTCTAGCAGCTGATTTCATCAAGAAGATTTAGGTTTAGATTGTAGGATTTTAGTTTTATTCCAGATTTCAACTTTTTGTTTGATCTATTGGGAGATTTGGTTTAGATTATGGGATTTAGGGATTTCAATTTGTTCAACAGGGGTTTTTGAATATTAAGCTTCAAACCCCCTATATGGCAGTGTTTCAGTCTGAGGTGGTCGTGTAATAACATTTCAGCATCATCATCAAGTAACGCCCACGTTTGTAGCCAGTTAGGAAGATTCCGTTATGTGATTTGATGGTGTCAGTTCAAAGGGCAACATAGAATTTTTTTTATAAGAACAGGGACAAAATTGAACAAATTAAAGCTTCAGGGACAAAATTGAATATCAAGTTAAATTTTAGAGACGATAAAGGTATTTTTGCCAAATGTTTCCTTTCAAATCTTTAACCTAGCCATAGCCATACCTGCTTTCTTCAACAAACAGTGAGCGAGAAAAATAAATGGGGACCTGTGCAGTAACTTTTTTACAGATAAGGACCAAAAAACCATGAATAGTGGTTCTCCAGTACAATTGGTACACTAATAACCACACTTTGTGGTTATTTGGTTGTTATTCCTAGATTGTAAGAAAATTTATAAGTGGGTCCTTGTTTCTAATTCTCCCTCAAAGTATTTCTTTCAAAAGTCTAAATAAACCTTGCATAAATCTGCCCTAAAATCCATTACAAAGTCTCGTTTGATTGCTAGTAAAAGAAGGAATGAAAGTGAAAATTGAAAATAGAATGGAACGTTGTTATTAAAATTACGTTTGGTACGACATGGAAAAAAAATGAAATCTCAATTACTTTTCTATGTTTAGTATACCTTAAATAATGCAAGAATGAAACAAAAAGACAAAAATACTTTTAAAGAATAAAACTATTAGAATAATGTTATTTTGACCTAAAAAATTATTTTAAAAAATAAATAAATAATTAATAATATAAAAATTTGAACTAAATTTTATTACAAATATTAATACTATTAATAAATAGTTTAAGCATTATTTATGTTATTTTATTTATCAATAATAAACAAAATATTTTAGTCTTTTTCACTATCATTCTATTCATTTCCTCCCCTTTCCATCACTTTTTGATGATAGACTACTTTCTCATATAGAAGGGAATGCACATTACAGAGAATTTTCTTTCTGTCAACCAAACATAATTAATTGAGGGAATGTAATCTAAATTCTCATTCCATCAACTTAATTCAACGTACCAAACGGGAGTTTATATCCTAAATCCTAATTTCACAGATACCAAACAACCACCTATTCGTGCCTTAATATCTGCCACACATTGCCTGCAAAACACTCTTCCATAAAAATATCCAAGACAAGAATTCCATCTACCTAGTTTTCTACCAAATGTCTTTCCTTTTTTAATAAAACAGATAGTTTTCTCCCATTAATCCATGCTTGAAAACCCTATTCCTAGTTTATAAAAGTTCAATTATGTTGCTGTCAGCATCACTTACAAAGATAAAGGAAAGCCCCATGCCATTCATTATAAGGCAATCACAACATACTATGGAAAATCCACCAAAATAATTCTCAAAATGATTATTAAACTTTGTCGCCCCCCATTCTTTCCTTTCCAAAATAGAGGTTATAACACTTTGTCGCCTTTACCCATAAATGAAAATCAGGGTATGTCCTACTAGTGCTACACTGATAAGCTAAACTCCTAGTAAAATCTCAAATAAATACTGATTCCTTTAATAAGTGTGCTGCTTATCCTAACCTGCTTCTTATTTCACACATGCTTTAATTATAAGTAATTGAACAGTTACATACAAGTCACAACATTAAGAAGGCAGCATACATTTGGATATAGATGTAGGAAAAAGTAATTTGTACCTGGAGCAAAAGCATAACAATAGCAAAGAGAACCTTTGTGATTTCTGTCAAAAAATTAACACTAATTGGGCTAAAATTGAATTTCCCATCCACCTTGGACATATAAACAAGAATAGGCTGCCAAATAAAGAAAATAAAATATGTCAGTAACTGAAAAAAAGCACAGAGGTTTGTTAAATTTACAGAGATAGTAGATAATCTCCATGTCTAAATGAAAAGGTTTAGTTCTGCAAGTTTAAGAAATGAATTATGAAAATCTAGTGATCTTTTGATAGCGATACTTTCTGGCATAATTGTCATTACAGCCATCTGTTAAGTGATGGAAGAGTCCTCTCCACCTCTGCACCAACTCAATACTTAACATTGCTCTAGCTACTATTGACATGAACAACTGTTGTGGTGTTGTCAATATGTATGCTATCACAGTAGCATCACTATAGCAAACCCTTTCAACTTTCACTTCCAAGGTATTCTACAGTTTACCACCAATATCTATATTGCAACATGAATATTGTCACTTCTCATTAGCATCAACATAGCCTGCTTCATCTGCTACTAGCCTACTACTATCCCAACTTCAAATGTTAAATGTATTTCTTAAATCATCCTATAAAAATAGAAAAGTAGCTCTACCAAAAAAGTATTTACCTATTTTGAGCACGAAACAAGTAGCCCATTGTCATTTCTCATCTTCCTCTCCCCTGTGCCTTTCTTATGAAGACCCCAATTTCTTCCATCCTAATGAAAAATCCAAGTATATAGTTTTCTATATCTCTTTTAGAATTTACTGACTGTAAAGTAACCATAATAATCAAACTCTTATTCCTGGCCTCATGCAGTGTTAGTGCTGAAGCAAACACCAATTTCTTTCAACTTGATCGTCTGAAATCCCATATTTGCGTACTAGACTTTAAGAAAGAAGTTATGCTCTGAAATCTGAACCTCGTCACTATCTAGAATTGCCTCCAGCCATATTCTCCAAGTTCACCTATCCTGTAAGCCTATATCTTAGTCCTTCCCATCCCAAAATTCAATCCATAGGTTGTGAACACCTCCACCAACAACCAATAGCCCTAAAACTTGAATTTGAGACCATAACATTATCAACACACAAGCAACAATAAGCAGGTTCTTTTTCTGCCCTACTTTAATAAGCTGATATGAATTGGAATCATCAAATAAAACACACACTCACACCCAAAAGTTGAGAAAGATACCAACCAGGTATTATAGTTCTTATTTGCCAGAAAAGAGAGGGGGATAGAATAAGATGTTGAGTTACCTATCAGGTTAAGCATCCAATTAACTAATATTCGATTAGATTACCATGCAACAAAAGACTTAAGGTTAACCATCCCTATTACAGGAATGGAAGGACATCTTCATATATGCTTCCAGAAAGGAATTTCAATTAGCCCTCAAAATCACTAAACATGTAAACCTGAAAATTTTATTTACTTTTGATTCCCCAAAAACAAAGTAATCATTAAACATAGTATCCTTGACATAACACAACAAGACGCTATGTATATCATTGTATGACAAAAACAATTAACTCTACAAAGAAGAGGGCCACCATACCAACATGTAAGCTAGCAAGATAGGATATGATTTTCGAAGTATGTTTTCATCAGTATGTGACAGAAAATTTTCAATTAAAAGATAAGAATCACCTGTAAGCCAACTAAGATACAGTCACCAACAACCAAGAAGACGTTAAGGGCACGTTGCTTGGATGATATCCTACTTTTGTGTTGGTCATAAGCCCTTGATATAGATTTGGTAGTCGGGGAAAGCAGTTTTGAATGGCAAACACTGCATTCTATCATCCCGTTCTTCATATAATTGCTCCCACACTATCAGCGTATGAAGAATTGGATCTACAAGGGTATAATTAGAAAGTCAAAAGAATAATCATAACTATCATAAGACTACAACTGAGGCAATATTTTTGACAATTGATTGCTACACTTTGTCATCCAAAACTATACAAATTACGAAATATAACCGTGTGATCAGCTAACCAAACACGTAGTTGTAGAACCCCAGGAAAACAAATGAATCCACCTTCTCTTCACCACTTTCCAAGCAACCATTTCAGTGATATTGAAACACCCAGATGTGAAATCCATAACAAATGGAAACAAGAAGAAAAAATTCACCAGATCTTGCTTCAGGAACTTTTAAACTCATCATTAAAGCATGAAACTAAATATAAATCCCAAAACCCAATACAGATCCCTTTTCAGAATCCAAAAATCTATAAAAACAAACAAACGAAATTAATATGCAGAGCTCAGATCTTGCTAATTGATTATGATGACCCATATAACACAGATTTAAGATTCAACACAAAATGTGAACACGCATTAAGCATACAAATTCCGAATTGACAAACCAGAATTGAACAATGATCCAACCTAAACCGACTCCAAACCGAGCATATATCTGAAAAAAAACTCGGTTTGATCTGTTGTGGCCGGCGCCGAAGGGAAACTTGCTCAATTCCCCCAAAACAGAAATGACTTCAGTTTTGAAGCCAAAAATGCAGAGACGAATCAGATTCCGATTGGAATTCACTCTCAACTGGATTTTATATTCGAAGAGAGATGCCAAGAATATGCAGAGACATACAAAGAAAGAGAAAGAAAATGGAATGTGTCTTATAATTAAAACTCTCGAAGCGTTATTTCCAAACAAAAATAAAAATAAAAATAAAAAACTCTCAAAAGGGTTGCTTTGAATTTACACAAACACGAACATCGTGCGGTGTTTTCTGTCTGAATAAAAAATTTAAAAAAAAAATGACTCACCGACGCAATGTGACGGGCCAATGAGGTGTCAGAAATCGAGAGGAAAAGGAGTGAAGTGGAAAAAGGTTTTAGAGTCGGGTGGGTCGCAGAACGGGTGGTGGGATCATAGCTCCCGTTAACACACAAAAATGGTAGAAATAAGAATTATGAGATTGGCTGTTTCTTTCGCTTCATAAAGCAAGCTTTGGAGACACGGTAATTGTCCAGAATTTAATTTAATTTTTGTTGGCCCCCAAAAAAGAATTTTATTTTTGGTTATTAGTTGGAGTCAAACAATGTCAGTAACACGTGGAATGAGTTGTCTTTTATTAATTTTTTTCAGATGCGGATTCGGATCGGGCCAATAGTTGGTGAAAGTTCATAAACTTTCTTTCCTTTGGAAAATTGTAAGAAAAGATGTGGTGCGTAGCTTTTATCTTTTTTGTTAAGGTTTAATTTCTCAAATAGTATTTATAATTTCGATTAATTTTTACAATTTTAAAACATTTAAAATTAAGTCTTTATCATTTTCTTTTTTTTATTAAATCTTTACGGTTAGATTGTCTTAAAAAATTTATTAATTGAGATTAAGTCATTAGATATAAATCACATATAACATTTAATTATTAAAATTTTGGATGTTTAAATAATATTTTTTGTAAATCTTTTATTCATATATTTTGTTGTACTTAACTTTTTTTAAATATCTTTTATTTATTTATTTTAATTTTTCCTTGTATACAAATGTTAGATATTAATTTTTTAAAATTTTTTATATTTCTATTCGGTTCAAAGGTTATTTTTTTGAGAATTCATGTTATTTTTTAAAAAAATATTATTTTAAGTCAAAAAATTGAGATGGTAGAGAGAGAAAGTGAGAAAAAATAAATTTATTATTATTATTATTATTATTATTTATAAATAATATGTTTTTTTAATATTATAAAATAAATTTTCAAGTTATGAGAAATTAAGACTCACTATTTTTTTATAAAAAAAATTTTTGTGAGAAAGTTGCTCAAAAATTATTTTTAAAAATTTTAGTTTATTAAAAATGTTATTTTAAAAATTTATACCAAATATAAAATTTTTTATTTTTTCATATGGTGTTCTAACCAAAGACAACAAACCATTACGATCTACTTTTCGACTGCCTCTATAGAGCTAGGGAGTGCATGAACCTGAGTGATTTCAAGGCAAGAACCCAGGGAAGAAAAACGGGAGTGAGGGAAATTGGTTGGATCAAGTCAAAGGAAGATTGGGTTAAGTTCAACACAGATAGTTCTATAATCAAAGAAGACCTAGCCTCCTGCGGAGGCATTCTAAGGAATGCGGCTGGGGGTTAGATATGTGAGTTCACAAAGAACTTAGAGAGGTGTAACATCGTCCAAGCATCCTATCGACAATGGAGCTAGCGTGGAATCTAGGGTATGATCTACTGAAAGTGGAATTGGACTTCCTAGAGGCGATGGAACTCTGTAACAACGGATGCTCGGGAATCCACCTGAGTGAGGGAATAATCTCTCAGATCAAGAAGATTCTAGAGAGGAGGTGGAAGGTGAAAATATTCCATGCTGGGAGAGAAGCCAACCGGGCAATGGACTTTTTAGCTCGTATGGGCCATGGAATGAAGCTGGGCTTGACAACATTTGTGAGCCCCCCAAGTGGACTAGACCGTTTTATTTTGGATGATCTAAAGGATAGCAATACTCCAAGCTTATGTAACATATAGTCTTTCAGACTCTTTTTGTACAAAAAAAAAAAAATCACATCCGCATTTTGTGGATATTAGTATATAAACAAAATATTATAAATTCATTTATATTATTTAAGTGTATAGTAAATTTTTTTGTTTGATTATAAAATTAACTTGTTATATATTTAATTTTTTAATATCAATAAATTGAAGAATTCATCTAATTATTTTTTTAATAAATATTAATTTATTTATAAAAAATAAATAAATATTGATATTAGTACTTTTGTTACAAAGTATTAGTGCTAATATGACTCTTTATTAGTTTGACTTGAAATCTAATAATCAAAATGAAAATAAATCAATTGATAAAATTACAAACCTTATTTGTAGTTCATCTATGAGTTATTAAATTTTGAAAAAAAGAAGTTATGCATTAATACTTTTAAAGGTAAACAAAAATAAAGACATGTGAATTTTGTAAGTTCTTTTTTATGTTATAAATTAAATATAAAAAAATTCAGATAAAATTTTAAAATAATTTTCAATTAGTTCCTTTTATTAAATTATGAAATATGAAAATATTATTCTCAAGGAGTCCATAATAATTTTTAAATAAGACACAATATCATATTAATTATTTTTTAAACTCAATATCATATTATTCAATCATTCAAAAAAATTTTTTGGCACATATCATAATTTTATTTAAAATTTTTATAACAAACACTTAAAAATCATACATAATTTTTTTAAAAAATATGTTAGTTAAGTAACAAAATTTTGAGAGAGTTATTAAATTTAAGACTAAAAATCTCTTAATTACCAAGAATCTCCTCTATAGATTCCTTTTCATTTGCTTTCAGCTGAACAGTAAAGTTCCTTACCACAAGGTGGCGTTCTTTTCCTCCCTGCCATGGCTTCTGCCTCCAAGCAGCTCCATCCCTCTTCGTCTATCCGGCCTCCCAAAATCCCCACCTCCACCGCCGGTGACGCAAAACCCATCTCCAATTCCACTGCTTCTCCTTTCACAATCTCTCAGGAAAACTTTGCCCTCTCCCATGCCTCCCACCTCACACGCCCAGAACTCCTCAAGCGTCGCTCCCACTATCTGAAGCAGCTTTCCAAATGCTACAGAAACCTCTACTGGGCTCTCATGGAGGAGCTCAAGACCCAGTACAGAGAATACTACTGGGAGTATGGCGTCAGTCCATTCAAGGAAGGAAACATGGTCAAAGCCGACGACGAGAGAGACGGTGGCAATTTCGAAGGCAATGGAGAGAATATTAACCATAATGGTTCTAAAAATCGACCTGATTTAGATGTTGTGAACAATCAGAGATGCGCTTTCGTGGGTTGTAAGTTGAAGGCCATGCCATTGACCAGCTTTTGCCATTTGCATATTCTTTCGGATTCGAAGCAAAAGCTTTATAAGGCTTGCAATTACGTGATCAAGAGGTCGCTTTTTCTTACTTCCACTTTCAATTTCATTTTATCCACCCAAAGAGATAATTATTATTTGCAAGGATGCTTTTGAGTTATGGTGAATTGCACTGACATGGTTAAATGTGCCTGTCTGAAATTAATGACCTGGTCAATAGAAGTGTTTAATTAGTTGTTTTAAAGGGTTGAATATTGCAGTTCGCTTCTTTCCAAGTTCTGACAAATATCTGTTGTTAAGAGAAAACGTTTTCCCAGCAAGCAAGCGTGTAGGTTTGAAGCTGGAGTTTTATGTTATTAGTTCAGGTTATACCTCTGTTTCCAATTTTCTTTCCTTTTCCTAAGGCCATAAAGAAATGGGAGAACTCACATGTGAAGTCTTGGAGAAATAAATTTTTTTACCTATTACAAAATATGTAAACATTTTCTCAACGAGTATGAGACGAAGTTTGTTAGCTAGTGCTATTCGAAAGTTTTTTTTTCCTTATATTAATATAGAAGTTATAGCAGAGATATAGCTCAATATTGGGCAATGCAACTCCGAACTGAAGAGAGTTAGCATGGGACAATAAAAAATTTTGTAGTCAAGAACTAGGTAGTTAACCATTGCAAGTTGCCACTTTAAGGTGTAAAAGCTGGTCCAGAAGTTCCAAGTCTGTATATGAAAGTGTTCTGAATGATTTAATTCTACTAAATTTTTGACCAAGGTCGAATGAACTGTCATCAATAAGGTGATAATGGGGGTACACCTGTTGGTGTCGATCCTCATTGCTGAGGATGTACCTGAAGTTTAAATCATATGCACGCCATGAAATTGAAGAGTACTGTTGTGAGACAGAATAGTCAAGATATGGACCAAACATACATTTGAAGTGGTCCTTTCTTCTAGGATATTGTCTTCAGATTCTACTTGGAGTATAAGGACACAAGGTTTCCTATCCTAATACATATCTCTCTCAAATGAGAGAATATTAAACAATTACACTGTGAAGTTCAGAAAGACTCTTCGCTGTGTTTCGTACTCGAAAGATTTTTTTTTTCTTGGATTTACAATGGAAAATTGTACTGTATTGTTGTTGTATGCAGTTATGGACAGATATGGTGATGGTACTTCGGATCACCTCACTTTTCCTCTTCGGCCTTTTTGACCCACGTTTTGCTATTCTTGTGGGTGATGAGTATGCTTGCTTACTGTCTTACTAGAACTTATGAGCTGAGAACTTACCACAATAATTGCTATTCATTTAGGTCTGTTACCTTCTGTATTATCAGCAGAAAACATGATCTTTGTTGAGATGATTTTTTTATGCTGTTGTTGTAATCTTATTTCTTAAATTAATTATCATTCATAAATTATTCTTATTTTTCATAGTTTGTTCTTTCACATTGTCTGCTTTTTGAAGCCTCCTTAATCAAATTAAATAGCTGATTGAAATAAATGTGATCTATTTTTCACTATAATAATAATAATTACTCCTTACTCCTTACTCCTTACTCCTTACTATGGATGACCAGGAGAGATAAATTTCTTAATGGGCTATCCTTGTAATTGATTTTTTTTTTTAATTTATATTCAGTGCGCAGGCTGGACCCATAACATGCGGAAAACCTATATTGAGATCTATCATCCCTTCTCTCTGCATTGTCCACTTCCAAAAGTCTCAGAAGCATCTTACAAGGACCTTGAAGAGGGCAGGACTGAATAATTCCGCAACATGTAAACTGGCTCCGAAGTTTCATGTCATAGTGGCAGAATACATTCATCACATTCAAGCGAGAAGAAGAAATGAACAAAGATTAAATAGAAGTAAAATTGCAGTTAAGGAAGAAAAGGATAGCTGAGGCTGAAGATAGGGGTTGCAAACATAATCTCTGATTCACAAGTTTTAAGCATAGGTTGGTGCAAAGATTTGAGACGTGAGATGTATGTCTAACAATATAAAGTGCACCATCATATGGTGAAGGTTCATTTTTCTAATCTTCTGAGTTGCCTCTGCATATTTAAAATTTTTATCACTGTTCCCTTCTCTTGATTTGGCATCAAGACATTTTTTGCAACTTTGTAAAGTTGGTTCACAACAATCCCCAGTGATTCACAGCGTTTGTCTATTGTCTTTCTACCTTTCTTTTCGGGACATTGGAGTGCAAATACGTCCTCTGCAGACTTGTCCCATGGTTCAATCTATCTGAGTGACGGTTTGTATGCTATCACCAGAATATTAATCCTAGTAGTACTCTTGCTGCAAAGTTGTACATTTAAGTGGAGGATGAGGGAGGGGCAATTTTTATTTCTTTAAGTAAAAGGGAACTGAACCTGAAGGATAACAATCAAATGTCTGTTCCTCGTCTCAATCCAGACCTAAACCTGTGTAATAAGCATGCATATTATCCTTTAAGCACTAAAGAGGTTGCAATTTATGTCCAATGCTTAGAATCTCCAATTGAAAGGTACATTTTTTTATATTTTTTTACACCACTGCTCTGGTCATGTTGCAAGAGTAATTATATCGGATGGGGAGGAATGCAAACTGTACTCTATGTCAATCTGCTTGGTATACTTGTCATGTGGACCTTTAGAGTGAGCCATCATGTTAGTTCTTCTGAATAAAGCAGGGAGGGTCAATCTTGCAAGATCATTGCTTTCTTTCATTCCTATCTATTATAAGTAGGTCATGCGGATCCCTCAAATTAATTGCAATGACTTGTATTTGATTGTTGGAAGATTTATATGGGATAAACAAGGAATTTGACACGTTTTCCATCTGGTGATTAGGAAAACTATGATCAACCCTAGAAACAACGGCAGACTTGTGGCATCAGGGCAACATGATTGTTTAACCTTATTCTTCCTTTGTTTATTGGATAGTTCTAGCTTTATCTCTAGAGAGGTTCAGCTTTCTCACCGTTAAATACACATCATGTGAAAGAAAGATGTTTCAGGGACCTACACTACTTGCACGGGTTATCAATCTGTCATTCAAAACTGTGTTACTCTTGATGTCCATGAGTGTTGATCCTAACTCTGAAAGTTGCATATCCCCGAAAAAATGAAGTCTTTTATAGCTGACCTTGCATGGTGCCTTTCCTACCAATCAGCTTTGTTACTAAGTGGTTTGGCTTCGTTTGCAATGTATGACCAATGGCAATATGCCCAAAATTTTGCTCTACACTGTTTGAGGTAACCATGTTTTGGTTATTCAAACCAGAACTATTTTAGGACTGAATTCACAACTAAATGGTAGGTGTAGTGGGGAATAGAAACATAATTAAATCATTAGATTTTGATGATCAACGATCCTCTAATTGCAGTATGGTGGAATAAGCTTTCAAATTTAAATATATAAGTTTCTTTGTAGGTGTCACCTAGTTGTTTTCACTCTGAGGGTGAAGAGGACTCATTTCAACTCAGTGAATTGGATTTGGTGATTTCCCAACAACGTTAGTGTTTATGCATGGTGGATTGAGGGCCCTAATTAGTTTGAGTCTAATTGCCAACTCTTGTCGTTCTCTCAATTGTAATGGGTCAATTATGGATGTCAATGGATATGAAAAAATTTAAAATTTAAATATTAATAATTAATATTTTTTTAATATCACAAAAAAATTCTAACCCTCAAATAAATATCTCAATGATCCAATTACCAAAAAAATAAATCACAACAATCCAGGATTTTATGAATGGGTTTTTTTTTAAATTATTGAGTTAAACTATGTTAGGTGTTTGTATTTTTTTTTTAAAAAAAAAAACTGTTGGATGCCTCACTAGTCACTATCACTTTCTTAACAATTACCATACCTTTATTTAAAAAAAATGTATTTTTAATTATAACTTTTTATAGCAAAATAATTATTACTTAAAAAATTATTAATTTTTATTAAAAAAAAAGTAATTTATTAAATAAAAATTTATTTTTAAAACATCTTAGTACCCACTAACTGAAAATTGAAAATAATTTATTTACCTCCTAAAGTTATTATATGCCGAAAAAGAGTAGCATTTAACAGAATCGAAATACTCTTCTAGCTGAAACAACCTAACCTACTGTTTTCTAAATTTACCCCAAAAAAAAATGAAGTTTTTGCAGACATCAATCTAAAATCGGTGCCCAATATATAGCACAAAATAATGTTTACTTGAATATATTTGATATTTTATGTTCCAACCATAACGCCACCAGTTTCCATCTGTCAATTCCATAAATGTGAATGGCAAGTCTGTAATGAAATGATCAAACGAACACGTCACTCACAGAATCTCCATGCCATTTGTATCTTCATTTCATCAATGGTATAAATAAAATGGTTTGCGCTATCCATGGCGATGCAGTTGTGGACGTTTAGGAACTGGGTATCTGTTCTCTTTCTGGGATTTGCTTTCTTCTGGTACTTCCACACATATTCATCTCCTCCTTTGCAAATGGCTGAAGAAACTCCCAAATCCATTTACGATTTCACTGTCAAGGTCCCTTTTCTTCCTTCCTCTCTTTTCCCTGCTCAAAATTTTCAATTGTTACTGCACTTATATTGAAACTTGATGGGACTAAAATTTTTTTGAACTTTCATGGTTCTGCTACGTGGGTTTGGTCGATATAACATGAACGCGATAGAAATTGCCCAAATTTTCAATCTTTGAAAATTGTTACTGCACTGTCAAATTTTTTTGAACTTGATGGGACTAAAATTTTCAATTTTTTTGATCGATATAACATGAACGCGATAGAAATTGCCCAAATTAAAATATATTAATTAAAAAAAGAAAGGCGCTGTAAGATGGACAACCAATACTTGATATCCTCTAATTTAATTTCTATTGAACTTCAAGGAGATCAATGAAGCCAGTTTATGTGGATTTTATGCTTTGTTTGGCAATTAATGTCTTTGCTGTTATTTACATCAGCTTCTGCTGAGTCCAGTACTGCAGGATCTTGAGTTTATTTCCTTGTCATTTTTCTTTGTAACTCTCATAGCATGATTTGGATTCAGGGTTTGCATTTGGTTTTTCTTTTGTCTGTATATAATCTAGTTCTGTTGTGACCTACCAAAATTTTTAGGATTAGGCTAATTGAATTTGTTGTTCCCAATTTTATAATAATTACACCGTGACTTCTAAAGAGCCTTGGTTTGCTTAGTTGCTTGACTGACGTTTTTCCTTCGTCATATTATTTGGTATGAACTATAATTTCAGGACATCCATGGAAATGATGTGAGTCTAAGTGAATACAGTGGAAAGGTTCTCCTGATAGTGAATGTTGCCTCAAAATGGTAATGTAATTTGGTTCACAACCTATTTACCTGATCTATGCTTTTTGATTTTTCTCCAACCCATTGTGTGCTTGAGCATTACAGCCTTAATTGCGGCATTAAGCACTATGTTGCTCTGCCTTGCACCAGTCACCTCTCAAGTGGCCAATGGGCACCTTTAGAGAAAGAGGAGGCTCATTTGTCTTAAAATCAGAATTTCCTAGTTTAATAGTTCACTTTCCTGTTCTATTTTGTCACTGTTTCATCAATTGTTAGATGTGGTTATTATTTTAAGAATGATCATTTCATCAAGACGGTTATTATGAGTTGGTTAAAAGCATATGTGCTTGTTTCTCAATGTCACTTGGCATAAAGAACCAACCTTTTCCTTGTTTTCATGTGTTTGTCTCTTACATTCTATATATACTAATTTTTGTTTCAAATTCGATGCACTTGGAAAAGCTATACTAGTGTAAAAGGTTGCAAAACTAGAGAATCTAGCAAAATTTCAATTTGATGTCCACAAATCACTTTCATCTAGTGAATTAATTGGTGTTTGAAAAATTTGTCTTCATTTTGGTCCATAGATGGATGGTGTATCATTAGAAAAGGAGAAAGATGACTCATTTTCCTGGGTAAGATTGATTGACACATTGCTTGATTTGTAGCAAAAATAATTCCTCTGTCGCATTTTTTATGTTCAGGTGTATCTCAAAATTGCTGAGGGGATTTTTTGTTGTTGTGTTAGAATCATGAAACAAGAATGTTTTTCTTGCAAGATTTTGATGGTTCTAAAGATTTTATTCAGTGACCTTCTCTGATTTTGGTGAAACTTCAAAGTAGGATAGATTCCAATCCAAAAACATGGATACTCATTCCAAAGCTTTAATGTAAATGAAAATGCAAAATTTTTCTGTAAACCACCTGTTTAGTGTGAATCCTTACCCAAGGACATTGGAAAAGCCATAGATGCTAAGGCTAAAACTAGGACTTCTGTGGTGGATGGTACCAACTTCTTAAAAATTAGAAACTATGGCTTAATCACTTAAGAAACCACAATATGTCAGTGATAATCCAAAAACCTGTCTTGGATACTTGATTCCGTTACCACAAAAACTTATTGGGTGACATGCATGGTGTTTTTGACAATTTTCAAAGAAGAATATTTCTTTATTATATATTTATATTGAGCTAATTATAGGAAATCATTCTTCTTTTCTTTATAATGTTCTCTTCTTTCTCTTATTTTGCAATATTTTTAATCATGGCTGCAGTGGTTTGACACATGCAAATTACAAAGAATTGAATGTTTTGTATGAGAAGTACAAGGACCAAGGTCTGTTTTTTTAGTGAAGAAAGAATTTCTGTCAATCATCTTGCCTGAGATTATGAATTCTGTAATACATAGACTTGTCTTTTGTGTATAGGGTTTGAAATCTTGGCATTTCCATGCAACCAGTTTGCTGGACAAGAACCAGGAACCAAAGAGCAAATTCAGGAAATTGCATGCACAAGGTTCAAAGCGGAATTTCCTATCTTTGATAAGGTGATTTCTGATAATTTCATTGTGATTAATGAAAACAATTCGTAATTTTTTATTGAGAACTCCATTCTTTGCCAATCATTTTACATGTACTGTTCAATTTTGGCATGTTATACGTTGGTATGTACTATAAGTTCTTTGCGATTTCACTGCCTATCTGGTGACTTCATATTTGTGTTGTAGCCATTTTGTATCCAATAAATTTTTTTTTTTGCAATGAATCTTGAAGGATATTCTTTCATTTTTATGTCAGTTAAAATGGGTATGGAAATCATCCTAAATTGAATTTAATTATTCTAGGTTGAAGTCAATGGGAAGGATGCATCACCACTTTACAAGTTTTTGAAACATCAGAAAGGGGGAGTATTTGGAGATGGTATCAAATGGAACTTCACAAAGTTCTTAGTAAACAAAGAAGGGAAAGTTGTGGACAGATATGCTCCTACCACAGCACCTTTGAAAATTGAGGTTAGATATATTTTGGTAGTTTTATTCCAAGTAAGGATTTCAATAAATGAGGTTAGATGTTTATAAGTTTTTTATATCTTTCTACTTGCAGAAAGACATCCAAAATCTCTTACAGTCTTCTTAAGTATTAAGATTTGATTTATTCAATGGGGAAGAGGTTAGTATCAAGCTCATAGTATATCTTGCTTATTTTCAATCTCGCATCTCATATAATATATTTAGTTATTACCAGTTTTGTACATCTACGATTCACTAAAATCAAATGGAAAGTGTTTATTATAATTTTTTTTCCTAAACTATTTAGTACTGCATTCCATTTAAATTGCTTAACCAGATATTCTACATTAACATTGCATTTAGGTCATCATGATGGCTCCTAAGTAGGAGTAAAAATCTACCCTGTATTAGAACATAAATTATTGTTTTCAATTATATATGTATTTATCATTATCTCAAAAGGGTTGGAGGTTTTCTACATCTACTATTGAGATTTGAGACTATTTTAACAAAACTGCATCAGCTGATGCTCTCTTTTTCTGTTCTTCTATGCATGACCAAGACAATGTTCCAGCAATTACCAGAGGATAAGTTAGTAGCTTCCTAAAGCATGTCATTTGTATTCCTGAGTAACTTGTGGGTTCAGAAATTCTGGATATATATTGTGTATTTGGACAATGCAATAGTGCTCTCTCTCTCTCTCTCTCTCTCTCTCTAAAATTATAAACCAAGAGAGCTAATGTATTTAAAAGGATGTTTTTGTTATCGGGCATGATGGATGGATTGATCTGTGGGTATTTCTAATCTACATGCCTTTAAATTTGGGTATATAATTTTCTTTAAAAAATTATGCTCTACCTAATTTATCACTATTTTGTAGTGAAAGTTAATTAAATAGCGAATAAAAATTAGATGGTGAATCAAGCTCTTCTAATTTATTTATTTTTTGTCATAAAAATTTCTAATTTAATAAAAAGATTATGATATAAAGTTTCAAAATGAGCACAGGCCCTCAAGATATTCATGCCCTCTTGCGAAGAGTTTCGCACTGTGACTATTACGAGAAAACCAATATTTTGTAATGGTTCTGTCCATGCATTGGCCAAATTTGGTAGTAACATCAAGATGTTTAGGTATTGGTTGGAGGATGCTCTTTCCTTTTTATTGGATGTACTCTTTTAGGACGTCTCGGTGTGTAGGAAAATCCAAAGAGAATACAATTTTTAAAAATGGAAAAGAAAAAAATTATTAAATTTTCACTGTCATATTTTCTACCTTCCTTTTTGCTTTTCCCCTTCATATCAAACAAGTTTTCAAATTATTAATATAAAATTTTCCTTCATTCCCTTTTCCTTTGTCAATTCGAAGACAGCTTTTTCGCTCTTTGACTGATCATTGCGCCTCTGCGATTTTCCCTTCCAGAATATTTTATCGTCCTTTGATGTTAACATTCTATTAACTTTCGAAATTAGCACCCCACTTTTTGGAAAAAGTCTGAGATGTAGAGACTAAAGAAACTGCCAAGAATCATGGGTTGCTAAGGGCTTGATGGTATGAAAAAAAAAAAAACAAATTATTGTTTGATTTAATAATAAAAAGTATTATATAAAATATTTTATTCTATATAAAAAATAATTTTTTTTATAATATATAAAATTTAATATTTAATTATAAATTAATGTTAATTTTATATTATTTTTTATTAAAAAATTTAATTAAATTATATTTTATAAAATTTAATTTATAAAATTTATTTTAAAGAAATTTATTTTTTTTATTATTTTATGTAAAAAAAATTAATTTAATTAATTTAATTAATTAATTTTTTAATTTATTTATTAATTAAATAATAAAATATTATATTATTTAATTTTTTATTTCATTGTCGTTATTTTTTTTTATTTTACTAAAATTTATTTTGTCCAACCAAATCGACTTTAAATTTTTTTCCCCAACATTTCTATATGATTCAACTCAGCAGGGTGCTCGAGAATTCCAGATATGCAATCCTCGCATCTTTAAGCTGTCTAGGGCTCAAATTATCTGCGTCCCCTTTCTTGCCCTAGCAGAGCGCCGCGAGAAACTCAGGAAGAAACCTAGCGCCGCAGACCTTGGGGAGCTTGCTACCAACGGCAGCTTCCTCCCCACCCCTCTTTCCTTTTTCTTTTATTATTTTATCTTCTTTCAATAAAAAAATTTTGAGAAATTTTTTTTTTATAAAAATTATTCGATACTTAACAATTTTTAAAAATTTACATATTTTATTTCAGATTTATAATATTTAAATTTTTTTTAATATTACGAGTTATCTTTAAAAAAAATTAAAGAGTATTTTTTTTTTAAAAGACTGATTTTTTTGTTCTAATTTTAAAATTAGTTATTAGTAATAAAAATTAGAAAATATATTGTCTTATAATTTAAATTTTTTTTTAAAATATAAACTAATTTATAATATTTATCTTATTTTATTTTGTTAAAAATTTATGTAAATTCAAATTTAATACCTATTAAATAAATGTTATAATTTTTAATCTGTCAAAAAAAAAAAAAAGAGCTGTCTAAACTGGAGCATTGCTTGTGTTTTATTAGAGGAAGAAGGGACAGAAAAGTGCGTTTGAATTAACATTTGCAAGAATACCTTTAACCATTGCAGTATAAAATGAAGGTCTTGTTTTCTTAAGATCGCTAAAATGGAAATTTTAAGCCGATACAATGTCTAGAGATACCCTTGACAGTATCCCCAAAAGTAAAATATGAAGATAACGTCTTAGTGCTGTTTTAACAATTGCTTCAACTCAAATTTTCAACATTTCAGAAGTGAACCCTTGGCACATTTTGTTGCCACCTCAGTGTGTTTTCTATTGTCACGACAGTCACTAGTATGAAATGCAATTTAACCAGAATCACCATTAAAAAAAAAGTTATATTTGAGCTTTTTTCCGCTCCTTATTTATGCTTCCAGACTCCAAATATCTGGATTTCTTCCATGGAAGAATAATAAACCGTGGTGTCATAAAATGTGTATTTGATTATAGGCCAAACGCCAGCAGAAATACCGGAAATTGCTCTTTTTTCACCACTTAAAAAGTTAATTTAAGCTGTGTAACAGCACGGCCGAATAGACTCATCCTCCTCTACTAGATCGACATTCAACAATGCAGCAAACAAGACCTAATCCAAAATAAAATCATTCAAATTTTACTGGCATCCTTGCAGCATCTCATATATCTGTTATATCGACGACTTGATAGCTTATATGGTAAAGACAAAATAAAAATAATCTGAGGCCCAGACTATTCAAAATGATCCTTCCATACAAAACTAGAAACAACTACAAGAGGGGAAATCTCTAACCATACTACCAGAGGTAATGCATCTTCACATTCTTTCCTTTCCTCCCTCCTTCTAGTTGCCTCTGGAATAGCAGCAGAACAATTTACATCTACCCACAAGTATTTACAAACACAAGTTAGAACACTAATTACTGTTAGCATAATGGGGCCATTAATTTTCAACTGCATGGTCATGTTATAAAGCGCGAACAATGGAAAAATGTTTCGACAGTTAGGTTAGTTACCTCAGCAAATGCAGAGGTGGTGCAAATAGTTGGTAAAGCACTAACGGAGGCTCTCAACACTGCAAAAAACCAACAGCTATGGTTGGAATGCATTGCCGACAAACATTGACAACGAAATGAAAATTTTATTCTCATAATGTAATTCATATTATTAGAATTGACCCGGATACAATAATCAGAACTTCACAGCCTAAGAAGATTAAGTCAGACTCATTTGAGGGTATTAGGTTATTCTCAAACCTGAAACCCTCTCTGCTTCCTCCGGTCTCCGGCTAAGCTGAACTGCCATGATAGGTTTCAAGAGGTCCATCTCCAGGCAAAAGAATAGCAGGAATATTCATTTCTGAGAAAATAGATCTGCAGTGGATCAGGGTATCAGCAAATCACAACCGCCAGTTCCAGGCTAACACTTTTCTGATAGTGTAAAATTCATGTTACCCATTTTTCTTCTTGGGGAATCGAACATTTTGAGTTTTCTTAGCTGCAGAGTTTAACAGTGCACGCTACAGCCTGTGCCCAAAATTTGAGCCTTGCTTTAACATCTTCAGGATGGTCACCTGCGAGAAACCCCGAGCATTTAGACATTAGACCTTTTGGTCACTCCAGAAAATAAACTACCCAGCCATTAACAATTAAAAGAAAAACTCGTAAATTAATATATCGATACCTCAAAAACGAGAAGAATTTTTTATCATTTTAATTAAAAGAAGAAATCAACCTAGTATATCGATACCTCAAAAACACCATTGGATTCTGAAAATCTTAGAAAAACTCAAAATTTTTCATTGTCGGCCAAATCAGCCGTACTAAGTGAATGAAACTCGTAAATTAAAATCCATGTATAACTGCATATCACCCCAGACATGCAAATTTGACATCATAAGCGGAAACCAAAACACCCGTATCATAATAATAATAGCAGCGAAGAATTCATAAAATTTCGAGAAGGTTCGCTCAGATAGCAAACTACTCACCAGGACTGGAGATCTTCCAGTTGGCCATGGAGCTCGACAGCGAGGAGCAAGAATCCACGGGAGCCGGAGACACCTCCGGCGATTTCTCCGGAGACTTATGATGTTCATCCATAAACTTTTGGCTCATGGAATAACACAACTCGAGGGCCGGCAAGGTGTTGCAGAGTTCCGGAATCTCGTCGTAGCTGAAGCCAAATCCGAGATCCAAGCAGCCTTTGAGTTCATCCAGATCTTCATCAGTCAAACTCTTAGTTCTGGTCAGATCCTCATCCGGCGCCTCCACATACCCTTCTAACAAAACCTGATTCTTCTTCTTCTTCTTCCCCAGACTGTTACTCCTCATCCGTCGCCGCTCGTCCTCCTCCCCTTGATCGAACCCACAAACTCTTGCCGGCGTTTGAATTTCTGGGTTCTCAAGGATTGAGGAGGCACAAGAAGAAACCCACGATTCTGATTCACAAGAGACGCTCCCCATTTCCAATTCTCCGGTCGGCGTGCTGTGTGAAACGAGAAAAAATGAGGAAGCTGCTTTTAAAGCCGCGTCTGTCTGGTGCAGCGCGCAGAGGGAGAAGAATACATACCATGTATCATACATACACACATCATGCATGTCATGTATGGTAACGTGACAGCTGTACTTTGAGAGGAAAGCGTGATGATTTCGTCTAAGAAATGGGACACGTGGCTAGGAAGGACAACGTGGAGTGCGGGGTGGGACTGGGTCCTACGTGTTTTGTTTGTTTCCTGGAGGAAGGTGACCAGCATGTGCCTGTCTGACAAACCAATGCAAATGCCAGGAAAAGTTGCTTTTTCTTTTTTTGTTGGTTTAATTACTCTGCACTTTTTGAACATTGCAGTGAAAATAAATAAATAAGAAAATGATAAATTTGCGTTACCTTTTCGTACCGTCTTTTACAAAGTTTGATTATGATGTTTTTTATTTTATTTTAAAATGTGAGTATTGAATTATACAGGGAGAAAGTGTGTTAAGATATTAGTTTTATATAAAATGTTATTTACTTTAACGTAATTTTATTAAATTTATATAATTAAACAAATTAAATATTAGCAAATCATAATCATAATAAGAGACAAAAAAAATGGGTGATTTTTTTTTTTACACGAAATCTCATCGAAGATAATGATAATTTCTTTTTCTACAATTATTTTAATTTTTTATATTTCAAATTTATTTATTTAACAATTGAGTCATAAATTTATTTAAAAAAAAAATAGTGAGATGATAGATATAAAATATTATAATGTTATTTCCCACACAAACTGACAACACAAACTATATCATTATAGTATTACATAATAAGAATCACTCTCAACAAAGTCTATATCATTTCCAAATATCCAATTAAAATGGATTCTTGTGAAAAATGACTCTCTGTGTTTGGCGCAAAATCCAAATCCAAATCCAAATTACCAGAAGTCAATGCTTCAAAAAATGATTACTTTTTTCCATCATATATTTTCAGGAAAAAAAAAAGTAATTTGTCAATTTAAATTTGGATAATCGTCTTTAATTATCAATTGTCCGCATCAAATAACTTATCAATACATAAGCAATATCATATAGTTTTTTAGAAAAAGAATATAATATTTCTATTAGATAAGATAGAAACCAAGATATATATATATATTATCTCATAACGCGTGAGTGAGTTTGGCTCAATAGTAAGTTTGAGGTTGATTTAAATGAGATGGTGTGAATTCGATTTTTTTTTTTTTAACTTTTAAATTAATTTTTTTTAATTTTTAATTTATCTTTTATTATGTATTTGATCAAGATATGAGGGAGGACAACCAAAGTGGATGAGGATGGTGTGGAAGTGGTAAGGAAGGCAAAATCTGGAAAGTAACAAGGCTTTTGCAAGTGTGTGTGATTAGGGACATAGAAATTAAAAACTGAAAAGAATAGAATTTGCGTCTGTCTGATTTGCTACAAACATGTGGGTCTCTCCCAATTTCAGAAACCCCAGACACCGTATGTATGTGCCTTTAATTTGTTCGTGCACCAAACTAATTATTTTGTTCTTCGGCTTCACAAATTATAAAAGAAAAAACAGATGTGGCCCTTCCAGAAAACTACGATACCAAATAGCTTCTAAAGTCCATACCCAGAGGCCCCCCATGTATTTAATGATCGTAAATTTATAAATATAATTTTCAAAAATTCTCTGTGAAATTATTTATTTAATATTGTTCTCAATTAAGGGATTGTAAAAAATATGTTTATGAATGAAATTCTATTATTTGTACGAGGTATTTTATGAAATTCAAATTAATTAATATACAAGTTTAATTAAAAGCCCATGTATTACTTTTTTTTTTTCTTAGCAGAGAGAACAACAAAAAATTTATCTAAAAAAGAAAATGACAGGATGAGGAGAATCATGATATAAAAAAAGAAAAAAAATCATTTTTTGAAAGAAATTCACTAGAGGAGAAAATGACTTCATCTTTATCTAAACATTTTTTCTTTGTGAGCATATCAAATAACAAAGTATTATATATAAATTTCTGAGTATCTTACTTTTGAGAATAATTTATGATTATTTTCATAAAAATTATTTCTTTTTTTAAATACTTTTGTAACATACGTCAAATTATTTAGTACGATATAAATGACCAAATATTGTCATCTTCTCTTTGCTTGGTAGGAATAATTTTGGTATACCGAATAAAATTAATAAAAATTATAAATAAGATTTGATTGAATTTGTAAAGCGAATTAATAAGAATTATGGATTAATTTTAAATTTTTAGATCTAAATCTTCTCTTGCAATATAATAATTAAGTTAAGTATACATATTTTCTGTCGGTGTTTGAGTGGCCTTAAAATGAACCATACGCACTTCAAATGTATTGAGTGGGCACAAATTAACTCTGGCATATATTCTGCCATTAATACATTGGATCTGGAATCTCATCTCAGGGCATAATATTAATGCCCAAGTTTCTTCGCCTTAGAATTCATTTTCAATAGCTTTATATATAGATTTTAGAAAGCCAAAGTTTCTGTTGCCAACCAAAGAATCATGATTTTATAGGCAATGAATGGCCAAGAATCTTGCACGCAGCAAGCAAAGAGATTTAGTTTGGGAAACCATGATATAAAAAAAGAGTGAGCATCACTCAAAATGGGGTGGTCCATCCAACTTGTATTCCAGCTCCTGATTTGGCTGCAAGAGCGTCCGTCATATATTTTTCGTTTATTATTTGGGGTATAATATTGCTGAATGTGGACAGGAAGCAGCCGAGACAAGGCAAGGCAAGGCATCTCCAAATGGAATATCACCGAGTTGGATATATACGTGCACCTAATATTTAGATAAAGCTAACTCAACTTATCAATCTTCCAGAACCATCTTCTGTTCATCTATATATAATTTGGCTTAGAATTGGATGCTTAATTTGTATTTATTCCCCTATGTCAACATCACGGTTAAGTACAAGTTTATCATCTTTCTATTCATATTCATATTCATATTCATGCACCTATAAATATAATTAACCCATACAAATATATTATTTTGGGTATATATTGCTGTACATCTTCGTATTTATTTATTGATGATGGAAGACTTCGAGTTCGGTCGTATATAGATAGATTGATATGTTAATTTGAAATTGTTTTGGTCATATCAATAATTGAAGAGACGCGTGAAATAGAAGAAAACTATAGATTGACCGTGTCAAACCCAATAAGCTTAATTTGACTAATGGTGTAAGTAATTGTAATCATTTTATTTTATGGTAATTAAGGTTTTTTGGTGCGAACCCACGAGGGAAGATCGTAAAATCTGTAGTCAAATACGACAATGCGAATTTAAGAGGATCTATATCTTTAAACCCACAGCCAATGTAGTGATATATACACTCCAAAAAAGTTCAAATAGGTCTGACTAATCTACTAAGAATCTTTGAACAAGAGAAAATAAAGACCCCACTTGATCATTACGATCATTACGATGGTTTTCATCACTTTTGCGTTATTTAGAATTTTTGTGAATTTAACTTATGATTAGTAACTGTCTTCAAATACTATATATATATATCCCATTTTTTTATAAAAAAAATTAATAATAAATTATCTATGTAAGTAAAGCTTGTATATTTATTTATTTATTTTTCTTATATATGCTCGTATGATATCTATCTTAATTCCCACTCTTCTCCTATAAATATTCAGGTGGCCTCGTCTCCGTGATTCGAGGCTTCAAGTCCAAGCTTGTAATTTAAAATAAGGTTGTCATTTGTTTGGATTTTAAACATTAAATCGATCAATGATTGACAAAAAAAAAAGTATATGTTTGCCCACTTTAATCAATTTTCTATATCTTCTGATCGTTACACTCGATGAATTAAACCAAAAAATACAAATAAAAATTGTACGTTACTTAAGAATCGTAATTTTTAATCTATCCATAAACGGTTAATTTAACAAAAACATCCAGTAGATTATTAATATGTTATTTTTGTGTGTTTTATTTTAGGGTCTAAATTGTATTTTTGTTTTATTCAATCAATAGAAAATTTGGATTCAAAAAAATTTGTTACTGTATTTTTTTTAATTAATTTTTATGTGCGTGTGTGTGTTATATATATATATATATATAGCATAATAGGAAGAAACTTGTCAAGGACGGCAACAGATATTTATTACGATAAGTCTTAATTTGTAGTGTAATAAAAATGAGTTTTGACACGGAATGATGGATTGTTTTGAAGAAAACCTGGGTGGAATTTAATTACAAAATAAAGTTTGGAGGGTGTTCCTTTTGGTGCTTTTTAAAAAGTTAACACGTCATTTCGAGAACCAAAAACTCCGGGGCGATTAAATAAATGTAATTTGATTAGAAACATAATGTAAATTAATCGGAACACATTTTCACGATTGTAAAATTAAATAATAATAATAATTGAATAAGACGAAGTTAATTTTCATTCAAAATTGCAGACTTAAGAGACATTAACGTTTTAAGGGATGGAGGATGGATGGATGGATGTGAAATTGGTTGGGATGATGATGTATGATTGGGGGAGAAACAAATAGGACAAGAACAGGCCAACAACCCACGTGGCCCGTCCTAGTCACCTGTCCTTTTTATTATTAATTCGGTAAACAAAAAGTAAAGGGGACAGATGAATGTAGGTCCCCTTTTGTCCTCTTCTTCCTCCCTCTTCTCTTCCTATTTCTAATAATAACCTCACCACCCTATCCCCCGTCTCAGCTGCCCAGATCCCACTTTGCAACTAACTCTCGCTCGCCCACCGCCAATCATTGTACTTACCCACAATCAAATTAAATGAATTCAAACCCAATCTTTGACATTTCTAATTTCTTTCACTCTCTCTTGCCCCACCACCACCAATCATTCTCTTTCTCCAGCTCTATACAAATATTAAGTTTAATTTTTATAAACAAATTAAAGTAAATAAAATCAGCTGGCCTCGCTCTTAATTCAATAAATGTTCATAAAAATTAATTATTTGGTCCATCAAAGTTTACATAATTAGAAAACCTTATGGCTGTATAATTAGCTTGTTATGAGTTGGATTTTAGATTTCAAATTATATCAAAATTAATAGATTTTTCAAGCCTTAGCAAAGAAGCAAACATTAATACACGTGTTTTTTTTTATTATTTTATTTTGGTCCCACACTCAATGCTACTTTGTCTTCTTGACGGGACACTACACTTTGACTGAGGATTGAACGGGTCGGGTACCCGCTATGCCCGGGTTAAAACATTTCATGACTAATTAAAAAATTCTGGTCTTATTAAGGAGTTCTTAATTTTTATAAGCCTCTTCTTTTAATCTGAGATGGCCCAGCAATTATAATCTTTTTTTTGGTTGGGTTCAATCCATACTTGTTTCTTTCAGTCTCGGAGGCAGTAAAGGTGGCAAAGACGAAAATGATCATTACCAATTTTCACCTCTTCTCCTGCCCAATCCTTTCATTTTCACTCCTACCCAAGCATACATTTTTAACAAAATGATGTGACTTCAAATGAAACCTAGAATAAGTTTTCTTGTCCTAAAATTTTTAAGTACACCCCTTCCACCTAAAAGGAATCCCAAAAGCCAGTAAGAATTCTTTAAAATGGGTACCTCAACGTATCCAAGAATCTCTCATTCCTTTCCCATTCTCAAACTGGGAAATTTTTTTTCACGTGCACTTCTTTTACTTTTTCCTTTCCCCTCACCTTTCCAGAGTGCAACTTTTCAGCAGCTAGCGACATAAAAGCTGCATCTAACAAGTGAACATATATCCCGTTAATATACATACATACATACAGAATATACTTGGGAAAGGCTACACTTTCATCAAATTATGCAAACAGGTGAGGTGCATCCCTAGGATTGATTTCCAGGCTCGAGAAGGCTGTGCGTGTCTGGATTCTTGCCCCAAGCTCTCTCCCTCCATATCAGCTCCACCTCATCAAACGTCAATCCTTTGGTTTCGGGGAGATACACGGCCACGAACAGAAAAGCAACCACAGCTATACCGGCAAGAATCAAGAAGGTTGGACCAGTCCCTGCAGCCGCAGCAATTGAAAGGAAGGTCTGGGCCACTATCAAATTTGAAACCCAATTTACAGTAGCTGACATGCCTCCACATATTCCACGATATTCTTCGGGATATATTTCTGAGTTTACTGTCCACGGTACGGTGCCCATCCCAGGCGAGAAAAAAGCAATATATAAGGCTAAACCCAAAATTGCAAGCCATCCATAAATCCTACTTGTAGAGTCATCAGATGACTGGTTTAAAAATGCCAGAGACAGGATGATCAGAGCTGTGACTACTCCGGCTAAGCTAGAAAGGGCCAATTTTTTCCGCCCTGCACGGTCAATAAGGTAGATGCCAAGAACTGTGCCAGCTGCATTCGTGCCAGCTACAATGAGGGATAGGAGAAGAGCCAACTCGTTAGAGTGGAAGCCGGCCATTTGGACAATTGTTGGGCTGTAGTACATAACTGTATTTATACCTGTGAACTGCTGAAAAGCCTGCAGAAGTGAACCACGGGATGTTATCAGAATATTCTGGGGTTGCATGGAATGATATCGTTGACCTTCAAACAATTACTGAAGCTGATACCAATACGCGTCCAAAATGGAAGTGCCCGAACTTAAAATGGCTTGATAAAAAAAAAAAAACGCATTTAACAACTAACAACAAAAGATAATAAAACCAAAAAGATAATAATATTTTATTATAAATAATTTTTTTTTAAATAATTATACATATTTTATTGAAAGTAAATATATCTTTGTTTAAAATAATTTTTATTTTACTTAAAATAATTATATTTATTTTTAAAAATATTTTTTTTAATATACATAAAAATAGTTTTTATTGTGAATTATTTTATTAAAATTTTATAAAAAAAATTATAATTTAGGATTTTGATTAAAATTTTATAAAAATATAAATTTTGAGAAATTTTTAAAATAAAAAACAATATTTATAGATATATAATTAAAATATAAATCTCAAATATTCAATTATTATTAAATAAAAAAAAATAGAATAGAAATGGAAGAATGGAGAAGGCGGCATTCGGGCAATAGAATGAAACATCATTTTTCTCTTTAAGTTTCATCTTCTCTTTAAAAATTTTCACAATATATACATCTAATTGAGATACCGAAAATACCATTAATTTCGTGGCGACAAGAGTTTTAAAATCTACTAATTAATTTTACTAAAAATTTGTCTGAAGCTCACTGAAAAATTGTAAATATTAATGCAATAAGTAATGTTTCTAAATGCTGGATCTTTGATTTTTTTTTGAGCTTCCAAATTAAAGATTTTGTTAAAGATATACAGTATTTGCTGTATGATAAATTTTATGGTCAAACAACATTATTTGATGTTCTAATTTTACAAATTGTTCTTCGATGAACAATAAACGTGAACAATATTTTTGCATTGCAGTGCATGAACAATATTTACACTTTTTGAATTTCGAAATAGCTAAATTGAAAAATATAATTTGAGTGTTTAAGTTATAAATATCTACGCACCTCTAAATTATGCTCTTTAATTTAGTTATTTTAAAATTCAAAAATTCATTTGCATAAGTACTGTTCACACAGATAAAGAGTGTATTTGGTAAGTCCAATAAGTTAACTTATAGCATATTTGATTAGCTTATAAGTTTGTTTGACCAAATTAGAAGTGTTTGGTAAACGAATTTATTTAAATAATTTAAATTAGCTGAAAGTTTATAAACTATACGCTATTTCAAGTAGCGTATAGCTTATAAGTTTTCAGCTAACTTATAAGTTTTAAATTAACTTATAAATTATTTTTACCAAACAGAGCCAAAAAATATGTTTGGCAAGTCAAATAAGCTAATTTATAGCATATTTGATTACCTTATAAGCTTATTTGACTAAATTAGAGGTGTTTGGTAAATAAGTTTATTTGAATAGCTTATAGCTTTTTATCATACGCTACTTCAAGTAACATATAGCTTTTAGCTGATAGCTTTTATAATTTTATTTCTTTTTTATTCTTATTATTTTATTCAAATTCTAATACTATCTTACTCACAAGATGACATTGTTTTTACTATGTTCAAACAATATCCTACTAATTTATTATTTTATTCAAATTCTAATACTACCCTACTCATAATATGACACTGTTTTTACTATGTTCAAACAATATCCAAATTATATACTCTATGATGAACTTTTATATATTATTGATAGTGACACGAAAAATAAAAATTTAGAGACATCTACTAAGATAAAAGAGATTCGTAATAATATTACTAATTTATTGTGGGACAATATATGATATGCTTATTTTGTATTTTTTGAGATTACATAATAAAGTATAATTACTAACAAAAAATGATAAATTTTATATAAGTATATCATTTTATGTCATTTTACATTTATCAGCTAATTCAATTGATATTTTATAAAACACTTGTAATTCAATAAATTAGCTTAACAGCTTTCAGCTAAAAATTAACTTTTCAGCTTTCAGCTAAAAATTAACTTTTCAGCTTTCAGCTAACTTTTAAACTTTCAGCTAACTTATCAGCTACTTTTGTAAAACATAGCCAAAATCATAATTCACGGTTAATGTTAACTGAAGAATAATTTATAAAATTAGAGTACCAAATTAAGCTGTTTGATCGTAAAATTTATCATACAGTCAATATTCTATATTTTTAAAAAAACTCCTAACTTAAAAATTCAAAAAATCATTAAAAATATATTATTTTAGAAACATTACTTATCGGCTATCGCATTACTGTTCACGATTTTTTAATAAAATTTCGATAAAATTAATCAGTGAATTTTGATGCTCTTGTTGCCACAAGACCAACGATACCTCTAATATTTCAATTGAATGTATATATTAAAAAAAATTTAAAAAATAAAACCTAAAGACAAAAAGGAGAAAATGTTTCCTCCTATTACCCCAGCGTCTTATGCATTCTTCCATTTCTATTCTATTATGTTTTTATTTATTTAATAATAATTAAATATTTAAAATTTATATTTTGATTATATACCTATAAATATTATTTTTCATTTTAAAATATTTTAAAAATTCTTCAAAATTTATATTTTTACAAAATTTTAGTTAAAATTTTAAATTATATATTTTTTGATAAAATTTTAATAAAACAAATTATAATATAAAATATCTTTACATATATTAAAAAATATTTTTAAAAATAAAATAAAATTTTTTTAGAAGTAAATATAATTATTTTAAGTAAAATAAAAATTATTTTAAATAAAGGTATAAATACTTTTAGCAAAATATGTATAATTATTTTTAAAAAATAATACTTATTTATAATAAAATATTATTATTTAAAAATTACATGATATTAAGTAACCATTCCATCATCATACAATGACTACTGAGGTCTCACGAGACTTGTTAAATCTGCATCGACGACTTCTACAATTCTACTTAATAAACGTAGTCATGTAAGCAAAATGTACTCAAACAACTCAGTATTTTCGAGTCTACTCTAGCCATGCAGTTTAACTTTTAATAATTTATTACCTGCAGTCCTGCTCCAGCAAGAAATGCTAGCCTGACTTCTTTAAATTTAAAAACATCCCAATATTTGATGTCCTTCCCTTTTTCATGGTCCTGCTCCGACTGATCTGTAAGAAATTGGACTTCATCTTCTAAGCGAGCAAAGTCATAAATCTTAGAAAGCACATCAACAGCTTCATTTTTCCTATTCTGCACATTAAGACAAAATTATGAGATAGCTTAAATATCTTTTGAAGGTAAAATCTTCGACATAGATTTTGTGCAACAACAGTGCATTTTTGTACCTTCAAGAAGAGCCATCTGGGGGATTCAGGCAGGAAGAGCATGAGGACAAACTGAACAATCGCTGGCACACCTGAAACTCCCAGCATCCATCGCCATGTCCCTGGGACCTGCTTGATTAAGAATGTGATAGGCTTTCCGTGAAATAATACCAAATTTGGAAACAGTTCAGATTCATGATCTTTTCACCTCTTTCCATATATTTGAACAGTAAATCCTTTAAAAATTTTCACTCTATATGAACATTATAATACATTTTCATGTAGTAGATGGATTTTTTTATTGCCATTTAAACATGTCCTACTACTTGTGAGCATCTATTCTTTGCTAAGCTTGGATAATCTATGACACTATTGCAAATTAATAGAAACCATATCGAAATGCCAAGCATGGAAAACTAACCTGTGTAAAAGCAAGATTTATGAGGTAGGAAAGAAACTGTCCGCCGGTTATCATGAGCACATTTGTGCTTACTAATCCTCCTCTTATTTCTGATGGTGATGCTTCAGCAATATACACTGGAGCAGTAACAGAAGCTATGCCAACACCCAAACCAACGAAGAGGCGTCCCAATATGAGAACATAAGGACCTGGTGCAGCAGCCATGACAACTGCTCCAAGAGCAAAGACAACATCGGCCATAAGTGTGGCCTTCTTTCTTCCGTAAGCATCATTAATCCAACCACCTACTGCAGCTCCAACAATTGCACCAACCAATGCCATGCTGACAATTGTTTCCTGGCAACTCAAGCAAACAGATTGATCCAAATTCGATTAGAAAGACTGGGTGCAAAATTCTATATGAAATAAAGCCTAAGCTTGGCCCTCCATCAAGTTTACTTCTGAACTCATAAGCATTGAAAAAGGACAAAAAGAATTGTTACCTGTAGAAAATTACTGTCTTTCACCACCTTAAAATCATCTTTAATATATAGAAGGGCTCCTGATATAACGCCTGTAATAAACAACATTCCCACATGAGACTATATCTTTATAAGAGAATAACCTAGCCATTCAGAACAAAAAACACCAGTTTATAAGACAGACATGCTCTAAGAATGGTTCTTTCTCATTAAAGAAAGGCAGAATAAGGAGTTTTACATTTGAGAGTTCAATGTAAAATCATAAATGCCCCAATTTTCTCTTACTATTAGCTTTCATGTATCTTATAGCATTTCTTCTTGTCATTTATACCGTCGATTTAGAAGTGTCACTATTTAGTAAAAAATTGTCAACTAGTAAGGAACGAAAGCACTACAATGTTGGCAAACCACTCTGAGCTCTAATTCAGGATCAAATGTCACCCGCATGAAAAATGCATGGACAACAAAATCCAACGAGGCCAATTCCAACTCTAAAGTGAAATAAAACCATCCATGCTGCCTTGTCTATTTAAACTTACCTGGCAACTTGAATGTAGCACCTTGAAGATTTTACTAAGGTAATATCAGCTTCACTGTAAGTAGAAGAGTAATGCTAAGGGGTCTAGCGTAATGCTAAGTACTGAAGTACATCCCCTTAATTTAAAAAAATGGATGAAAAAGAGGCCAAATAAATTAAACTCAACTTTATGCACCGAGCACAAGAATTCAAGGTTGATCAAATCGTAAAGCAGCAGAGTCAACAAAGTGACAGAAAGTGATGGTATAAATGAATAATTATATACCTGTGTCGTAACCGAAGAGCAGGCCACCTATGCCGGCGACGGCAGTGAGTCCCAGAATATAAGGGTTCTTGAAAAACGACATTTTTCTCTCAGGGTACAATTCTATATACCCTGAGCTTCCTGGCGAGGACTGCATAGTAAGCGTCATCGTAGTAGACGAACCAAGAACAATCTAAATCAGAACAGCCCCGAAACGGGCTTCTTCACTGTGGCACAACCCACAACCCCAAAGATTCACAGAAAGCGTAGGAATCCAAATGTGGTGGGTGAAATGAGAAATACAACGAGGGGTAGGAACCCATGAATAATTTAACAGAATATAAAATGGGTTTATACTGGGAAGCAATGAGAATCGGATTTTGCAAAAAATATTTAACGAGAGGCAATAATGAGATATCAAATTAGGAAAGCATGAAAGTTCTAGAGAAAATTCGAAAATTTCCGAGAAAGCGAGTCACATATTTGAATGTTTTGTAAATAGGATCAAAGAGATAAGAGCGTCCCTAATTTGGAAGTAGCGGTCAAAGTGTCGCTTGTCCTAGTGTCACTGCTCGTCCTAGCTGTGCTAATCTGCTTCATCATGGATGGCCTGGCATGTCAATTTTTAATTTTTATCGCAGCGTCGGCGCGAGTGGGGATCCTATCCACGCGCCATAAACCTTTCGTATAATTTCAAATTAAAGTCTCTCAAGAAAAATAACTTTGATATAAAATAACATTATATTTTTCTACAGATGAAGTTAACTCTCTTGAGTGGTAATTCAGTGGTTAAACCACCCGTTGGTTTAGGATGGCAACTTAATTTAAGATCGTATTTTCGGAGCACGATGTTAAAAAAAAAAAAAAAAGATAATGCAAGATATGAAATTAATTGAGAGGGGTTCGGTAACCAATAATGGAATTGATCATGGCCCACTCAGCCCAATCAAGCCCTACCTTGAAAAATATGGATTATAAATTTTAAATTTAAAGTTGGAATTAAATTCAATGTTTTGCTGCACATCATACTCAAAATTTGATAATAACATATATTATTTTAAAAATTATATATATATATATATATATATATATATATATATATATATATATATATATATATATATATATATATATATATATATATATATATTAATTTAATTTAATTTATTTTTTGTAAAAAAAATATGATTTAATAAATTTTTAACAAATTTTGGTGTTTAAAAGTATTCATTATTTTATGAAAGCAATTTTTTAACATTTTTCCTCAAGACTCAGCTTGCTGAATTTAAATATAGTTTTTTTTATAAAAAAAAAGATGGGCTTGTTTAAAAGTTATACCCAAAAGCGTGATTATTTTTATACTTTTATGGGTTGTGGTTGGAATTCAGGAACCATTTGGGGACGACGCCCCACACCTTTCATATTTCAATCAATAATCGACAAAATTGTTGCTTAGATTGGATGTCCTTTCACTGTCAAAAACAACTGAGCTAGCATTCAATATAGCTAATCAACAATTATGCAGTTGGTTTATCTTATTCCTCAATAATGTTTCATTCAGATAATTTGGAGATGGAGCTATATTACCAATATTACTCTTAACACCGGTGTAGATAGAGAGAGGGGGTAAAGTCATTGAATTTATTATTGTAATTACAATAATACAATACTAACATCTAGACGACTTCACACCCAAACCAAGAATAACAAGTTCCATCCATTCCTCTATTTGGTAAGAACCAACTCTCTCTCTTGATGACAATTTTTTGGGTGATCCTGCATCTCAACCATCCCAACACTCTCTTACTAGCTACTAACATAAATAATGTTACCGGTAGCATCAAACCATGCACAGATGGGCAAAGTCCGAAGACACCCGAATCGTAATACCAATAAGATAACCACGCAGAGACAGTGCACAACTCAAAACATCTAAGACTGGTTTCCTTGCTCAAGAAGGCTTTGTGTGTTTTGATTCTTGCCCCAAGCTCTCTCCTTCCAGACCATTGCTACTTCTTCAAATGTCAATCCCTTCGTCTCTGGCACAAATACAAGCACAAAGATAATTGCCAGAATAGCTATAACACCAAGAATAACAAAACTCCCACCAAGCCCCACAGCATCGGAGACTGAAAGAAAGCTCTCCGACATTATCACGCTGCAAATCCAATTTACTGTGGCTGCCATGCCCCCGCATACACCTCGGAATTCTTCGGGATAGATTTCTGAGTTCACAGTCCATGGCACAGGCCCCATCCCTGGTGAGAAGAAAAGAATATAAAGGGCTAACCCTAAAACTGCAATCCACCCATAGCTTGTATTTGCAGAGTCTGAATCTACAAGGTAACACCCTGCAGAGAGAATTGCCAGAGATACAATAACACCTGACAAGCAAGTGATGGCCAACTTCTTCCTCCCTGCATGATCAATCAGATAAATGCCGAGAATTGTCCCAGCGGCATTCATCCCAGCAACAATGAGGGATAGAAGAAGAGCTAACTGATTGGAATTAAACCCAGCCATCTCAATGATTGTGGGGCTGTAATACATGATTATGCTGATACCAGTGAACTGCTGAAAAGCCTGCAGAGAAATGAAATTATGAGTTTTCATCCTCCCACCAATCAATAATAACAAACCACTATCAAATTCACAGCACTTTTGAACAACAGTTCATACTTCATACTCCTTTAGATGTGAGCAATAACAAAAGTACATATTTAGAACCAAGATTAATTACTTAAATAATGGAAAGTTATTGTAGCTTACAGGAATCTGGTTGTTCATAGCATTTGAAGGATTGTAGGAACAAGATCAGTAGAAATTCCCATAAGGATTACTTCATATACACTGGTAATTCATTGTACAAGGCACCACATTAATAAATACGGTACACTATAAACTTAAAACTGAAAAAGATTCTTTTCAATTCTAATTGGGCTCGTCAACCTCAGGAATGGGAGTCCACTTTGATGCATTTGCGCACTTACTGTCATTTATTAGAGGTGAACTTGCTTTGCTTTTCTCATTGAGTGGAACTAACAATTATTGGCTCAACATTACAAATAGATTTTTTTAATTAAAGTAGATCTATTAATATATGGACAAGGGGGTATTTTCAATAAACACTAGTAAAACAAGAGGACATAAAGTTTAGAAACAACAAAACATTTTAAGTGGAGTCTCAAACCTGAAGTCCAGCCCCAGCAGTAAATGCAAGTCTGATCTCTTTTGATTTGAAAACATCAATGTATTTAATTTCCTTCCGTTTCTGACGTTCTTGCTCAGCCAGATTAGTAAGGTAATCGACTTCATCCTCTAAGCGTTCATAGTTATAGATCTTAGTTAGCACAGAAACAGCTTCATGTCTCCTATTCTGCAGAAAAAGATAAAAATATTAAGTGGCTTTGAAAAGAGGGAAAACACTGAAGGTAAGAATTCTCAAATATAGTTCATTAAGTGATATAAATGCTTTTCACCTTCAGAAAAAGCCACCTTGGAGACTCCGGCAAGAAAATCATGAGGAAAACCTGGATAACAGCTGGCAGACCTGCAACTCCCAGCATCCATCGCCATGTCCCAGGGACCTGCTTGATTAAAATTCAAGAGGAGATTACTCGCATAATTATCAGAAGCTTTAAGAACGGGTAATACAATACAATTGTACCAAAACGGCTCAGGAAATATAATATACTCTTGCTCTTATTTCAATTACTGTTCCTTTAATAACATTAAAATGCTTTAGAATTTTAGAAATACAAGTTTATTAAGGAAAGCACTGCACATATTCCAACTATATTGAGAGGAACTACTATGTTGATGCTACAGTTTTAACAATTGCAACACATAAAGTGTTTTTCGTTTTCCAACAAACATATCACCAGTAACTTGATAGTTACTTTGAAATCACAGGAACTAATTAACTTATGAACTCTCTCAGAAGACATAATATTCAACTTTTTCTTTTGTGATGACTGCAGGAAGCAAAAAAGAGAAATAATACTTCTGTCATTGACACTGGATTCATCAGAAACCATTTTGGAATTTGAGAAACTTTTCAAATTTTGTGTTATGGTTTTCCTATTTACAGAAAAAACATTAAAAAAATAATGGTAAAACAAGATTTTAAAATATAATTTGAGGTGTATCACTTTCCTCTATATATATCAGATACAGTCAGGAAAGAACAGAAGAAGTTCCTTCACTGATGCTGCCCCAATTTCTATCTCGATGCTTCCCTTCAAACTGCAAAATTGGAAATCTTTCATTCCAGAAAATTATGACATAAGCATGGCAGCTTTTGCAACAAAAGGAACAGTAATCCAAAACATGATTATTTGAATAGATACTTTAGAACTTCCTGATCATTACCAAGCTCTAGGAAATAGAATTTAACCAAGCTAAGATAAGGCCCTAAGAAAATTTAACTTTGCACTGTTTTAAATATCAGTCACAAAAGGATATTGCAAAACTTGTCTTCACTAATTTACGATGTAGCAGAAGTTGGTAATTTGAATAATGTCTATGCAACCCTTATTACTTGGTCATATATAGCTAACTTGAGGGTACTATTATTAATACCAAAGGCATGTATTATTGAGTTAGACCATAATATTTTTATAATAAGTCCCCAAAAGGAAAGTTTAGGGAAGAAGAGAGGCAGCAGAAAATCTATAGAAAAAATGGTATAACCAAATAATACGCTACCACAAAAATTCCTACTGACTATTTAATAAGTTTCTTCCATATAGCATTTGTTTGCTTGAGGTGCAAGCCAAGTCGTGTCAACAGAACTAGGAAGTTAAAGAGAACAGTAAGATTGGCCTAACCTCTGTAAAAGCAAGATTTATGAGGTAGGAGAGAAACTGTCCACCAGTTATCATAAGCACATTTACGCTCACTAATGAACCCCTTATTTCTGATGGTGAAGCTTCAGCAATATACACAGGTGCAGTGACAGAAGCTGCACCCACACCAAGGCCAACAAGTAGACGCCCCAATATGAGAACAAATGGGTCTGGTGCGGCAGCCATGACAATTGATCCAATGGCAAAAATAAAATCAGCACTAAGGGTGGCTTTCTTGCGTCCAAAAGCATCATTGATCCAACCACCTGTGGCTGCTCCAATAATTGCACCAACCAATGCCATACTAACAATTGTTTCCTGAGAACTTAAAGTATCAATTAAGCCAACACACATAAAAAGAAAATGGGAAAACTAAAATAGGGAAACAGAAAAACCAACAAACGAATATCATAAACAGTGCACAAATTCTTCAACAAACTGCAGTGCTACAACTAGCACTAGATGTTATAACTAATTATACCAACAAAATCATTGCAATTGCAATCAGGAATTCTAACTTAAATATACTCCCATATCCATATCTTCTTTCTTCTCCTTTCAACAGCGAAACATGACTATGTATGAAAACTTACATAGCTTCAAATCCAACACCACATGTTACCAACTGGTAGCCAAATAAATAGCTACTTCTGAAACCTACAACATTCAATAGAGCGGAAAAGCTTGTACCTGAAGGAAGCTACTATTTCTAACCGCCTCAAAATCATCTTTAATATATAGAAGAGCCCCTGAGATGACACCTGCAATGAACATCACTTCCATGTGAGGGAACATATTCATAAGAAATCACAAGGAACCTCAAACTACTGAGAGAGAGAGAGAGAGAGAGAGAGAGAGAGAGGCTGCATAAAATTGAAACCAAGAAAAAACAGTTGAAAATTCAAACTTAAAAATTTCTCCAAAACTGCAACAAAGAATCAGGAATTATTAGCTTGAGAACTCAAGTTAACCAAACTTTTAGTAGCATTAGACTATTTCACTCATTTCAATAACATTCGTAGTCTTTCATCAAAATATATGTCAAGCATAACAATGAAGGGGAATATCAATCTCAACTGACCCCAACAGTGAAATAGGCAATAAAAAAAATGTTATTATGCTCAGGATGACAGCATCTTGCACAACACACATGTAAACTAAAGTGCATTTTGAGGTCATTGAAAATTGTTAATTTTTTGAAGCAGCAACTTGCCATTGCCTTAACTACCACCCACTCTCCTATTGCCATTCCCTTCTCACAAATGAAACTGATGTGGAATATAATAAATAGATACTCCACAAGCACGTTCTCCGTGAAGAGAAGTTACTGCACAGCCAGTGAGAGGTTAATAACTGTAACTGGTTCAAAAAAAAGACTACCCTTCATACTAGTTCTCATTCTGAAACAGCCTAGAGAAGTCTTTACATGGAAACAAGTGACTCCAAACATGAACTAGATTAGCAGCAATAGAGACATAATGATTATACACTTTATGGATATCAATTAAAAAATTTACAATTGTAACTTTGCATTTTATAATCAAGTCATCAATATGTATCACAAGTTGTATGAAATTTGTGAAATACTATTCTTGGCAATACAAATACACAGTATGGTTCTGTGAGTATTGTCCAACAACAAAACTTTAACAGCTGTTTCAGGAATAAAATACATAGCTAACACAGCTTTGAGGGTACGGTAAACTGCCATGACCCATCAGACCTTGAGAGAACATTTGTGGTGGTTTGCGAGTATAATTTGCATCAATATTTTCAGTTCCATGTGTACCATGGAAAGTGAACCCAATCACAGAGCCCCCCCCCCCCTCTCCAAAAAAAAAGAATAAAAAAAAAGACCCTGGCCAGCAGCAGAATTTTAATTTTACATCCATCTTCTGGACCAGTAGACAACCAAAGTCAGGCCAATCATAAATGGGATAATAATTGATAACTTTTTTATACTGAGTAAGAAAACCTTAATAATATGCAAATTTCCTAAACTATCCTTCACAATACGGATACGTGATAGACTTCGGTTGCCCGAAATCACAGGCGGATTAGCCCAACGCATAAGACCCGGTTTCGGGTTTCCCTTTGTTTAGTACAGTTAATTAACGAGGCTGGGACAGCCACTCCCTCCCCCTGCCCCCTCTTCTCTTTTCCTTTTTTTTTCCCATGAGAAGAAGAGCCATGAATATTATGGCGACCAGGTTTCGGTTCTGGTCGGGTGGAAAGCACTCCACCCGATCCGATCCATTCCGATGCAAACAAATAGGAGGAGAGTAAAGCTTCCAAGAATCTCTTAAAAGGCAGATAAATTATATCACACACAGACACCTCATAAAAGTACAAAATTAACTAATTATATATTGTTAAACAAATTTTGAGAGCAAAATTCAATAGTTACATATTTTAATACAAATTTTGGCCAAAAATAAAATAATACTTGTTACCCAATACCAGATTCAGAAAAATTTCATCAAATCTTAAGATATTCTTAGCGGCCAAAGGTGACTGGTTATAGCTCCCTTTACTCGCTCAAAATTCATGAATTAACAACAACAACAAAATGAAGGAGAAGGAGACGAAGACGAAAGGATCACGATTACCTGTATCGTAGCCAAAGAGGAATCCACCTATGCCAGCTGCTGCAGTGAGTCCCAGTATATAGGGGTTCTTGAAAAACGACATTTTCCTCTCAGGGTATAATTCCAAGTACCCTGAGCTCCCTGGTGTGGCTTCCGTCGTCATCGTTAGCGTCATCTTCTCAGACATTCACACTTTCAGAACCACAAAGTTCCCCCAAAAAATGAAAAGCAAAGCAAACTCTCTGAATAAGCTAGAAGTGAAAGAAATTCAAAATGCAAATTATTTTCCCGAGAAATTTGGATTCTGGAAAATTTTCCGTTTTTTCTTCTCCGTTTCTCACCCTCTCTCTTTCCGTAGGGAAGAAAATGTGATTTTAGTTGCAGGAAGCTAACGTGAGTCATCTGAAATTTAAAGGCTGAAAGGGGCCGATTTAGAGACGCAGTTTCTTCTATACTGACTTTGCCGTCACGAAAAAATTTCACAGACGATCCAAATACTGACATTTAATAGAAGAGGACAAATTCACACTTCAGCGATCTCAGATTCTGTTATTAATGTGACGGCGTCGTCGTTTTACAGGTTTTTCCCGCTACGTTTCTGTCTAAGTACTTTGTTCTAATCTGTTAACGTGGCTCGTACATAAAAAGCAAAAACGACGTGGCATTTAGGAGCTTGCTTACGTCACTATTGCCAATGTGGGAACGTTTGATTGTTTTTCCCAATCGCCAGGATTTTATAAGGTTAGATACTCGCCGTGATTATCGTCGACATCTATGATGATTCGAGTGGCAACGGTACGCGTGGAGCTACGCAAATGTGTTATGCAGTTCTGTTGATTCCGTACAGTTTGAACACGTGGTGCCTCCTACTGAGTTTGCCAGAGCGTAAATATCATTGTGAATATATACCAATGTTCAATAATTTATATAATATTTTTTTAAAACAGTTAATTTAGTCCAATATAGCTCAATAAAACACTGTTGAGCCTCTTTTTCATTTTTTTTATTCGATCTTAAAGATATATTTTTTTTATATGTATAAATTTCTTTTACAAAAATAAATTCAATTTAAGAAATATTAAACAAAATAAATTCATTAAATCATAATAAATAAAAAATATTAAAATCCTCCCATACTATGAGCGCGATAATGAAAACTTATAAGGACTAAAATTAGAAAGTTAAATAAAAAAAATACAAGTTTATAATTTGAATAATAAATAAATTTAAATTTAATAATTACAAATTTTATGTAAGATTAGAGGTCGTAAAAAAAATATTTATAAAAAAATAATTTATCAAATAATAAATTTAATCCTATACTCATGAAAAGAAAAACAGTGTCAAGAAAAAAATATAAGATTGTTCATCTAATTCAATTCAACCTTAATCAAACCAATTTGAATCAATAAATTTAATTAAAATTCAATTCTTTATTAGATTAATTCGGTGACTTTTTTATTTTATATATATATATATATATAAATTTTGTCTTGCTATAATTTTTTGTTTAAATTTTTATTATCCAATCCAATTTAAATCTATTTGAATTCGATTGATTTTAGTCACATTTATCCAATAGATTATATGTCTGTTTGAATTGGCGGCAGGAATACCTAAAATTACGTTTGCAACATAATTTTGAATACTCTACCGTCAACCCAAACAGGCCTTATATCAATTTGATTGAATGAAATGTTGAAATCAAAGCCATACAAATCAATGACCGCTTAACCATTCCGTAGAAAAGCCAAGAAGAATGAGAGAGATTGGAGTACGAAGATAAGGTCATTAATAAGTGTACGTTGTTCGTACATACAAAAAGCACAAATTGAATAATTCTGTGAGTAATTAAAAATAAAATTTCAAAATTGAAGTCACAGTCGTTTATAAAGCTTCACTTAACCCCAATCACAGAACATCGTCTGGAGTTTAAAAAACACGATACGAACGGAAGGAAAAAGTAAAAGCCACTTATTTATTGAATTTGAGTGTGGTTTATTTTTATTGATAAACCCTCTGGAATTAAGCTTGTTCGATTAAGAGGAGGTGGTTATGCTTAATTGCCAATATTGTCTATCAAATTAATAGTTTAGTAGAATCCCATGATTAGTCGGTCGGAGGAAGATAATTGAATGAATAGAGGTACGATCAGGTGGACACGTGCATGGCTCATATTCATACACCGTTTAAATCCAACCGAAAGCTGTGAAGAATACTAACAAAACATAGGCGTTGATTGATTTTGACTTTGTTCATAATAGACAGTGTTTTGTAGAATGTAGTGCATCCATTACTCCAATCCCTTTCCGGATCTACAAAGCCGCCACCAACCAACACCGCAGCCTTTGAAAAAGTAGAGCTCCAAATCCGAACAATCTCGTGGTGGGGACCTCTTCTTTGAAAGGGATACTCAGGTCTCTTTTTTAATATGAATTTCATCTACAACATATTAAATGTTTCTGGAGAAAGCTTATGTCAGAGAGAAAGAATAGAAGACCAAGCTTGTGGCAGATTAATGAATGAATGAGGATTGAGGAGACATTTTTAATTAAGAGTAGAAATTTGAGAAGGATCAGACACATAGGGACCGTGGTGGGGGATATTTGTCCTTGCACCGTTCATTTTAGGAAGTAGGCATTGAGTTCTATGTACAGAACGGGTTCAGAAAACCTCGTGCCAACAACTTCGTCTTACATCTTTCTCCTTTAATAACTTGAAAATTTTCTCAATTTTCTAAGACGAAAAGTATACAAAGTATAAGATGTACAAGAGAGTAAGTGCCCTTAAATGAGCAACAAATCAAACTTACTCCTAAAGGCCGCCCAATGAAAGCTCAACATAATTTCGTACCACAGAATGCTTTGTTGATTATCAGATTTGACACAGGATATCTTTTCATTTCATATTAAAGTTTTGCCTTCATTTAATGCCGATAGAACTGTTCACAAACCCCCACGGTCTGATTTCTGCACATTTTAATTCAGTCTCAGCTTCCACTTGCTCGTTTGTGACAAAGACTAGGACTGTCCGAGGATGATCTCTGTTCCATTCTCTATTGCCCATCTCCCTCTTTTATGTTCTTTTTCTTAGATGCTATTCTCTTCGTTTCTTCTATTATCCACACACAAAAAAGTTGTGAAAAACAAAAAACTTCTCATGCTTTGATAAAACGTACTAATTGTCTATGCAAACAAAACTTGAAATTCAAAGTGAGTGTTACAAGTGACGGCATGAAAGCCCACTTTTCATCCTTTCAGAAATTTTGCATATAAGTCATGTAAGCAGCATAACATTCAGTTAAGTGGACAAGGGTTGACTGCATGTGCTCGCCTCGCCAATTTAAGATGCTTTGAGAGATTCAAGTAGACTAAATCTACAAAATATAAGTAAAGTTAATTATAAATAAACACATAAATATATTTGATATAAATAAATCTCTCAAAAGTGTATTTGACATATTTATTTATAAATGACTTAATTTATATATTTTTTATAAACTGAATTTATCTAAAAAAAATTTCTTAGTTTCTAATATACGAGAGCTTGCATATATTACATATGTTTGATGTGAAAGCGCTGTCAAGACTATAAAATAAGCACAAAGATCACAACATCTAGGCTCCATTTCCTCTTTCAAGAAGGCTTTCTGTTTTATGACCCTTGCCCCACGCCCTCTCCTTCCACATCTGCTCCACTTCATCAAGTGTCAGTAGTTTTGTCTCTGGGACAAACAAGGCCACAAACAGAACAGCGAGTACAGCTATACCAGCAAGAATCAGGAAGCTCCCACCAAGCCCTACAGCATCGCAGACTGAAAGAAAGCTTTGGGACATAATCACACTTGAAATCCAATTCACTGTGGCTGCCATGCCCCCACACACACCTCGGTATTCCTGAGGATAGACCTCTGAGTTCACTGTCCATGGCACGGGCCCCATTCCTGGTGCAAAGAAAGCAACGTACATTCCTAGCCCCAAAACTGCAAGCCATCCATAGTTTCCATTCTGAGAATTTGATGATTCAAGGAAAGATCCAGCAGAAAGGATCACCAGAGATACGAATACACCAGATAAGCTTGTGAGAGCCAACATCCTTCTCCCTGCATGGTCGATAAGATAAATGCCAAGGATTGTTCCGGCAACATTCAAGCCGGAAACAACGAGGGATAGGAGAAGGGCTAACTGGTTGGAATGAAAGCCAGCCATCTTTATGATTGTGGGGCTGTAGTACATGACTATGCTGATACCAGTGAACTGCTGAAAAGCCTGCAGAATCATAGGAAAGTTGTAAGAGAACCTTCTTTGGTAAGATGTAGTGGTTTTCATTCCTCTGTCAATTGTTAAGAATTTTTAACCAATTCTTGAGAATATTTGTCTTTTCCTTTAGATGGAGCTGGATATTCTAAACAACAGGAAATGTAGTTCAAAAAGAAAAGGAGTTTCTAGAGAAATCTTAAACCTGAAGTCCAGCCCCAGCAAGAAGTGCAAGTCTTATTTCTTTTGATTTGAACACGTCCAAGTATCTAGCATTACTTTGCTTCCGGAGTTCTTCCTCCAACTGAGCGCAATAATATTCAACTTCATCGTCTAAGCGATCCAGGTCATAGATCTTGGAAAGCACAGAAACAGCTTCATCTTTCCTATTCTGCCCAAGAGGATAAATAAGAGTATATCTTATAAGACAGCTTTGAACAAAGGGAAACGGCTCAGGGTAACCTTTAATCTGATCTATTATTCGTAAAATGAGAAGATCAAATTTACCTGCATAAACAGCCACCTTGGAGACTCAGGCAGGAAGAGCATGAGACAAAATTGAATGACTGCTGGCAGACCTGCAACACCCAGCATCCACCGCCATGTCCCGGGGACCTGCTTTTTAAATATTGTGTTAGGAGCTTATCTAAGAAGAAGTCTCTTCTTAAATAAGAATCTGACAGTGATCGTTTTTTTTTTCACAAAAAATATATTTGACAGAGAAGCTTCAAACAGATGTAGCAGAGGATGCTCATAAATGAAAAGACCAATTACTAGTGAAGAGAAGAATGGCTATTTTATCTTTAGGAAGACTAACAAGAACAAGCTACACCAATATTACATGGTGTTCCTCGTATTGAAAAGATAGCTGGAGGCATGATATCTAAATTCACAGAACTATGCATCGATCAAATGAGTTCTAAACAACAATAATTCCTTCACTAAATGCTGCAGTAGGGTTAGCCTTCCATCATATACTGCCTCATCATAATACGAGAGTATAATGCTCTCTGAAATGAAAACTGAGCTCGTATGGGAAAGTTTTGACTTCCTCTATTACAAGATCCATGAAACTTGATAGATCAGATTGTAGAATAAAATCAAGCAAATCAACCTGGAAAGACTGAAATCTAAACTATCTTAAAAGTGGTTATCCTCTAGCTGAAGCTGGCATTTTGTTAGCATTTGTGCATCTTCAACAACTTATAAACATTTTCTGTTGTTAGAAAAATCATGGGTCTCACCATCATTGTATATCAAGAGAAAATGAAAAGGCAAACTCATAGGAAAGATAGTAAAAATGCATGGAACTACATAGCCTCAAAGTACCAGATATTGTTATTCCATATTAAGAGAAAATGAAAAGGCAAACTCAGAGATGAGATATGAAATAAGCCTAACCTGTGTGAAAGCAAGATTTACGAGGTAGGAAATAAACTGTCCACCAGTTATCATAAGCACATTTGTGCTGACTAGTCCTCCCCTTATTTCTGATGGTGATGCTTCTGCAATATACACAGGAGCAGTTACAGAAGCTACTCCCACTCCCAGACCAACAAGAAGACGTCCAAATATAAGAACATATGGATTCGGAGCGAATGCCATAACAATTGATCCAATAGCAAAGACTATATCAGCAATAAGAGTGGCCTTTTTACGGCCATAAGCATCATTAATCCAACCACCCGCTGCTGCTCCAATAATTGCACCAATTAAGGCCATGCTGACTATAGTTTCCTGGCAACTCAAAGAATTACAATTTCTGAATGAGGGAAAACATGCAATTATTTTACTTTACTTTCAATTAGATTGTTGAACTTGTGGCACTCCTTGCGAGCACAAACAAGTGTTAAAAATTATAATAAAAACTATTCATACGTCTTTATTTATCATCTAAAACTTTTGAATGGTTAGTAGTTTCTATAATAAAGTAGACACGCATTTTATCTACACTTACAATCTCAAAGGTTTTCACCACTTATACCTGTAAGAAACTACTCTGATTCACCACTTCAAAATCATCCTTAATGTACAGAAGTGCCCCTGATATAACACCTGTAATTGACAACATCTTTTAGGAGATACCATTATTATTTTGTTGCTTTTTGTTTTGATAAACTATGTTGTAGCATTTTTATTCTCTCTAACAATTAAGCGCATATACCTATTTATATATATATATATATATGGAATTATTTGTTTATAAGCAAGTTCAATACGTAAAAATATACTCTCTCTTTTTTTTAATTGTAGTCAAGTTATATTTAAATCAAACTAGATTAAGAAATTATTAAGAATAATCTGAAAAAATTGTTAAATTTAGAATTTAAATATTTCGATAAACACTCACTTGGTTTTTTTTATATTTAATTTTTTAAATATAAAGGAGTTATAAAAGAGTTTATTTTTTTAATAACTGTTAATTAATTATTTTTGTCATTAATATATTAAGAAATGATGAAATACAAGATTATGGAAATGATAGCAGAAACGTTAAACTATAATTTTGGATGTAATAATTTTAAGAAATAATAATAATAAGGAGAAGCAATTACCTGTGTCGTAGCCGAAGAGCATCCCGCCTATGCCGGCGACGGCAGTAAGTGCCAGAATATAAGGGTTCTTGAAAACCAACATTTTCCTCTCAGGATATAAGTCTAAATACCCTGAGCTTCCGGGCGTGAACTCCATTGTGATCGTCGTTTTGTCAGCCATGAAGGATCCCGAAACCGATTCAGAACAATCCCGCAATCTCTTATGCTTAGCTCATATACAAGATTTTCCCGAGAAAATTATGCAGCTTTCTCTTTCACTTTCCGGGAAAGCCGCGAGCTGGTTGGGGATCATCAAAAATTAGAAAGCGAGCCAACGGCGACAGCATTTAAAGAGTAGAGGAGAGCCCTTTGGAAAACTAGCAAACACCCGTGTTTCACTGCGCTACTAAAATATCTCCATCATCGAAGGGATGCTAATATCACCGTTTCATAATTAATTTTAAAAAATCAATCATCGAGTTAGTTATAGAAAATATGGATTCTGCTAATTTATCGTTCAAAGTTATTATATTAACTTTTGTCTGAACTTTTAAATATATTGCTATTTATTTAAATGAAAATAATATTATTTGTAATTATAAATATAAGTTTAATTAAATATAATATTTATTAAATTTAAAATTATATTTGATAAATTTAATAAATTAGTTTATAATTTAAATGATTAATTTATAAATTTATTTAATTAAATTAAAAATATTTAATAAATAAATTTATTTAAATAAATTAAATTAATTAAAAATTTATAAATTATATATTATTTAAAATATTATAGTTAAAAATTTATAAATTATACGTTATTTAAAATAATAAATAATATATAAATTTTTAATTAATTTATAAATTATTTTTATTAAATAAAATTTAAATATATTTAAATTTTTAATTTTTATAAAATAAATATATAATTAATTATGCATATCAATAATTGAGTATAATTATGAGAATATTTTAACAAAAAGAAGAATTGACATAATTATGAACATAGGCAATACAATAATACTCAATTTTTAAAGGCGAAGACGGGGAATAGGAGATTGAGGAGTTGTGACGGGGGAAGGCAGGAGATTTTATCATTGTTAGGGACACGGTTGGTCTTAATCTTGGGGGAAGACCAATTAGAATGGATAGCGTGGCTATTATTTAATATGTTGTTGCGTCAGCATCAAGTGCATGGAGTGGCATACAGAGTGGACACGTGGTTGATGCTGTGTAAATTTGTCAACGTGTTATAAATTAATTGATATCGAAAAGACGATATGCTTCTAAAGTGAAAAATGTCGTTTTCTTTAGAGCATGAGCTGATGACAGCTGGGCGGAACCCCTTAATTATAGTAGGTTGTATCCTATACTATAGGATTAGTCAGTGTTAAAAAAAAAACTTAAAAAATGGGAGAGAAATATGAATTTCCCTAATTTAATAAAAATAATATTACATCTTTAATTTTAATTGACAAAAATATAAAATTCTTAAGATTACTTGGATTAAATAAATGCCATTCTAATTTTCAGAATATTGTTTGACCTCCTTAAATTGTTAGGCAATCGTGGAATTCTCGAGCCTGATTTACGTGGAAATCGAGGCATATCCTTGGTCACAAATCACAATAAGCTTTTCAAGCATTTTAATGATTGCCCAGTGCGCCCTTTAAAAGTCATAAACTTCTAAAATTTGTTCAGAATTTCTTCCGGTTAAAATCCAATCGGTCTTTTCAATGGGAATATTTCGGATCTAGGTCAGTCCATTCCAGATTAAATCTAGAAGAAAACTTTAAAAGTTTTACTTTAAATTTAAATTTTTAAAATTATAAAATCTCAAATACTAAACTTATTTTTAAACTCAAAAATTTTAAATTTTAAATTTAAAAATTTAAAACATTAAATATCAAATTTCAAACTCTAAAAAACATAAACTATAAATATCAAAACTTTAAACTCTCCAAACTCTAATATCTCAAATTTTATAACTTAATTTATAAATTTTAAAATCTCAAAATTTAAATTTAAATTCATAAATTTTTAAAATTTAAAGTTTAAATTTTAAATCTTAAACTCAAATCTCTTAAATATCAAAATATTAAATCCAAAATTTTAAAATCTAAACACAAAAACTCAAAATTATCAAACTTTAAATTGAAAATCTCAAACTTCATATTGCAAAAACATAAACTCTAAATCTTGAATTTTAAATTTCAAAACTCAAACACACAAATATCAAAACCATAAAATAAACTATAATGGATAAATTCTATTTTCTCATTCTAATATTAATACAAGAGTATTTTTATTCATATCTTTTGAAATTTGCAAAAATTATGCTTGCACTTTTTTAATTTTAATTTATGACTAAAACTTTCTTTGAAATTTATAAATGTACACTCATACCTTTTTAAATTTTTTTAAAAAGTATACTGTAACATCATTTATTTTAGTTTTTAAATATTAGTTTGATCTTTTAATTATTTATACTCTATTGAATTAAGCTATTTAGGAGTTTTTAAAAAAAAAGAATTTATATAAAATATAAGTTATAAATGTAATTTTATCTTTCATGTAGTACAAAAGTCGAGATTCATTATAAATTTAAACGATGTTCGCTGATATAACATGTGAGTTGCCAATTTTGACTAGGTCGAACTGTGCATGGAAGTCACCCTTTTGTCCTTAGGAAAGAATAATCAATTATTTGAGAGGATTTGGAAGTCACCCTTTTGTCCTTAGGAAACTGTGAGGAACACCCTTACGCATGCATGCAGGATTAGTCTCCTACATATATCTGATGTTTTCTTAAAAGGGAATTAATTAATGAAGGGTCGGTCTCCATTAAGATGGCAAGGATCGAAAGCACATTCTATATATGAGCTTGGGATTACAGCTTTTTGAGAGGCCACCGCATGGAATTGGCCTTTAATTTGTTGTTAGACGACTCAATGGGTGGGATGTTCCCTAAACTCTCTTTAATTTTATTCGAGATTAATTAATCTTCGATCTCTATGAGAATACTAATACTGTTTCATTTAAGCCATGCAAAAAAAAATCTAGGAACCTGAAGGAGTTCAAAGTAAACCTAAACTACGTGATTCTCATTCTTGATGCATGTGTGCTTCGCATGTTATTTCCGTAGCTTCATTTTCATTAGTATGTGCTAGCTAGCTAGCTTTCTTTTCCCGTATAGATCGAAGTAAAATCCAACTAATTAATAATAAGCTTAATTTATCACAAATATAGCAATAAATAGTGTCGGTGGGTGAATTATATATTTCATTAAAAGTTTGAATTTAACATAACTTCATTATTAAATGAATAAATATAACCAATATATTAAATTTATTTAGTTAAATAAACCGAAATTAAATTTGACATTAAGCTCATTAAATTTGTAAACAACTCTAATATTAATACTTTTTTAATATTTTTTTATATTCTTTAATTATATATGATTTTATTAAAAAAATTAAAGATAAATACTATGTTTATATATCATTAAAATATTATTATATATTTTCATAATTTGTTCATATATGCATATACATATACAATATAAAAGTATAATTTTTTTAATTAATTTAATTAATATATATGAATATAAACCTATATATTATATTGAAAATTGTTAAAACTAAAATCATTTATTAAATGAATAAAAAAGGATCACAATTTTTAATTTCTTTTAAAATTTAAGTTCGAGCCTGATAAAATTTAATTGACTCAATTATAGCTAGCCACATTTCATAAGTTCTTTGGTTCAAACAAATTAATTATCAATCTTTCTTTTGAATTTTTGAACACAAAATGAACATTCCGATAAATTATTAATTTAATTGACGAGTAAGAAATTAAAAAAAAAGTGATGAATATTAATGTGGTGAAAAGATCACCAAATTTAAATAATTGAAGTCAAGTATATAGTTAAATTCAAATTTTGTATCAATATAATCAACGACGACTTCAAACAATTAAAGTTGAGCTGACTTTTCTACAAATCTAAAACTAATTGTGAATATTACCTTTTTCATCAAATTTCATCTCAAAATATAATAAATTTATGTTTTTTTTTTAAATGAGAATGAAAATAAATTACTTGTCAAATTAATTGCCAGTGACACGAGTATAATTCTTTTTATAGTTTCGCAATTATGTTTATCAAATTTATAAAACTTATATCTAAATACTTTATGAAAAAATAACATGTAAAATATCCTAGTTAAGTAATTAATACTATCATAATATTAAAATCACAATTATAGAACTAATCATATCGTTTCATATTAGTTTAACTAACAAGAGCTGATTTAGTTAATAAAACTGATATATTTCACTTATAAAATTTAAATTCAATTTTTCATATTAACTATCTATTTAGACAAATAATTTATTAATATTTATTGAGATTTGTTTCATAATCTGACTTTGAAATGGAATACTTTTGAGTTTTGTATCATGATCTCACAAATTTAAAAAATCAAACGTGACTAACCTGCAGACAAGTAATACTTTGTTTTTCCTTCACCATTAGCAAATCGAAGGACCACTCAGTCTGCTAGAGACACTTAATCCAGACACTTATAAAACCTCATTGCTCACAGCAACAAATAAAACCAAAGTAGCCACATTATTATCATTAACAAAGAGTCAACTGAGCTCATGTTACCATCCCTAATGCTAAGACAGACATATGTAGAGCAACAAGCAGAATAAAATGACATAATGACAAGTTATACAGTAAGATATATAAGACAAACTAGAACCACATTGCCAATCAGACTTCATATGGTGGAACATGCACCTCAGAATCTCCTGCAAGCATCTCTGCAACCTTTCTCATGGTAGGTCTATGAGCTGGGTCCTCTTTAATACACCATATGGCAATCGTTACTAATTTCTCCAGGTTCTTCCTGTCATCCAATGCCTCCTTATCGTCTTCAACCAACGCATCCAGAGAACATTGTGAGTAGCAGTCATTTGCCCAGTCAGTTAAGATTGCCTTCTCCTCGTTCTCTGCCTCCATATCCACACTTTTTCTGCAACAAATAATCTCGAGCAGCAATACACCAAAGCTATAGACATCAACTTTGGCAGTGATAGGCATATTTTTGAACCATTCAACTGCAACGTACCCTTTTGTTCCCCTTATAGCAGTACGTGTTTGGCTCTGATTCATGTTCAAAAGCTTGGCCAATCCAAAGTCAGAGATTCGAGCATTGAAATAGTCATCAAGGAGTATGTTCTGAGGCTTTATGTCACAGTGAATGATCTGGGTGCTGCAATCTTCATGTAAATAAACAAGTCCTCTCGCTATCCCAAATGCAATTCTTAGTCTAAGGTTCCAACTGGGTTTCGTGTCATTGAAGAGAAGGCTTGCCAATGTGCCATTGCTCATGTACTCATATACCAGTAACCTTTCTGCTCCCTCTTCACAGAATCCGAGCAATCGAACCAAATTCTTATGATGGGTCTGACCAATCACATTTACTTCATTTTTGAATTCCTTCTCAATCTCTTTCAACAGAAAGTTGTGCAGCCTTTTGACTGCCACAAGAACTGTGGAGCCCATGTTTATGGTTCCTTTATAAACAACACCAAAAGCTCCCCTTCCCAACTCTTCCCTGAACCCATTTGTAGCTTCTTCAAGCTCCGTGTAAGTAAAACAACGCAAATTGGTTTCAACAAAAGTGTCACTTCGGTTAATTTTTTTAGACTTCTTGTGCCACTTGTAAACGAAGGAAAAGCTCAGACAGATTGCTCCGATCAATATGAGATTAAGAAATGCAGAGCCACCCAAAAGCACAGAGCCCACCAAAACCAAAGTGTTCTGGTTCTTTCTCTTGGTGAGCGAAGGATCAAGAATACCAATTACGGAGGAATTGTCTTTCCTCACTTTGATAAAAGCCTTACCGCCATGTAGACTGGAGTCAATTCTTCCATTTGAAAGTGGTATTTTCTTCTTCCAGCAGCTGCCACCTGATCTGAAAATGGCAACCGCACACATGCAATCTTCCATACAAGACTGTTTACAATCTTCTTCCGTAAAAGGTTTTTGAAGCACATAATCCGAGAGAGGCCAATCAGTATTAATTAACTCCTCAAATTCATATAGATCTTTGCTCTTACTAAGCTCATCTTCTTCACAACCCTGTATGAAATCTGGTTTACAGCTATCGTACGGGTCATTAGGATCAAGTAGAGAATACCCTTTCGGGCACTGGCAAATTGGCCTTTTATAGTCATTTAAGGAGCAGATGCTATTATATCCACAAATGCCACTACCAACAGTGACAGTACTTGCGGTACAGATATTATCTGGCAGAGACCAGAGAGGGGTCCAACTTTCATTGCCAAAGGAACTCTTGGGATGTTGATAGAGAGTGAAAACTCCATCAAAATTAAGAGTAGCTCGAAGATAATATTCAGTTGGAGAGGCCATCATCCCGTTTGTGAGGTTGGATGTGTCATTGTTGTCTCTCAAAATATACATGACCAGTTGAACGCCGGCACTTGATGAATTAGTTTCAATGGTAGCACTTTCATAATAATTTTCATTAGCATACCCAGATGGTAAGTTTATAGAATGAAACACGATCTTACCATCATCATTTAGAAGGAGCTGGAACCTTCCCTTTGAGAAATTTGTCTCTGACATTCGAGACCAAAGCATTCCTCTCATTTTCAGAAACTGTAAGGGCAACACGGTGTCTCTAGGATCCTGGAATGTCTCCCAGACAGTTCCAAGGGTCCTATCTTCAAGAACAAAGTTGCCAGAGTCGTTCAAGGCACCACGAGCAACAGTACCAGTAAGGGTAGCTGGTTTCCACAGTTGCCCCCCATTAGGAGCAGTAAGCAGAAGCCCTCCTTCGGCGGTAAGCTGTACTTTTGACCCCTTTGGAGCAGGTTTGTCCCCATTCGCATACCAAACTATGGTTTTTTCTGGAATCTTGGCATACCAGATGGAAAGCAAGAAAAATTCATTATCTTCAAGTGGTTGAAACCCAAAGGCAAATTCCCCAGAAGGGGAAACTAACCAGGAGGAGGACCCTTCTCCTGCTAAGAGAGAATCACCCACAAGTATATTACTTCTGGTTTGGGCTAAAACACAAATAGTTGGCAGACTCAGTAAGCAGAGGAAGATGGGATGCAGAGGGAAAGCCATAGCCAAAACCAATCTCTGCTTCAAAAGTTCGGAAATGGGAAGGCAATGTTTAATCAAGTGTGAGGTTTTCATAAAGATGCATCATACGTGAATGTTACAAGTGAAGCTCAAGTCCTTCTTTATTTGCTGTCCAACAGTTGGAGCCTACAGTTGAAACCATGAACCACTTTTTCGTGGCCATGCGCTTTCTTTGAATATTCCAAGGCAGGAGTGGTCAATGCAGCCCGTTTGATACGCTGAAATGAAAAAATATTTGAAATGAAAAATAGAATTCTACTTAAATGAATAAAATGCTTCATTTTATCGTATGATAGAATATGGATTTCTTTCAATAATAGATAAAATTTATGATTTCATCATAAAATAATACTAATTTTAAATTTTTTGTATTAAAATAATTTAATTTAATTATTAAAAAAATTAATTTGATTATATTTTATAAAAATTAATTTGTAAGAATTTTTTTTAAAATTTTTTTATTTAAAATAATTAATTTAATTATTTTATATTAAAATTAATTTAATCATTTTATTTATCTTATTTTTTTATTCTTTTAATTTCTATTAATTAAATAATAAAATATTACATTATCTAATTCTTTCTATTGTATACCAAATAAGGTAATGGCATTCTATTCTCTTTTCCATTTTTTCTTCTTTTCTTCTTTTCATTCTACTGAAATTTATTCCAACGTACCAAACGGGCATGGAAGAGAGTGATAGAGAAATGATTATATAAATAATGAATTTGAGCCATATTGAATTTAAATATATTTAGATTTTCAATTTCCCTGAGATGAATATATAATTAATTATGCATATCAGTAATTGAGTATAATTATGTGAATATTTTAGCAAAAGAAAAATTGACATAATTATGAACATAGGCAATACAATAATACTCAATTTTTAAAGGCAAAAACGGGGAATAGGAGGATGAGAAGTTGTGACGGGGGAAGGCAGGAGATTTTGTCAGAGTTAGGGACACGGTTGGTCTTAATCTTGGGGAAGACCAATTAGAATGGATAGCGTGGCTATTATTAATTATTACATCTTTAAATTTTATTGACAAGAATATGAAAATATTAAATTCCTAAGATTACTTGGATTAAATAAATGCTATTCTAATTTTCAGAATATTGTTTGACCTCCTTAAATTGTTAAGCAATTATGGAATTCTCGAAGTACAAAAAGTCAAGATGCATTATAAATTTAAACGATGTTCGCTGATATAACATGTGAGTTGCCAATTTTAACTAGGAGTATGTTTGGCAAGTCAAATAAGTTAGTTTATAGCGTATTTAACTAACTTATAAGTTTGTTTGATCAAATTAGAGGTGTTTGGTAAACAAATTTATTTGAGTAGTTTATAGCGTATTTTCATACGCTACTTTAAGTAGCGTATAGTTTATAGTGTATAGCTTTTATAATTTTTTTTTTATCCTTGTTATTTTATTCAAATTCCAATACTATTATACTCATAACCCTTGACGCAATTTATTAATCTTCAAGTTTTTTGTGTGCACTTTTTTTCTACTAATCAAGCGACACTTCCCAAAAGTGGGTGAATTTATATTCTTAAAATACTGATGAAAAATAATCACAGAGTAAAAGAGAAAAAAAAATTAAAACTAACAAATTATATTCTTGTATTTTTTTGAATTACATAATGAAATATAATTACTAACAAAAAATGATAAATTTTATATAAGTACGTATTTTTATATTATTTTACATTTATCAGTTAATTCAATAGTTAATTTTACCAAACACTTTTAATTTAATAAATTAGCTTAACAGCTTTCAGCTAAAAATTAGCTTTTCAGCTTTCAGTTAGCTTTTCAGCTTTCAGCTAGCTTATCAGCTATTTTTGTCAAACATAGCCTACGTCGAAACTCTGCATTGAAGTCACCCTTTTCTCCTTTGGAAAGAACAATCAATTATTTGAGAGGATTTGGAAGACATATTATGTGAAGATCGGTGCTGCAGGAGAAACACAAACACGAAGCTTGACCTTTTGTTAGCAACAATGTCGTTATGGTCTATTTAATTTGTGCGTGAAACAGACATGATCCAAGGATATGTTGTGTTTAGAAACATGGATGCTCTTTAAAACCCATCATCATCTGGTGTGAGTCCCTGTTGGTAGCTCATTGAGCATGCTCACAAGTCCAGCTAAACACACAGTGATAGCAGCAAAAACCAACAGTTCCATTATACACCAGAAGTTGCAAACCAGTTTGACTTGTCGTATGAGCACTTTTCTTAACCATGTTAACCATAAACACAAGTCATCAAATACTAAAATACACTTTGTTTATACACTAACTCCTCAGTATCCTATTTGAATAATATTAAAATATAAATTTTCGAGTTCAAATTACCAGATTGTTAATATGGTCCCATATGAGTCAAACACAAGTTCTTAACTTTTCCCATCAAACTCAAATAAAATCATGCATGCTATTACGTATATTAAAAAAGCCGCATAATACTATTCTTTTCCTTCAACATTAGCAAATTGAAGTATCAAGCACTACGTACATCTGCTTAAGCAAAGCAGCCACATTATTATCATTGCAAAAGCAAGACAACCGACCTCACATTTCAATCCCTAACTCAACCCAGAATCAATCTAATTCAGAGGGTTGAAAGACAGTGTTTGAAAGGGGTTCCAATGAGATGCGAGACATTATACTCGTCATGACGAAAATATTAACAAGGTAATCCTTAGTAGTTAATCTTTCTGTTTAATTTTTAAAAAAAATTTGGCAAGTAAATCTCACTTATATCTATAGTAGAGAATAAACTTACGTAAATTTAAAATTATAATTTACAGGATGAGAAATTAAAAAGAAAATTCCAGAAAAGAATGACTTTATGTGAGTCGATGCCAAAATATGTAATTTATTGTTCGTTGGCTCTTATTTTGCCAATGATTTAATTTTTGGGAAGGCTTTTACCTTATTATTTTGTATTTTGGAAGCGATGACTATAATTAAAACGGAAAACAGAGTGAATTCATAATTTAACAATTCAACCATCTATATATATAATTAAAAAAAAAATGTTTTTTAATTAAGTTAGTATATATACCTGTCATAAGAAAAAAAATATAAAAAAAAATCTTTATTTTTCTTACTGAACTGGTGAAATATTTCTTTTTAGATCAAAATGAGAGCTCATTATCATATTGTGCATAATCCTAGCCATTTAAATATGTGTGTTTGACAATAGAAAGAAGAAAAAAAAGCCATGTGAGACAATCTAGCTAGGATGTTGATCATCTGCATTTTTAAAATAAGGCTATGTTTGACAAAAATAACTGATAAGCTAACTGAAAGCTGAAAAACTAATTTTTAGCTGAAAGCTGTTAACTGATGGCTAAAAACTGTTAAGTTAATTTATTGAATTAGAAGTGTTTGGTAAAATTAGCTGATAAGTGTAAAATGACATAAAAGTACATACTTATATAAAATATATCATTTTTTGTTAGTAATTATATTTCATTATATAATCCCAAAAAATATAAGAATATAATTTGTTAGTTTTAATTTTTTTTCTCTTTTACTCTATGATTATTTTTTATCAGTATTTTAAGAATATAAACTCACCCACTTTTAGGAAGTGTTGCTTGATTAATAGAAAAAAAGTGCACACAAAAAACTTGAAGATCAATAAATTGCGTCAAGGGTCATGAGTATAATAGTATTAGAATTTCAATAAAATAACAAGAATAAAAAAAAGAATAAAATTATAAAAGTTATAAACTAATAGCTATAAGCTACTCAAAGTAGCGTATGATAAAACGCTATAAGCTACCTAAATAAGTTCGTTTACCAAACACATTTAATTTGGTCAAACAAGTTTATAAACTAGTCAAATACGCTATAAGTTAATTTATTGAACTTGTCAAACACACTCTAAATTGTTGAATATTCTATATGTTGATATTGATTGTTGAATGGTAGATTATGGAAGACTTAACGGCGTAGGGTAGGGCGAGATTGAATGAATGCAAACCATCTAAGCAACACGATTTATTCTTAGTTTTGGTCAAGTGTTGAAACTTCAAAATTTTAAAGCATAGACTTTGAAACAATTATATATGTTTGCTACTATTTGAAAATATATTTACTCTAAAAGTTATTATCATTCAATAAAAGAGACAAGGATGTTATGAAATACGGGTTTCTCTTCAAACACTCCCCTAAGGCTAAAACTCCGTCCTATTTCAAGAGGACACCATTCATTTGTTAATGGCTAAAAAATGATGCATATAAAGCAAAATCACAGAGGTATAATTGTCTATAAGTGAACATTAACATCTAAAATGATACTTTGAGTTAGATTCCTCTTAGTCATAACATATTGTCTTTTGGAATCTGCATATTTCCTCCTTAGACCTTATTTAGTGTCAGAACAAAATAAAAGATTCTAGCATTAATCTAAGATCTCCTTCTCATTGGCAGAGCCACGTATGCTTGAAGGGGCACATGCCCCCCTTGAATTTAAAAGTTTTAGTCAAATATTTTTTTTAGAATTTGTTAAACATATTTGAATATATATATATATATATAAATCCTACTTCAAATTTAAGGTTTGTGATTTAAAGATTTTGAATTTGAAATTTGAGATTTTAGGGTTTGTAGTTTAATATTTGAAATTTTATAGTTTTAGTGTTTGAAATTTGAAATTTAAAATTTAAATTTTTAGGGTTTGAAATTTTTGTATTTTAAAGTTTAAAATTTAAGATTTTTGTATTTAAAATTTTAAATTTTTTTGGGGTTTGAAATTTGGGATTCAACCATTTAATTTTAGAGTTTAGGGATTTATAATTTAGGATTAAGAGTTAATGTTTATAGTTTTAAAATGTAGTAATTTAGAATTTTTGGAGTTATTTTTTTCATTTGAATTATAGTTTAAGATATAAATAATAATTTTTTTAAAGTTAAAGAATTTTAGTAAAATTACTAAAAATGGAATTGAAAAATAAATTAAATGACTAAAGAGTAATTTGATCAAAATTATTAATAAAAAAGAAAATAAAAAGGTATTTATGTCACCATACATACTATGTTCACTTGATTCATAGATTGGAAAGAAGAGACCTTACAATAATTATTAAATTAAGGGGTACATTGCAACTTATAGTATAAATCATAATGTATAAATATTATTTTTCTGACTTTAATATTAATACAAGAGTAAATGATGTTAAACAAAAAGATACGAAAGTAAATGTTGTTAAAAAAAACATAAGAGTGCATTACATTCACATTTTTTTTAAATAAACTTTTTTTATATAAATTAAAACTAGAAAATGATATAAATATAATTCCATTTCTCATGTAGTCCAAAAGTTAAGGGTCATTAAAAGTTTAAACAGAGTTAGTTGATATAACCAACGACTTGCCATTTTTGACTAGCTAGCTCAGAAGTCACTCTTTTCTCCTTTGAAAAGAATAATCAATCGATTTGGAAGACACGAAGAACAGTGCTGCAGGAGAAACCCATAAACACGAAGCCTGACCTTATCAGGAACATGTCGTTGTGGTCTATTTGTGCATGAAACAGACACGATCCTAGGATGTTGTGCTTAGAAAAATGGATGCTCTTTAAAACCCATCATGATCTGGTGTGAGTTCCTGTGGGTAGCTCACTGAGCATGCTCACAAGTCCATCTAGGCACACAGTGAATCCAATAGCAGCAAACACAAACAGTTACTTTATACACCAGAAGCTGCAAACGAGTTTGGCTTGTCATGTAAGCACTTTTCTTAAACATGTTAACCATAAACACAAGTCATCAAATAATAAAATACACTTTGTTTATCCACTAACTCTTGTGGACCTTATTTGAATAATAAAAAAAGGCAGTCCAGTGCACGAGGCTCTCACCTAGTGGAGTCTAGGAAGAGGAAGATGTACGCAGCCTTATCTCCGTAAGCAGAGAGGCTGTTTCCAAGAATCGAACCCGTGACCTCCAGATCACAAGACAACAACTTTACCGTTGCGCCAATGCTCACCCTCCTTATTTGAATAATAATTAAATATAAATTTTCAAGTCCAAATTACAAGGCTGTTCATATGGTCCCATGAGACAAACACAAGTTCTTAAACTTTTCCCATCAAACTCAAATCAAATCATGCATGCAGTTACGCATAGTCGTGATTAAAAACCCCGCATAATACTATTATCTGCTTAAACAAAGTAGTCACATTATTATCATTACAAAAAAGAGAAAACTGATCTCACATTTCAAATCCTAATGCTAAAAAGACATAGAGCTACAAACAGAATAAATTGACAAAACGACTAGTTATTCAGTTCACGAAGATAGAATAAGATAGCACACGCTAAGCAAATGAATCATTCTGATTTAGACCCACTCTAAATGGGTACCGGCATTGTCCAACAGGCACTCAAGAAGCAACACCCGCAATCATCTCTGCAACCTTTCTCATGGTAGGTCTAAGAGCTGGGTCCTCTTGAATACACCAAATGGCAACCATTACTAATTTTTCCAAGTTCTTCCTGTCATCCAATGCCTCCTTATCGCCTTCAACCAAAGCATCCAGAGAATCTTGTTAGTAGCAGTCATTTGCCCAGTCAGTTAAAATTGTCTTTTCCTCATTCTCTGCCTCCATATCCACACTTTTTCTGCAACAAATAATCTCAAGCAGCAATACTCCAAAGCTATAGACATCAACTTTGGCAGTGATAGGCATATTCTTGAACCATTCAACTGCAACATACCCTTTTGTTCCCCTTATAACAGTATTAGTTCGGCTCTGATTCATGTTCAACAGCTTGGCCAATCCGAAGTCAGAGATTCGAGCATTAAAGTAGTCATCAAGGAGTATGTTCTGAGGCTTTATGTCACAGTGAATGATCTGAGTGCAGCAATCCTCATGTAGATAAACAAGTCCTCTCGCTATCCCAAATGCAATTCTTAGTCTAAGGTTCCAACTGGGTTTCGTGTCATTGAAGAGAAGGCTTGCCAATGTGCCATTGCTCATGTACTCATATACCAGTAACCTTTCTGCTCCCTCTTCACAGAATCCGAGCAATCGAAACAAATTCTTATGATGGGTCTGACCAATCACATTTAATTCATTTTTGAATTCCTTCTCCATCTCTTGCAACAGAAAGGTGTTCAACCTTTTGACTGCCACATGAATTGTAGATCTCATGTTTATGGTTCCTTTATAAACAACACCAAAAGCTCCCCTTCCCAACTCTTCCCCGAACCCATTTGTAGCTTCTTCAAGCTCCGTGTAAGTAAAACAACGCAAATTGGTTTCAACAAAAGTGTCACTTCGGTTAGTTTTTTAGACTTCTTGTGACACTTGTAAATAAAGGAAAAGCTCAGACGGATTGCTCCAATCAATATGAGATTAAGAAGTACAGAACCACCCAAAAGCACAGAGCCCGCCAAAACCAAAGTATTCCGGTTCTTTATCTTGATGAGTGGGGGATCAATTAGGGAGGAATTATCTTTCCTTACTTTAATAAAAGCCTTAGCAACATTAAGACTCGGGTCAGCTTTGCCATTTGAAAGTGGTAACTTCTTCTTCCAGCAGCTGGCACCTAATCTGAAAATGACAACAGCACACATGCAATCTTCCATACAAGACTGTTTGCAATTTTCTTCAGTAAAAGGCTCTAAAAGCTCATAATCGGAGAGAGGCCAATCAGTGTTTATTAACTCCACAAACTCGTATAGATCACTCCTCTGACTAAGCTCATCTTCCTTACAGCCCTGGATGAAATCTGGTTTACAGCTACCATACGGGTCTTTAGGATTAAGTAGAGAATACCCTTTTGGGCATCCACAAATTGGCCTATTATAATCACTCAAGGAGCAGACGCTATTATATCCACAAACGCCGCTACCTGAACTGACTATGGTGTTGGTGCAAATATTTTCTGGCAGAGACCAGAGCGGGGTCAAACTTCCATTGCCAGAGGAACTCTTTGGATATTGATAGAGAGTGAAAACTCCGTAAAAATTAAGAGTAGCTCGAAGGTAAAACTGCGTCGCAAAGGCACTTATCCCGGTTGAGTATTTTAATATATCATTTTTCTCTCTTAAAATATACATGTCTCCTGATTTTTCGAAGACCAGCTGAAGGCCAGGACTTGATGTATTTGATTCAGCAGTACCACTTTCATAATAATTTTCATTAGCATATTCAGATGGTAAGTTTATAGAATGAAACACAAGATTACCGTCATCCTGAAGAAGCAACTGGAACCTTCCCCTTGAAAAATTCGTCTCTGACATTCGAGACCGAAGCATTCCTCCCTTTTTCAGAAACTGCATGGGCAACATGGTATCTCTAGGATGCTTGAAGGACTCCCACACAGAATTAAAGTTTGCATCTTTAAGAACAAAGTTGCCAGAGTCGTTCAAGACAGCATGAGCAACAGTACCGGTAAGGTTATCTGCTTTCCACAGTTCCTCCCCGTCAGGAGCAGTAAGCACAAGGCCACCACGAGCCGTGAGCTGTACTTTTGACCCCTTGGGAGCAGGATTGTCCCCATTGGCATACCAAACTATGGTTTTTTCTGGAATCTTGGCATACCAGGTGGAAAGCAAGAAACGGTCATTATCTTCAAGTGGTTGAAACCCAAAGGCAAAATCCCCAGAAGCTGAATCTACCCATGAGGAGTTGCTATCTCCTGCGGAGAGAGAATCACTCACAATTATCTTATTTCTCGTTTGGGCGGAAACACAAACGGGTGGCAGAATCAGTAAGCAGAGGAGAAGGGTATGCCGTGGAAGAGCCATACCCAAAATCTATCTAATTCAGAGGAATGAAAGGCAGTGTGTTGAATCAAGTGTAAGAGGTTCCAACGAGATGGATCATGGGATATGAATGTTCCAGGCAAACTCAAGTTTTCCTTTGAATTTTCAAAAGTAGGACTTGCATATGCCCCCAACGCTGAGTATGAAAGGAGTGTAATGAAAGTTTCAGGATATTTAAATATTATGCTTTTTATAAATATAAATAATTATTTTTTTTATAATTCGAATTTAAAAAAAAAATTAAATTCAAAATTTTTAATACTGACATAAATTGATAATAATAAATGAAAGTTGAGAGGTTAAATTTTTTTATTTTATGATTAATTATAAAATTTTCATAACTTAAAATCATGCGTACAGTTACTTATAGTTGTGATTAAAAGGCTGTGTAAGACTGTTCTATACCAAAGAATAAATAGAAACTTCGCGGGGGAGACTCAGACATCTAACATCGTGCTGCGCCGTTGCCAGAGCTGAAAATTCTCCATACAACCCACTTCTTTCTTCTTTGAAGACTTCCATATTAAGAATAAAAACAATCTTTTGAGTTTCGAGACGACTTGAAAGACACATTATGTGAACCAAAGAAAAATGGGGGGTTGGAGTTAGGAGACAGACTGATGAATGAACCGTTCTTGATGAAAATTGGTTGGAGAATTATTACAAAACGTCAGGGCCTCTGGCTTAGAACCTTAAGTCCAAGTACCATGGCAGTATCGAAAAGATCCTGAAGCTGAATGATAAAATCAAATCCACTTCCAATCTATGGAAGGGTGTCCAGAAGGTATGGAAAGAGGTTGAAAAAAAAGGAACTAAAAGGAACATTGGAAATGGCTCTGTGGCAAGATTCTGGTTGGACAAGTTGCTCCCAGGTAGTGAGTGTCTGATCTCGGTGGCTACTAAAACGATCTCAGAAGAGATGCTGGAATACAAGGTAGTGGATATGACTACCCCGTCAGGTGAATGGTGCTGCCCATTATCAAGTATTTCCTACCCGATCCCACTTGTAAGAAGCTAGAGGAGATGTCGACGTGTCCGAGAGAAGAAATGGATCAAGACGTGTTGGCATGGAGTTACAGCAACGACTGTTTATTCTCGGCCAAATCAACCTACGAGGCCAGGTCAAGACTCAAGAGGTAGGAGGTACGAGCAGAACCTGTGGAGAAGGATTTGGCAGTGGGAAGGCCCGCAAAAGATCAGGACTTTCATGTGGTATTTGGTCAAAACAGCCTCCTTACAAATGCACTGAGATTCGAACCCACCCCGGCCCTTCAGGTACTTGTCAAATATGCGGCAATGAGCAGGAGACAATAGTGCACTGCTTGCTGAATTGTGAGCATGCTAAAAACCTCTGGATAAGGCTATCAGAAATCAGAAGGTGACTGAAAATGAATTCATCTTTTCATCCGTTGAACACTGCATTCTTGTTCTTACACGCCAAAGCACAAATGCAGAAAGCTGAGAGCATCTTCAACGGTGAACTCACCAAAGTTGTTTAAACGAGTCTCACAAATGTTATATTAGCATTTTTTTTAAGCAACTATATGGTATTTTAAAAAACTCTACATTTTAACGGTGAATTCATAAAAATTGTTTAAATGGATCCCACAGATTATCCCACATCTTAATATTTTATTTATATTTATTTATAGTTCAATTTAAAATATTAATTCATTTGTATTTTAATTTTAAAATAATAAATATGTTAAAAAAATTAAAACATATAAAAAATAATACAAATTTATTTTAAGAAATATTATTTATAACAATAATTAAAAATGATGAAAAATACATAACATGATATAATTAAAAGAAAATACATAACATTATTTTAATTGATTCCGTACTTTTCTCTCATAATGTTACATAATATTTCGTGATCTTGTCGTTGTCTCTCTACCATCTCAGATGTATCCTTGAAGATGAGCATTTTAAGGATCTTAAACTCTTTCAACTTCAACTCTTTCTCTTTTAGCTTGTTTTTTTTCTTCTTAATTTGTGCGAATTTTTCTATGACAGTCATTTTGTAACTATGTGCCTCTTGTATTGCAGTAAATTCAATTTTTTCAGAAGCAATCTCATTTGATTTCTCTTTGCCCTTCCTTTTTGCTACCTTTTTTTCCATAGGTCGAACTATAGTAGGTGAGGTTGGATCGTATGTACCTTCCGAGTTAAAAGACGATGAATATGCGCCAGAAGCAGAAATTTTTGTTCTTTTTGAAAATCCTCACTTGATTATGTTGTCCATTTAGGTTCATCTTTTAGTAGTCACCACGCATGTTCAAATTTAAATTGTTCGCCCTCATCTTGATGAAAAATAGCATATGCCTCAGCCATGATGTCATTCTCTGAACTTCCACTTTTTTTCCTATGAACAGCTTGTTTGTAGCACCCGACGAACTTTTGAATTGCACTATTCAACCGATGCCATCGAGGTTTTAGTTGAACGGATTCTCTCTCTCGTAATTGACCACGATAGTTGTTATAATTATCTTTGATTCTTGACAAAAAATTATATGCTTTTTTATCAACACTAACAACTGCATCCTTTGAAATGTTGAGCCACGATTGAATAAGAAGTACATCCTCTTCCGCTATGAACCTGACTTGAGATTTTTTCTGGCTTGCATTTCCTCTCCCTTTATTGAGGACAATATTTTCCAAACCGACTTGAGTGAAAAATTGTGAAACTTGAGACTCAGACATGGACTCGATTGGTGTTTCAGGTTCTTGATCAGTGGATTCTGTACCGCTAGTACCTATTGGAGGAGGCCTATAAAACATGGCGAGATTGGTTGGTTGGAATGGAAACATAGGAAATTAAAAATTTCCAGTATTTGTATTATTTTGTGGATTTGAGAAAAATGGAAGAATTTGAGAATTTTCGCTGGTGGGAGGTTGATTATTTTGCATAAACTGAAAAAAAGGATTCAAATTAAATTGATTGGGATCTATTTGTCAAAACAAATAAACTCGTAAGTTGAAAAAAAAGATGAAGATGAAGAAAAAGATGAAGAGAATTGAGAATGAGTGTAAAATCTTTGAATGGTGTGAACAATTGAATTGAGAATTTGTATGAATAAATTTTTCAAAGTGAGATCTAATTTATAGAACAAATTTCGATGCTTCAACGTCTATATTTTAACAGCTAATTTCAACGATTAAATTTTAACGAACAAATTTTTCAACGGTCTAATTTTTTGCTTTAACTAATATTCATTTTACAGAAGCTTTTATCTTTCCCACGCCACTAATTTACAATTTCCAACGGAACAATTTTTATTTCACATCTAATTTTATTTCATTTTTCATTTTTCAATGCATCATTATTATCCCTCATTTTCCAATGCCATTCAATGGATTCTGCATACAATTTTCAACGGCACAATTTTTATTTCACCTCTAATTTTATATCATCTCTCATTTTTCAATGCATCATTATTATCCCTCATTTTTCAACGCCATTCAATGCATTCTTCTTTCTTCTAGAGCCTTCATCATTTCCCCGAGCTAGCATTCTGCATTCTTCTGGAGCCTTCATCGTTTCCCCGAGTTTGGCCGTTCGGTTTCCATTCCATTTTCTTTCTCGGGAATTCTAGAATTCTCAAAGCCATCTCCACCTCTCCCACGCAAAGGTTCGATGTGCTTCTACTCTCCTCGAAAGCCATCTCCACCTCTCCACCGTCTCCCACGCAGCTTCTCGTCTCCATGAAAAGCCATATCCACCATCTCCCACGCCAGAAGCTTCTCTTTGGCCTTCTCGTCTCCTCTCTTCGGTGATTTGGCACTCCCCTGATAAAATCCCCCTTCGATTACCAGATCCATGAAAACCCTCTCCCTTGATCGAGCGTCTCCTCTCCTCTCTTTGATTATCAAATCCACGAAGATTTCTGGTCTCTTCGATGTGCTTCTAAGCTTTTCGTGGGTCGAAGATTTCTCTTCTTCTTTCTCCATGGCCTCGGTTATTTACCTCTTCTACTGGTAAATCTTCTTCCACCGGATCGCGTTTTCTGCCAAGATGATTTTCCCCTTCTTCCTCATTGAACCGGATTGCATTTTCTGCTGGTAAATCTCCATGCCCTCTATTTACATTATTTAGTTGTTGTTGATTTTTTTCTGGGTATTTTTTGTTGGAAAGAAAAACTGTTGGCTGGTTGATTGTGATTCAGAACGGTTGCTCATTTTTTTAATCATTTTTGGATTAAGGAACCGTTGCTTGTGAAAGCAACGGTCCTTACAAGCAAGTACCAGGTGGAGAACTCCAACGGGTACCAAAAATAAGATGTGTTTCTTATGGTAAGAACGACTCTTAAGAACTACCGTTGGAGATGGCCTAACAACCATATAATAGCTTAGTTGGCGTCCAGCTGGACAAACTAATCCAGCTGGGCAACTACTCAGCCAACAACAAAAACTGACATGAAGAAGTCAACTAATTAACTACATTGGCTTCCACTGCACTCGGGCTCTAGTCCTAGCGCAATCCAGTGGCTTTACTCTCCCCCTTTTTTAAAATAAAAAATTCCAGGACCGCGCTTAATCACCCAGAAACTCCACGATAACCAACCGAAGAGGTACGATGGAAGAAACTTCCCAGAAACCAACTGCCTCCATACCCGAAATCGCCCAAAACCATCAACCCACGAGTCCAAACCGTCGAAAATTTCGCTCTCCATTACCGACACCATCCCCGACTGTGTTAACGTCGTCTGTCTCCGAAAACGTGCCAGCCCATTATTCCAACTAGTGGCCGACCACCACTTGCTCGACAATGACGACAGAAAGATTCACACCGTCGCCATCTATGGCTGCTCTGCCAATCATGCATGCCAGTTCACGGAGAAAGATAAACGATGACGGACAAATTAAAAATGCAAACAAAGTCCTACATTGATTAAATATTAAAAAGAAAATGAGTATATAAATAAAGATACAATTCGAGATTTTTTGGAGATGGTCCAAAAATAAAACTATGAGGACTTTAGTCCAAAGTGGACAATATTATACTATTGTAGAGATATATATTGTAATAGCTGTGCTCAACAAGTGATATTAGAGTCTGGTCTAACTATGTGGAAGAGATTTGTCAAACAAAAGGTGGTGGGCTCTTAATGTTCTGGATAATGAGAGTTGGTATAATGCTTCCACTGACAGAATCCCCCTAGTTATGAATGAGGAGGAGAGGAATTTCGAATGTGGTCTTTTGTTTGAGGGGAGGATTGTTAAAAATGCAAATGAAGTCCCACATTGACTGGATATTGAGAAGAAAATGAGTATATAAATAAGGATGTAATTTCCATTAGTATGAGGTTTTTTGAAAGAAGTCCAAAAATAAAACTATGAGGGTTTTGGTTCAAAGTGGACAATATCATACTATTGTGGAGATATATATTGTATCCGTTGTGTTCAACAGGTCAAAATGTGTAAACGATGAAGAAGACGAATAATATCATACTATTATAAAAATATGTATTGTACCTGCTGCACCCTATAAGCCAAACTGTGTAAACGACGAAGGAAATGAATCTTGGAACTCTTTCCCTTGATCTGAATCCTCAAAACCCAGAATGCATATCCCTTCTCCAAATGGAAAATGAAATCGAAATTGCAACTAATGTACAATAACCAGTAACAAATTCAAGACAACCAAAAGGAAATTCTATGAGAATACTAATATTCTTTCATTTAAGCGCGCCATGTATAAATCTAGGAAAATAAAGGAGTTCATCAAAGCAAACCTAAACTAAGACATTTGGACACGGATATCCTGCTGCGCCTAGTGCACAGCAGGGGGTACTGTGTTGACTGTGTTTTGAATTTTTTTTAAATTTAATTTTTTTAATAAATTATTTTAAAAAATATTTTAAATAAATTAAAAATAAAATAAAATATAAAAATTTGTTAAAAATAATTTGTTGTTGAAAAAATTTAAAAATTTATTAAAAAATCAAATATAAGAATACTTTAAAAATAAAATATTTTTTTAAATAATTAATTGAAAAAATTAAACTTTAAAAATATAAAATGCAAGAAATCATAGCACTTTCTTATTCATATATTTAATTTTTAATACATTTTTAAAGATTTTTATTGTTGAAAAATCAAATATAAGAATACTTTAAAATAAGTTGTTTTTAAATAATTAGTTTAAAAAAATTAAACTTTAAAAATATATTAAAAATAAAAAATGAAAGTAACAATAGCACCTTCTTATTCATATATTTGATTTTTCAATAAATTTTTAAAATTTTTCAACACATTTTTTTTCTGAAATACTTATTTTTTAAAAATTTATTTTCTCTTTAATTTTTTTATAAAAATATTTTTTTTTATAATCTCTTGAAAAAAAAATTAAAATTAAAAAATAAAACATTCTTATATTTTTTTAAAGTTTATTTTTATTGATTTTTTTTAAAAAATAAATTTTAAAATAATTTATTGAAAAAAAGCATAATTTATAAAAAAAATCAAAACGCAACCATTTGGCTGCGTTTTGGGGATACAGCAGGGGATCCGTGTCCCTTATTCTTGATGTGTGTTTCGCATGTTGTAATTTTCGTTGTATCATTTAAATTGAATTTTTTTATTTTGGTTTAATTGGTATGGTATGTGCTAGCTTTCTTTTTTTATATAGAAGTAAAGTCCAATTAATTAGTAATAAACTTTGTCAGAAATGTAGCAATAAATAATGTCAGAAATGTAGCAATAAATAAGGTCGGTGAATTATTTCATTAAAAGTTTGAATTTAACTTAACTCATTATTAAATTAAAAAATATAACTATTATATTAAATTTGTTTAGTTAAATAAAATAAACTTAAAATTTTAATATTAAGCTCGTTAAATTTGCAAACAACTCAATTATTAACAAATTTTTAATTTTTTTATATTCTTTAATTCTATATAATTTTATTAAAAATTACATAGAAATACTATAGTTTATACATCATTAAAATATTATTATATATTTTCATAAATTTTTCATATATGCATGTGCATATATAATATAAAATTATACTTTTTTATTAATTTAGTTAATATATATATATATATATATATATATATATATATATATATATATATATATATATATATATATATGTGTGTGTGTGTGTGTGTGTGTGTGTGTGTGTGTGTGTGTGTGAATATAAATATATATGTAAAATGTTAAAACTCAAATGGTTTATTAAATGAATAAAAAAGATCGCAATTTTAAATTTTTTAAAAAATTTAAGTTCAAAAGTGATAAAATTCAAGTGACTTAATTACGGCCGCAGTTTTATAATTTTTTTTGTCCAAACAAGTTAATTATCAATCTTCCTTTTGAATTATTAAACACAAAGTCAATATTTCGATAAGTTATTAATTTAATTACCAAGTAAGAAATATAAAAAAAAAAGTGACGAATATTAATATGGTGAAAAGATTATCAAAATTAGATAAATGAAGTCAAATATATAGTTAAAGTCAAATTTTGCATCGATATAATCAACCACAACTTTAAACAAATAAAGTTGAATTGACTTTTATACTAATATAAAATTAAGCGAATCTAATCATGAATACTACTTTTTTCACAAAGATCACATATTTCATCTCGAAATATCATAAATCTATGTTTTCTTTTTCAAATAATGAGAATGGAAATAAATTATTTCTCAAGTTGCCAACGATACGAGCATAATTCCTTTTTAATTTCACAATTATGTCTACCAAATTCATAAAACTTATATTTAAATATTTTATTAAAAAAAAATAACAAGTAAAATATCTTAATTAAATTATTAATACCAACAACATGGAAATCACAATTATAAGATCGATTATATGGTCTCATGCTAATTTAAATAATCTTATAAATAAAATTATGCATAAATTAATAAGAATTGATATACTTTACTTATAAAATTTTATTTTTACTATCAATTGTTTCTCTTGATGAATAATTTATTAATACTTATTAAGACTTGTAACATATTCTTATTTTAAAATGAGATAATTTTACTTTATCTTAACTATTTTACTTATAAAAAAATTAAACTTAAATAATCAGACAAGTAATAAATGAGATAGTCTCCTTTTACCTTAAACATTTTTATGTATAAAAAAAATTTAAACATGAATGATCAGACAAATAATATTTTTTTTTCTTTTCCTTCACCGTTAGTAAATTGAAGGACCACTCAATCTGCTAGCCACATTATTATCATTAACAAAGAAGAGTCATCTGAGCTCACATTACCATCCCTCATGCTAAGACGTCTATATAGAGCTACATGCAGAATAAACTGACATAATGGCAAGTTATACAGTAAGATATCTAAGACAAACTAGCACCACATTGCCAATCACACTGTATATGGCGGAACATGCACTTCGGAAGCTCCTGCAAGCATCTCTGCAACCTTTCTCATGGTAGGTCTATGTGCTGGGTCCTCTTTAATACACCATATGGCAATCGTTACTAATTTCTCCAGGTTCTTCCTGTCATCCAATGCCTCCTTATCGTCTTCAACCAACGCATCCAGAGAACATTGTGAGTAGCAGTCATTTGCCCAGTCAGTTAAGATTGCCTTCTCCTCCTTCTCTGCCTCCATATCCACACTTTTTCTGCAACAAATAATCTCGAGCAGCAATACACCAAAGCTATAGACATCAACTTTGGCAGTGATAGGCATATTTTTGAACCATTCAACTGCAACGTACCCTTTTGTTCCCCTTATAGCAGTACGTGTTTGGCTCTGATTCATGTTCAAAAGCTTGGCCAATCCAAAGTCAGAGATTCGAACATTGAAATAGTCATCAAGGAGTATGTTCTGAGGCTTTATATCACAGTGAATGATCTGGGTGCTGCAATCTTCATGTAAATAAACAAGTCCTCTCGCTATCCCAAATGCAATTCTTAGTCTAAGGTTCCAACTGGGTTTCGTGTCATTGAAGAGAAGGCTTGCCAATGTGCCATAACTCATGTACTCATATACCAGTAACCTTTCTGCTCCCTCTTCACAGAATCCGAGCAATCGAGCCAAATTCTTATGATGGGTCTGACCAATCACATTTACTTCATTTTTGAATTCCTTCTCAATGTCTTTCAACAGAAAGTTGTGCAGCCTTTTGACTGCCACATGAACTGTGGAGCCCATGTTTATGGTTCCTTTATAAACAACACCAAAAGCTCCCCTTCCCAACTCTTCCCTGAACCCATTTGTAGCTTCTTCAAGCTCCGTGTAAGTAAAACAACGCAAATTGGTTTCAACAGAAGTGTCACTTCGGTTAATTTTTTTAGACTTCTTGTACCACTTGTAAACGAAGGAAAAGCTCAGACAGATTGCTCCGATCAATATGAGATTAATAAATGCAGAGCCACCCAAAAGCACAGAGCCCACCAAAACCAAAGTGCTCTGGTTCTTTCTCTTGATGAGCGAAGGGCCAAGAGTACCAATGAGGGTGGAATTGTCTTTCCTCACTTTGATAAAAGCTTTACCACCATTTAGACTGGAGTCAATTCTTCCATTTGAAAGCGGTGTTTTCTTCTTCCAGCAGCTGTCACCTAATCTGAAAATGGCAACCGCACACATGCAATCTTCCATACAAGACTGTTTACAATCTTCTTCAGTAAAAGGTTTTTGAAGCACATAATCCGAGAGAGGCCAATCAGTATTTATTAACTCCACAAACTCATATAGATCTTTGCTCTTACTAAGCTCATCCTCTTCACAACCCCGTATGAAATCTGGTTTACAGCTACCATACGGGTCTTTAGGATCAAGTAGAGAATACCCTTTCGGGCACTGGCAAATTGGCCTATTATAGTCATTTAAGGAGCAGATGCTATTATATCCACAAATGCCACTACCATAAGTGACAGGACTTGCGGTACAGATATTATCTGGCAGAGACCAGAGAGGGGTCCAATTATCATTGCCAAAGGAACTCTTGGGATGTTGATAGAGAGTGAAAACTCCATCAAAATTAAGAGTAGCTCGAAGATAATATTGCGTTGGAGAGGCCATCATCCCGTTTGTGAGGTTGAATGTGTCATTGTTGTCTCTCAAAATATACATGACCAGTTGAACGCCGGTACTTGATGAATTAGATTCAATAGTACCACTTTCATAATAATTTTCATTAGCATACCCGGATGGTAAGTTTATAGAATGAAACACAAGCTTACCATCATCATTTAGAAGGAGCTGGAACCTTCCCTTTGAGAAATTTGTCTCTGATATTCGAGACCAAAGCATTCCTCCCATTTTCAGAACCTGCAAGTGCAACACGGTGTCTCTAGGATCCTGGAATGTCTCCCAGACAGTTCTAAGGGTCCTATCTTCAAGAACAAAGTTGCCAGAGTCGTTCAAGGCACCACGAGCAACAGTACCAGTAAGGGTAGCTGGTTTCCACAGTTGCCCCCCATTAGAAGCAGTAAGCAGAAGCCCTCCTTCGGCGGTAAGCTGTACTTTTGACCCCTTTGGAGCAGGTTTGTCCCCATTCGCATACCAAACTATGGTTTTTTCTGGAATCTTGGCATACCAGATGGAAAGCAAGAAAAATTCATTATCTTCAAGTGGTTGAAACCCAAAGGCAAATTCCCCAGAAGGGGAAACCACCCACGAGGAGGAGCCTTCTCCTGCGAAGAGAGAATCACCGACAAGTATATTACTTCTGGTTTGGGCTAAAACACAAATAGTTGGCAGGCTCAGTAAGCAGAGGAAGATGGGATGCAGTGGGAAAGCCATAGCCATATCCAAAGCCAATCTCTGCTTCAAAAGTTTGGAAATTGGAAGGCAATGTTTGAAATTGAATCAAGTGTGAGGTTTTCATAAAGATGCATCATCATGGGACATGAGTGTTACAAGTGAAGCTCAAGTCCTTGTTTATTTGCTGTCTAACAATTAGTGCGTACAGTTGAAACTATGAACCGCTTCTCCTTGGCCATGCTTTCTTTGAATATTCCAAGGCAGGACTGGCCAATGCGGCAATGCCCTGGCTAGCCATTCACGCAAACCCCTAATATCTATAAATATGGAAGAGAGTGACTGAGACTTGATGATATAAATAATGAATTTGAGCCATTTTTGCAAGTAAAGCCACCTAAAATCAATTGAAGAGAAGAAATATATTTTACTTAAAACAATTCCGTGCAAATTAATGTAAATTTAATCTTAAAATATTTACATCCTAATCTTCATTATCTTTTTCACCTAACTTACCTTGCGGTATAAAAATCCAACTAAATTTCGAACAACAGTATGTAGTTTTGGCTCAAAATAGGTGACGAGACTTTTGATAGAAGTGATAGGTAATAATACAAATACACGTAAGTATCTATTCACGACAAATATATCTTTGTAGCTGTAACTTTCAAGTGTGACTACTCATCTCATCTCTTAGTTTGGCCAACTGAGTCCAAATTTTGAAGCGATGCACACGAAGGCATGATTTCAGTTGAAAGAAATACCTGTTTCGCAGCATAAGAGAGGAAATCAAGTTTGAAAACCGTGCATTATCCTGGCCTTTTTTTTTCTTTTGTCTAACGTCAGTATTTTTATACCTTTTAACTCATTTTTATAAATTTAAACTTTGATATTATAAAAGCTCTTCAACCGTTTAACTCATTTTTATTTATCATTTGGATCATAAACTTTATTTTAATATTTGACAAGTGAAAAATTAGGACTAAGTGTGGATATCAAGATTTATGCAAATTGAAAACTGTCCCATTAAAAGTGATTAAGTTTGAGCTACGTTTTGAAAATGGCTAGAAAGAGCGATCTTCCACCACAGAGAAATAATTTAAGATGAAAATAATTAAATAATAAATGCTAATACTTGAGATGTTAATATAGTTTCAAATAAAACAAGTTTATAACTTTTAGGGCTCATTTGGAGAATATGATATGATAGGATATGATAACAGTAAGATAAGATAACAACAGAATAGCTCCTATCATATCATGTGTTTGATGTGCAATAGGATAGGATAAGAACTATCCTATTTTGTGTTTGGAAGAAATAAGATAATGATAGGATAGGATAAAAATAAAATAAAATGACAAAACTACCCTTATAATAAAATTGTATATATATTTATTTAAAATCAATTTTAATATAATTTTTTTATTACTTTATACATTGATATATATATATATATATATATATATATATATATATATATATATATATATATATATATATATATATATATAATTAAAAAAATAATATCTATAATATTAGTGAAAATTTATTTATTTTTATTTTTTATTTATCTCTCTATCCACTTGCCTTCTTTTCTTTTTTTAGTTTATTTTATTTTTATAAAAAAATGTAATCTTATTTTCAATATATTCAATAAAATAACATACAAAATTAAATTCAAAGTAAAAAAAAAGCACAATAAAGAGTTCGAATAAGTCAAAATAAACAAATTTGATTTACAAAACTCAACATTGAATTATAATTAAAATAAGCAATATCTACAAAATTACAATGAAAATATAAACATTAAATCAACCTACAAAATTTGTTGGAAAATAAAAAAAAATTACACTTCCTAAGTGTTCGATTTATTAATTTGGTTTGGATGTCAACAGTAAAGCATTTGAGAATAAAAGCAAATCAGGTTAATGTTGTGCGAAGAGATGGATCCTTTGATTTGGCTAACCATGTATACCATTTTATTTGGTAGCATTTGGTGCTATCCATGAATCCTGTGCATTCATAGTCCTGTAGTGTACTCGTTGTATGTATGAGAAATCAATAAAATTTTATTAAAGTGAGTATTTCAAGCAGTAAAATTTATTTTATGTAATAATTTGAAACAAAAACTGAGAAGGTAACTTGGAGAGAGATTGGATATACATCTCTTATGTATGTTATGTCTCTATTCAATCATTTTATTTAAAATATATTACATACATCGATAATCTTTCTCATCTTTCAAATTAGAGGTTACAATGTGCTTCTCACTCTTGCTACTGAGATTTCCAATGCTTGTCGTTTTCAAAACCATTCTTGCAACAATGAAAGTCCTCCATAGCCTTTTTAATCTCAGAGTGTGTGTTCATCACAAAAGGACCATACTGAGCTACTGGCTCATTAAGTGGCTGCCCAGCTATCACCAAAAACCTCAATGGCTTAGAAGATTTATTCCAGACACTTAGACCATCTCTAGAACTCAAGAACACTACATTGTAAGGTGCAATGAGTGATGAGCTTGGGGACCCAAACACCCCTTCCCCTTCAAGCACATAAACAAAGGAATTCCAAGACTCTCGAATGTTTTGGTGCAATTAGGCTTCTGGCTTCAGAGTGAAATCAAGAAACATAGCTAGAGTTCTTGTGTGAACCTCAGAATAAACTCCCAATGCTTCACCTGCTATAACCTTTACTTCAACCCCATCTTTCTCTTCTCTTGGAATGTTCTCTTTTGGCAAGTCTTGATACTTTGGTTCAATCCTGAAATGCAAATTCAAAACCTCATTATTACTTACACCAACACTTTCAAAACAAGGAATTGTAGTCCTACTTGACAAGTGCTGGATACTTGTGTCAAATACCCCACAACTCCTGTCACCATATTTGTGTCAACTTCTAGGCTTCTAAGCCTAACTCTATCAGTTTGTTTGGTAGAGGTGAAAAATGAAATCATGCAAAATTTGGAACTTAAAAGTGTGTGGTTAATGGATCAAAGGGCAACAAAAAATAATGTACATTTTATCTTCTTTGGATAGATTGATCCATAACTGCACTCCTGTATGGGTTCCCTCTCCTGCAGGCATTTCAGAGTGAATTATTCCTCTTCCTGCAGTCATCCACTGCACAAAGAAAAGCATACAGAATTAGCTATTCCTTTACTCTTCCAGCGATCTTTATATTTGAGCTGGTATTTACCAAAACTCGTGTCCTCTAGATAAAAGACAAGGCAAAAAATGATCAGTTAAAGCTATTTACCTTAACATCACCAGCTCTTATTGCTCCCTTATTTCCAGCAAAATCTTGATGAACAATGGCTCCCTAAAATCTACAGGTAAATAAAGAATAAAATTCTAACTGTTCAATTCTTTCTCCATCACAAACAAACATTCAAACAAGTCAAGAGCTTAAAATATGTCTACCTCTAGCATATAGGTGACTATCTCAAAACCTGAAAACCATGTGCAAATCAAGATATTAAGAAATGAACACTGCAAGCTATACAATCTAGCAACCAATACAAAGTAAAAATGATGCACAAATTAAAGGACAATGAAATACCTCTGTGTGGATGATCAGTGAATCCTCCAGGGTAAGTCACTGCAAAGTTAAACATGCCGCAAGGGCTTAAGATGCTAAGACTAGTAGCTAACAGAATAAGACATGTATCAACCAGGACCTACCAATACATTCATCACACCACATTCACCATCCATCAAAATACAAAAGAAGAGGAACCTCCGTAAGAAACAAAGTCGCAGGAAACAAAGCAGAAACTTTAGCTACATATGTGATCCAACAAAAGAGATACAACCAAGGGGATAAGAATAATCAACCATGCATAACAATCAACCATGCCTAATGAATGTTTCAGGGAAGGCAGAAATCAAAAGATACAACCAGAAAAAGGAGAAAAATAGAGGTGGAAAAAATACTCAAGGCACGAGGATGAAATTGACTAAATCAAAGCTTACCTCAGCTGTTGAAGGAAAGACTGGGTCGACGGTGGGAGGGCGAGGGAAGGACCAATTTCTGTGGGTGAAGGAGAAGATGGCACGGGTGGATTGAGGGAGACGATGGCGCGGGAGAGGGGTTTGAGGGAGACGATGGCAAGTCGAAAGATGATGGCGCACTGGGGGGAGGGAGGGAGATGATGGCTATCAAGCGGGGAGGGAGGGGAGGTTTGAGGAAGATAATGGGGGAGGGAGATGATGGCATCAGGGGGGATTAGGGAGCGTTGTAACTTCTTATCCGGCTCCCAACCCAGCCTTATCCATACCCATGAGATAGAATTTCAACTGGGGAGACCGAATAGGATAAGAGATAGCATAATGCTATTCTATCCTATCAGTGCACCAAATGAAAAATAGTAATAGGATAGTATATGATATCTTATCCTATCTTCACTATCAGGAGTGCCAAACGAGCCCTTACATGATATAATATTTTTTTTTATAAGAATAATTTAGATCTAGATTGGCCCATTGCAACTTTGTCTAAATTAGATTCTTAATTCATTTTGACCCTTTAAAAATAACCCAAGTTTCTAAATAAATTGGAAAGAGCCCGCTTTTGAATTATCGCTAGGCCCAATTTCAAATTAAGACCTCTAAAGTTCTAATCTAAAATTATAAAACAAATAAGTTTTATCCAAATTTATTTCGGCTAATACAATTTTTTTTTAACATTGATTCCGTCCATTAAAGACTTACCGGATTGTAGGAGGAGTTATATCTTCGTATTGTCATGTTAAAAAAAATTGCTGAATTTACCGGACATTTTCTTGTTAAAAGTGTGATGAAGTTTTCATATTAAGATCTAAGACAAAGAAGTCAAAACCAAACCTAAATTAATGAGTCTATTCTTGATGTAGTTTGCAATTTTTATCCATAATTAGGTGAAACAAGTTTAAGCAACGTAATTTAATTTCAAATTAGTTGAAAGGTTTATTACAAATTTCAATGCTAATTGCTCAAATTGTACAATATTTTCAACTTCTGACTTTTTTTTTGTTCATATGAATACCATCATATTATTTTTAGAATAAAATTAATATTGTTCGAAGTTGTCTTAAGTATTTTTTTTTCACATGTTCAAAAATCTTTGACATTGCAAAAATATTTTAAACTATTGAGTTCAACCATATTTATTATTTAAATCATAAGTTTATAGATAATTTTAGAATAGTTTTAAATCATAAATTGTCTTTAATCTTAACAGTTAATGTTAACTCAAATTTAGGTGTTCATAGTCAATGATAGTATCAAAAGTTGTGATACTATCATTGACTATAAACACTTGAATTTGAATCAATATTAGTCATTAATAATACATTATCAACATAAGTAATAAGTTATTAGTTAAGTTGATAAATAATTAATTAAAATTATACATGAATAATTTTAAAATGGTGAACAAAATTCCAACTTAACATAATTCAATTCAAATATAGTTAAAGCAAAGAAATCTGCATCAATATTGTAATGTCCCTAAGTAACAAAAAAAAAAGTAATGTAACATACGGGTACTTGAGTTTACTGCGCATACAGGTTGCATATGCATTCCAGAACTCGAAAATAGTGATTTCGTGGTATTTAGTTAGAAATTGATATGCTGAAATTGTTTTTCTAGGTTTTGAGATAGCGGAAGACAACTTTCAGCATCAATTCAGCCATTGAGTTTTGGAAGTGATCAAAAGAGTTCAACTATCTTGAATCTCTAGTGTTGTGAGTAGATAATACTTACTATAATATCATTTTAAACTATTCATTTGATATATGCACATGAGACATTACTACTAATGTGAAACTCATTTTTTTTAGTTATGAGCATGTATTTCAAAATATAGCTCCTAGTATAAATCTTAGATATGCAGGACAAGCATCATAAATATTTTACTTTTCTATTGATATTAAATTATACTGATTGAGAATATCCAAAAATTATATTGAGTCATAGTGTAACATCCCCAATTTTTCCTTATGATACTAATTGAAATGGCATTTAAGTAAATTTCTTGAGATGGCATTTATGTAAATTTCTTGAAATGGCATTTATGTAAATTCCTTAAGATGACATTTATGTAAATTCCTTGAGATGGCATTTATGTAAATTTCTTAGGATGGCTTTTTTGTAAATAATGAAAGATGGCAAAGTTGTAAATATTGGTGGTAGGTAGGAAAAAAAATCATTAAGGGGAAAACGTGGGAAATGAGTAGGTAGTAAAATTTTTAATTATTATAAGGGAGGTAGGTGAGGAAAAAAAAGAGTGATAATTGTGAGGGAGAGAAAGGAGTGTCGGTAGAAAGAAAAGAAAAGGAAGAGGAGAAAGAAAAAGAAAGAGGAAGAGGAAGAAGAAGAAGAGAAAGAGGAAGAAGAAGAAGAGAAAGAAGAGGAAAAGGAAATCAGGGATTTCTGGGTGGTAGGATTCAAGCACCAAATTTAAAAGAATTTGAGGTAGGTTTAACATCTTCTAATAAATTTTCGTACAAAATTATATATACATTTTTAGATTTGTTTAAATATGATTTTGGATAATATGTGGTCTGGATATTTGTATGAAATTCTGTTTTGGATGTTTGGACATGCATATGGGTGCATGGGATTATATAAAAGAAAATCAAAGGAGAAGATAAATTAAGCTGAATTTCGGAATAATTGGGGAAGATTCGGTTTTTGGAATTCTGGAAAAATTTGGTAAGGATTTTAAAGAAATGGTCAACAAATGAATTGTAGATATATGTCTCACGGATCTATAGGCTTTAGAATTACTTAATTTAGAGTTCATATGAGGGAGATATGGCTTATTAATTGAGCAGAGGTCGAAATTTAGGATAGTAAAAATAAGTTTTTCTATTTTAATTTTCTGGGAATAATACATAAAAGTTGTAGATAATTATCTTAACTTCCTATAGGATTTGAGATCACCTCAATCGGAGTTCGTATGAAGGAGATATGATGGAATAAGTGAAGGAAGGTCACAGAACACGGCCAGGTCGTGTTCTGGGTTGCTTCAACACGAGTAGGCCGTGTTCGGGGCTGTTTTTAAGCATGTTTGAAGTATTTTTTAAGCATGGTCGTGTCTTGAACATGGCCAGGCTGTGTTGGGTGTTGGATTATCATACTTTTCACTGTTTTATGCCTAAAAATAATCTTGTTTGTTGTAATATTTTTAGGAAACATATATTCAAGAAAAATACTTTTAAAATGATGATTTTAGTATCAATGAATTATTTTGAGTATTGGTATGTGATGAATGATTATTAATCATTTGGTATAAAAATGATGCATCATATTATGAAAGTAATTAAATGGCAAGCGTAAAGCTCATGACGAGTTGCTTGATAGTTATGTATTGTATTTGATGAATATGAATTTATATATATACATTTATATGTATGGATGAATATCGACGGGTTGTATGGCTTGAGACGATACCGAGTAAGGGACGCCCTATTAGCCTGAGTGAGCCAAGGGAGAGCCGCTCCAACCGAGTGACAGTGGTAATGTGAGGGGGCAGTAGGGTGATGTACTCACATTCCCTGATCACTTATTGTGACTGTAGTCAATCGGTCACTATGCATATAACAAATGAGTAAATTAAAAGCCGTGATATGGCTGAACATTAAAAAAAAAATGAATTTTTAGTGCACGTGTAGTATGATAATTATGCATAAACAAAAATTATGATTTTATCTCAAAATTTTGATATTTTTCTGTAACTTATACAACTGAACATAACTCATGTTTTCTCATCATATTTTATTTATGTTAAATCTACTGGGAATCTTTGTTCTCACTATTATTGTGGTGTTATGTTCAAATAAAAAGAAATGAGATGCAACACAAAATGACGATACTGATGGAGATCTAGATGTCAGCACCACCTCCTCACCCTTTGTATTTCAAGAGTGAAGTGCTGTATAAAGACTCTTAATTATGTACTGAAAATGTTGTATTGTATAAATATAATATGTGTGAGGTTTGTACTATATATGTAAACATGTATATTGTGTTTTGAAATGTTGTATTGTATAATTGTAACATGTATGAGGTTTGTAATAAATATGTATATATTGTGTTTATACATATGGCGTATATAACATGCGTATCGGAAAAAAAAAACCCGGACGTTACACATGGTGATGTTTATATTTTACATGAATTGATAAATGATTTTATGAGGCACATGTGTGAGCCTATAGATATACATGTGTAAGTTAAGTTGATATTGTTGTGCCTATTGTTGATCAGTGGGTATATGATTTTTTTGGAAGAGATATGATCTTTTATTCTCTCTTGCATTTCTTGCTATTTCTTTATTGTATCTATACATAGGAACCTAAATTGGAAACATTGCAAACTAGTAGCTATGAATGTTAACCCTAGTGCATATTGAGTTTTATGTAATGGACTTTTGTTTGACTGATTGTGCGGGCTTATACCTGACAGATGATTGTGCGAGCTTTTGTCTGATGGACTTTGCGGGCTTTTGCCCGATGGAGTACAGGCTTTTGGCCTGATTGATGGTAAATATTCCTTTATTGTATGCTTGAGAAATGATTGTAGATCTGATATAAAGAGAGTTCTTCAATCTATGAAAAACTCTAAGCTTAATTGTATTTGTTTATATAACATCGTAACATTGATATTATGCCTCTTAATACTGAAATTTTATTGTTATTGATCCTTCAAACACATGATACATATGGCATTCATCTTTTTCTTATATTAAATTTTATATTTGTGAAGGAAAAACTCGTGCCCTACTTGTTCTGTTTCCGTTATAGTAAGAATTACATATTCACTAAGTTTTATACTCATCCCATCATATGTTTCCTTTTTCAGATAGTGAAAAAGATTCAGATTCAGCTCCAAATGTATAGTGAGCTAAAAGAGTTGTGGTGAGTCCAAGTTGCTTTAAGGGCTCCCAATTTGTTTAGATATTTTCTGTTTGTGTTGTAAGGTAGCTCCATGAACTATAGGCAGGATCCTTGCATCCCTGTGTATCTGGATGTTTGTAGAACTGGTGTATCAAAAACAGATGATTTCTGTATTGTATGGTTTAATGCCAACTGTATGTGAATTTATGAATTCTGAACCATTTTTATGGTATCCATGATGTTGTCTATGCCTATAGGTTGTATGCCACAGTGGTAACTTGATATCAGTTGATTTTAGGCTCACGAGGTGGGATTTATTCCTATTCTTGTGCCGGTCACGTGTCTGCTTTTACAGGGGTCGTGCCAAAGTTGGTATCAGAGCATTAGGTTTCCCTGTGTTCATGGAGCAACAGATTCTTTAGTAGGATTTTAAGTATGGGTATGAGTCAGACATACTTATACTCAGGGTGCTGTTGAAGATATTTGGTAGGATGTTATTCTTGTTTATTTGAGTCAGTCATTCTCCGATGATATGCCATGTGTGGATGTTGATTGAAATTTTAAATTCTGACTTGATTTTTGTAGTAAAAGATGCCACCGAGAACTAGATCAAATGTTAGACAATTTACGGAGCGTGAGCAAACAGTTGAAGGATCTGCTCAATCTGTCGCTCCTGCATCCAGAATCCATGGTAGGAGTCAACCTAGTTCTAAAACTAAAGAAATTAGTCAAAGTGTTAGGGCCACTGAGGTACCTAATCAGAATGAGCAAAGTAGAGAGATAAAGGAAAAACTCCTGAGACAAGTGCAGTGTCTCCACATACTAAAGATAACATTATGATTGAAATGATAGCTACTATGCAAGGTATGCAAAAAAAAATGGAGAACTTAGCTGGCCTATTGGTAGAACAAGGCAAAAAGGGGTCATCACAACCAGAAACAACAATAGCTCCAGTGTCTGTGGAGCCTGTTGAGCAAATTATTAGGCCTACTAGGGCAGAAGTGAGCTTGTGTCAATTTTTAAAGCTGAAGCCACCAATATTTACTGGGTCATCAAACAGTGAAGATCCTTAGCAGTTTATGGATGCAGTAGAAAAGATTTGCAAAGCCTTGAGGTGTTCTGATAACTAGTCTGTGGAGTTTGTGTCATTTCAATTATCAGGAATGACGCAAGTATGGGTTACTACTTTTAAGCGGGGAAAAACAGCTATATAAGTACCTTTAGGATGGGCTGAATTCAAAGAAGCATTTATGGAGCGTTGTCTATCTGAAAGTGTTAGAGATGCTAAGGCAAAGGAATTTAAAGAGTTAAAACAGACTCCAAGAATGATGGTCATAGACTATAATATTCGTTTTACTCAGTTGTCCTAGTATGCACCTCACTTAATTTCTAATGAGAAGGAAATGATCAAGAGATTTATCAATGGACTAGTTCGACCATTATTTAAATCTGTAGCACCACAGATGAAACAATTCCCTAATTATGCTGCAGCAGTTGATTGTGCAAGAATGATTAAAACCAGAGAGTTAGTTGAGATTGAAGGGCTGAAGAAAAGAAAAAGAGATAGAGATGGTAGTTTTAAAGGTAGGTATGTTTCCACTACTCAGGGGCTTAAGATACAGAGTCAACAACACCCATTACAATTAGAATATGAAATTTATAACATTGTATCAGCTAGGGGTGGTGGACAGAGGTCAAGGCAAAAAGTCATAAGGCCAACTAGTCAGCAAAGGCCGAAGACAGTTCAGCAAAACAGACTCCCTTGTCCAACATGTGGGAGATATTGTAACAACTCCATTTATGTAAATATAACAATTTTTTTTATATTTGTAAAATTCCATGAAGTTATTACTACAAATTAGGGATGTTACAGATATCACTTTGGACAATGTTACAAAGAATCAGATGTTTGTTTCTATTACAAACAAGTTGGCCATATGAATAGAGATTGTCCACAACTACATGGCTCAAGTTAAGAGTCAGTACGACCGGCTTTACTATCTGCCCCAGTAGCAGTCCAACCAGTGAGAGCAGTGCCTGGCCAAGTAAGTTGTGGTGGGTCAAATAGAGAATCATTGGACCAAGGTAAAAAAATTTCAGGTCGAGGCCAACCTAGAGTTTTTGTATTGACTAGATAGGATGCACATGCCTCAAATGCAGTTATGACAGGTACTTTATTTGTTTGTTCACATAAGACACATGTGTTGTTTGATCCTGGGTCCACCCATTCTTATGTATCCCCTTACTTTGCTAAGCGAATGGGTAAGGATCCGACTAAGTTAAGTACTCCTTTTATGGTTGCAATCCCAATCGGTGATTATTTGACGATGGAAAATGTATTTCAATCCTGCAATATTTTTGTGAATAATAGGGAAACTTCAGTTGATTTGATTGTCTTAGACATGCTAGATTTTGATGTGATTTTGGGTATGGATTGGTTAGCTGCATGTTATGTCACTTTAAATTGTAACTACAAGGTTATTAAGTTCAATTTTTCCAATGAAACCTCTTTTCGGTTTCAATGTGACCATAGTGAAGCTGCAAGCAATTTAATCTTTGCTTTGAGAGCTCAAAGACTGTTGAAAAATGGATGCCAAGGGTACCTAGCCTTGGTTAGGGATATTGATAAGCTTGCCATTGATATAGACCAAATACCAGTGGTTAGAGAATTCTCTGATATTTTTTCGGAAAAGTTACCAGGATTACCTCCTGTACGAGAGATTGAGTTCAATATTGACTTTATTCCTGGGGCACAACCGGTTTCAATACCACCCTATGGAATGGCACTCACAGAATTTAAAGAGTTAAAGAATAAATTACAAGATTTACTAGAGAAGGATTTTATTCGACCTACTACCTCTCCTTGGGGAGCTCCAATCCTTTTTGTGAAAAAGAAGGATAGATCTTTACGATTGTGTATAAATTATAGGTAGTTGAATAAGGTAACAGTGCGGAATAATTATCCTTTGCTCAGAATAGATAACTTATTTGATCAACTCCAGGGTGCACAATGCTTTTCCAAAATTGAGTTGAGGTCAGGATACCATCAATTGAGAATAAGAAAAGAAAATATCCCGAAAATAGCTTTTAGAACTCGGTATGACCATTATGAATTTTTGGTTATGTCATTTGGATTGACTAATGCACCAGCTGCCTTTATGGACTTGATGAACAGGGTGTTTAAGCCATTTTTGGATAGATTTGTCATAATATTTATTGATGACATCCTGGTATATTCAAAGAGTCCTGAGGAGTATGAGCAACATTTGAGAACTGTTTTATAAACTCTAAGGGAACAATAGCTTTGTGCAAAGTTCTCTAAATGTGAATTTTGGCTGAATAGTGTCACATTTTTGGGACACATAGTTACGAAGGATGGTATTCGAGTAGACCTCAAGAAAGTTGAGGCAGTACAGCAGTGGCCACGTCCTACAAATGTGATAAAAATTCGTAATTTCTTAGGTCTGGCAAGGTATTATAGGAGGTTCGTTAAGAATTTCTCCAAAATTACCGCACCTCTGACTTGGTTGACTAAGAAAGGAGTGAAGTTTGAGTGGTCTGATGCATGTGAGAAAAGTTTTCAGACATTAAAGAAGTGTTTGACCACAGCTCCAATTTTAGCCATTCCGTCTGGCGCTAGAGGTTTTGTAGTGTATTGTGATGCTTCTATGATATGTTTGGGTTGTGTGCTAATGCAAAATGGGCATGTTAGAGCCTACGCGTCTAGCAACTTAAAGATCTGGAGACATTACCTTTATGGTGAATCTTGTGAGATTTATACTGATAAAAAAAGTTTCAAATACATCTTTCAACAAAAGGATATTTGAGGCAAAGAAGATGGGTAGAGCTACTAAAAGATTATAATTGTACAATTTTATATCATCCGGGTAAAGCAAATGTGGTAGAAGATGCCTTGAGTAGAAAATCTATGGGAAGCCTGGCTCACATAACACAATTACGAAGACCATTATTGAGAGACATTCATAAACTGGAAAGTGAAGGGACAAGACTTGAGGTAAAGAAATCAGGAGCATTGATAACTCATATACAGCTCCAGTCATCATTGATTGAACAAATTAAGACTAAATAAGGTGAGAACACTAGCCTATGCAACCTTAAGAATGCATTGAAGAATAATCAAAATTTTGAATTTAATGTTGATGCAGAAGGATTTTTGAGTTGTGGAAAGCGCATATGTGTACCTCATGTGGAAGAGTTGAGGAAAAAGATTTTAGAGGAGACTTACCAATCAGCTTATACTATTCATCCAGGAACTAATAAGATGTACCATGATCTTAAAGAATTATACTGGTGAAGCGGAATAAAGAAAGATGTAGCAGAGTTTGTTGCCTGATGTTTGATATGCTAGCAAGTGAAAGCAGAACATCAGAATCTTTCAGGATTGCATCAACAAATTGAAATACCAGAATGGAAGTGGGAGAGAATCACTATGGATTTTGTCACTGGACTACCAAAGACTTCAAAAGGGTATGATTCTATATGGGTGATTGTAGATTGAATGACTAAGACATCACACTTTTTACCAGTAAAGACTATATACAATGTGGCACAACATGCAAGTCTTTACCTAAATGAGATAGTTAGATTACATGGAGTTCCAACATCTGTCATATCTGATTGAGGTCCGCAATTTACAACACGTTTTTGAAGAGCCTTCCAAGAGGCTTTAAGGATGAGGCTAGATTTGAGCACTGTCTTTCATCCCCAAACTGATGGTCAATCCAAACAAACAATTCAAGTATTGGAGGATATGCTTAAGGCGTGTATATTAAACTTTGGTGGGAGTTGGAAAAAATACCTGCCTTTGAAAGAGTTTGCATATAATAATAGTTACCAATCAAGTATCCAGATGGCTCCTTTTGAAACTTTATATGGGAGGCATTGTCGATCTCCTATTGGATTGTTTGAAGTAGGTGAGACTAAACTTTTAGAGCCAGACTTGATACAGAAAGCTGTAGAAAAAGTAAAATTGGTCAGGGAAAGACTGCTAGCTGCACAAAGTCAGCAAAAGGCTTATGTTGATCATAGGCGATGAGAGTTAGAGTTTTCCGTAGGCGATTAAAGTGTTTTTGAAAGTTTCGCCTATGAAAGGAATTATGAGGTTTGGTAAGAAAGGAAAACTAAATCTAAGGTATATTGAACCCTTTGAAATACTGGATAGAGTCGGTTCAGTGGCATATCGTTTGGCTTTGCCACCTGAGTTAAGTGAAGTTCATCCAATTTTTCATGTGTCAATGATGAGAAAGTATTTACCAAACCCTTCACATATCATACAACCTCAGAAAATTGAGTTTGACAAAAGTTTGACTTATGAGGAGAAACCAAAGGCTATAGTGGATAGGCAAATGAAGAAACTTAGGTCAAAGGAAATTCCAACGGTAAAAGTGATATGTCATAATCACTCAGTAGAGGAGGCTACATGGGAAATGGAGAGCGATATGCAAAGGAGGTACCCGAAGCTTTTTAAGTGGTAAGCCTTATATGTATATATTTTTAATCTTATAGTTTTAAAATTTGGGGATTGAATTTCTTAAGGGCGAAAAAATGTAATGTCCTTAAGTAAAAAAAAAAGTATTGTAGCATACAGGTACTGTAGCTTACTACGCATATAGGCTTCATATGCATTTTAGAACCCGAAAATATGCAAAAACGCAGCTCCCTTCCTTTCCCATTTTTCTCTCCAATTTTCAAACCTTCATAACTGGAGCTACAAACCTCCAATTGACAAACTGTTTGGACCGCTGGACTCGTGGCGACGAGAGGTTCAAAACCACCGATCAATTTTGTCGGAAAGTTTCCAAAAATTTGTCGAAAATGGTGAACAATAGCTGCGATGGGTAAGCTTTGGATTTCAAAATTCTTTGATGTTTTCTAGTGATTTTGTGCCTAGAATCATGTTTAAGAGATAGAATAATTATTGTATGCAACATTTTCTGGCTGGATAGCATGATTTGAGGAATTAAATCATGAAAAATTTCTCGGATGAACAGTAACTGCTGCCTGTGTGAACAGTGCGTGAATAGTGAACAATGTTTCCGATTGACATAAAATAGTGATTTCATGGTGTTTGGTTAGAAATTGATATGCTAATTTTTTTTTTTAGGTTTTGAGATAGTGGAAGACAACTTTCAACATCAATTCAACCATTGAGTTTTGAAAGTGATCAAGATAGTTCAATTATCTTGAATCTCTAAAGTTGTGAGTAGATAAGACTTACTATAACATCATTTTTAATTATTCATTTGATATATGCACATGAGACATTACTACTAATGTGAAACTCATTTTTTTTAGTTATGAGCATGTATTTCAAAATATAGCTCTTAGTATAAACTTTAGGTATGCAGGACAAGCATTATAAATATTTTACTTTTCTATTGATATTAAATTATACTGATTGAGAATATCTAAAAATTGTGTTGAGTTATGGTGATGTTTATATTTTACATGAATTGATAAATGATTTTATGAGGCACGTGTGTGGGCCTATAGATATACATGTGCAAGTTAAGTTGATATTGTTGATCAATGAGTATATGATTTTTTTGAAAGAGATATGATCTTTTGTTCTCTCTTTCATTTCTTGCTATTTCTTTATTGTATCTATACATAGGAACCTAAATTGAAAACATTACAAACTAGCAGCTATGAATATTAACCCTAGTGCCTTTTGAATTTTATGTAATGAATTTTTGTTTGAATGATTGTGCGAGCTTATACCTGACGGATGATTGTGCGAGCTTTTGCTTGATGGATTACAGATTTTTTCCCGATGGACTATAGGCTTTTGGCCTGATTGATGGTAAATATCTCCTTTATTGTATGCTTGAGAAATGACTGTAGATCTAATATAAAGAGAGTTCTTTAATCTATGAAAAACTCTAAATTTAATTGTATTTATTTATATAATATCGTAACATTGATATTATGCCTTTTAATACTGAAATTTTTTTGTTATTGATCCTTCAAACACATGATACATATGGCGTTCATATTTTTCTTGCATTAAATTTTATATTTGTGAAGGAAAAACTCGTGCCCTGCTTGTCCTGTTTCTGTTATAGTAAGGATTACTTATTCACTGAGTTTTATACTCACCCCATCATAGGTTTCCTTTTTTAGATAGTCAAAAAAATTCAGATTCAACTCCAACTGTGTAGTGAACTAAAAGAGTTGTAGTGAGCTCAAGTTGCTTTCAAAGCTCTTAGTTTGTTTAGATATTTTCTGTTTGTGTTGTAAGGTAGCTCCATGAACTATAGGCAGGATCCTTACATCCCTGCGTATCTCGATATTTGTAGAACTGGTGTATGAAAAATAGATGATTTTTATATTGTATGGCTTAATGCCAATTGTACGTAAATTTATGAATTCTGAACCATTTTTATGGTATGCATGATGTTGTCTATGCCTATAGGTTGTATGTCACAGTGATAACTTGATGTCAGTTGATTTTAGGTTCACGGGGTGAGATTTATTTCTATTTTTGTGTCGATTACGTGCTTGTTTCTACAAGGGCCGTGACAAATATCCTTGATTTAAAACAATAAAGTAGAAATTAGTTTTATTCTAATAATAATAAATAAATAAAAACAGAGAAAAACCTAATTATTAACACCCCATTTTAGTATAAGATGGGGCAAAAGTCAATGTATGTTCACCTTGAATACAGATTTATGGTTTTTTCATTTTCAAAATATCAGATTGTTAGAAATTATGAAATATTAAAGATAAAATTGTGTTTAAAAATACGTAAAAAGTAATATTTATTCTTAAATATTTAGTTAAGAGAAAATAATATAAAAGAGTTGATATATATATATATATATATATATATAGATCATTTTTTATTTTTTCAATTTTTATTTATATTAAAATTTTATTTAGACATAACTCTTGTTAAGAATTATAATTTTTTTGAAAAATTCGTAATTACAAAAAAAAAAAAAATTTTACACTATTTTCTCAACATAACCTATGCTGAATTATGGGGAGTACTGACTGCGCTGGGCATCACTCGGGAGAGAAACTTCAAGTCTGTAGAGGTGGAATCAGATTCTGAAGGGGCGGTTACCCTCTGCATTAACGGGTGTAATGAGGAACACCCGGCAGGATTAATCTCCAGCGTCAGATGTTTTTGTAAAAAGGAATGAAGGGTCTCCATTAAGAGGCCACTGAATCTCTGTCCCAAAAAAAAAAACCAGCTGTCTCGAGAAAAAAAAAGTATCATGAAAATTCTATTTTTTAAACACTCAAAAAATATTTTTAAAATAATTGAATATAATCAATATAGAAAATTTAAAATTTTTAAGTTGTATATGAAAAAATATTTTTATATATTTTTAAATATATAAAAGATTAAAATATTCATAAACCAAACTATATGTTAAGATTGCTATTCTCTTGAAATACGATAAAGGGTGATATAATCTTGTTCTTCTCTGTGAGAATACTAGGAAAATATTCTTTCATTTAAGCGCGCCATGCATAAATCTAGTAAAATAAAGAGTTTCAAAGCAAAACCAAACTAAGGCTGTTTGGTATTGGGAGTTTTTTTGAATGTCAAATACTTTTGTTTGATAGTAAATTTTGTAATATAGTTATCAGAAAACTTTAATTTTTTAGAATAAATTTTTTTGATGCATTCTCATTAAAAGAATTCTTGAGGGGAGGGGGGTGTTGAGAATTAAAGATTAAAGTGGGAATCTTTTTATAAAAGAAAATAATTATTTTATTTTTTATTTTTTACTTTTATTTTTCATTCTCGTTTTTATTCTCACCTCATTTTAAGAGGGTAATTTTATTTATTTATTTTTTATTAAAATATTAATAGACAAAAAATTTCAACAAAAAAAATATAAAGAGTATTTTTGAAAAATTATTAAAAATTCTCACAAAATTAAATATAACTAAACAAAAAAAATACAAGATTATCAAAAAATATTATTTTAAATTTTTCAATAATTTTAAAAATAATCAAATATATTTTATATATTCCTAAAATTTATTATTTTTATTAATAATATTTTTTTAAAATAAAACATTTTGTATATGCCAATCGTTGCCTAAGAGATTCTTACACTTGATGTGTGCTTCGCATGATGTTTCTGTTGTTCTATTTAAATTGAATTTTCTTTTCTTGGTTTGATTAGTATGTGCTAGCTTTCTTTTACTATATCGAAGTAATTTCCAACTAATGAACTTTATCACAAGTACAGCAATATAGCAATAAATAGTGTCGGTAAATTACTTCATTAAAAGTATGAATTTAATTTAACTCATTATTAAATGAATAAATATAATCAATTATATTGAATTTGTTTAATTAAATAAAATAAACTTAAAAACTTGATATTAAGCTCGTTAAATTTATAAACAACTCGGTTTTTAATCAAGTTTTAATATTGTTTTATATATTCTTTAATTATAATACCATAGTTTATACATCATTGAAATATTATTATATATTTTCATAATTTTTCATATATGCATATACATATATAATATAAAAATATTTTTTTATTAATTTAGTTAATATATATGAATATAAACATATATCTTATATTGAAAATTGTTAAAACTTAAAACGTTTATTAAATGAATAAAAAAATTGCAATTTTAAATTTTTTTAAAAACTTTGTTTCGAGCATGATAAATTTCAAGTGATTTAATTATAGCAGCGGCAGTTTTATTAGCTCTTTTGTCCAAATAAATTAATTATCAATCTTTCTTTTGAATTATTAAACATAAAGTCAATATTTTGATAAGTTATTAATTTAATTAATAGGTAAAAAAATTAAAAAAATAAGTGATGAATATTAATGTGGTGAAAAAATTATCAAATTTAAACAAATGAAGTCAAATATATAGTTAAAGTCAAAATTTGCATTAATATAATCAACTACAACTTTTAACATTTAAAATTGAGCTGAGTTTTATACTAATATAAAATTAAGCAAATCTAATCATGAAGAATCCCCTTTTCACACATATCACAAATTTTATCTCAAAATATCATAAATCCTTTCAAATAATGAGAATGGAAACAAATTATTTCTCAAGTTGCCAGCTATGAACATAATTCCCTTTTAGTTTTTCAATTATGTCTATCAAATTCATAAAATTTATATCTAAATATTTTATAACATGTAAAATATTTTAGTTAAGTTATTAACACTAATGCAATATTAAAGTTATATTTATAAGACTGATGATATGGCTCTATATTAGTTTAACTATTCTCACAAATAAAATTATATATAAATTAATAAAAATTAATTTAATTGGTAAGAATCGATATACTTTACTTGTAAAATTTTATTTTGATTTTTATTAACAATAGTCTCTCTTTACAAATAATTTATTAATACATATTGAGATTTGTAATATATTTTAACCTTACAATGAGATATTTTCACTTTACTTTAACATTTTTATTTATAAAATAAATCAAACATGAATAATCTGACAAGAAATAAATATGATAGTCTCTTTTAAATTTAAACATTTTTACTCACAAAAAATATATATAAAAATAAGCAGACAAGTAATAAATAGGATAGTCTTTTCGTTTCCTTCACCATTAGCAAATTGACGGACCCCCTCAATCTGCTAGAGCCACTTAATCCAGTCACTTATAAAACCTCATTGCTCACAACAGCAAACAAAATCAAGGTAGCCACAACATTATCATTAACAAAGAAGAGTCATCTGAACTCACATTACCATCCCTAATGCTAAGACAGACATATATAGAGCTACAAGCAGAATAAACTGACATAATGGCAAGTTATACAGTAAGATATCTAAGACAAACTAGAACCACATTGCCAATCAGACTGTATATGGCTGAACATGCACTTCGGAAGCTCCTGCAAGCATCTCTGCAACCTTTCTCATGGTAGGTCTATGAGCTGGGTCCTCTTTAATACACCATATGGCAATCGTTACTAATTTCTCCAGGTTCTTCCTGTCATCCAATGCCTCCTTATCGTCTTCAACCAACGCATCCAGAGAACATTGTGAGTAGCAGTCATTTGCCCAGTCAGTTAAGATTGCCTTCTCCTCATTCTCTGCCTCCATATCCACACTTTTTCTGCAACAAATAATCTCGAGCAGCAATACACCAAAGCTATAGACATCAACTTTGACAGTGATAGGCATATTTTTGAACCATTCAACTGCAACGTACCCTTTTGTTCCCCTTATAGCAGTACGTGTTTGGCTCTGATTCATGTTCAAAAGCTTGGCCAATCCAAAGTCAGAGATTCGAGCATTGAAATAGTCATCAAGGAGTATGTTCTGAGGCTTTATGTCACAGTGAATGATCTGGGTGCTGCAATCTTCATGTAAATAAACAAGTCCTCTCGCTATCCCAAATGCAATTCTTAGTCTAAGGTTCCAACTGGGTTTCGTGTCATTGAAGAGAAGGCTTGCCAATGTGCCATTGCTCATGTACTCATATACCAGTAACCTTTCTGCTCCCTCTTCACAGAATCCGAGCAATCGAACCAAATTCTTATGATGGGTCTGACCAATCACATTTACTTCATTTTTGAATTCCTTCTCAATCTCTTTCAACAGAAAGTTGTGCAGCCTTTTGACTGCCACATGAACTGCGGAGCCCATGTTTATGGTTCCTTTATAAACAACACCAAAAGCTCCCCTTCCCAACTCTTCCCTGAACCCATTTGTAGCTTCTTCAAGCTCCTTGAAAGTAAAACAACGCAAATTTGTTTCCACAAAAGTGTCACTTCGGTTAAATTTTTTAGACTTCTTGTGCCACTTGTAAGCGAAGGAAAAGCTCAGACAGATTGCTCCAATCAATACGAGATTAAGAAATGCAGAGCCACCCAAAAGCACAGAGCCCACCAAAACCAAAGTGTTCTGGTTCTTTCTCTTGGTGAGCGAAGGACCAAGAATACCAATTAGGGAGGAATTGTCTTTCCTCACTTTGATAAAAGCCTTACCACCATTTAGATTGGAGTCAACTCTTCCATTTGAAAGTGGTGTTTTCTTCTTCCAGCAGCTGTCACCTAATCTGAAAATGGCAACCGCACACATGCAATCTTCCATACAAGACTGTTTACAATCTTCTTCAGTAAAAGGTTTTTGAAGCACATAATCCGAGAAAGGCCAATCAGTATTTATTAACTCCACAAACTCATATAGATCTTTGCTCTTACTAAGCTCATCTTCTTCACAACCCTGTATGAAATCTGGTTTACAGCTACCATACGGGTCTTTAGGATCAAGTAGAGAATATCCTTTCGGGCACTGACAAATTGGCCTATTATAGGCATTTAAGGAGCAGATGCTATTGTGTCCACAAATGCCACTACCATAAGTGACAGTTCTTGCGGTACAGATATTATCTGGCAGAGACCAGAGAGGGGTCCATCTTTCATTGCCAAAGGAACTCTTGGGATGCTGATAGAGAGTGAAAACTCCATCAAAATTAAGAGTAGCTCGAAGATAATATTGCGTTGGAGAGGCCATCATCCCGTTTGTGAGGTTGAATGTGTCATTGTTGTGTCTCAACATATAATTGACCAGTTGAACGCCGGTACTTGATGAATTAGTTTCACTAGTAGCACTTTCATAATAATTTTCATTAGCATACCCAGATGGTAAGTTTATAGAATGAAACACGATCTTACCATCATCATTTAGAAGGAGCTGGAACCTTCCCTTTGAGAAATTTGTCTCTGACATTCGAGACCAAAGCATTCCTCCCATTTTCAGAAACTGCAAGGGCAACACGGTGTCTCTAGGATCCTGGAATGTCTCCCAGACAGTTCCAAGGGTCCTATCTTCAAGAACAAAGTTACCAGAGTCGTTCATGGCACCACGTGCAACAGTACCAGTAGGGGTAGCTGGTTTCCACAGTTGCCCCCCATTAGGAGCAGTAAGCAGAAGCCCTCCTTCAGCGGTAAGCTGTACTTTTGACCCCTTTGGAGCAGGTTTGTCCCCATTCGCATACCAAACTATGGTTTTTTCTGGAATCTTGGCATACCAGATGGAAAGCAAGAAAAATTCATTATCTTCAAGTGGTTGAAACCCAAAGGCAAAATCCCCAGAAGGGGAAACCAACCATGAGGAGGACCCTTCTCCTGCTAAGAGAGAATCACCCACAGGTATATTACTTCTGGTTTGGGCTAAAACACAAATAGCTGGCAGACTCAGTAAGCAGAGGAAGATGGGATGCAGAGGGAAAGCCATAGCCAAAACCAATCTCTGCTTCAAAAGTTTGGAAATTGGAAGGCAATGTTTGAAATTGAATCAAGTATAAGGTTTTCATAAAGATGCATCATGCATGAATGTTACAAGTGAAGCTCAAGTCCTTGTTTATTTGCTGTCTAACAATTAGTGCGTACAGTTGAAACCATGAACCACTTCTCCGTGGCCATGCTTTCTTTGAATATTCCAAGGCAGGACTGGCCAATGCGGCAATGACCCGGCTGACCACTCATACAAACCCCTAATATCTGTAAATATGGAAGAGAGTGATAGAGAAATGATGATATAAATAATGAATTTGAGCCATTTTTGTAAGTAAAGCCACCTAAAATCAATTACGTGCAAATTAATGTAATTTTAACCTTAAAATATTCACATCCTAATCTTCATTGTCTTTTTCACTTAACTTGACATTACGAATTTACGATATAAGAATCCAACTAATTTTCGAATTATTCTAGACGACAGTATGTAATTTTGACTCAAAATAAGTGATGAGACTTTTGATAGAAGTGATAGACAATAGTACAAATACAAGTAAGTTTTCACGATAACTATATCTTTGTCGCTGTAACTTTCAGTGTGAATACTAATCCAGCACCACGGAAATTTCTTGGCTCTATTAGTGCCAATTGAGTCCAAATTTTAAAGCGATGGCCACGAAGGTATGATTTCAGTTAAAAGAAATAAACCTATTTTGCAGAAGAGAGGAAATCAAGTTTGAAAACTTTGCATAATCCTAGCCTTTTTTTCTTTTGTCTATCATCATGACTATTTCTATACCTTGTTGATATATCACTAATCTCACATGTTATATTAAAGTTATCTTTACTTAGAAATATATATTTTTTATAAACTTGAATTTTTATATTTCAGAGGCTTTTCAACCGTTTAATTCACTTTTATTCATTTTAATTTGAAAAATAAAAAATTAGGGCTAATTCTAGAAATCAAGGTTTATACAAATTGAAAACTGCCCCATTGAAAGTGATCAAGTTTGAGCTACGTTTTGAAAATGGCTAGAAAGAGCAATCTTCCACCATGATTGAACAATGACTGAATTAATAATAAAATATGTAATATATATTTTTAAATTTATATGTTATATAACATAATCTATTAAATTATAACAGATTAAATTAAATAAAGAAATAATTTAATATGAAAATAATTAAACAATAAATACTAATATTTGAGACGTCAATGTTGTTTCACATAATACAAGTTTATCACTCTTACATGATATAATTTTTTTTTAATGAGAATAATTTAGATTGAGCTTAGCCCATTGCAACTTTACCCAAATTAGATTCTTAATACATTTTGACCCATTGAACATAGCCCATGTTTCTAAATAAATCGGAAAGTGGTCGTTTTTAAATTATCGCCAGGCCCAATAGCAAATTTTAAATCAAATAAGGTCCCAAGAATTCTAGTCTAAAATTATAAAACAAAAAAGTTTTATCCAAACTTATTTCGGCTAACTCAATTTTTTATTTAACGTTGATTCCGCTCATCAAAGAGTTACCGGATTGTAGGAGGAGTTATATCTTCATATTGTCATATATAAAAAAATATTTGTTGAATTTACCGGACATTTTCTTGTTGAAAGTGTGATGAAGTTTATCTTAGAAAAGTCAAAACCAAACCTAAATTAATGAGTCTATTCTTGATGTAGTTTGCATTTTTTATCCATGTTGTTTTATCTAAATTAATTTTTCATATATTGGTCTCGTTGGTAGATTGCTTGCTTTTTTTTCCTGCATGGAATAAAGTCCCACAAATAAGATTTATCACACCCAACATCAAACACAAAAAGGCTCCGTAAGTGATTTAATTTCAAATTAGTTGAAAGGTTTATTTCAAATTTTAATGCTAATTGTTCAATTGTACAAAAGTTTAAACTTTTGACTTTTTCTTTTTGTTCATATGAATACCATCATACTTTTTTTAAAATAAAATTAATATCATTCAGATATTAAAATTGTTCAAATATTTTTTTTCACATACTTAAATATTTGGCATTGCAGTCTCTTAAACTATTGACTTCAACCATATTTATTATTTAAATCATAATTTTATTGATAACTTTAAAATAATTTTAAGTCATAAATTGTCTTTAATTTTAACGGCTAATATTAATTCAAATTTAGATATTCATAATCAATGATAGTATCAAAAGTTATGGTACTATTATTGACTATATATACTTAAATTTGAATCAACATTAGTCATGTAGAATAAGTGATCAACACAAGTGTTTTGTTATTAATTAAATTGATAAGTAATTAATTAAAATTATAGATGAATAATCTCATAATGGTGAACAAAATACCAACTTAACATAATTGAATTCAAATAAAGTTAAAGTAAAGAAATCTGCATTAATATCCCTTATTTAAAGTAATAAAGTAGAAATTAATTTTATTCTAATAATAAATAAATAAATAAATAAGAGAAAACCTAATTATTAGCACCCCTTCTTTCAGTATTTTCAAATAAAATTTTATCTCAAAAATATCAAGATTTTGTTTAAGTAATACTAATAAAATATTAAAGTCACAATTCATGAAGTCCCATATTAGTTTCACTAATCTCATATAATTAAGATTTTCCCATTAAACACAAATAAAATCAATAAATCATTCTCGAATAGCTGTACAGGCAATACTTTTCTTTTCCTTCACTATTAGCAAATTGAAGGCAAACCCATCCGCAAAAGCATTTTATCTGCTAAAGCGAAGTACACTAATTATACACTACTCTCACATTCTTATATATATATATATATATACCAAAGCACAAAAGCAGAAAGCGAGCAACCATCTAACCATCTAGCTTAGCTGGCATCCTAACTGGACAAACTAATCCAGCTGGACCAACTACTCAGCCAACAACAAAAACTACGTCAACGAACTACAGTGGCTTACAGTGTACTCAGGTTTTAATCCTGGAGCACTCCAGTGGCTTCCACCCTTTTTTTTTTTTTTTAATTAATACCAGAACCATCATTTTTCTTTTTCTGGTAGAGGAGGAGACTAGATCCCACTCCCTACACCCAAATTTCCACCCGTCCCAACCACCTGAGCTAACCTCAGTTGGCTACAATACCAGAACCACCATTAAGAACCCAGAAAATACACGATAACCAACATAAGAGGCACGGTGGAAGAAACTTCCCAGAAACCGCCCAAAACCATCAACCCACGAGTCACCGCTGGAATTTTCGCTCTCCGTTACCGACACCATCCCCGACCGTGTAAACGTCGTCCGTCTCCGAAAACGTGCCAACCCATTATTCCAACTAGTGGCCGGCCACCAGTTGCTCGACAACGACGACGGAATGATTCACGCCGTCGCCATCTATGGCCGCTCTGCCAGTCACGCATGCCGGTTCACGGAGACGGAGAAACGACGACGGCCAAAATAATGTGTAAACGACGAAGGAGACGAATCTTGAAACTCTTTCCCTTGATCTGAATCCTCAAAACCCAGAATGCATATCCCTTCTCCAAATGGAAAATGAAATCGAAATTGCAACTAATATACAATAACCAGTAACAAATTCAAGACAACCAAAAGAAAATTCTATGAGAATACTAATATTCTTTCATTTGAGCGCGCCATGCATAAATCTAGGAAAATAAAATAAAGGAGTTCATCAAAGCAAACCTAAACTAAGACATTCTTATTCTTGATGTGTGTTTCGCATGTTGTAATTTCTATTGTTCCATTTAAATTGAATTTTCTCATCTTGGTTTCATTGGTATGTGCTAGTTTTCTTTTCCGGAAGTAAAGTCCAACTAATTAGTAATAAGATTTATCAGAAATGTAGCAATAAATAAGGTCGGTGAATTGTTTCATTAAAAGTTTGAATTTAACTTAACTCATTATTAAATGAAAAATATATAACCATTATATTAAATTTATTTAGTTAAATAAAATAAACTTAAAATTTTGATGTTAAGATCGTTAAATTTGTAAACAACTCAAGTATTAATAAAGTTTTAATATATTCTTTAATTCTATATAATTTTATTAAAAATTAAATATAAATACTATAGTTTATACATCAATAAAATATTATTATATATTTTCATAATTTTTTTATATATGCATGTACATATATAATATAAAATTATACTTTTTTTATTAATTTAATTTATTTATATATATATATATATATGTTATATTGAAAAATATTAAAACTCAAATCGTTTATTAAATAAATAAAAAAGATTGCAATTTCAAATTTTTTAAAAAATTTAAGTTCGAACGTGATAAAATTCACGTGATTTAATTACAGCCGCAGTTTCATAAGCTCTTTTATCTAAATAAATTAATTATCAATCTTCCTTTTGAATTATTAAACACAAAGTCAACATTTTGATAAATTATTAATTTAATTAACAAGTAAGAAATAAATAAATAAAAGTGACAAATATTAATGTGGTGAAAAGATTACCAAATTTAGACAAATAAAGTCAAATATATAGTTAAAGTCAAATTTTGCATCAATATTAATCTGAGCCACGATTTTAAATAAGTAAAGTTGAGCTGACTTTTATACTAATATAAAATTAAGCGAATCTAATTATAAATACTATTTTTTTCACAAAAATAACAGATTTCATCTCGAAATATCATAAATCTATGTTTTCTTTTTCAAATAATGAGAATAGAAATAAATTACTTCTCAAGTTGTCAGCGATATGAGCATAATTCCTCTTTAGTTTCACAATTATGCCTATCAAATTCGTAAAACTTATATCTAAATATTTTATCAAAAAAATAACACGTAAAATATCTTAGTTAAATTATTAATACTAACAATATTGAGGTCACAATTATAAGATAGATTATATGGTTTCGTGTTAGTTTAAATAATCTTATAAATAAAATTATGCATAAATCAACAAGAGTTGATTCAATTGATAAAATTTGATACACTTCACTTATAAATGAGATAGTCTCCTTTTACCTTAAACATTTTTATGGATAAAAAAAATTTAAACATGAATAATCAGACAAATTATTTTTCTTTTCTTTTCCTTCACCGTTAATAAATTGAAGGACCACTCAATCTGCTAGAGCCACTTAATCCAATCACTTTTAAAACCTCATTGCTCACAGCAGAAAACAAAACCAAGGTAGCCACATTATTATCATTAACAAAGAGTCATCTGAGCTCACATTACCATCCCTAATGCTAAGACAGACATATATAGAGCTACAAGCAGAATAAACTGACATAATGGCAAGTTATACAGTAAGATATCTAAGACAAACTAGCACCACATTGCCAATCACACTGTATATGGCGGAACATGCACTTCGGAAGCTCCTGCAAGCATCTCTGCAACCTTTCTCATGGTAGGTCTATGAGCTGGGTCCTCTTTAATACACCATATGGCAATCGTTACTAATTTCTCCAGGTTCTTCCTGTCATCCAATGCCTCCTTATCGTCTTCAACCAACGCATCCAGAGAACATTGTGAGTAGCAGTCATTTGCCCAGTCAGTTAAGATTGCCTTCTCCTCCTTCTCTGCCTCCATATCCACACTTTTTCTGCAACAAATAATCTCGAGCAGCAATACACCAAAGCTATAGACATCAACTTTGGCAGTGATAGGCATATTTTTGAACCATTCAACTGCAACGTACCCTTTTGTTCCCCTTATAGCAGTATGTGTTTGGCTCTGATTCATGTTCAAAAGTTTGGCCAATCCAAAGTCAGAGATTCGAGCATTGAAGTAGTCATCAAGGAGTATGTTCTGAGGCTTTATGTCACAGTGAATGATCTGGGTGCTGCAATCTTCATGTAAATAAACAAGTCCTCTCGCTATCCCAAATGCAATTCTTAGTCTCAGGTTCCAACTGGGTTTCGTGTCATTGAAGAGAAGGCTTGCCAATGTGCCATTGCTCATGTACTCATATACCAGTAACCTTTCTGCTCCCTCTTCACAGAATCCGAGCAATCGAACCAAATTCTTATGATGGGTCTGACCAATCGCATTTACTTCATTTTTGAATTCCTTATCAATCTCTTTCAACAGAAAGTTGTGCAGCCTTTTGACTGCCACAAGAACTGTGGAGCCCATGTTTATGGTTCCTTTATAAACAACACCAAAAGCTCCCCTTCCCAACTCTTCCCTGAACCCATTTGTAGCTTCTTCAAGCTCCGTGTAAGTAAAACAACGCAAATTGGTTTCAACAAAAGTGTCACTTCGGTTAATTTTTTTAGACTTCTTGTGCCACTTGTAAACGAAGGAAAAGCTCAGACAGATTGCTCCGATCAATATGAGATTAAGAAATGCAGAGCCACCCAAAAGCACAGAGCCCACCAAAACCAAAGTGCTCTGGTTCTTTCTCTTGATGAGCGAAGGACCAAGAGTACCAATGAGGGTGGAATTGTCTTTCCTCACTTTGATAAAAGCCTTGCCACCATTTAGACTGGAGTCAATTCTTCCATTTGAAAGTGGTGTTTTCTTCTTCCAGCAGCTGTCACCTAATCTGAAAATGGCAACCGCACACATGCAATCTTCCATACAAGACTGTTTACAATCTTCTTCAGTAAAAGGTTTTTGAAGCACATAATCCGAGAGAGGCCAATCAGTATTTATTAACTCCACAAACTCATATAGATCTTTGCTCTTACTAAGCTCATCCTCTTCACAACCCCGTATGAAATCTGGTTTACAGCTACCATACGGGTCTTTAGGATCAAGTAGAGAATACCCTTTCGGGCACTGGCAAATTGGCCTATTATAGTCATTTAAGGAGCAGATGCTATTATATCCACAAATGCCACTACCATAAGTGACAGGACTTGCGGTACAGATATTATCTGGCAGAGACCAGAGAGGGGTCCAACTTTCATTGCCAAAGGAACTCTTGGGATGTTGATAGAGAGTGAAAACCCCATCAAAATTAAGAGTAGCTCGAAGATAATATTGCGTTGGAGAGGCCATAATCCCGTTTGTGAGGTTGAATGTGTCATTGTTGTCTCTCAAAATATACATGACCAGTTGAACGCCGGTACTTGATGAATTAGATTCAATAGTACCACTTTCATAATAATTTTCATTAGCATACCCGGATGGTAAGTTTATAGAATGAAACACAAGCTTACCATCATCATTTAGAAGGAGCTGGAACCTTCCCTTCGAGAAATTTGTCTCTGACATTCGAGACCAAAGCATTCCTCCCACTTTCAGAAACTGCAAGGGCAACACGGTGTCTCTAGGATCCTGGAATGTCTCCCAGACAGTTCTAAGGGTCCTATCTTCAAGAACAAAGTTGCCAGAGTCGTTCAAGGCACCACGAGCAACAGTACCAGTAAGGGTAGCTGGTTTCCACAGTTGCCCCCCATTAGGAGCAGTAAGCAGAAGCCCTCCTTCGGCGGTTAGCTGTACTTTTGACCCCTTTGGAGCAGGTTTGTCCCCATTCGCATACCAAACTATGGTTTTTTCTGGAATCTTGGCATACCAGATGGAAAGCAAGAAAAATTCATTATCTTCAAGTGGTTGAAACCCAAAAGCAAATTCCCCAGAAGGGGAAACCACCCATGAGGAGGAGCCTTCTCCTGCGAAGAGAGAATCACCCACAAGTATATTACTTCTGGTTTGGGCTAAAACACAAATAGTTGGCAGGCTCAGTAAGCAGAGGAAGATGGGATTCAGTGGGAAAGCCATAGCCATATCCAAAGCCAATCTCTGCTTCAAAAGTTTGGAAATTGGAAGGCAATGTTTGAAATTGAATCAAGTGTGAGGTTTTCATAAAGATGCATCATGATGGGACATGAGTGTTACAAGTGAAGCTCAAGTCCTTCTTTATTTGCTGTCTAACAATTGGTGCGTACAGTTGAAACCATGAACCGCTTCTCCATGGCCATGCTTTCTTTGAATATTCCAAGGCAGGACTGGCCAATCCGGCAATGCCCTGGCTAGCCATCACGCAAACCCCTAATATCTATAAATATGGAAGAGAGTGACTGAGACTTGATGATATAAATAATGAATTTGAGCCATTTTTGCAAGTAAAGCCACCTAAAATCAATTGAAGAGAAGAAATATATTTTACTTAAATCAATTCCGTGAAAATTAATGTATATTTAATCTTAAATTAATTACATCCTAATCTTTATTATCTTTTTCACCTAACTTACCTTGCGATATAAAAATCCAACTAGTTTTCGAACAAGAGTATGTAGTCTTGACTCAAAATAGGTGAGGAGACTTTTAATAGAAGTGATAGGCAATAGCACAAATACAAGTAAGTATTCACAATAAATATATCTTTGTAGCTGTAACTTTCAGTGTGACTATTAATCGGCCTGATTTAGTCGGTGATTAAAAAAAATAAAAATAAAAATAAAGTAAAAAATAAAATAAAAAAAATTATGTTTGTTAAGATAATAAAATAAAATAAAATAAAAATAATAAAATTATTATTAAAAATATTATTAATATAAAAATTTGAATTAAATTTTATTATACAATATTAAAAATTTTAATTTAAATATATATATTTTTAATTATAAAATTTTTTATAAATAAATAAAATAATAAAAAATATTTTAATCTTTTTTTTTCATAATGTTAACAAGCAAACAAAAAAATAAAATTTTCGTTCCATTCTATTCTCGTTTTTTCACTTTAATTCTTCCTACCAAATATAGCCGTAGTTTGGCCAACTAAGTCCAAATTTTGAAGCGATGCTCACGAAGGCATGACTTCAGTTGAAAGAAATACCTGTTTGGCAGCATAAGAGAGGAAATCAAGTTTGAAAACCGTGCATTATCCTGGCCTTTTTTTTTTCTTTTGTCTAAACTCTAACGTCAGTATTTTTATACCTTTTGATATATTACTAATATCTCTATTTTTATAAATTTAAATTTTGATATTATAAAGACTCTTGAACCGTTTAACTCATTTTTATTTATCATTTGAATGATAAATGTTATTTCAATATTTGACAAGTGAAAAATTAGGACTAACTGTGGATATCAAGATTTATACAAATTGAAAACTGTCCCATTGAAAGTGATTAAGTTTGAGCTACGTTTTGAAAATGGCTAGAAAGAGCGATCTTCCACCACAAAGAAATAATTTAAGATGAAAATAATTAAATAATAAATGCTAATACTTGAGATGTTAATATAGTTTTGAATAAAACAAATTTATAACTCTTACATGATATAATATTTTTTTTTTACAAGAATAATTTAGATCTAGATTAGTCCATTGCAGCTTTGTCCAAATTAGATTCTTAATCCATTTTGACCCATTAAAAATAACCCAAGTTTCTAAATAAATTGGAAAGAGCCCGCTTTTGAATTATCGCCAGGCCCAATTTCAAATTTTAAGTCAAATAAGACCTCTAAAGTTCTAATCTAAAATTATAAAACAAAACAAATTTTATCCAAATTTATTTCGACTAATACAATTTTTTTTTTAACATTGATTCCGCTCATTTAAAGACTTACCGGATTGTAGGAGGAGTTATATCTTCGTATTGTCATGTAAAAAAAAAAATTGCTGAATTTACAGGACATTTTCTTGTTAAAAGTGTGATGAAGTTTTCATATAAGATCTTAAGACAAAGAAGTCAAAACCAAACCTACATTAACGAGTCTATTCTTGATGTAGTTTGCATTTTTTATCCATAATTAGGTGAAACAAGTTTAAGCAACGTGATTTAATTTCAAATTAGTTGAAAGGTTTATTACAAAGTTCAATGCTAATTGCTCAAATTGTATAATATTTTCAACTTCTGACTTTTTCTTTTTGTTCATATCATATGAATACCATCATATTATTTTTAGAATAAAATTAAAATTGTTCGAAGTTGTCCAAGTATTTTTTTTTTCACATGTTCAAAAATCTTTGACACTGCAAAAATATTCCAAATTATTGAGTTTAACCATATTTATTATTTAAATAATAAGTTTATAGATAATTTTAAAATAGTTTTAAGTCATAAATTGTCTTTAATCTTAATAGCTAATGTTAATTCAAATTTAGGTGTTCATAGTCAATGATAGTATCAAAAGTTGTTATACTATCATTGACTATAAACACCTGAATTTGAATCAACATTAGTCACCAATAATAAGTTATCAATACAAGTGATATGTTATTAATTAAACTGACAAATAATTAATTAAAACTATACATGAATAATCTCAAAATGGTGAACAAAATTCTAACTTAACATAATTGAATTCAAATATAGTTAAAGCAAAGAAATCTGCATCAATATCCCCAATTTAAAGCAATAAAGTAGAAATTAGTTTCATTCTAATAATAATAAATAAATAAAAATAAAGAAAACTTAATCGTTAGCACCCCTTCCTTCAATATTTTCAAATGAAATTTATTCCAAAAGTATCAGAGTTCTGTTTAAGTAATACTAATAAAATATTAAAGTCACAATTCATGAAGTCCCATATTAGTTTCACTAATCTCATATAATTAAGATTTTCCCTTTAAACTCAAATAAAATCAATAAATCATACATGAATAGCTAGCTGTACAGGCAATACTTTTCTTTTCCTTCACTATTAGCAAATTGAAGGCAAACCCATCGGCAAAAACATTTTATCTGCTAAAGCAAAGTACACTAATTATACACTACTCTCACATTTTTATTCCTAATGCGAAAGGGACATAGAGCTACTAGCAGACTACGAGGACGATAGAATATGATATAGCATAGACTAGCATCACGCTGCCAATCATAGTGTAAGTGAGTAATACTGATCTTGACTCACACTATTTGCGGACAGGCATGGTGGAACAAGCACTTCAACCACGCCTTCAAGCATCTGTGCAACCTTTCTCATGGTGGGTCTAAGAGTTGGGTCCTCTTGAACACACCACATGGCAATCATTACTAACTTCTCCAGGTTCTTCCGGTCATCCAATGCCTCCCTATCATGTTCAACCAAAGCTTCTAGAGAACCTTGTGCGTAGCAGTCATGAGCCCAGTCAGTTAAGATTGCTTTCTCCTCGTTGTCTGCCTCCATATCCACACTTTTTCTGCAACAAATAATCTCGAGCAGCAATACACCAAAGCTATAGACATCAACTTTGGCAGTGATAGGCATATTTTTGAACCATTCAAGTGCAACATACCCTTTTGTTCCCCTTATGTTAGTATGTGTTCGGCTCTGATTCATGTTCAAGAGCTTGGCCAATCCAAAGTCAGAGATTCGAGCATTGAAGTAGTCATCAAGAAGTATGTTCTGAGGCTTTATGTCACAGTGGATGATCTGGGTACTGCAATCTTCATGTAAATAAACAAGTCCTCTCGCAATCCCAAATGCCATCCCAAGTCTTAGGTTCCAACTGGGTTTCAAGTCATTGAACAGAAAGCTTGCCAATGTGCCATTGCTCATGTACTCATATACCAGTAACCTTTCTGCTTCCTCATCACAGAATCCGAGCAATCGAACCAAATTCTTATGATGGGTCTGACCAATCACATTTACTTCATTTTTGAATTCTTTCTCAATCTCTTTCAACAAAAAGGTGTTCAATCTTTTGACTGCCACATGAATTGTAGAGCCCATGTTTATGGTTCCTTTATAAACAACACCAAAAGCTCCCCTTCCCAACTCTTCCCTGAATCCATTTGTAGCTTCTTCAAGCTCCTTATAAGTAAAACAACGCAAATTGGTTTCAACAACATTGTCACTTCGGTTAATTCTTTTCAGCTTCTTCTGGCACTGATAAGTGTAGGAAAAGCCCAAAACCATTGCTCCAATCAATATGAGATTAAGAAACGCAGAGCCACCCAAAAGCACGGAGCCTACCAAAACCAAAGTGTCCTGATTCTTTCTCTCGATCAGAGGAGGACCAAGAGGACCAATTAGGGAGGAATTGTCTTTCCTCACTTTAATAAAAGCCTTACCACCATTTAGAGTCGTGTCAAATCTGCCATTTGAAAGCGGTAACTTCTTCTTCCAGCAGCTGTCGCCTAATCTGAAAATGGCAACAGCACACATGCAATCTTCCATACAAGATTGTTTGCAAGTTTCTTCAGTAAAAGGCCTTAGAAGAACATAATCGGAGAGAGGCCAATCAGTATTCGTTAACTCAACAAAGTCATATAGATCTTTCCTCCGACTAAGCTCATCTTCTTTACAGCCCTGTATAAAATCTGGTATACAGCTACCATACCGGTCTTTAGGATCAAGTAGAGAATACCCTCCTGGGCATTGACAGATTGGCCTATTATTATCACCCAAGGAGCAGATGCTATTATATCCACAAACACCACTACCTGAACTGACAAGGCTTTTGGTACAGATATTATCTGGCCGAGACCAGAGAGGGATCCAACTTTCATTGCCAAAGGAACTCCTGGGATGTTGATAGAGAGTGAAAACTCCATCAAAATTAAGAGTAGCTCGAAGATAAAATTGGGTCGGAGAGGATATCGTCCTGTCCGAGAGTCTGGATGTGTCATTGTTCTCTCTCAAAATATACATGTCTCCTGATTTGTTGAAGACCAGTTGAAGGCCAGGACTTGATGTATTTGATTCAACAGTACCACTTTCATAATAATTTTCATTAGCATAATCAGATGGTAAGTTTATAGAATGTAACACAAGATTACCATCATCCTGAAGAAGGAGCTGGAACCTTCCCTTTGAGAAATTCGTCTCAGACGTTCGAGAATAAAGCATTCCTTCCTTTTCCAGTATCTGCGATGGCAACATGGTATCTCTAGGATTCTTGAAGGACTCCCAGACAGAATTAAAGTTACTATCTTCAAGAACAAGGTTGCCGGAGTCGTTCAAGGCACCGTGAGCAGCAGTACCGGTAAGGGTATCTGTTTTCCACAGTTCCACACCACCTGGATCAGTAAGCACAAGCCCTTCCTGAGCAGTAAGCTGTACTTTTGACCCCTTTGGAGCAGGATTGTCTCTGTTGGCATACCAAACGATGGTTTTGTCTCGAATCTTGGCATACCAGATGGAAAGCAGAAAAAAATCATTATCTTCAAGTTGTTGAAACCCAAAGGCGAAATCCCCAGAAGATGAAACCACCCATGTGGAGTTGCCATCAGCGGTGAGAGAACTACCCACAGTTAAATTACTTCTGGTTTGGGCAAAAACACAGATAGGTGGCAGAATCAGTAAGCAGAGGAGAAGGAGATGCAGTGGAAGAGCCATACCCAGAATCAATCTAATTCACAGGATTGAAAGGCAGTGTTTGAAAGGGGTTCCAGTGAGATGAGCCATGGGATATGTATGTTCAAAGTCAAGCTCGAGTCTTCCTTTGCTCTGTGAGTCCGTGGCAGAGCTTTCTTTGAATTTTGTCAGCGTGTGGAAGATAATAATCCATCGTACTACTGGTCCTATGGTATTATACATTAGAATTTCTTGCATAAAGTGAATCTATTATTTTTTACTTAAACTTAATTATTATATACCCATCTTAGAAGTGAGACATTATAGACGAAAACATGAACAAGGTAATCCTTAATAGTTAATATTTCTGTTTTTTTTTTCTTTTTGGGACTGGCAGTTAATATTTCTGTTAAAATAATAAGCTACTGATCATAAATTTTTTTTTTTGGGCAAGTAAAGCTCACTAACATCTACAGTAGAGAATAAATTTGCATAAATTTAAAATTATAATTTACTGGAAAAGAAATTAAAAAGAAAATTCCAGGAAAAAAAATTAAAAACCTTTTTTGAAACCTTTTTCTTATTAGATAAGTCTTTTTTTTTGTCTGAGAAAAGTTTTCTTTATTTAATTTTTTTTATTAAAAAAAATTTAGTGGTAATCAAAGTTTTAAAAAATTACAACTTATTTTTTAAATCTACAATATTTAAAAGTTTAAAAGAAGAATAGTAAAGATAAATTTTAATCTTAAAAAAATTAAAAAATATGTTGCATCTTCTCAAACAAATTTTTTTTATGAGATATCTAACATATTATATTTAATTAAAGTTATTGTAATATTTTTATAATATTTAATTAGTAATAAGTAGAAAATATATTGTCTATCTTCAAAATTAAGTTTAATTTGTATTTTTTTATTGTATCTTATCAATATTTTTATAAATTTCATACTCTTGTTTTTGTGTATTAAATAAAATATTTAATATGTTTAAAGAAAATACGAAATTCAAACCCATAATTGTGCATAAGCCTAACCACAAAAAAGCCAAGTGTGGCAATCTAGGGATGTTGATCGACCGTATTAAGTTTTTTTTTTATATATATAAATATAATAATCAATTTAGGAATCATTAAAAGAATATTTAAAATCAATTAATTAATGCGTCGTTTTTTTTGTTTTTGATTGACAGATAGACAGATTGGATCATATTGATTGTTGAATGGCAGATCGTGGAAGACTTCAACGGCGTAGATGGTAGGGCGACATTGAATGAATTGCAAACCATTCATTTCGTTCATGGCTAAAAATTTAGTTTTCTCTTCAAACACTCCCCTAAAGCTAAAACTCCGTCTTATTCAAAAGGAAACCATTCATTTTGTTCATGGCTAAAAATTTATGCATATAAAGCAAAATCACAAAGGTAGAGTGGTCTATAAGTGAACATTAACATCTAAAATGGTGCTTTTGAGTTAGATTCCTCTGGAATGTGCATATTTACTTATTAGACCTTATGTGGTGTCACAGCAAAATAAAAGATTCTTGCATTAATCTAAGATCTCCTTCTCATTGGCAGAGCCACATATACCTGAGGGTGCCCCTCTTGCATTTAAAATTTAGTTAAATATAACTTTTTTTCATAGAATTTGTTAAATATATTAGAATATATATATATATATATATAAACCATTCTTCAAATTTATATTTGACCTCTTTAAACTAAGGTGTGTCAAAATTTATTTAGTCACTAACTCTTAAATTTATATTTAATCCATTTTAAGATAATTTTTTATTATTTGATTTATTTTAAATTTATATTTCACTGACCATAAATTTTTTATTATTTAACTTTTTTTGCCACTATTATTTAATTCATTTTCAAATTTATATATATGTTTTTTGGTTACACTATAAAATAGACACTTAAAATTTAAAACATGTCAGGCAACATTTTGTCAAGCTCATCTCATCGCATTCTATCTTTCACGATGTATCCCCTACCATAGGCTCTGCCTCCCACTGCTCCCGTTAGCTATTCACACTTCTCACTACCAGACTACATTGGTAACTTCCACGCAAAAAATCTTCACTTCGCTCTTCACTCTTTCAAACTTAGCAAAGTATAAACCTGAACTGCTAGTATCATAAATTCATAACTAGCATTTTCACCAATATTATATCATAAAATAACAGGCAATAATTGAAGTGTCTTAAGATGTGAGCAGATATGGAAATAAACCAATACACAAAAAGAACAATGGTCTTTAAAACTGCAAAGCATCTATAGTTACTCATTACCTTACACAAATGGCATGTAACCACTACATTTTATCTCTTGTTACACAGAATAGAATTTGACTACTATATACAAATACAAATACGCTGTTGTTTATACTCTCTTTTTTTCACTATATTTTTTTCTACTTTGTCTAATTAGTGGTATTCAGAATAAATATGAGTGAGCAAGAAACTCATGAAGAACAAGAAAGCATACATACACCTGGTCGATATGCCCAAGCTGGAGGCAAGCGAGCATATTTTTCCATTCCTGGCTGCTCATCAAAGGGACGCTCCATTAATTTAAGCAATCTACGGACTTCTCCAAAATCACCCACTTCTGCAGCATCAATGGCAGTCTGGCAGAGATAGTTTCTGAGAATATATTTAGGATTCACCGAATCCATTGAGATCTTCCTCTGCTCATCTGGAATGCCGCTAGTAGAGAGCTGTATTACCCCAAAAAAATTCTGAGAGATGAGAAGAGTAGACATCCCTTTTCCAATTGATTTGATCATACATACAACTACTAAAAGAAAAGATTATAATTGTATTTTGGCATGACAAGTTCAAATTATGTCAATTTAACGATTTCCTTCAATAGAAGTCATTCAACAAGAAATTGTCTTGAGTCCACACACAACTGGAAAGAGTGGAACATTGAGAAAAATTATTTGGTATGTTGAAAGAAAGGTAGGACTCCAATTTCTCTCTCAATGCATCACAAAACAGCAGGTCTCTACTGAAAGAAACTTTGTCTATCATGTTTAGAAAAATATGCATTTTTTAGCCCCAAAAAAAATTTTCAAAAACTATTCATTTCCTACACAGGAGTAAGCAATGGTGCAATACTGCAATGACAAAATAATTTCCGTGTAAGTGTAATCCACACTAGATGAAGTTGGGTACCAAAAGAATCCTTGAATCTCTCCATGTACATTAAATTATGCAAAATATATCACATGCACATCCTATAACTACTCCCCCAAATCAAACCAGGAGTCGGCTTTTATGCTATCTTGATTCATGTCTGATACAAAGTTTTAATGCCAAAGATTCATAAAACATACTCCCTTTGTCTTTCTAAACTAGGACCATGATTAGGATAGGAATTTTACAAAAATCACATCGATGGCCACAACCTAGCACAATGATAGAGAAAAGTTGAGATGTTGACGACAGTTGAATGGCTGTGATGAAAGTTACACCAGTAACCAAATGCAAAGTTGCATAATAATATCCAAATCTCATGATACTATTTGTAAAAACCAATAATATTTGTTACTTGTTAGAATAGTATTAGTTTGCTCTGGTGAATAAATGGCTATGGCATTTTCCTCAAGAAGCTTCTTTTTTATAACACCGGGTTATTCTCAGTAAGTATGCTTTAAATTAGTGTGGGTGGGATGCCAACCTGGCACTCACTACTACCCATGGGAGTCCTTGGAAATTTATTTCACAGTGCTATGAGTCTTTTAGACCTTTTCTTTCTTTAAAGTGGGGTGATGATTCTCAGATAAGATTTTGGGAAGATTGGGTGGGTGAGACTTCTTTTATGGAGTTTCTACATCTTTATAATCTTTCTTCTATACATAATGCACTGTTAAAACAATTGTGTATTCTTCAAGGTTCTTCTATTTCTTGGGATTTTCTCTTAATGACAGGAATACTCGTGATTTGCAGTATCTCCAGTCTCTTCTATAAAATATTAATATTTTGTCAATTCCAATTTGGATTTTAATTTTTCTTGTGTTTATTCTTCTAAATTGTACTTTCACTTTTTAACTCACTCTCCTAGTAAGGAAAAGTTTGTGCTCGATAAATTTATCTAGAAATCTAAAGCTCTTTCTAAAGTGAAACATTTTGTTTGAATTACAATACTGAACAAGATTAATACTAATGACTTGTTGCATATTTGAAAGCCTAAAACAACTATTTCTCCCATTTTTGTATTAACACCTTTTCTTACATTGTCAGGTTGCAGACTTTTTGGGGAGTAAGTTGTTTGGTGTATGTTGAGAAAGTTGGATATGTCCTAACTCTTTGGAAGCATCTCTATCAATAAGGTTTAAAAGACTTGGACAGAAGAGAGATAACAAAATTTTGGGGAATTGTGTTGTTTTTGCTGTTTTGTAGTGTATTTGGTTGGAGAGGACTGCTTCAATTACACAAGGTCGCTTGATGTCCTTAAATATGTTATGGCATATGATAAGGTTTATGGCTTCACTTTGGTGTTCAGCTCAAGACTTCTTTAAAAGGGTCGCCGTTTTAGATTTATAAAGAGATTGGGCTGCTGATGTGCTTGTTTTGTTTTTTCTGATTTTGGTATTCCAGGCTTTTAGAAGTCTGCTGGAGGAGGATATCTTATACTCCTCTTTTGGACTTCTTTCTTAATAAAATTTATTTTTCTATCTAAAAGAAATAGTAGTGGTTTATTTCAAGCAAAACAACCTACAATCTACGATAAATATATGTAACGCTAGCCTCCCTTTATGAAGGCTTTCCAAACTATTCTTTCCCTTTCTTTTATTCTTTACAATATTCGTAGCCACCAGACAGTTAAAATCGATGCCTCCCAAACTTGTAAAACTTCAAGGGAAACAATTGCAATAGTGGGATGCATCCCATTGCAACCTGGTGAGGAATGGAGAGAAGAAATGACCCACAAATTTCACAGGTATTAATACAGAGCAAAAGAAAACCAACGCTAGAGGATTACATTAGGGTCCTGACTAGCTAGATTGAACCTTGTCAAGAGACTTGAAGAAAATTATTTATACACGGTTCCTAGAGGTAAAGAGAAAGACAGACAGACAAACAGGTAGAGAACTGACTGAGAAAAATCACAATCTATGCTGCATAATCAGCAAAGATTAAAGCAGTATATAGTCTCCAAGATATTTTAATAAAATTTCACTTAAAGCATAAACCAACCGTACCTCCTGTATATAGGTTTTCACCCAATCAGTCCATGCCTCCTTACGCTCCTTGCCAATATCTAGCAGAACTGACTTCAGTGGGACCAGCAACTGATCTTCTGGAATGCTTGTGTCTGCTTTTATATTGGAAAGCAGCCTAAAGAAGTTTGTGTAATCAACTTTATCAACAGCCATATGACTAAGAAGTTTACTGATCAGCTGCTTATTATACTTGGGCAGGCCAAGCTTTTTTGTCATTATAGCCTGATAGTCATCCATAAATTTGGTTCCATATCTAAAACAAAACAACCATAAGATAATAAATTTAACTGCCATTTAGACATATGTCTCATCTTAGGGAAAAATAAGGTTTCAGAATTGATACGACCTTTCCATGGCATAGTTAGCCTCTTTATCATTTATTAACTGAGCAGCTGACAGAGTTGTTGTGAACTGTGCAATATTCCACAAACCAATATCTGGCTGGTTTGCAAAACAGTATCTTCTACCAGGAAGGTCTGTAGTATTTGGGGTGAATCTAGGATCAAAAGCATCCAAAAATCCAAATGGACCATAGTCAATGGTGAGACCCAAAACGCTCATATTATCAGTGTTCAGCACACCATGAGTGAAACCAACCCCCTGCCAGCTTGCAGTCAAGGAAGCAGTACGCTCAGCAACCTCCACAACCCATGCTGATGTAGAATACCATACGAAAAATTTAAAAGGAACCTTTTAAACAGTATTTGAAAAACAAATTTTTTGAGAAAACAAGAAAACTTGAATATCACAATCACAGCTCATTTAAATAAAGGTAGAAGAATCATGATGTTAGTATTACAACAGAAGTTTGTATAGTCTGATATCCAAGGAGCAAATATACCACTCCTTAACTCATGTAATAACATAACAATTATCTAGAAGGGACAATGTCACAAAAGTTCAAGAAAGTAAACTGAGCACTGAAATAGATGATGCAAACCCATTACACTTTCTTGCTGCAAATCTGCATGGCCTTAAATCTAATTAGAGAGACTAGCTAGGTCAGCATTGTAGGAAAGTTGAATAGTGGGGGAGCCCTCACTAGACGTTCACAATCACAATAGGTATAAGATCAGATGATCTGGACTGATTGTTCAAAGACAGTTTGAAACAAAGTTGTAGAAATCGTTTGATTCATGTTTGATTCACATGAATCAAACAATACACAACAGTTCAGGTGGCTGCTGATATAAGTGACCAAATCGGACCAGATGCCACTCTATTTCCATTCAAAATCGTGGGTTTCCAAAACAAATTGCAATTTCGGGTCCTTTGTGACTAGACATGACCCACTGTTAAATTTTACGTTTTCAATATTTTATTATGAAATGTCACAAGTTCCGGGTTCACTGCAAAAGGAAAAGGTTACAAGTTGAGTCACTTACCCGCATACTTGTTTGAAGTAAGATCCACAACAGTATGATCTTCATCACCAGTGCTGAAAGACAAGCTTTCACTCTTACTCATGTTCTCAATATGAGGAAAGTGGCGTCTAATGGCATAGTCTGCCAAAGAACGAACAAGACCCATGTCCTCTTCACCTCTGGAGGCATGTATTTGGTATGAACCGAAACGCAGAAAAGATTGGGCAACTCTACAAACAATTGCACCAGGCTCTTCCTTTGGATTGCCACTGCAAGAGAATAATAACACTTCAAATAATAAATCTTAGTAGGAGCAGAATACAACTTCTAAAACCAAGATTTCAGTAGCCAACAAAATCCATTTTTTACTGTATAATAAAAATTTAAATCAAAGCCTGAAATTCCCCTATTACATTGGAATAAGACACCAAGATTTTAGGAAAGATGAATAATGAGAAATGCTGAGATAAGAGGTTTTTCTTCATTACAGCATGTCCTTCATCTTTGAAACTTCTAACTTTCTGTATAATAAGAGTGGGGTCATCATCTGATTCTAACTGTCTAAGGGGCAGAAATTTTAAACAAACCATAAAATGCTGAAGGTTTTAACATTATATGGAGATATAGATAAGAAAAAATTACAGCGAGAATAATTATAATGTTAACGAGCATACTCATAGAACATGTCTCTAGTGACCAACTTTCCCGTGGTCACAAGACAAAGGGCTCGAGTTGTTGGAATTCCCAGATGGTGCATTGCTTCACTGCAAAGGAATTCCCTGATACTACTACGTAGCACGGCAAGGCCATCAGCAAACCGACTGTAAGGGGTCTTCCCGGCACCTTTAAGTTGCAGTTCCCACCTTTCGTGCTTTGAATTCAGTATCTCTCCAAGTGTAATTGCCCTACCATCACCCAGCTGCCCAGCCCACATACCAAATTGATGTCCTCCATAGCATTGAGCATAAGGAAGCCTGTGTAGCCAAAGACAAATCATAGCTAAATGAAGCATTACTAAACAGCATGACTTTTGATGACATATATGTAACACTTACACTCCCGCCAAAGATGATGCGCCAGAGAATAGAAGGGGAAAATCTGGTCTTTCAAATCTGAAACTCAAGGCACAATAATGGTTAGTACCTGAAAGGAAAATCCAAGGACCTGGGCACATTGACATTAAGAGATAGAGATTGAGAGAGAGGGGTGGAGGGAAAATACTAATAATTACAGCCAGAATATTCAAAAGCATCAACACAAAAACTACCAAAAGAAAACAAAAATTTTAGCTGCTCTAAATTTGCACATAAGCACAAAAAATAAGTGATAGCCCATGACTTTTAGAAATTTGTGGTTAAGGTATTGAACCCACTCAAAAATTTCGAATGCTTGGCCTCTATCAGGTACCAAAATGTGCATGAAATTTATGGAAGCCTTTCTTTGATTTTCCATCAAAGACAAATTCCAGCACAAGTCTAGAACCCATAATAACAGTTTAGCAACATTCAAATTAACCTATTTAACTTGCCAGAAGTAAGATAAACACACTCACTCTCTATGGTCCAAATCAAGGAGGTCGGCAACTGGTTCCGACCATGCTACAAGCTGAGGATCATCTACTTCAGATGAAGGTGATACTTTGGTATAACAAGCATGCAACACCTGAAATGCAAAATGTGGAAAAAACAAATGAAAGTGATGACTCTTTACCCCAGAAAAAAATTGAAAGTGAGGACAACAATGTGTAATAAAAGTAACACTTCTTCCCATTTCATTGTCAAGTATCATAATTATGTCTTTTCTTTTTGAATTCAGAAAAATGAAGGAAAAGAATGTTGGGTTACATGTCCTGCTCCTCAACCTTTTCCCCACATAAGAAGTATGGAGCAACACCACACCTATTATGATCATGTAAAAATTTATGCTACAGATCAAAACGAGATTGACTGTAACCACAGACACTGCTTAACAGAAACCATGTAAAGAATAAAAGAAAGAGAGATAACATGTAGTCTAATAATTTCAACACCCCCCCACTCTCAAGGTTCAGCTTGTTACAAATTAAACCCAACTAAAGATAAAAACATCAAACTCAAGTAAAAGAACTCAACAATAGAATCTAGCTACTATTAGAAACTCATCAGCCCTCTCCTGATGACAATTTTTCTAGCACCATGTTGACTTTTCAAAAAAAAAAAAAAACAGCCCAAGAGATGACTTGGAATAAAGAACACAGGTCTAAAAATAGTTGGAACACACAAAAAGTTATCACATAGCAGTATTGAACATCACCAAAGAGGCCAAAGAAGAGCACTGCTGGGTTGATGCACAGCAGATAGAGCGGCTATAGTGACACACAACTGGAGAAAGACACCAATAATGTAATACACAGCATGAAGAGAGGCTGAAGTGACATGGAGCCAAAAAAAGACACTGCTGGTATGATGAACCATGGAAAGAGAATGACTAGAAGAAGTGGTAGGAAAAATTATTGTAAAGTTTTCAGACAATTGACATAGAAGTGGCCAGGGAACTGCCAAAGAAGTCGCCGGAAAACTAATCAAAGAACCACCAGAAAAATGGTCGGAGAACCACCTAGGGGACAAATGAACATCTATAGTAGAAGGGGGGCCAAAGCTCCCACATAGAAGTGGGTGGAGCTCCAACCCTGAAAACTACACAGCTAGGCTTATGTTTTTCTCTCTTCAAGCTCTTATACGATGTAAAGCTAGAGAAATAGGGAGGAAGCCATAAGATTTAGAATGTAAGTGTCAGCGATAATACTGACCTACACAACCATGTTATTTATAAACTTGATACAAGACAAGACACTAAACTACCATAACTACATTACATTTATATACGCCTCATGTTCACACTAACTAATAAATAGCATTTACACTTATTCTAACAAGAACAAATTTTAACCTTTTAGTATTCTTAATTTCTATCAGAGTTGACACATTAAAACAGGAGATACTTGAAATCTTCAAGACAATTTTCTCTTCTTCTACAAAAATGCATTATATTGGCCATTTTATTCAATATAAGCTGATAAGTTTTAAAAAATAAATAAATACTCATATATAACTGATTTCATCTGCAGATCAACAGACAAACAAGAATGGGAAATGCGCTCAGAATTTCCAAACAAGTCAAGCACATACTGGACCTATATGGTCAAATTCCATTATAAAATTGAATGACAATAACCAGAGTTATCTAATTCAAGTGATAAAGAAAGGAAATTTTTTTCCCTTGTTCTTTTTTCTTCACTTCTCTATATTTGGTTGGGTAAGGTCTTTCTGCTATTTGCCAAACCAATCCACCAAGAAAGGTCAATTCTAAATGTAGCGAATTGAGAGAGTTGTGGAATGGTAAAAAGCTCTCCACAGTTTTATTGATTCAGAGAAAGATTAATGCACCACACCACCAGTATTGCTGGTAAATGGCAATACTTCTGCAATAGTTGCCTCTCATGAGACATAGCAGATGGAACTTTGACTAGGTAACATAATTTTTTTAAAGCTGGGCCAATAGCAACAAAGTCAAAGTTGTTCCACACACAAACAAGACACAAATCTGTTCCAAGAACAGGAGGTTTGAATGTCTTCGAGGTGTGGAACTAGTCAGGGATGCCAGCCTCCAGGAGGATAGTATGGAAAGAGTGAAGCACCTCCAGTCATTACAACAGAATTTTAAGCTATAAAGTATGGGTACTTCTAGATTCAAGCTGTACCCCTACCGGGAACATAGCTGGTACCAGTACTTTTTGTATACTTCTAGGTACTTCTAAATACATATCATGTAATATATTTTTTCTTTTTTAAAAGTTTAGTTTGGACACATTAGGTAAATTGCAGCTACAAAATTTTAACTCTAAATTTTAGAAACCAGAAAATAAATTTTGCAAACTCAACAATAATTTAAAAATACTAGTTAGTACAATTGCATGCACAACTTTGATGTCATATATTACCCTTATTTACTTTTAATAAAGTCATATGAAATTTGAGATTACCTTAGAAAACCTATATTACTATTTTAATTAATTATATATATTAAAAAAAATTCATTATCTATTTTTACGGTTATAAGAATTGTTATATATTATAAAATATTTTTCATTTATATAGTATATATTGCCATACCCACACCATATATTTTTTCTTAAAATTGCCACAATCAGTACCCAGACCTGTATCTGTACCCGAAACTATGCAATATAAATTTTAAAAAACGGAGACTACAGCATTAAATTCAACGCGATAAAGACAAATTCCTTAGAAGCTATCCAAAAGGGACTGAAATTGCTGACAATGAGAGTAAATGCAAGTTCAATGATAATGAAGATGCTAAGATTGCAATTGACTCTTTGAATGCTTAGAATCATTAAGAAGGAAGATTTATGAGGTTTTATTTATTCTGCAAAAAAGGTAAGTGGGCGTTAAATTCATGAAACATACATGATGAGAATTTATCTTGCGTTAACAGCATGGGGAACTTAACATGTTAGAGAGATCAAGGAATGAAAAGCCAAGATATGTTGGGTAGTTTTTGTAAAGCATTAAAAGGAAGCAGGTGAGGTCGAAGTGAGAGGTTTGGCTCAGAAAGATTGCTACTCTCAAGAGGAGGGAAAAGGTTAGAGTGATGTAGACAGCCTAGGAAACAATAAGAAAAAGTAGTTGGGAAACAAGAACAAGGAATAAAACTAAATCACAGACATGGGGATAGAAAAGGGTATGGGATAGATTGGATAACCAATAAAGAATTATTTCCAGCAATCACCATTTGCACTCGTCTCACCTAAAGCGGTCATGGAGGGGTTCTCATGTGACGTAGCTCCTTCACTCCAATTATATCAAGCCACCGCTGTAGGCTGGTTCATAAAGGGAAATGCACTAGTCCTTTCTAACCTTAAGCATCTACGTAGGGCCAAATTGGCCTTTGCCAAAGCCATCTTGAGCGGTTAGGGCTTAGGGCTAAAACCAAAGCTCAAGCTTTGCTTTGGAACATCTACCCAACCTGCAAAGTAAGTTATTTCACTCCTCAGAGAGGTTTTCTAATCATATGATGGTTCCCAAAAGTGGCCTACGAGTGCCATGTAGACTGAAACTTCCCCCTCCTCACCCGCCTCCCCAATGCTCTAAAAAAAAAATCTTAAGGGCAGCTCCAGGTTAAGCATGGTACGCCAATAAGTTCAGGCGCCTTGCAAAGACTGCAAGACTTGGACTACATCGACTTCTCGAGGCTCCATGATCTTGCCCTTGCTTTGAATGCCACCTCAGCCTCCATCTTTGACACTGTGTGAGCGCCTGAATTAAGGTGGGAACAATATCTTTGCTTGTAACTTACACATTTTCATTCATTTCATTCCATTGCTGTGACAAACCCTCAAACCAACACAATATTTTAAGCTAATTAAAACCTTTTTTTTTCCTCTCGGTGCACTCTCTAACTCTCTGCATTTTTAAATTTTCCTCATTCTTTACACGAGAAATTATTGTTTTGGCTTCAAAGAGGCCATCTCAAATAACCTTATGTAACTGATCCACTTAATGAATTTTTTTCATAACAATCAATCCAAACGAAAAAAAGCTATGAGCCCAACTCAAGTTCTTTCTGTTCAGTATCATAGCTAACCCCAAAAACAAAAAAAATAGAATAAAAAAAAGAAAGACAACTCCAATATAGACTACCTTTTCCACACTTTCCTAGCACACCTATCTACATATTCAAGCAATATAAAAATTAAAAAAGAAAAAGAACTTGGCTAACCTCTCTTGGCAACAAGTCGGTTCTGGGATCACCAGGCAATTCTCTAACAAATGAATTATCCCAATTCAGATCTTCGAGCTTCAACCGAGCCTTCCCACTATGATTGCGATCAGCATCCCCAGCAGGATGGGTTTCCAGGCTCTGATTCTTCAAATCTTGCGTCAGAGAGTCGACGGAGACTGCAAGGTCATGTGTGGGCGAATCCATGGGAACACAACCGCTAGCACCGAACCGGGAAGCTAAGGAAGAGCGATGAGAAAAAAGAGACGATGGAGATTTGAAGAAAGCAGAAGGGTAAATATGGAATTTAGGGGTGCGGCGGAGAGAGGAGAGGAGGGAGAAGGAAGAGAGTGATGATGTAGCGCTGATGAGAGATAAATGAGAAAGCATGTTGTGTTGCTGATTGTAGCAAACTGCAATATTTTTAAATTAAATCAAAATGTGATGCGAAAAGGGTTTTGAATTTTCATAGCTGTTAGCGATGGTCGGCTTCTTAAAATTCGTCAAATTCACACCCACGTGCCCACGACACCTGAAGAGGATAGAAAGAAGGATCTGGTTATTGGTCTTGCTGGTCACTCCCTCTTCGTGCGATAATTATGTACCCTTTTGGTATGATCCTATTTTATATTTTTTAAAATTCTAAATTAATTTATAAGATCTTATATTATTTAAACATTATTTTATAATAATTATTTTAAGCTTTTAAAAGATAATTAGTTATATTAATTTTTAAATAAAAATGAATTGGTATGAAAATACATATCAAATTATTAATTGTCCAAATTAATAACCATTTCTCTTTCATCAGTGACTTAACATGTATTAATATACATATCAATTTATTTTTTGATTTATTATGTTTATTTCAAAATTATAATCATGTAATAATTTTAACATATTGACAATTTGTATTGTTCAATTTTTTATATTTTATTATTAATTTGAGAATTTAAATAATTATTTATTTTATTTCAAAAAAATTTATAAATAGAAAGTAATTTTAATATTTTTTAAAAAATAATAAATATTTATATTATTTCATTAAAAATTTATTCTTTTTTTTTAGTTTAAATTTTTTATTTAAAGATATAAAAACACCAAAAGACCTTAAAGACATGTATAATAGTGCATATCAATTTAATTTTAAATCTCTTATGTTTTATTTAAAATTTTAAATAATTAAATAGTATTTTTATAACTTTTTACATTATAAAAATTTTTATTTTATCATTATAAAAAAATTATTAAAATTAAAAAGTTTAAGCAACTTTTACAAGTGTAACTATTTATTATTCATTTTAAAATTAAATAATAATAATAATAATAATAATAATAATAATTTCAAATAATTTTCCATTAATTTTTTATAACTGGTCATTAATTAATATTATTTTATATAAAAAAATAGTAGGTAGTTTCAACTTTTTTAAAAAATTATCCATAACTATTTTTTATTTAGCTTAATTTAAAATTATGTTTGAAGATACCAAATAAATTCAAAGCGGGAGCCGACTTTTCCCCAATCCGAACCCGCAAATTTCTATCTTGCCTCTAATTTATATTAAATTCAGAATTTTCCCCAAATCTTTTAACAATTTCATAGCTCAGCCCCAACAGGCCGAAACACATCAATCGCGTTCGCTCGGCCTCTACGCCTTAATTCGACTATTCCTTCTGCTTCTGGATCCGAATTACTCTGTGAATTGTTGCCAATTTATACTTCTTCAATCGGTAGCAGCGGTGGAGAGCTCGTGTACTTGAAGAATCTGACTGGATTTTTTAGTTCCCGCGGTTTATTTTTACGTGGGTTCGTCCATTTTGGTGTGAAAATTGGGTTACCAGTTTCAATGGAATACGAGCTCTCCGACAGCAGTGGTGGGTTGGTTGGCAGAGTTGATATTCTTGACGTTAATTTATGTAGAGTATGTTGTTTAATTCCTAGGTTTACAGGACCTTAAAACATTTATAGGGATTACGGATTTTGGTTATGAAATGGGTTCTTAACTTAATGATTTTGTTCTCATCTTGTAGCATTATGATGAGAATTTTCATAACTGAAACTAGATCGCTTTTTAATGTCACTGGAGTGCAATTGAGTTTTGCAACTCTTATTCCTGAAGAAATCGTTGGCTTCAGCTCAGTTTTTTTCTTCTGATTGATTTTTTGTATCAATTTTCTGTGTTTTTCATGTTTTAAGCTGCTGCTGTTGTTATTATTGACAGTTGGTACAGAGTAACTATTAAATTGTGGACTTTCCACTTGAGATGTCTGATCAGAGTAAGATGATTTTTTTGGGATGAATGAGTTATTTTGGGGATGAGGATCCTTGTCTTATATAACGAATTGATAATTTAACATGTCTGAAATTTTTTTTGAGTAATGCATATACATTGTTAATTCTTCACTCATTCACTCATGCTGTTGTGTTTGAGAAAATATAGTTCCCGTTCAGTTTTTCCTGTTTGGTTTACGGCATTATTGTGGAACTAAATAAGTCACTGGAAAAAACTTCGTTTGACCATTACTTTTTACCATTGCTTATTTTTAGCTTACTTATTATGGTCATGACTTAGAGATTTGAACTTGGGAGCTACATACAGGTGTTCTGAATCCAGATATGACCACAGTCGATTAATACTGATGTAATGTTTTGTACACTACTTCTAGTTATATCATATATGAGCAATTAATATTTTTCTAAAGGCGATGAGTGGTCATAATAAAAAGGGCTCAAACAAAAGAAGTTGGCTAAAAGAACTAGTCTATTAAGGTCAATTAGCTTGGCGACTAGTGTGCATATAATCATCACTAAGGTCCTCTTATTCAGCTTGAATAATGTGTTGTCAGATACCATTTTTGAGAACTAGAGTGCATTTATTGTAGGTGGACAAATTCTAGATGCTGTTTCAGTGGCCAATGAAGTGGTGGATGATGTGATGAGAGTCAGCTGGAGTTTCTTTGATAAGATCCTTGATAGAAAGGGTTTTAGTATTAGAGGGAGAAGGTGGGAATGGTGAAACTAAATCTTAGTTTTGCAGTCAAAGAGGGGCTAGGCAAGCCCCTTTGTCCCTTTTTCTTATTTACTTTAATGATTGATGTGCCCACTGGGATGATCTCCAGTGCTGTTGAGAGGGGTCTCACAAATTATTTGTGTTGGTTCAAATGAGGTTTTGATTTCTCACCTCCATTGAACCAGTCATCTCTCCTGTTATAACTTTTTCCGTGGTAAGACCAAATCTCATGAAATGAGATGAGTAGAACTTTAGATATGCCTGTGAAGATGAGAAATTAAGTTTAGTTGTGTTCCAGGTCTACTGTATGGCTTTTGTATTCAGAATGATGCTTGAATAATAAGTGCCATAATCTTAAATAACTGCAGGAACAGACAATGATCTTCCTCCTTCACATCAAAATAGATTTCTACGGCCAGGTCATGCAGCTGGCAATGGAAGATCAGCAGTTGTAGGCTCTGGTCCATTTCCTAGGATACAGAATGACATGGAAACCCAGATCCACAACATTGAGCAAGAAGCATACACTTCTGTCCTGCGGGCCTTCAAAGCTCAATCAGATGCAATCACTTGGGTATTTATGTCTTAATTTGTTGATTGAGCTTTCTACAAATAATGTGGAATTGGATTAACGATATTTTTTTTTGGGTTCCTGTGCACTTTAGGAAAAAGAAAGTCTAATTACAGAGCTTAGGAAGGAGCTAAGAGTATCGGATGAAGAACACAGAGAACTTCTATCCAGAGTCAATGCTGATGACATCATCCGCAGGATAAGGTCATATTACATTTTTGTCATTTTCTGCTAAGCAGCTTCTGTATACCATTGAACAAAACATGGTTTGTTCTGCATTTGGAGTATAACCAATTATGCTGTTAGGGAGTGGAGAAAGGCCAGTGGACTCCAACCTGGCACAATAACTACTGCTCAACCAGTTCATGACCCCATACCCAGCCCTACTGTTTCAGCATCTCGTAAGAAGCAAAAGACTTCACAGTCCCTGGCTCCCTTATCCTTGGGTGCACCATCTCCAGTAGTTCATCCATCTATGCAGCAACCATCATCTTCGGCATTGAGGCATGGGCCTCCACCCGGAGCGAAGACCAAAAAGCCAAAATCAGTAAGTGAGATAGTTTTGGAAATTGGGAAGTTGGTGGAAAACAAGATACTGATATTTACTGTTCATTACTGCGGCCATTGTTCCATGTTCTCAAATAAGAAAATACATTAACTACACATTCTCAATGAAGTCTGTGCAGTTCCCTTCTACAGGTCTTAGTGGCAGGACCCAAGCCACTAATCGGGGTTCTGCAGGTGCCTTTGCAACAACTGAACCTGCTGAGGCAGCCACTTATGATCCTTTTATTGGAAGGAAAGTTTGGACAAGGTGGCCTGAAGACAATCACTTCTATGAGGCAGTTATAACTGATTATAATTCTGCAGAGGTATGTTTATTGTAGACTTCAGAAAACTTAGTAAAAATGGACTTCTTGTTAATCTTTATATTTGAATATTTGGTAGGGCCGGCATGCTTTGGTTTATGATATGAACTCTGTAAATGAAACATGGGAGTGGGTCAACCTTAAAGAGGTATGATTTTTGCAACATTCTTGGTTTCTGGTAATATCATACCATCTATTTTAGCACTCATTTTTTTTCTTTCTTTTATTAATTTAGACTTTTACTTCTCCAATTTGATTAGTATATCAGAGCTAAATTTTCTCCGCATATCTAAGTTTTTTCCATATTGACCATTTCCCTCTCAATGAATCTTGAATTGGGTATATTATCTTAAAAATTTGATAAGATAAACATTATATACTCGTCCGACATCTAGGTTGGTTGTGGTTTAAGTACTTGGCACTCAAAGTCCTTCACTTATTTGTGCATGAATAGGAGACGCCTGCCATGGACCAGCATTCCTGATTATCCTATTCTTTCTAAGTATTTGTATTTAATGCAAACAAATGGAACTTTAAGCATATATGGGATAATTTTTTTTAAAATGAAAATTCTTCTTTACTCCAAAATATCCAGTAATATACCATTGGTTCACTTGAATTTATGGTGTCATTCAGTAATCACAACGCTGCACTTTTTCAACTTTATATTGTCATGCTTTCCTGTGCCTGGCTTCGTGATTCGTTCTCAAAGGTGCTTGTAAATGTTTTATATTTCTCTAACTTGTATTAGGGAAGTTATTAAATTATGGTGTAAGACAAATGATGAGATGCTCAATGGTTTGGCTAACATAGTAGCTTGACAAATGACTATAGTGTAACATCTCTAAATTCAGTGTCAGTTCAACTGGGAAATGTTTGGATATAATGAAATGCTTACACTTTTTTGTATCCCCTGCCTCCTCGCTTTCCATCTGTTATACTGAAATTTAAATTACCTCATCACAAGAAAAGCACTAAGATCAAGATTTTTCTTGTCACTCTTTGGTTATAGTTGGTCAATTGCAGTTTTTAACTGTTTTAATTTTGCTTTTGTCACCATAAAATGTGCTAGCTTTTGAAAGTATGTCACCACTTGCAATTTTGGAAGACCTATATTCTAGTTTGTCCTGTCAGTTAATTACTAGAGTTCTTTGTTCTATTAGGGTGGCAATAAAGTAATACTTTTCTAATTAAATTATGTTTTATCTTATCTGTCTTTAAACGTCTTTTCACTTTGCTCTTCATTATTCTTTCCTTATATTACAGGGAGAGCCAAAGAGTAAATTAAGAGTGTTTTTCTAATTATTATTCACTTCATGATAAAATCCTAGTTAGTTACTACCTATTTCATATGACAGATATCTCAGGAAGATATTCGTTGGGAAGGCGAAGATCCTGGAATACCTCGCAGAGGTGGCCGTCCTGGTACAGGTCGGGGGATAAAGAAGTCCATGACTCGTGGGGGTGCAGTTACTGGTGCAGGAAGAGGTAGAGGAATGACCAAGGTTCAGCCTAAGAAAGATTTCACTTTATCACAAAATGGAAGCAGGAAGAAGCCAACAGGTGATATTGAGATTCTACATACAGATACTCTTATCAAGGAGGTATGAGTATAATCAGAAAAATTTTCAAAAGTTTTTATTACTATTGTCTATTTATTATTACTTAATGGAATGGAACTGAAGCAGGTTGAAAAGGTTTTTGGTGCCAATCATCCCGATCCAACAGAAATGGAGAAAGCAAAGAAAATGCTGAAAGTGAGGATCAACCATCTTCCTTTGAATCCCCTACTATCTTTTAATTTCTACAATCATAATTTGTCCTTGGAAATGCAGGAACATGAACAGGCCCTGGTGGATGCAATTGCCAGGCTTGAAGATGCGTCTGATGGTGAAAGTGGTAATAACTAACATAGAACTATGTTTATGCAGATTTAAATGGAATTTCACCACATTCTGTTGTATCTTAATTTTGGGATCTTGCAAGTAAGCCAACAATAGTTGCAAGCAATTTTCCCATAGTTCTAGTATTGATACACAAGGTTGTTAATAAAATATGTGCTTTCATTTCCTTTATTTGTCTACTGATTACTACCTATTTGCTTCTTATAACACTACGGAAACGGGATTTTTCGACTGCTGCCCTCTTGACTGATAATCTTTGAAGTTTCACTGTATTGTCTATCTAGTAAAAATGCAACGATGTATTTTTTTTTTTTTTTGTGTAAATCATCCGAATTAATGATTGTAAGAATTTTCCCCATTTATGTTCCATGCTGTTGCTTTAAACCAGATGGGGAACTTACATTTTCACAGGGGCAATCAATGGATCAGGAAAGAGGCGGGAAGAAACAGCAGTATGAAGAGATGGGTGATGTTTGAGTAATTTAATGTTCAAATGCTGGCAAATTAGCATGAAAAAGCAGGGGTACGTCAGACGACCCAGATGAAGTTGGCAATTACATATGATATTGCTTCAGTAGGCTTGTATTTTGTTAATATTTTATGTTTTATATTGTATCACTAGTGGGTTTTTATCTTATTTATTAGGCTAGCGGGTAGGACTCGTTCCAATCTGGTTGAACATAAGCTATGTAACTTCCTTAGTGAATTAAGCTTCAGAGATGATTATTAATTTCTTCTGCTTGTAATCTCTCTCTCTCTCTCTCTCATATTATCCAATCAGCAGCTGATTTCTTTAGATGGCATAGGGGCATAAATCAACAGTCTAATCTCCAGCAGATCCAACTAGAAAGTCAGATTTATGTGCACAAACTAATGCCCACAGAAGAGGCAATCCAATGCCAACTCAGAAATTAGTTATTTTTCTTACAATGATGCAATAAATTGAACTATGAGATTCACCATCTGAGCATCATAAGCAGGCCCTTCCATTTGGAAGTGACCAATCCCATCAATTAGATGTGTTTCAACACGTCCTGCTGCAGAGCTAAGTTTGTTTTTCAGCTGCTTTACGCTGGTAAATCCATCCTGCGTTCCCATAATGAAGAGTTTTGGTTTTGGGGATTGTAGGATGGCTTTGTGGTGTCGCCCAAAAAGGATTGAGGCGGTCATGCCAAATGGATAACCTATGGCCACATAGCCGATGACTTGTTCTATCTGATCAACTGCAGACCCCGCTATAGGTGCACCTGTAACCAAAGAAACAAGTATAATTCTTACAGGCTTGAACATTAATGCAACATATGCCACAAAATTTAATTTAGAGCATAATCCTTTACATAGGAAATTACCATCTCCTCATGGCTCTCCTGAATGACTAGGGGAAGCAAAATGTATCAGACAAAAATCCTGTGGCCATCGCTTTAATAATGTCGTAAGTCTAACAGTCTATGCAAACTCAAGCACAATCTCTAAACAAAGTGGGGGAGAAAAGGCTATGGCGAAGCCATAAGACTCTTGACATTGTCCATTTCAAGCCATAGACTAATTTTTCATTGATCCTATGTCAAATAAATGTTCATTTTCTGGAGGAGTACACGTTTTATTATCAAGAGCAGCTACATTAGAAGCTGAGGGCCATTTTTCCTCTGAATAATCTCTTCCTCTAATGGGGTTAAAGAAAGTAATTGCCAATACTCGAAAGTGTATTGACTTTCCTCATAAACTTTTGTGCATCTCAGAAAGACCAACTAAATCTAACACAGATAATCAACAGAAATTTTCATGGATCCCAAGACCTATCATCATTTTCTCATCAATGCCTTTGATACCAGCATAAATATTTAAGCATAATGATAAGTTGTTTTGAGCAGAAAAACTAAAGAGTTGAAAATAACTGCAGCAGCAACTGGAGCCAAAACAACTGATCCAACTTCTTCCCACATAAAGCTCACACTAATCTTCTATATATTCTTTTTTTTTTTTTAGAAAATCTTCTAAATATTCTGACATGTACTCAAAGCAAGCTAAAGTTCCATTTTCAAAATAAAGTCTTGGATCAAATCTTATTCCACTGCTCATAAATTAATAAACGGTGTCAGAGACAATTCTAGGATAATGTTTTTGAAATAAAATTTATTCACTAATTAAAAAATCTCCCAGGATAACAATAGTGGACCCTGTAAAGTGTAAACTTACATGCCAACCTTCCTTAGAGAATCTGGTACTAAACAAACTGGTTTTGAACATAAAATGAAGCACACTGAAAGTAAAGCATCCTGGTTTTTTTAGTGGTAAATGCTAATAGAACTACTCCTAGTTTAATATTAAAAATTGAAAGCCATCACTATGGAACCGAATCTTTCTACCAAGCCTTGACTGGCTTTGAACAATAGACCATCTATACAATTGATATTGTTTATCTTGAACAGCAAACAACTATCAAATTCTGAAAGCACTTAGGCTTATTTCTTGATGCAATTGTCAACTAAGTCCTCCAAAAGAAATCCTTATAATTTGATATCAATTCTTTCCGTAATAAGCAAAATGGCAAAATCCAAAGCAGAGCAGTGGAAAATTCAATATGAGAGCCAACTTCCAGTAGAAGAAGGGAAAAATAATTTAGAAGCTAGACTTATGCTCCAATCTGAAAGGTACACTGACCTATCAATGTTACCCCTTCAGCAATTTAGACATTTGAAATAACTGAAACAATAAGAACCCAAGATATAAAAGTCATTAACAAAAGCAGACAGCAGATTACAGAGTGATAGTTGCCAATTTTTCATTAAAATTCAGAAATTAGAGCATAGGAGATCGGAAAAAGATAGTATAGTACACCAAAACATGATAAATTTTATGGCTGTCACTCTATCGTGTATGTAACAATTCTTACTCCAAAGAGGATCATGTTAAATTGGGTTGATATCAGCAAATCAGAAAAGAAAATCACCAATATGGCCCATTATCCTAACGAGTTCTACAGATCTGAAATTTACCAATCAAAAGGTAGCAGACATGCAACCTAGTCTACAGCCAAAAGCATTATACGAACAACCACGAAACTCCCTGATCAATCATCCATCAACAGTTGAAGAAAAATTAGGGAAAAAATTATACCTGCAGAAGAACCCACCAACAGAATCTTATCAACAGACAAATTCTCGCAGACCCATTTGCAGACACCAATCACATCCTTGATTTCTGCAAAGCCAGTAAGAGAAGCCCTCCCTGTCGACCTGCCAACGCCTCTCATGTCAAAGGTGACTGCCCTGTAACCATTGTCAGCTAACCCAGAAGCTATACCTCTCAATAGGCCCTGACAACCTCCTAAAACGGAGTATGGATGGACAAGAACGATCGCCAAGTTATGTTTAACCTCTCCTCCGGGTTTGAAGACCCTTGTACGAAGCTTGACTCCATCACTGGAATCGACCATGAAAGACTCTACTGTGCAGTTTGACATAGCGGAGAGAAGCAGATAGAGATGGGGGTGAAGTGTGAAGTGAATGACATGAAAAAAATGGCCACTTGATTGTGTAGGAAAGAGAGTGCAGTTGGTTTGAGAGTTGGGCAACCCATAGAGAAGCAATAAAGAGTTGGGTCAGTTTCTTTGGGCTGGTTGGTTTGTTCAATGAATCAGAACACGAAAAGTTGCACTGTTCATACCCACACATATCTGCAGGGTTTCACTGACAACCTATATTTGTAAAGAAATAATGATATTATAATAATAAATGGTTATGCCCCACAAAATTTAAGAAAATATTTTTAGGTAGCTATTATTAAATTTTTCAATAAAATATATCATGTAAATATTTTTATATTTTAGTATTATATTATTAATTCTTTATAATTTTATTTGAAAAAAAATCTAAGAACAACATATGAGTATTACAGTTAATTTAAAAAAAAATTTAAGTGTAAAGATTACTTATACAACTGATAAAGATTTTAAAAACTTTAAAAAAAATTTAAAATTTCATTATGTCAATTATATTTTTTTTAAATACAGCTGGCAACAAGTGATAAAAAAAAATATAATTGTGTAAATTATATTTTTTTAAAAGAAAATAATTGAAAAAATACAGCTGGCTACAAGTGATAAAGATTACTTGTATAAGTTATGGATGTCACATAACATCAATAATTCAACAAAATTAATTAAATGTGTGAATATCGCCCTCATATTTTTATTTTCGACAGAAGGTTTGAAAGCAATTTGCATTGGGGTGTGATACGATATATCGCGTCGTGATTGAGACCAAATGCAATAATCGTCCTGGATGGACCCAATTCTTAATTGCTTAACAGTTCAGGCCCATTTGTACGAGGCTAATTTATCGGCAAAATAAAATGTCATTCTTGAAAGCATAGTCCTCTTATCCAAATAAATAATTCTAAGAATTAAAACAGTCTAAATTGGTTATTCCATAGATTGATCGTTAATTAGATTGGTTTAATTTTAAAATTTAGATTAATTTTTTAATTAAATTATATCAACTTAATAGTTGAACTTAGTAAATTAGTGATCCAAAACAATTAATTCGAATTAGACTTAAATTTTTTTATAAATTAATTTTATAACTATTCTTTTATAAATTTTGTAATAATTTTTTCTATAAATTTATATTTCCATATTATTTATCAAAACAAAATATATTATTATATTAATATATTTTTTAATTTAAAAAGTATATTAATTTTTAATTATAATTAATTAATTCTACATATTTAATTAATGGAATAATAGTTGAATCAGTTAAATAATGACCTGATTCCTTTATTGGTTCAACGTCGGATTTGATTACAATAACCATGTTTGAAAAGCTGATGTTGAATTTTGGATTTTATAAATTAAATGTGTTTAATAAAATAGGTTTAATTATTATTTTAATATTTATACTTTTTTTAGGTGGTCTGGCACAAGTAATATCTCTATGACAATTAATAGGGTACGTATAAGATTAATTTTGTTTGAAGTATTAAGATTGTATTCATTTCTATAAATATTTTTTTTATAACTATTATTTGAGTAATTAAACTTAATTATTATTTGAGTAACAAACTTATGGGTTAATATCTATATTATACCTTAAACTGCATAAGCTACAAAACATAATTAACTCCCTAATCCATATCAGATTAATTTTTTTTGGGTATATTACACAAATTATCTTTTGTGAGTTACTAAATTATTAAATTACCCTCCTAGCTATAATTTAAAATATATCACTCAGTCCTTGTGATTAATTTGTTTCGTTGTTATGGATTCCAGACAAATTAGTATTGGAATATATATTAATTTTTTATATATCAATTCATATATACTTTAATATTAATTATACAAATAAGATTTCAAGAGTTTAGAGAAAACTATATATGTTGTTCACTTAAGCTCAGATCGAGTCTCTCTTATATATTTCCTGTACTAAAAAGAATAATATTTGCGCCAAATAATTCAATGATATCTATATATATATGTTCACAAACATTAATTCCATTAATTATAGAAAACCAGTGCTTCAATTTAGCCAGAATTATTTAAATTATTAGAAATTTAGAATGCAACCAAAGAAGATTGACTTATCATTCATATATAGTTGAGCTTTCAATTAAAACAATTAAATTGCAATGGTTTGGCAGTTTTGCTAAAATTGATCGAGAAGTCCAAATTAATACTGAAACTGTGACCACATATTTTATTGAAAGGATGCATGGCCCGAAGGGTTAATTAATTATAGAAATTTGGAAATAAAGGAGAATGTGGCTGTAGTTGAAGAGAGAAGATTGATTTGTGGACGAAAATGTAGGACATGCAAACAATGCCTTAAATATATATGAAGTCAAAACTTGAGCATATATAGCCGACTATATATATATAATGGTTTGACTAAGATAAATCCTTGTGCATGTTTGAGTTGATAAGTCAGTATTAATTGCAGCGTTAGGCCATCCATATTTCTGCGTCAGCAAGGAAAAAACACTTTCTCCACGATCTTTTGGCTGAGAATGCGTTGCACTTGTGCATCTCTGACTCAATATTATAGAATAATGCATGCTATATATAATATACATGATACGTAAAGCAGCTGATGGGAACTTTTCTGGTGCACTTTTTCCTTTTCTCTCCAAATGAAATAGAGTAATACCAAATTAAAATTGTCTTGTTGCTTCTGATTCGGAAAGTTCTTGTTTTGGACAGTTTGATGTTAAAGTACATTGTTTAGGAGGATGTTATAACAACGAGATGTACGTATTTAAATAAATTATTATATATAGAAGCCATCTCAAGTTTTGCTTTATTAGTTAAATATATTATTAATATTGTACGTACATTGAAAACAATATTGCCTGCCGACTCATCTATTGAAATTGAAATAAACGTATATATATATATATATATATATATATATATGTTGATATTAATTTTGTTTTAGTGGATGCGTGAAGATGTTGAGATTTTGTTGGAGGAATCCTAGGGATATATTCATGGATTGTGACTCAGAAAATGATAATGCAAAAGCTATTAATTAGTAAGTTTTATGTGTTGTTACTTTCAGTGCTCTTTGCACCATACACTCTTATATATACACACGTATCTTTTAATTTCTCATTTTCTTGTTCGTCATCAAATGCATGCATGTAATTAATTGTTCAATTCAGTAGTGGGGACATTGTTACTGTGTAAAAGGTAACACTTTAACCACAAACTATCAATTAATTATAGCCTCTATGTGTGTGTGTGTGTATATATGTATGTATATATATATATATATATATATATATATATATATATACACACACACAATTTTTATTTTATTTTATTAATTTATTACAAGTTGATAAATTGTTTCTTTTACATTTGACATTTTTATTATGAGAGACAATCGTGGTGATAGTAATAATTGTGAGAATAATTTAATAACAAGAGTCCCAATAACAATGATGATATTAAAATGAATAAATTAAATTTTAATAAAAAAATTTGACGACAATTTTAATCGTTAAATCTCTCAACGATAATTACACAAATTATTACAAAATTAATATTTTAATGATGGTTTTAAGAACCGTAATAATATGTCACTAAACTATGGCTTAATTGTGATAATAATAATTTAGTAATAAGAGTCCCTGTGATAATGATGATATCAAAATGAATAAATTAAATTTAAGACTTGATACTTGTTTTTAGCCTATGAAGAATTAAGTTTAATTAAGAGGAAAAGGGTACATGACATTACTAATAACCATATATATTAGCATTAATTTGTGCTGACAACTAAAACCAAAAAATAATGAGCGTGTGTATCTTTACTTTGTACAAATTATATATTAAAATGGTACAACTAACAACATACTAAAAATCGTAATTTTTCCAAATTTCTAATTTATATCTGATTTCAAAATACCAAAATTCATGAGTTTCATATACAAGTAATTAACTATATCAGTAATTAAGTTCCTAATTGTACAATCTCCAAAAAGAAAGAAAGTCACAAATTTGAAGAAAATTCACTCTAAAAGTTATCTCCTCTCAGTTGATTCTTACACCGAAAAGCCTCAAACATTTTTGTTCATCATGCGTTACATGCTGTGAATTCAATTCCTGCAGTTCATCCTTGGTCTCGTCATGATCTCCTCCATCTTCTTCTTCTGCTCCATTGAAACTCAACATATTTCCAAAACTTTGTTTGAAATCTCCCTTCCTCTCTCCAAAACAATGATTCCTTCTCTGATCATCTTCGTTATAGATTACATCAATCAAGGAAAATACTTCCCCCCCTTTTCCCCTAATATTCATAGGCTCACACTTATAAAATGCAATAATGTCTTTAGCCCTTAAACTCTTATCCTTCACGAACCTGTTCCAACCCCTTGTGAACACAAAACTCTGGCTGCTCCTCCAATAGCAGTACCTAAATTTCCAAGACCTCATGAGCTTGTCATAAAACACAAGCTCAGTGTCGCAAATCCCACCATCCATGCCATTATTCATATTATTATTATTCTCTTCTTCATTGCCAGAAACGTAAGGAAAATACCTGCTTGCGTGCTTCTTTGGGATGACAAGCCTATTGAGCTTGCCCACATCACTTGGGGTTAGTTCCTTCTGAAAAAGTTGGGTGCAAGAGAACTCTTCCTCACCACTATTACTATTCACCCTTCTTTGCTTGCTAGTTCCAGCAATATTGCCATCTTCTTCTTGGGTTTGGGTTCCGGCCCTAAGAAATGAAGCAAACTTGGACGGGTAGGTGCCATCTCTGATCATGCTAAGCACTGCTTCCGTGGTGAAATGGCTTTGAAAATGAGGCTCTTGAACTGTAAGATCATTCCATGAGAAATTCCTATGGCTTTCACCACTTCGAAGTTTGATGGTGGCACTATCATATGCCATGGCTGCTTCTCTTTCGGATTTGAAGGTTCCCAGCCAGATTCTTTGGTGGTTTGCGTATATTTGGGCACCCCAATGCCCATTTTGCTGAGGCACAACGCCTTTGAACTTGTGCAAAAATATTGCGTTATTATTCTCGTGTTCTTCATGCCTCGCTCGTTTGGCTGCAGGAAATGCAAAGTTTATGACGTCATTATTATTAGAATCTGAGGTTTCCTCGTGGTTGCCATTTATCCTTGTACTTGAAATCATGCTTGAATCATCTTTCTCTTCTCTCCCGAAGAAAAAAAAAATTACAACATTTTTCTTTGTTTGTTCTTTTTAATCTTTGAAATGGGAAATTGACAGAACAAGAAGGTGAGAAGGGATATCCAAGCGCAAGACAGCTACATTGTAAATGGTAATGGCAAAACTAACTAATTTTGGAAGTTCTAATGTAACAACTGATCAGTTAAGAAACCGAACTCTAGTTCGAACAAAATTTAATGAAGTTACATTATTGGAATAAGTCTGAATTAAGTGGCCTTTTAGCCTTAATTTAGGATGACATATATACACAGGCAACTTATTTTCTCAAAACTAACGATCCATTAATTTGTTAAGAGTATTTCGTTGCTTGCATCACACACAATCATGTACCATCTGGTTTTTTTCTGCGATACCCAACAACATGGTTTTAAAATACGGTTGCAATTGTTGTTGGTTTCGTATAATAATTATGGTTATTAATTACCAAACGAAAAAAAAAACATACAGATGACACAAATATCAACACCATATATCTGCCATGTACTCAAAATTTTTAATTCATCTCTGTGTGTGTCTTTGACTCATTTGTATCTCTTTTGCTTAGAAAATTTATTTTTTATTTATTAATAAAAATAAATTTTTTTCTTCGCTTTTGAATAAGTAAATAACTATTATTTCACTCTTTCGCTAATAGCCATATAATAATTATTCTATAAATAATAGATATAATTATAACAGTATTTATAATTACTCTCTCTATATATATATATATATACACACCCACAATTATAACATTTAATAATGAAGATATTTAAAGATTCAAAATAATCAGGATTTAATGAAATTAGAATTTAAACAAGTACTTTTCATAATAACATTTATACATTTACATTGGTCTTTAACTAAAAAAAAAATATTGTTGGTAGTGGATTATCGAAATATGTGGATTATCGAAAAAAAAAATATGTCGATTATAGTTATGTTAGATGCAAGTTGATTTATTGAACAAAAATATTTAATTTTTGACATTTAATTTGTTCAATAAGAAAACTCGCTCTTTTATGTAAGAAAAATATTGTTGGTAGTGGGTCATTCCTACGAGAAGGGCTGGCCAAACACTAAAGCGACTTTAAAATAAATTTTTTAAAAATAAATAATAAAATTATATTAAAATTATTATATTTTTATTTAAATTTTATCTTTCATATTTTTTTGAGTGAGTCAAAAATAGGTAAGACAAGTAGTGAATGAAATAAATAAATAAAATTTGTGTGTAACTGTTGGTTCATTTTTGTGTGCAGTAGTTTACTCTTAATATTTTTTTAAAATTTATTAAAATAAATAATATTTTTTTTGAAAAGTCTAAAGTTAGGGTTTTATCAACTTTATCTTTAGGTCGGCTCCGTGTCTACAGGTCTACCACCACCGTTAATAATTTGAAAAAAAGAGTCTATTAGAGCTTCTCTTGCGGTAGGGGTGCTTAAATAAGCCCCACAAAAATATATATAATAAACAAATATTTTTTATTTCAAGTACTGTTGTTTATAGAAGTAACGGTGCTTAAAGTTTTTGTCTTTTTCCTTGCTATCGTAGAGATGTGTCAGGTTTAAGCAACCAAATGGAAGTTAAGCAACTTCCATTGAAGATGACTTTAATATACACGCCATTGACAAAATTTACCGTATACATTCAATATTTTTGTAGGAGAGAAAATTTTATTGCACCAAATAGTAATGAAAGAAAAATGGCAATAAATTTATTGCAACCTTTTCCAAAAATTTGATGCTCTTTTGTCAATGTTTTCAACATTGTTGCCTATAAATAGACAAAAAAAAAAAGGTTTACAAGGACAAGTCAAGTAAAGCAAGAAACAGCCTAAAGAAGAAGTTAAAGAGCAAACAACCTCTTTGAAAAGAAAAAATAATATGGGAGAGTTGTGTATATTTTTAAAAAATAATTTAAAAAAAATAAATAATATTAATTAAAAATTTATAAATTATATGTTATTTAATTAATATATAATTTTTAAATTTTTAATTTTAATTTAATTTATTAATTATTTTTATCAAACAGAATATATTTTTATTATATTAAAATAAAAGTAAATATATTTTTAATTATTAAATTTTTATTAAAAATTTCAAAAATATTTTAAATTTGATATTATTTAAAAAAAATTGAATTAAGCTTAAAGAAAAGTGAATTGCTTTTGAATTTTAAAAACTTTTTATTATTTAAACCATTTTTTTTTCAATAATTTGTTTATATTATTTAATATCTGAACTCAAAATTTAAATTTTCTTACGTTACGTGTCATTTGTCAAGTAACTCTTTTGATTAGAAGTTTCTTTTTGAATGTTTACAACAACAACAAAAAAGGCCAAATTTAATTTCATTAACATTAGTTTATAACACTAATAAGGCGCACTTTCACAAATTTAATTAAAAGAGTCATATTAATGAGTAAAAAATAAAATTACCAAATCAAAAAATATCAAAAAAGTCAAAATCATATATATATATATATATATATATATATATATATATATATATATATATATATATATATATATATATTGCACAAAAATAAAATGAGTATGAAAATATAACATTTAATGAAGATATTTAAAGATCCAAAATAATCTGCATTTAATGAAATTAGAATTTAAACAAGTACTTTTCATAATGATATTTATACATATACAATATTGGTCTTTAACTGAAAAGAGAGAGAGAGAGAGAGAGAGAGAGAGTAAATCAATAATCAAATAGTATACTTATAAGTTTATTTTGCTCAACAATTAGTTTAATCAATATAAGTGGATGGTACTATGTAAAACCATTAAATGGTATTTTTAATCAATTTCAGTGGACTGTTTTTTTTTTATTTATTTATTAAGATTTCACAAATTGTTACGAAAATAAATTTTGCAATCCGTCACTCATACTAAATAGATTTTAATTCATTGATGTTAGGAGTTTATGTTGATACTCGACTCTTTTTAAACTATCCAGAACAAAAAGATCTATTTTTATCTTTCCTCTTACCTCACATTATTCCAAACGTTGACGTATTATTTCTTTTATTTTTATTTTTTTAAAAAACACTCCCTTGCAAAAAAAAAAATCATAATAATTTAATTGAGATAGTATATTTCTATGTTGATATGATCTTTGTGTGTAATATAAATCAATCTATTTATTAAATACATATAAATAAATAAATTTAAATCACCATATTTATTAAATTAAATGAGTTGTAGAGTAAAATATATATCATCCATAGAAGATTTTTTTTTTTTTTTTTTGGTGTCAAAATACATGGGAGGAAAACATTTAACATCTTCACATGACTACTTCTACTTCTAGACTTTTCTTTGGTATATTTTTACCTCTTCCTTTCAATTTTACTAGAAAAAACTTATTTACCATATGCAACAATATTATATTCTTCGTGACCGTTAGAATAGATTATCATGCTTGGCTCCCTCATGTGACTAAAAACATAACAAAAATCCTTAACTGACGTAAACTAGTATTCAAATTTGAGAAAACCGTGGAGCTATAATAGGAGGCTTTGTTACATTAATATCTTAAACTTCTTGGTGTGGATGATCAAATCCCAAATTAGTCTCTACTCAGTTATGTCTGTGGTCTCTTCAGCTCATAAGTTTTTCTCTTGGTATTGAAGAAGAAAAAGGGTTGTTCAACTCAAGAAGTTCTCTCTTGGGATTGTAAAGAAAAGGGCTTTGTTAATTAGTTTGAGGGGTTTAGCAGCAAGCTCACAGTTTTACTTTCCACGCTCTAACCATAAATGTCAAAAGGTCTGAACCCGTCGAATCGGGTGTCTTCCTGGGCTATATTGGCTTTTGTAGTGGTCTGTTCTTGCTCTCTGCCATCACCAGAGTTTGATACCATTCCAGAGAAGTTTACTCTTTCTATCACCAAGTTTCGTAAAAGGTTAGTTCAAGGAGCTGCTCTGTATATTCTGTCATGCCCAAGTTTTCTTTTCAATACCTTATTGGAATGCCGTGTGCTAAACAAATTTTTATATAAAACTTGTCATCAATAATACTTCAACTTTTTGAAAGATAAATTGTTTTTATTTTGGAAATGGCATTGTTATGGGATCAGTTAATGTGTTTTTCTAGTCATGCTCGTTTCAGCTATAAACCTATAATCTTTCCACCAAAGTCATGGGTCATTTTGCATGTGGGGTGTAAATTTGATATGCTTTACATCTATATATAGTTTTTTTCTGGTTTTCTTGTATTTTTATCCAAAAGGGGTTTTTGAGTGAAACCTAATATTGATGCCAGGCTTAAAGTTTTTGCATACGTGACTAAATAGATTTTTCTTACTTGAGATTTTTTTTAAAATCATGATTGAGAACCTTTACATCTTTGGTCGGTCCAAGTTGAAGCTAAGTATTAATTGCATGGGATTGCATTATTCAAACATGAACCTTTGTAGACAATTATTAGAAGTCAGAGGGAGCTTTTCATTTATTGATAAAAAAATTTAATACCCATTTTTCTTATTCTTCCTAAAATTTTGTTTTGAAATTTTGGGTGAAACTCATGGCATTTAGTTGGATTTTCCTGGAAAAAAACTGTCCTTTTACTGAAGTAAAAAGAGTGACCCCACTCCCAGTGCCAGAGTTTTTAAGGCAGAAGCCAACCCTTTTTGTGGCACAGACTCTTCTATGAAGAGTTTGAAGACTTCTCTGCCATATTCACCACTACTCTCTCCCAATTTGTCATTTTCTCCCGTCTTTTCGATTCTAATCATAAAGTTTTCCTTCTCTCTCTTTATCAATAATAAAGCTGAGTTAGAAAATGATATCCCCGTTGTCTTTCTCCTTCACTTATCCCTATATATTGCATGCTATATTTCACTTCTTATCACCCTTCTTCTTCTTCTTTTTCTTCTCTTGTATCTCAGCTTATTTTCTGCTTCTTGTAAGTTCTTTTTTTCTGCCTACATCATTCTATTTTATTATTCAATTTCATTACATGCAGTTCTGTATGTTCTTGAATTCTTGCCCTTCTTAATTGTCTGAATAGTGAAGTTTGCTCATGTTAAAACTTGCTTGTGCAAAATCATGTCTTTTTTTTTTAATGTTTTATAAGCCTAAGTTGTGAAGAACTTGTCTGAATCACTTCATTCTTTCTGTTTTTGACTGAGTTAGTCTAAAGCGGAGTTTCAGATTTTGCAGATGGAATCAGAAATGGCCACTTCATTCTCTGTCAACTCCATTAATGTTGATGAACTCAAGGTTAGTAATCAGTTTTAAGAAGGTCACTTCAATACATTCAATAGGAGATTCCACTATTCACTCTATATGACAAAACACATACATCAGATGGTTGGAATTGTAGTTTCAATTTGCTTCCTACTGATGGTGATGGAAGGGGTTCTTGGTACAAGATTTAGTACTATAGAACAAATAGTATTTATTCAAACCATCTACAACCATTAGTTTTCCAATTTTATTTTTTCAAAATTCAAAGTTTACGTGGAATCATATCATACATCAAATCAAAGCACTAGTTCAGATTAATCTAAATGTTTGGTTTTCCAAATAAGATTGCTTATGAATCACTTTTTCAATAAAAAAAATAAAGATTCTAACCTAGTGTGTAAGAAATATACATGTATTCATGCGAGACATCCTTTGCATATACACAAGGTAGTTACTAACATTGGAAGAATTGCTAGAAAAATAAAAATAAAAATTTGAATCAAGCACCTAATAACTACTCTACTAAATTTTGAAGCAATGATTCACCAAAAAAGTTTTAAAATGTTGAATTTATTTTAAATTAAATTTGTACAGGTGTTTGGCCACTTAAATTATAACCATAACCACACAAGTACTCTTCAAGAATAATCATTAGAACTCTTAATATTACATTTTACATAAAGTCTAATATGTCAAATGGATCTACTGATTCCAGAATCTTGAAATTACACTTTTCCCATTTGGGGCCCACTACTGTATTCTTCTTTTATTGGGTTTTGGTCTGGCATCACAGTTTCTAAGTTATATGACAAAAAGTTAAATGTATACGTCCATATGATGCTGATCTCATCCACTAAAATATCATAGATTCATTTTTAGGCAAAAAAAAAATCACAATCAAGTTAGTCTTTTCTTATATATAATTTGTTGCTTGGAAAATCAAACAGATGAGAGAAGGAAATGGTAGCTATAGTGAACAGCTAGCTGTGGAAAGAAGTTGCAAAGTGGCTGAAAAGAGTTTAGGAGGGTGGAAAATCGGAAGCCTCTTGCTAGGTAGGTACCAATAAAATCATTGGTCATTACATCTTATGAATTTCAAGAATTACAAGTCAGAAATGATGATATTAAGCCCTTCATGTGTTTGTTCAATTTTCTCTTGAATTATTTTTTCCTCTGCTTCACCCCATTTATATCACATTTCCTTCAATTTTTCCATCCTTTTGCTCAATGCAGTGAATCAAGCACTAGCAACACTAGCTTTCTTTGGAGTTGGAGTGAACTTGGTTTTGTTTCTAACCAGAGTTCTTGGTCAAACTAATGCCGAAGCTGCTAATAATGTCAGCAAGTGGACGGGAACTGTTTACATGTTCTCACTAATTGGGGCTTTCCTTAGTGATTCTTACTGGGGTCGTTTCTTAACATGCACAATCTTTCAGCTCATTTTTATTCTGGTAAAATCACCAATTTTCTTGTTTAATCTCACTGTAACCTTAAATTAGCCAAATTCTGGGATTATCTAATTGCTATAACAATCTGAAAATGTGTTTCCTAACAGGGCTTGGGACTATTGTCTTTGTCATCTTGGCTTTTCTTGATCAAACCAGAAGGTTGTGGTGCTGAAGAAAAACCATGTTTGCCTGCATCCAAAATTGGCGCTAGCATTTTCTACTTGTCCATATATCTAGTAGCATTTGGCTACGGAGGACACCAACCTACCTTGGCAACCTTTGGTGCAGACCAATATGATGAGAAAATTCCAAAGCAGAAGAAGTCAAAGGAAGCTTTTTTCTGTTATTTTTACTTTGCTCTCAATGTCGGATCCCTTTTCTCCAACACAATATTAGTCTACTATGAGGATTCAGGAAACTGGACAATGGGTTTCTTGATATCACTGGCATCTGCTATCATAGCCTTGATGTTATTCTTGTCAGGAATTCCAAGGTATAGGTATGTGAAGGCAAGTGGTAACCCAGTGGCAAGAGTTGCTCAGGTATTCACGGCTGCTGCTAAAAAGTGGAAAGTTGAATCAGCAAAGGCAGATGAACTTTATGAGGTCGAAGGTACAGAATCTGCTATAAAAGGGAGCAGGAAGATTCTGCACAGCGATGAATTTGAGTAAGTGTTGAGATTTGATGTCAACATAGTTACTTGTATAAGTTTCCTGATAAGGATCACATGCCAACTGCAAGACTATAGTATAAAACCCAAAAAATTACAGAGTACAATGATGATCATGCTTAGAGTTGTTCTTAGATTATGCTGGTCCACGAGTATACTCCATCTACTATAGTGGTCGTAGGTCAAACATTTGGGCCAATCAGCTTGAATTCAAATATTAGACCTATGTACTTTAAGGCCAAGTTGAGAGTCTGGACCGGCCAAACAATAAAATGCATTAATTATTTTCTCAAAGTTACTTAACTAAGTTTCTTTTTCCCGGATTTAAAACTAATATCATTCACTCATGTTGGGCAGGTTCTTGGACAAGGCAGCAACAGTAACAGAGAATGATGTATATGGCCCAAAGAATCCATGGAGGCTTTGCACTGTAACTCAAGTTGAGGAAGCCAAATGTGTCTTGAGAATGTTACCCGTTTGGCTATGCACCATAATATACTCTGTTGTGTTTACCCAAATGGCTTCTCTTTTTGTTGAGCAAGGTGATGTCATGAACTCCAACATTGGAGATTTTCACTTACCAGCCGCCAGCATGTCTGCTTTTGATATTTGTAGTGTCCTTGTATGCACTGGGATTTATCGCCAAATTCTAGTTCCACTATCTGCAAGATTAAGTGGAAAACCCAAGGGACTAACTGAGCTTCAAAGAATGGGAATTGGCCTAATTATTGGAATGTTAGCAATGATCTCTGCTGGTGCCACAGAGATTGGAAGGCTCAGACATGTAACTCCTGGGCAGAAAATCAGTTCTATGAGTATATTCTGGCAAATCCCACAGTATGTTCTGGTTGGTGCTTCAGAAGTTTTCATGTATGTGGGTCAACTGGATTTCTTTAATGGGCAAGCCCCGGATGGCATAAAGAGTTTTGGGAGCTCACTTTGCATGGCTTCAATGTCTCTTGGAAACTATGTGAGTAGCATGCTGGTGAACATAGTCACGGCAATTACTACAAGAGGCAACAACCCAGGGTGGATTCCAGATAACTTGAACACAGGCCACTTGGATAGGTTTTTCTTCCTCATAGCAATCCTTGCTGCTTTTGACTTTGTGATATACTTGTTCTGTGCCAACTGGTACAGAAGCATCAATGTTGAAGATGGTGATGAGAAGGGAACCGAGTTTGGAAGACAAGAGGATGATGATGATGAAGTGATTGGCAAAGTTTGAGAGCTTCTCAAACTGTCTGATCCAAATGATTTGAATCTTTTTATCGCCATTTATTTGTCTTCCTAGTTTCATCATGGACTCACTCTTGAAGGATGAACATTTCCAAAAGCAGAAAGCATGACCACCTGAATTTTGAGAGAACTGAAGAAACATAATGATGGGGTGATTGCTTTCTTGGTGACATGGTAGGATATTGTTTGGAAAAATCTGGTAGAATACTCGAGTAGGATATTGTAAATGCTCTAAAAGTTTTATGCTAATAAATGAAAAGAGATTAGATATAATGTGTTTCTCATTTCTCTGGTTTAAAGTGAGGCAGCTCTCAAGTTCACTGAAATTTAAATTGACTTCAAAACATGATCGCAAATCTATTATGCTTACATTTTCTCTTTATGTTATCAAGGTTTACCAAATCGAGTGTACAAAGTATTTTGTAAACTCGATAAACGTGGAATTCAAATATTAAAGTAATAAATTAAGTCCTTATCCAAAAATAAATAGCAAATTAACCGCATCTAATGACACTGTAATTCATAGTTAGGGATGGTTATTATAAAAGTATTTTTGAATTAACTTACATGTGATTAAATTTTTTCTTGCATGATTTTAAGCTTGTACCCTCATATTTGTCTAGTGCATTTAGAAAAATTTATTCTTTTAAATACTAGCTCTAAAATTTAAATTTGAGTAATCAAAAATTTAAATTTGTGGAAAAAAAATAATTCTAATATCTTAAACAAAGTTATTTGTGTGGAAATACTAAAAAAAAAACACTTATTCATACCAAAGACCAATCCCAATTAATTATCTATCAGTCTATCATTAATCATCCTCAATATTTCAGAATCAATTATGTAACAACCACTAACCACATTGACATTTATAGATGCATGGTCAATTCCTACGGCTCCTCATGACTATTAGTGGGTACCTTTTCCAAAAATTTGAAAAACCAACAAGACCAAGAGATATTTAGATGATATAGATGCTGCTGTCCTTGGCTGTGCGTCTGCCATGCTAGCTAATGCAAGCTCATCCTTTCAGTACTGTTGGATAATTCAAAACCTACCGGAAGCCATAGTATCATTATTGTGCTTTACGATTACTTTTCTCACATTGATATGGAACATCGCTAATGAATGCGTGCTAGTGATGTTACATGTAGGTAGGCATAGGCCTGCGCCAGATGGACCCACCAACTTGTCCAATGCACAACGCAATTTTGTCCACAAAGATCACAAAAGCACCCCTTTTCCAACGTCAAGGGACCAAAAGCACCCATTTTTAGGGAATATCTTTTTTTTTATTTGCATGCTATTTCATAATGCTTGCAATAATTTTGTGACATACTTTTTAAATTGTAAAATCAAATCTTCCAATTTTTTTTTTGTTTTTGAAATTTTAAAATTATTTTTAAAACAAATCTTCTATTTTTTTTTTATTCTTCTAAATTGTTTTCAAAATCCACAAGCCTGTTTTCAAAAATAATATAACAAAAAGATCCAAACATACCTTAAATTTTGACCATTAGCCTGAACCTAAATCAGCGCTGAATTCACAATATGGCTCACCATAATTTGGCAAACTAAGAGTAAATTTCAAATAAAAAACTAGAAAACTTACACAATTTAGCCCTTAGTAAACCCCAAGGAGCATAAAATGATGTTTGTTTGTCCTCACACTGTTATAAGGACAAAAATATAGTCACAGGCTTATATCCCAGGCTTGCGTAATTCATCTGTGCCATGTGCAAAGTGGCACCTTTCTCCAAAGGTGCACGAACCTTTCGCAAACTTTTCACATAGCTTAGTCTTTAAGTTGCTCATTGGGGCAGAAGCATGTGTTGTAATGTTTTTCATTGGAGGTTCGGAGACAGAACCAACATTCGCAATAAGTTCACGAACCATTGCACTTGCTTGCTTGATCTGATCAAAACTTCCCTCAAGCTCAATGTTCTTGAGGTTAGGATCTGAATCATGATCCCTGATAGAAAGTTTTGCTCCAGTCAGGCGACAAATTTGCTTAGAGTGGACACCATTTTTCCCAATGATAGCTCCAGCAAGTGAAGCATTAATACTAATCTTAGCAGTAGCAGAAGCACCAAAACTGGCTGCAGCTCCATGAGCAGGAGCCGGGAGCTCAACCCGCCTACCAACCCTGCTTTGCATTTGTCCTAGGGCATGAGGATCTTCATATGATGGAACTGAACGCTTGCCAAGCTCCCACTCACCATGGGCAAAGTGGCATTTATCACCAAATTTGCAACCTTCAGCCGAATTAAACTTGTTGCACAATCGGGTTTTAACAGCTGGAGAAGAGCCATCTGAGAAGGACGATGGAACTGTCGAATTTCTACCAGGTTGTGGAACAGCAGGGTTGCTACCAACGTTAATCATCTGAGAAACAGCTTTGATGCCACCCGGAACGTAATGCAAGAAATGACATCCCTCACCAAATGGACAGCCAGAGGTGCTACATAATAGATGAAAGCAATGTCACCATATAAACATTTAGCAAGCTTACTAAGCCTACAAAATTGTCATGATGGGGATAGCCCCAAGCAACATGTCAAATTAAGTACGAACAAAACCTGAAAAACTGAATTATAGATTCTACACCTAAGTCTACAATTAAAAATGCTCCCTTTGAATTGTATCAAGAATACTTGCCCTTGAAACCTGTTGTCTGCCCTTTTTCTTGTGGTATAATCAATTTGACTTTGACAAATCACGAAAGAAAATTAAAAATTCCAAGCATGTGAAGACATCATCATCATGTTTTAAGAGAATACCACCAGTGAAAATAAAAAAGGACAACTACCAAAATAAAGAGAGGTAGAGTAGCAGATAGATGGCCAAAGTTGACTCGTTAACTGAATAGTGAATAATAGACATTCTTTGGACCATTTAGCAGATACGATGTTCTGTGTGTATTTTTTAGCAGTGCAAATCACAATTATTTAAAAGAAACGTCAATGATGATAAAATATCATGTGCATCAATATTGAAATCTAAATGTCATTATTAGGTAGTGGAGAAGGAAAGAGGTCCAGACTCCAGACCTATACTACATCACAAATAAGCTGGCCTCCTTAAAAGAATATAAGATTCTCATTAAAAAAAAAGTGTAAAATATTGCATGACTTCAGTGCAATCACGTAACATATAACACAGCTTAAATGGGAGAAATTTAGATACCTCTAAGCAAAAAAGATAACATGAAAAATGACAAAAAGGACACATAAATCTACATTGGATCCAACAGAATTAGTTGTAAGCCATTTTTTAGAGAAAAAGCAAATCAAGAGCAAAAATAGTAAAGTGGATGAGGATGACGAGTTGCCATTACTGTACAATTAGGCTGACAATCATACTGAGCACACTCCCACATGGTAAATCTAACTATTACATGAAATGCAAAGGGCAAGGTTTGACAAGATAGCATAAAGATCATATACTATCTTCAAGCACACGAAGAAAATAGTATTCAAGGGCAGTTATACTCCACTCAACATGCTCTCTTGTAAAAGTAGATCGAAACATAATATCTCAAGATAACAGTCATAGTTTAGGATTGCCACAAAGTAACACCATCCCATAAATGAACATTAAGGATACATATTGGAAAATTAAGGGGAAAGAATCAAGAGATTGACTAAACAAAAGTACATTCCCCATAATTCAGGGTGCTGTCTAGGAAAGAATTCAAAGAGAACAAAAAATGAGGAAATTGAGTATTTTAGGAATGATTTCATGGGAATATTGAGTTTTATATATTTTATGAGAATATTTTGTGAGTTTTCTGTTTCATTCCTACGCATCTACCAATATTAATAAGAAGTGTATAGGTAAAATCACTAAACTTGTCAACCTTTCAGATTTTTTTCCTGTCCCTATTCAGAGAGTTGTAGCATCTCACAATAGTTGAAAACTCAAATACACCAACACTAGGAAGCTCAAATAAAAGTAGGTATGTAACAGCAAATGTAGTAAGATTTAAAAATGGAGCAAACCTGGTCAAACTACGAAAAGTGGTTTATTCTTGAAGTATCTTACTATACTTCCATGTAAGTTAGAAGTTTGGCAAATGTGAATCAAACCCATCAACAGTTTAATGACCGGACTCATTTTTGAAACATTGGTTTTTTTTTCTACTCCTTCCTAGAGGAACTGGTTAAACAAACTACTCATTCAAAAAAACTGGTTTACTCTTGGAATATCCTACGAAGCTTCTATATAATGAGTTAAAAGTTTGCCCTGATGGAAAAGGTTGTACTCTAATAAGAGACCTCTACACACATATGCTAGAAGAGGTACACGTGGGAAGAGGGACTCATCAACTAGAGACACATCAACACTTGACCAAATCCAACTACTCTAAATAATGGGCATAAACAAGACAGAATGTGAGGAACGTGATGAAGATGTGGCTCATAACATAGCAGTTAGGAATTAAATGCCTTAATAGTTGCTGAACGTGTAAATGTTTTTCTGATATTGTGTCATTCTACTTTTAGTATAAATATCCCCTAAATCCAGCTGTTAGGCATCACTAGATATTTGTATTTTATTCTGGGAGAGTTGTCCACTCCATATGGGCACATTACTGATCTAGCTCTATATTCTGGTAGTAAAAACCTCTCTTCTCTTTCATCTTGAATTCTTATATTGCTGTCTTATCATTTTTGGTATCAGAGACAAATTATCATCGTGGTAACAGAGCTTCTGCTTCCCACAGTGATCCAGAAATTCCCATACAAGATAATCCTTCAGTCATCAAGCAATTATCTGCCATTGTGTCCAAATTAAATAGTCTTGACACATTAGCAGCTGAGGTCGCTACTCTCAAGGCACAACAGAGCAATGCTCAATAGGGAGACTCTTCTCTGGGCCCGTGACAAAAGGGAAGCTACTTGGTCTGAAGATGAAGACTTGGACAGTCTGTGGCGGCTTAAAAATCCATCACGACGTCAACACACCAAAATGGAGTTCCCAAAATATGAAATTGGAGATCATGGATCTATTCTAAAGACTGAAAAATATTTCAAATATTATCAGACGCCAGACGAGATGAAGGTAGACATTGCTGCCATGTACTTGGAAGGAGATGCTCTCAATTTATTTGATTGGATAGACACTGAAAGCACCATACTATATTGGGAAGAATTGGTAAAGGCATTGCAAGAAAATTATAGACCCGCGGAATTTCAAAATCTTGATGAACATCTTTGTGGCATACAGCATACAGATACGATTCAGGACTATTACCAGGAATTTGCAAAATGGTCTTCTCGGGTTAAAAATTGGCCCGAGCATTGTCTTTTGAGCGTATTCCTCAATGGCTTGAAAGAAGAATTGAAAGCAAATGTTCGCATACACAAGCCCAGGAGCGTGTACAAAGCTATGAGTCTGGCCATTGAATTTAAGGCCAAAATTGGTCAAATAGGTGGCCCCAAGCGACCCAATGTCTCAAATCACAGCAGACCATTCACTCTTCAAATTGGACCATTCGTGAGATGCGTGCTACATCATCCAACACCCAACCAAATTCATGTCTTCAACAATTTCCTTCAACCATGACTCAGCCATTGCAACAACAACTGTGATAAGAGACCTCTATGCACATATCCTAGAAGAGGTACACATGGGAAGAGGGACTCGTCAACCAGAGATGCCCCAACACTTGACCAAGTCCAACTACTCTAGACAATGGACATAAACAATTCAGAATGTGAGGGGCGTGATGAAGACATGGCTCATAACATAGCAGTTAAGAATTAAATGCCTTAATAGTTGCTGAACATGTAAATGTTTTCCTGAGATTGTGTCATTTTTCTTTTAGTATAAATATCCCTTGGATCTAGCTGTTAGGCATCACTGGATATTTGTATTTTATTCTGGGAGAGTTGTCCACTCCATATGGGCACATTATTGAAGAATGTTGTAGTTAGATTCTAGCTCTATATTTTGACAATAAAAACCTCTCTTCTCTTTCATCTTGAATTCTTATATTGCTGTCTTATCATACTCTAAATTGATTAAAGTTGATGCCAGTGAAGTTTGCTATGGCAACATCATAGCATAGGCATAAGCATGCTCCTGGCAATGCAACAAAAGAGTGGCAACAGAGGTCATCATTGTCTCTTGCTACTTTAGGCAATGCTTGATGAATTAGGAGCTCACCTTTTGGGACTGGTGAGGTGCTAAAGCGAGTGCCTGAGCAACAGAGGTCATCATTGTCTCTTGATACTTTAGGCAATGCTTGATCAATCAGGAGCTCACCTTTTGGGACTGGTGAGGTGCTAAAGCGAGTGCCTGAGCAAATTAATCAGGCAATGGCTGGAAAATTGTCTAGAATTACCATAATAATGCCGAATTTGTAGGCATACATTCAATTCAGGCAATTCCAAAGATGCCCTCAGCAGAAACTAGAATTGAGTTGCCATTGATCAAAGATGGATCTTGAGCAACCCCAAAACAAAATTGCTTGTGTGATGTAAATTCAACAAGGAACGGAAAAATTGTGGCAAAATGTGCCAAGATCATGCCAGAATTGTAGGAATCAAGTAGATTTGGCCTTTATAATTATTACCTCAACAGAAAAATTGGGTTGCGGCTTGCAATAAACACAAGTCGGATTCTAAGCAACCCAAAAATAAAAAAAATTGCTCAATTTGTATTTTGGCACTTTATTACTAGAAAGTTTTGAATAAGTAGTTGGTGAATCGAAAAAAAAAATATAAAGTTAGAATCATGAAGACAAGCTTTGGAAGCACATGGCAGAATATATGAAATGTATTTTTAGTAAAAGACGAACAAATACAAATTTAGAAGTAAAACTTGGAGACTATATATTAAAACAAGTTATAAATTTTAAATATCTTGAGTCCATTATATAAAATGATGGTGAAATAAAAGAGGACGTAAACCATAGAATTCAAGCAGGATCGATGAAATAGAAGAAAGTTTCGAGTGTCATTTGTGATAGAAAAGTGCCATTCAAAGTTAAAGAAAAATTCTACTGTACAATTATAAGATCTGCTATATTGTATGGAACTAAATATTGAGTAGTTAAAAAAAACATGAAAATAAACACAATGTTACAGAGATGAGAATGTTACGTTGAATGTGTAGACACATCAGAAGAGATATGATTAGAAATGAGTATATTAGAGAGAAAGTTGGAGTAGTACTTATTGTGGAGAAAATGGTAGAATCTCGTTTAAGGTGGTTTGGATATGTGTAGAGAAGACCTACAGAAACTCTAGTAAAAAGAGTAGATTAGATGGAGAATAATTCGATAGTTAGAAATAGAGACAGGCAAAAGAAAACAATAGGTGAAACTATTAAGAATGATTTAATAGTTAATAACCTATCTATTGAGTTCATCCATAATAGGCCATTGTTGCGTCGTTTGATCCATGTAGCCAACCCCAGTTAGTGGAAAAAGACTTAATTGTTGTTGTTGTTATATTACTAGAAAGTTTTGACATGCTGAAATTTCTCCTATATATTTGTTTTAGAAGCTTTCTATATAAATTGAAATTAGAAAAGGAGTGAGAGTAGGTTTTAAAGAACTTAGCATGTGAATGCAATTTACTCTAATTAAATTAGCATAAAAATGGAAAACTATATCAAAAAAGGAAAGAATATTGCCATAATGAGTTAATTAGACAACAAGTCAGAGGTCAAAAAAAAGGAAAGAACTAGATTATTATTGAATTAATCATCAGTCAAGAATAAGGGAAAATAATAGAGATATGAAATCACTTAGGAAATTGAACAGAAAAGCAATGATAAAAATGTTTCTATTTCGTTCTACATGTATTGTATAGATTGGTAGTTACTTTATATATTGACTTCACGTTACATACAGTTATTCTTTTCTACATTATTTTTATACTTTTTTCCTGATTTCAGCACCTTGCTTTACTTGTGCAGGCACTTTCCTGGTGTGCAAGAAACCCCTAGCGCCTTAATGGTGCCTTCTGTCTTTGGCTATCTAGGAGGGCATTGATTGATTCCAAGTTCTTTATCCAGATTACCTACTTATATTTTCTTTTTTCTTTTTTTTGTGTGTACTTCTTTGCCAACTTTTTCCTGCTTCAATTATGAAATGGTAAGGAAAACACCAAAGAAAATTCATTTGGAATGAAAAAGAACTAAAGAAGCCAAAGCGAAGTTGATAGAAAAGATGACAAAGGCTAAGTTCCATTTAGCAAAAGGAAATAGACTTGCAAACATATTCATATAGGAAGTTTACGCGTTAGAAGTTTAAGGGTACTTGATTCAGCTCTACCAGGAAGAGAGCTATGAAGATTTTAGGGTGGGGGAGGAGGACATGCTTATTGAGGAAGGTAATGACTTTGAAATACATTAAAGTATAATAGGTGGGTTGTCTTCACCAGTTCAAAAGATGCCATGGAATGGCTCTTTGGAAAAGCCATCCTGGTCCACTGGAGCCATTTTTGCCAAAAATTTTGGTTGGTAACTTCCTTTGAGGGGTGAAATACATGGTGCTGATCAGGCTTTAGAAGGAATTGTTTCCACTTTCTACACTTATATTCTATTTCCAAACCCATTGGCTGGTGGCAACTGCAGCTCCTTGTTGTAAAAATATTTGGTTTCTTTTAATGTATGTTATTATCTAAACAAGTCCCCAAGCTTGTGTAAATGCTCAAATTAGGAAACTCGGCAGCAATTCTAGACTTAAGTTAAAGAACCAACAAATACTTGCAACATACTTAAAGACATGTCAACAAAAAAGTATATGAAAAGAAAACAATGAAATCTAAGCTCATATTCAAGATATTATGATTTATGACCATATAGTGGTGAATTTTTGTAAACCAGACAATTTCAAGATTTCCAAACATTAACCAGCATCAAGTAAATCAAGAAAGCGTCCAATAATCAAGCCACTTATTTTTGTTCTACTGACAGAACATGTCTTAAGCTCTGCACAGCTCTAGCCATTTCAGTGATCCGCATCAGACATCATTACTTGCAAAGATTGTAGAGAGAATTGTATACAACCAATATATGGATGTCAAGTTTTGCATCCCAAAGTACTGCTTTCAATTTTATATATAGCCCAGCATGCACTTAACTGTTCCTGAGAATCAACAATTTCTGTTCATAGTCTTGTTATCATGATTAGAAGATAGAGTAGGACCTGTATCACAGCTTTAACTACCCAATTCATTAGTAAAATCATATGGATTTTGCTTGCAGAAACTGTGTATCGATGTTTTTCCTAAAACATTAGAGAATTTATGAAAATATCAAATTGCATTAGATTTTAGTTTAGATAAGTTAAAGACTTGAACCTGAAAAACTTTGTGCATGGCTTTGATTTGCTTCCTAAACCAGTTGGAAAGGACTCCATTTCTGTTGCAGAACATTAATTTAGTCCCCTCAGTTAAAATTTCATTGACCTTTGATGCTTCAATTATAAAAGTATCCAATATTCATTTCTTCTGACATTAAGGAATTTTAACTCATCTAGTTTTAAGCACACTTAGATATTTTCAAATCAAGATAGATAAAACACGACTTTATGCCTAGTTCATATCACTACTGAGCTAGCACTATGAAATTTAATTTCCACCAAATGTTCAGGCAGTAAAAGATAAAAATCTACCCAATTCAATATTACTGTGTAGTGAAACAGAACATAAATCAAAAAAGATATTTCAAATTGCGGACCTTCATACTTTAACTCACTAATTTTTTTAAAAATATTCCAATATTTATATATTAATAGAAAAAAAAGCTTTTTTTAAGAAAGAAAATGTGTAAGACTTTCAAGACTTCACATTATCTTGTCCTCTCCATCAACCATTAGGAGATAGATGAAGAAAACAAGGAAAAAGTATTAAAAAGAAATTCGCCACAGTAGCAAATCAGGCTGGTAACCAATGGAGTAAAACTAAAAAGAAATTCTACTAGGTCAGCAAACTGATAAGAGTATCAGCGAAAGACAAGGCTAAACAAAAGACAGAAACAATTCATTTATGAAGATGACTCCTCACATTTGCAGCTTTTTAAGTTTGAAACGCCAAAAAAAAAGGAATTATAATGATTAGCAAATAGATCTTTTTTATACTCAAGACCGTTAACAGACACCAAGATCGCACACTTATCTCTAGTGGAGGAGTTACCAGGGAAGGGAAGGACCAAAATATTGTTGACAGTTTTACACAGAAAAAAAAAATTGACTATAGATGCTGGAATACATAAGAATTGCCACTATACCTGATTAAGGCTATGCTTGGTTGGAGTGAAAATAGGGACGTGAAGAATGAGAAGGTAGGAAACAAAAATGCATTTGGACACAACAGAGTCTAGATATATAGCCATTTTCCAACTGCCCTCTTTTTTTTAAACCAGACATATCATTAGTTACACCAAGTTTGTTTTGCGTGCACCATGTAACTAATAATCACTTAAACAGCTTTTCTAACTCGTATTTCTCCTTCGATTCAAAAGAACCAATTTCTAAAATCAAACTAAAAAATCACTTACACGACCATGTCTCTTAATCCACTACAATTACTCCGAAATTAAAACTTTCCATCTGCCAAAATTACCTCCAACACCAAAAGAGAAAGCTTAAACAAAAAATTACATATCTTTCATAATATTCTCTAGTTCTCTTACTTCCAGTACGACATTCAAGCAAGAAGTCACAGAAAGAGGAGTAAACATCTCCATACATAACGAAGAAATAGATAAGTTTGAAGTAAACACAAACCTGGCCTGGATTTCTTAACGCCGCCATTACCGTTAAAGGCAGCTTCAAACCTTCCCCTCTTGCGACCTCCTCCAACGTCCATGGCAACACGTATTCAGAAGAGCAGAAGTAGAACAAAATCCTAGAATCCAAGCGTAAAAGAACAGAGACGAGGATTGAAGAACAGGAAACCCTAGGGTTTCACAATAACGAGAAAAAAGAAGAGAGACGCCGGGGCGGGGGTTGAAAAGGGGCTTCTAATGGGGTTGATATCACGACATGTGCGAGTATGAGAGGGCTTACGTGCCAAGAGTGATGTTAGCCATTTGCGTACACTGCGAGGGACATTGGTAGGAATAAAGCAAAGATGTGGAAAGTGACAGACACGTACGAGTGACGACGTGATCCAAGTAGTAAATAAAAAATCGTGCATCAATACAATGATATGTGGAGTAGGTGTATCTTTTATTGTCAATTCAAATAATTTTTTTTAAAGCTACAATAATTTTCTTTTAATTATTATTTTCTAATAAAGAAAAATTTTAAACTATTTATAACAAAACTGCAATATTCACATACGAGCTCGTCTTACTGAGAAGCTCAGCTTTGTTAATGTGTTAAAATTTTATTTTGAAAAAAATCAGTATTTAGATATTTTACGTGAATAATAAATATTTCTCTTACAATGATGCCATCATTCTTGTAAGAATCTTTTGAAGATAAAAACACCAAATCAAGCTATGTCACTACATTTTTTTTTTAAGTAACAACCTGCAGTTCAAGGCGTAAGTAAAAAAAGGATATTAACAAAAGTTTTCAGTCTAATCTAGACAAGAAATTTAAGTATGGAATTAGCCCATGTGGAATTAAAAACACACACAACACTAACACAACTGTAAAGTAAATGTAGTCCCTTCTTAAAGGCTGCCAGAATTTTACGGCTTAGCATTAGTAAAATTTCCATTTTTTACAAGATTTTTTAAGAATTCAATTGCGTCTGATTTGCACCAATATAACGAGATTTGCATATTCAAAGCAAACAATGAAAAAAAATAGTGTTTCTAACTAGATCTCTCACTATTTCCACTCTTGGCCCGAGACTTTCTTTGTTTCAACTTTTTTGCTCTCTGCTTGCGCTTCTGCTTTGGAGGTACGTGTCCTGCATCGTCATTTTCCCCCGCAAAAAGGCTGTCACTTGGAAACCCATCCTCGTCAGAACTGAGCACCAAATCCTCCACAACATCCTCGTCAATTGCTATTTCTCTTTGCTGCTTCCTCCTCTTTTTCTTCATTTCTGTAGGTTGTTTTACCCTGCATGCAAAGCAGTGCTGACACAAAAGTACAGTACACAAAAATTTGGGCCAATGTGCGCACATGGACACGAGTTATGCAAAGAGACATTTTTGTTCAGGTTTAATGTATGTAAGTTCTCCAATCAGTGTTAGTTACACATAATTTAGAGTGCCCTCATTATATTAAAGTAGTTTTTATATTGTTGATTCACTCATTTGTGATTGAAGTCCATGGATGACATGATAGGGTGAGACTGCACAAGAAAATCCATTATGCAAGTGTTTGTGTATGCAGCCATGTTTGTTGGTTAGAAAGAGAGATGAGGAGAAACAGAGAATCATACTTGGGGTCATTTCCAGGTAACCAAGACGAGCTAAAGACAGAAGCACCTTCATCATTCTTTCTAGCATCCTCTTCGTCGCTTTCTGATATCTTATTCCCAAAAACAGAGGATTCTTCCCCAACAAGAACACTGCAAATTCATGCTATGTTAGAATACTCTATTTCAACTATGATTACATGTTGGGTACAATAAAATATGTGAATGAACATGATTGAAAACCTGGAATCCGTCAATGAAGCATTTTTTTGCTGTGCTCTCTGGCGAAGTGTTATAACATACTTTGATAAAGCGCTAACTGCAGAGTCCTCGTCCTAAGACAATTGATTTAATCTTTTCAGTTTCCAATACAAATTGCATCAAAGTACACTAAACTGAGCCTCCAATGAACATGGGATAATAAGGAAGAAAGAATTCAACGAGAAAGTAGGGGAATTAAAAAAAAAAAGGGAAAAAAATGATATGATACATTAAACATCAATTATATGCCTCAAACACATGCAAGTGCGCAACATGATATAGTAACAAATATATCTGTTAGATTTTATAATAAACCTATTTATGAACCTTAAAAATTTAAACTTTAAAGTTGAAATGGTCGTAGATAGGGCCTGTGCCTTGTCCACATTTCAAGTCGAAAGGAGGGTTTTGTAACAGGGAGTGTTAGAATTTATAATAAGACTATTCATGGACCTTCACTCAGTAACTTCAACTTTTGAAATGAAATGGTTCTTAACAGTAGTTATATCATGATATATAATTGACTACAATATTTAGTTAAAAAATGGCAAATGACAAGTTTACTAGCTAAAAAAGTGATCCGTTTTCTTGTTCACACACACACACACAGAGTAACCTAAAAGAATTGCAGAATAAATAACAACTACAAAGTCAATAAATAAAAGTATTAAAGAGGTCAAAAGGCCAACAAGGAAACAAATGAAACTCAAAAACCACAAAAGTACAGATTGACTATATGCAAACCTGAAGAAAAGATGATGCTGCAGGGTCGTTAGGTAAAAAGGAAACTGACATGCGCCTTCCATTCACAAAGTCAGAATTAGCCTCAATCTGGATGTAAAGTAATGAAAAGTTAGCAACACATGCCACAAGCTCTGATCAATGCAAACGATGATGTGTTAGCAAATCTGAAAATTACCATTGCAATTTATGACCATTTTAATCGAGGTACCTGGCGAATAAGCGATCTCATTTCTTTCCGAAACCTCTCAACTTTTGTCAATTTACAAAAGCTACGCAACCTCACAAGTGGAATAAAAGACAATTCCATGAAAGCAACAGAATAACTCCACTGTGCTAAGTGTTCAGCGAGCTCTTCAACCACAGAAAAAACACATGCTTCTTGAAATGCTCGAGTCTTCAGGGTTGGCTTGCTAACCTGATATGGAAGAGATTTCTCAGAACTTAGATAGAGATGAAAAAGTGCACATTTTTCCAAAAAAAAATGTTTTTTAAGGAAAAATATTCATGTTTATTAGTACCTTCAATATGCTTCGCAAGTCTACAGCTTTGCCAACACCTCCTGTAGGGGGTCTATTCAACTCTTTCATATCCAGCATGTCCAAAAGAAGCATAGACACTGGTATAAAAGAATGGGTAGAAGCTGCGATCCGATTCAGCATTCTAACACATCTCAATCTAAGAGGAAAGTATCTGGCTGTGGGAACTAAACGGGCGACCCCAGAAATTATTTGGGTCAGGGGATATGCAAGTTGCCTTAAGTCAGATTCTGAGTTGTAGGCACAGATAGCACCAGTCCAGAGTTCAAGACAGTTCATGAATTTCCACTCATACACCTTGCGGAATGCTTCCTAAAGAATACAATCAGGTAAAGAGCAAAATTAGGACCATAAAATTAGCAAGTGTAAAACATGTAACATTTTATCTCCGAATTATTTACCATAGTAAGATACTTACAACCAAAAATGTTTGAGTTTTGACATACATATATAGCAAAATATTGCAGCCTTGACACAGAAGATTTAATCAAGATTCAGTGCTAAAAGGAGTAAATCAGCATGCAATAAATGAAAATGATGTCAAGATGAAATGAAGTGACACTACTCAAAATCCAAAGGTGACTAGTTTGTTAGAACAATTCCATAAATCAGAAGAATATCATAAGACTCCTCCTACAGTACCAGATAAGAGAAATAACATGAAACAGGCATCTAAATGTTTACAGTACCTTAGTTTTTGTATTAAGTGCGTCCCTTAAAATCATAGCCAATTGCCGGATAAAAACAAAGGCGTGTTGATATGCAGTTGGAAGATCCACACCTAGAAGTTCAATGACACAATTACCGAGAAAATGGATATGTTGAAGTTTCACTGCATTTACAAAGTGGCAATTCAAAACATAGGCTTTGTATATTCCTCTGAAGCATTCATCTAAGCAATCCGATCCAATACGGATGCACAAATCTCTCAAAAATAGAAATGAAACAACCGGAAGAGCACCTCCCCCAGCCCCCCAGAAATGAAGGGCTACCTGGTAAATAATCAGGAACATAAGTTCATTAAATCAACGGAAGAGAAATATTAAGTCAAATTCCCCACAGGGTCACACTGGCAACAGATGCACCTTACCAGAAGCATATTCTTGCAGGAAAAGTAATCACATGTAACAGTAGGTTCACTATGAGTGACATTATTTTCAAGCTTGTTTATGCAGAGAATAATATGTCATTAAATCCAAGGTGGATAGCCCTCAATCAAACAAATTCAGATATACAAAAATTATATGTATAATCAAAAGGAAATCGTTCCTGTACTAAAATTATTAAGATCAGTTTAGTAAGTTGATCTTGCACATATATTATATCATAGAATTATTGTAGGGCACCATAAGGTACGACAATCAATTTGCACAGGCAGACATGCAATGTGGACTACAAGGTACTAGTGTAGTACTGTTCAATGGTTAAGTAGAATACGATAGAGAAAATTTATTGGACAAATAAAGATCTGTTCATACCTTAATGTATTTCCTTAAGAGGGTAGGAAAAGCAGCCAAAAACAAGGAAGAGTATTTAAGCCGGCGTAAAGTGAACGATATCATTTCTGTGTCAGTCATCTGGTTCAAAACATGGAGAGCATTTCCAAGGTAAGACTTCACTAAATGGCTATGGTTCTTCCATTGCCTTGTTGTCATTAGATCTTTTATGTTTTCATTCTTTCCACCATAAGCAGGAAGTTTCAACAAATTTCTGAGAATTCCATCCATTTCATTAAGAACAAATAGCATTATTTTGTTGAACACACTACTGGACATGATGCTAAGCTTTGCCATAGACTCTTCCTCATCATCACCATAGTGGCATGCTGTCCTAAAAGCCCTCATCAAAGAACGAACTGCACTTAAGCTTCCATTATCTTGGATTGATTTGCACCATGAATCAACCATAGCAGTGGTTATGGCTTTCTTCAAAGATTTTTGTTCCTTCTCTGGAATCTCCAGTTTGTCGGCTTTATCATCTAGCTGTAGATCTCCATTTTCCACATCAGTATCAAATTCTTCCTGGACAAATAAGCAAAAGAATTATATAACTTCCAATATTAAGAGTAGATAATGATTAATAAACACTTAGTAATGTCTGTGCATCAGTAACTTGAAAAAAATATCTACTTTAAAAAACTCACATAGTGAGGAATAAGGATTATTAAAGGAATAGATTCCTGAAACTTCTTCGTGCTGGAAAAAAACTTAAAAATATAATTTTTAAATCTATGACTTGCTGTCAGATTAGAGGGAGAGAGTGAGAGCAAGAGCTAAACAGTGTCAAATTTTATAAAAAGCGCTCTTTGAAATCTGTCCTAATGGGCAGTCTGTTGCACCATTTCGAAACACTCAAAGTTTCTAGAACTTAATCTATGCCTTTTGAATCCTAATTCATTTCAAAGATCCTAGCCTACATAAATATGAAAAGGAACAAAAGGAGTGAATAAAATTGGAGACAGAGAAAGGTCTCCAAAGACACAAATATTGGTAATTTTTCTGCAGATTTCTTGAGTCTCTGTCATGATATTTAAAGAAAAAAAAATTCACTACAATATCTGATTTGGCCAAATCTTTCAAAATGTCATATGTGACTAGAGAGTTGCATTTTCCCCTTTTTTTCATTATTTGTATATTAAAAACCTAGGCCTGACTAGAGCAAAAAGATATTTATTTTTTTTAACAACATTTCCAAGTACTACAAATTATTTTCAAAGTTGGAAGTCCGAAGACAAAAAAATAGAAGTAAAAATATTTCACAGGTCCATATGCATCACAATTCACGTGTCAAGCAGATGAAGATAGATAGAAGAGTAAATATATTGCATACCTCAATACCCTCATCATCAAATTGAAGAAGCTCCTTGTCATGCTCTTTCAAGAATTCATAAAATTCTGGGTCCTGTGATGAAAAAGCTGTTAGTAACAACATCACCAATAAAGTATATCTGTGGAAATGTAAAAAAAGGACTAACAAGACAGTTCCTTTAAATTAATTTAAAAATATAAAAGCAATTCAACATCAGTTGACCATTGGTTATTACCTCAATTGCATAAAAATTTCAGGATATAAAGCTACTGTAAGCCTGTAGCCTAAACTTTCCATCTCCCAAAGATGGCAGATCTATTATCAAGGACATTCTGCCACTTCCTTGCAGGAAAAACTATTTGTGTATTCCACACAAAGGTTTTGTAACAATAATTGATAGACATTGCATAAAATTCCTAAAATTGAACAGATAAACTATATAACCTGAAGTGCATAATATGCTATAGGAGAACAAATACAATGACCGCCAAGGGCCATAAAGTATATCATTCCAGGTCATTGGACAATCCTGGAGACCACATCAGTAACCATGAGAAGAGACAACACAAAATTTTAAAATTATGGAAGTCATAGATTATCCCAATCTCAATTCTAAACCATACACAATTTATCCCCACTTTCAACTTTACTTCCAGAAACAATTTCGTAATAACATTGCTTACTTCCCATAAAATTAACAGCTTCAAATGAAAATACAGAATAACAGGTAATTGCTTACCCAAAAGGTTTTACACGTGAATACAAAACATCTGCCCCATTCTTTCTATATATTCAAACTTCAATAACTTATATATTCTCTTAAGACTACAAATACAAAACCAGCATATGTATTCAGCTAAACTCCTAAAAAAATATGATAAGAAATAGCAATATCATGAACCTTAAATCCTAACTGAAGACGCCGTTTAAAAACAATGCAATAATAAAAATGGTAACAGTTATTAAGCAACACAGATAAGTTTCTAACCTTTTGCTGAAGTCTCTGTAATTGCTCAATATGCTCTCTTGCTTGATTATCTAAAAGAAATCCCCGAGTATGAGTAAATACTCAAATTAACAGATTCAGCAACAAATATAAATGTAAGTTAGAGCACCCACCATACTTCCAACATAACTTATAAAATGTCAATCAGAAAGCATATGAAAAGAAAATAATATAATCTCACTTGACCCTCCTGCCGAAACTACCAAGAAAAAAAAAATCTCTTAAAAATGATTAAACATTTTTCATTTACTTCTCTTGCTCACAGCATGACATTCAAGCAAAGAGTCACATGCAAGAAATGCAAGAATCTAAAAACATAACGAAAACACAAGATAGGTTTGAAGTAAACACAAACCTGTCTTGGATTTCTTAAGGCCGTCGTTGCCATTAGCGGCAGCTTCAGGCCTTCCCCTCTTGCGAGCACCTCCAACGTCCATGGCAACACGTACAACAACGAGATCCAGGGAAGAAGAAATAGAACAAAATCTTAGAATCCAAGGTTAATAGAGAGCAGACGGGGATTGAAGTACGATAAACCTTACTAGGGTTTTACAGAGGGGTTTAATTGAAGTACGATAAACCTTCAGGCAAATGGCTTTTTTTTTTTTTTTGGGGCGGGGGGTTGTTTTTTTAAAAAGACAAAGAGCACACTTTAACAAATTAAATAAATTAATTTAAAAAAAAATTTAATTTATAAATTTATTTTATTAAATTAGAATTATTTAATAAATAAATTTATTTAAATAATTTATAATTTTTTATTATATACTACTTTAAATAGCGTATAATTTTTAATTGATAAATTTTATAATTTTATAAATTTATTTTTTTTATTTTATTCAAATTTTAACACTATTTTATATATAAGATGACATTATTTTTACTATAGTCGAGTAACATCTAAATTTTATATTTCATGATAAATTTTTAGATATTATTGATAGTGATACAAAAAATAAAAATTTAAAAGTATATACTAAAATAAAAAAATTCGCAGTAATATTATTAATTTATTGTAAAATTATAAATATATTTATTTTATATTTTTTAAAATTATATAATAAAATATAATTACTAATAAAATTATAAATTTTATATAAGTATATCTTTTTATATTATTTTATATTTATTAATTAATTTAATAGTTAATTTTATCAAATATTTCTAATTCAATAAATTAATTTAACAATTTTTAACTTTTAACTAACAGTTTTTAGTTAAAAATTAATTTTTTAACTTTCAGTTAACTTTTAAATATTTAACTAACTTATTATTTATTTTTATCAAACATAGTTAAAAATTAAAAGAGGGGCGAATATATATATATATATATATATAGACCTTCCCGTTGGCAAAAAAAAGACAAAAAAAATATAATATTCAAAATATATATATATATATATATATATATAATTGACAAAAAAATAATATTAATATATATATATACACACACACAAAAAGTGTAATATTCCATAAAAAAAAATATTTTTTATAAATAAGTGTATATATATATATATTTTAAATAATTATATTTTATTAGGGCCTCTAAATAAATTTTTGTTTTATTTTTATAAATATTTTTTTTAATATGCATGGAGATATTTTATATTTTGATTTGTTTTGTTAAAAATTTTATTAAAAAAAGTCATGATTTAAAAGTGCAATAAAAATTTTGTAAGAATATATTTTTTGAAAAAATTTTGGGATGTTTTAAAATGAAAATAATATTTATATGTATATAATTAAAAAATAAATATTATATTTAATTATTAAATAATAATAAATAAATAAATTGGAGAATAAAAACCTAAAAGAACACGCCACACGAACGGCAAGGGAAGCACCATTTTTTTTTCTTTCTCTCTCTGTGTTGTATTTTTAATTTTGAAAAATAAATTTTTATATTAAAACTCTGTTCGATGGATGTCTTAAAAAAGAAAGATATATTTTGTTTTAAAAAAAAAATTAACTTCGTATTTTTCAATTTTCTTTTTAGTTTATATTTTTGATTTATAAAATTTGTTTAATTTAAAAAAATCATTGACAGAAATACTGTTAGATAGCGGTAGAGATAGTTAGTCTTGGTGTATCATGTAACCCTAACTAGTAAAGAAGTTGTTACCCCTTTGTGCGAAAAGGCACATGAGAATTGGACTATGAATAAATATAAAATTGAGGTATGTCTCCTCCAATAATCAGCGACATTTGACCTGATTACCTATGATGAAAATATTATGATTTATCCGTTCTATTACTGTATGCTTAAAACAGTAATTATATAAAAATGTTAGGAAGTTGAGAGAAACTCCTCCCAACCTTATAATATGAATGATAAAAATGTGATAATTTATCTATCACATGTTATGTGATTGGGATAAACCATGTATGTGGTGGTGATTGCCCTTACCAAATTTTGTGTTTAGATATAAAAAAAATTATAATTATGATTTTACTTTGAGTCTTACTCTAAATATTTTTTTTTCATAAAGAGTTATCTTCCTATTTTCTTATATGGTTTTAAAATTATTATTTATTATATTAAATATTAAGATTTTATAATTTTTTTAACAAAATTTAGCCAATTTTAAAGTTGTAATTTGTTGTTATATACATTGATTTAAATAATGTTATATTTTAACATAATTTTTATTTATAAAAATTCTTGTGTATGGTCTATTTTATTTCAATTATAGTAGACTATATTTGTTCACTAAGTTGTGTAAATTCACATCTTTTTATACATTTTCAAATAACACTAAAAGTCGAACCCGCATTCATCTGAATTTGAATAAGGTAGCAGTTTCAGTGGTGATCACAGACATGATTATGTTCCTGTTGTGTACTCTATATATGTTGGTTAAGATTGTCTATATACAAAGTTTGTATGGCATGAATTTGTAAAAAAATAATTATGTATATAAATGAAAAGTTTATTTATGATATGTTATAAAGTAATATTGTGTGCTAATTTTTGATTGTCTATTTTATGATTTATGGTCTAAAGATCCATCTCTTGTGCCATGCTAATTATGTATCTTAAATTAGAGTCTTGACAAAAAGTATATTATGTAATATATAACTCTAGCTTTGATATGTTATCTTATATATTTTATGTGTAGACTTTATATTATTTTCTTCAATTGATTATGAAACTCGTTTGTAGAATATCAAGATTTTACCATTTAGTACTTTTTTTATTGCTTTAAATATATTTATAATTTTTGAATTAAATATGACATTCTATTTATAAGCCTTGGTTGAAATTTTATTTGAAATAATGAAATTATTATTTTTATAAATATTTTTTGTGCATGTTCAAAGAGATCTCCCAATTGTTGATGAGCTCAAAATTATATATTTAGTTTATATAATTAATTGACAAGTTAAATGAATTATAATATATGCTTTGCAAGGCAGTGGAATATGCAGTACGTAAATATGTTTATTATTGCGTACCAGCTAGACAATAATTTGACTCTCTAATTAATAATGTATGCAATTTCTTAAACTACCATATAATAATATTTTTTTTGGGTAAAGTACCATATAGTAATTTGTCTCTCTAGTATAAGAGAAGATAGAAAGAAAATAATGTATAAATAATTAAGATAATCACAGAATGATTTTATTATATGTAAGTTCGCATTGTTGGCTGTTACCGTTAATTTTTCCCCGCTGAAAAGATAAATATAATTAACGAATTATTAATATATACCTATTTCTTATCAAAGTTACTCAATTGATAATCTTTTTTTTTCTTTCCTTACATTCATCTAGTTGTTTTAATCACTTATTAGTTTGAATTGAATATTATAGGTATTACTGTTATTAATTTCATTTTGGTGGGGACCATTTTATTTATGGAAAAAAACAATAAAAGATAATTATTTTAAAAAATCTCCTATTACTTATATTTGCTAAAAATAGAAAAAAATCATATATATATATATATATATATATAGATAGATAGATAGATAGTACGTATATATAAAACTTTCATGCCCCTAGAAACCTCGATTGGTTTACACCCCAGGTCTGCGAATCAAATGCAATACGCATATATCTATTTTTCATATAAACCGATGCAATTAATTTCTGTCACTACAAAAAAAAAAGGTAAACTACGATCGAAAAAATGAGTCGCAAAAATGATAATATCGGTCGCAAAATATTTTAGCGATCGAATTGTGACCGATTAATTAAAACAGTAGATATGTAGGTTGCAACATAAATTGCGATCGATATGCAAAGGTGACAAACTTTGCGACCGAAATATAAACTTCAATCAGTCGCAATTGCTTATGAATCACAAACGATAATTTTACTATTAATACTCATGCTTGGCGACCGATAGGGTAATAGCAAATTTTGTCACCGTTATAATCGGTCGCAAATGTGTGAAAATCGGTCGCAAAATATTTGAAATTTCCAACTACTCTTTTTAATTTTGCAGTTTCCCTAATTTCAATTACAAAAACAATTCAGAACAGAATCAACAATCCAGCAATTTAATTTCAATATTATAAATGCAACAATTCAATTAATAATAAAAACGCGTTATAAAATAAAAATTAAAGAACATTTAGAATAGTTAATTAAAAATAACTTAAAAAATTGATTAGACATTGTTCAAATTAAACTTATACAACCCAAGTTTATTTTAAGACGTATCATTAGCAGCATCCACATCATTATGGTGTTCAGGAGGAGTTGGCTGGGTCTCATGTGATGGATCAGTTTGTTGGTTATAAACTGAAGGATCAGAAAGCTGGTGATCTGGCGCTGAAATGGTACTTAGAAGAATAGGAACTCCAAGATGCTGAAATAAAAACCGTGTCGCCCTCTCAGTTTCTTGAAGACGATTAGTGATTTCACTAATAATAGCATCCTTTCCCATGAGCTCTTTGGAAAGGGCAGCAACCCTGGCCCTTAACTGGACTAACTCTACTATCAAGTGGCTGTGAAGATGATGCAGGATGTGTTGAAGTGAGCAGCATAAAGCCTAACTCACCCATCCCAAAGACATTGCCCTTACGTCTCGGACCTCCCACAACCTCTAGGTAGAGAACATTATCAGATGCTAATGAGCTCTCTCCCTCACTCTCTGTGGACTGAGCTCGGCGCCGGTGATACTCAGTCTGTACATTTAAAATTAATAGTAAAAATGACAATTTGAACATAAAAAGATATATGTTTAACCTTACATATTAAAAATTATATACATACAGCAACACGTTGAGCCTTCTGACAAGACTACTGTCCATCCTTTAACTTCTTCGTCCGCTCCATAATCTCGAAAGCAGTTGGCTCTCTATGCAAGTCATCTTTCTGCGACAAATTCATTATTAAAATGTTAATACATGTGAGACAAAATAACACAACAAATTGGAATTAAACAAAATTGACATAAAGTCATAGCAATCTCTTTCTATGCTCAGCTGTAGAGATTGACCTACCAGTGTATGATGAAGCACCTGCATCCACTGACTGATTCTGCTTGGCTTTGCTACTATTCTCTAGCCACTGGGGACTCTTCCATTTTTGATTCTACTGCTCCCTAACAGATGGATGTATCCAATTGATTTTTCCTTTTCCCACTCTGAGTTTGTTCGTAAGGTTTTTGAGGCATTTTTGACCCTTATGGTCAAAAATCCTCCTAACTGTATGGTTATGAGCAGGAAGCCATCTATACGTTTCCTGCAAATAAAAAAACTAATTAGTAAACAATTATAAAATACACTTGCATACTAATTAAAAATATGCTGAAAAAAATGAACTTACACGAAATTTTGCAAACCATACAGTCTTCTCATGCTTAGGGACCTCACTCCAACATGTCCAAGGTCCAGTGAAGTGAGATCTAATGGCATCAGCAATAATATCTTACGGTCCTCTAGTAATATCAAATCTTATTTCAAATAAAAAATGTAAGTTAGCATAAATCCTCAAATTAATTATACAAACTAATATGCTAATAAACGCAGTTGACTTACTCAAAATGAACATCTCCAGGAGCAATCAAAGTCCTCCCATGTGGTTCATCAGTCTGAGCGGATAAAGGTGCCTGAGTACCCAATGTAATAGGAGAAGGCTGTGTGGATGAAGATGGTGCTGATAATCCCTGAACGACTGGGGTGGATTGAGTGGAATCATCCTCAGTGGGAGTGGAATAAGTCACTCTACCACGTCCTCTCCCACGAGCCCTAGTGTCTCGGCCACATCCTCGACTTGTGTCACCCATATCAGGAATTACAATTGAGTAACAACCTCCTAAACTAAAGCTTAACTGTGATAAAAAATAAAGGAAGATAAGATAAATATAATCTATAATCAATATCTATAAAAGTCGGGAGATATAAGATGAGAATATCTCCAATATTCCCCCTCAAGATGGAGCTCCTTTGCAGATGCCAATCTTGGACAATAGCTGGTGGAATTGAGTAGGTGGCAGTGGTTTGGTTAAAAGATCTGCAAGTTAGTTTGCAGAAGAGACATGAGTGACACGCATGGCACCAGTTTGAACTTGATCACAAATGAAATGGTAGTTGAGAGCAACATGCTTCATGCAGGAGTGAAAAACAGGATTATAGCAAAGTTGGGTGGCACCAACATTATCACAATAGACAACTAGAGCATGAGGGAGAGTAACACCAAGCTCAGAGAGCAACGAACAAATCCAGCTAAGTTCAGCAGCAGTAGCAGCCACAGAGCGATATTCAGCTTCAGTTGAAGAACGAGCAACGGTGTGTTGTTTCCTGGAAGACCATGAGATGAGATTCTGACCAAGGTAGATTAAGTAGGCACTAGTGGAAGTGTAGTTATCCTTGTTTCCAGCCCAATCGGCATCGGAGAAAGCATGTAAAGAGGGCAAGGTTTGACGATGCAATTGAAGACCATGGTTAAGGGTGCCCGATAAGTAACGCAACAAGCGTTTCACAGCAGCCCAATGATCAGTGGTGGGACAATGCATGAATTGAGAGAGCTTGTTGACCGGATAGGCAATATCTGGTCGTGTGAGGTAGAGGTGCTGAAGGCTACTAATAGTGGCATGATATTCAGATGGATCAGTGAGGGTTGTGCCAAAGTGCAAGGTGAGAGTGGGCTCAGTAGCAAGTGGAGTAGTGACGGGCTTTGCACCAAGCATGTTGGTCCAAGTGAGAAGATCTGTAACATAACATTGTTGTGTCAAAAGGAGACCAGTAGGAAGTGTAGTAACTTCAACACCCAAAAAATAAGATAGAGGGCTAAGATCCTTGAGGGAGAAACAACAGCTTAGAAGATCAATGAACTGTTGAACCGTAGTAGTGTGATTGCTTGTGATAATAATATCGTCGACATAGACCAAAAGATATAGTAGATAACCATCACGATTTAGTATAAACAGAGACGTATCAGCTTGAGAGTTGATGAGGCCAGAGTCGAGAAGAAATTGACGCAGCTCATTGTACCAAGCACGAGAAGCCTGCTTGAGACCGTAAATGGCTTTACGTAACTTGCAGACACGAGTAGGATGATCAGTATCAATGAAGCCGGGAGGCTGAGCCATGAAAACATCTTCAGTGAGATGGCCTTGAAGAAAAGCATTATTAACGTCCAACTGTCGAAGAGGCCAACTGTGACTAACATCAATGCTCAAAACCAAATGAATAGTGGTGGATTTCACAACAGGGCTGAACGTATCATGGTAGTCCACACCAAGACGTTGGTGGAATCCCTTTGCAACGAGGCAGGATTCAGGTAAGCGTTTGAGTTTAAATACCCATTTACAACCAATAAGGTTGTGGGAGGGATCAGAAGGAACTAAGTCCCATGTGCCATTGCGAACGAGGGCATCAAATTCTTTAGACATGGCTTGACGCCAATGAGGGTGTTAAAGAGCTTGGGTGACTGTACGGGGTTCAGAGGGGGAAGAAGGAATAGTGGTAAAAAGGTTGAGCTTTTGGATGGGTTTGTATATATGATTCTTGGATCAGGTGGTCATGGGGTGAGTGGGTGGTTGAGGAGCAGAGGAGATAAGAGACGTGGAAGAGATGGAGTCTGACATAATGTAGGGGACAACGGGTAAGGGTGGTGTAGGACGCGAAAGGGAATGAGAAGATGAAGAGAATGGTGATGCAGCTGAGTGGCCAGGAGAAGAACTGGGAGGAGTGTTGATGGGTGGAGTGGAGGAGCTGAGAAGAAAGGAAATAGAGGGAAACCAAGGGTGGAGTGTTTCAGGGGTTGAGTGGTTAGTGGGAGGAGACAGAGAGTGGAAGGGAAAGATGGTTTCAATAAACTTCACATGGCGAGAGGTATAAATACGAGAAGTGACTGTGTCAAGACAGAGATAGGCACTCTGAGTGAGAGAATAGCCAAGGAAAACACACGGGATGGAATGAGGTTGAGTTGAGTACGGGCGAAGCCAGGGATAGCATAGGCAGCCAAAAACTCGTAACTTATAATAGTTGGGAGGAGTGTGTTGGAGTTGTTCATACGGAGAAGACAAGGAGAGAGTTGGCGTGGGTAGACGATTGATAAGAAAAACAACAATGGCAAAGGCATAAGTCCAGTACGAAGGAGGGAGAGAAGCATGGGTGAGAAGAGAAAGGCCAGTTTCAACGATATGACGGTGGCAGCGTTCAGAGAGGCCATTGTGTTTGAGGGTATGAGGAGGAGAAGTAAGATGAGAGATGCCATGTTGAGAGAAACAGGAAGTAAGAGCTTGATATTCACCACCATTATCAGAATACAATGTGGAGATGAAGTGGTTAAATTGCTTTTCAACGAGTGTTTTGAAGCGAAGAAAGACGTCACATGCACGAGCTTTGCGTTTGAGGGGATAAAACCAGATGTAGCATGTATAGTGATCAACAAATATAATATAGTATTTATAATTATCCACTGAATAGAGAGGAGACGTCCAGACATCAAAAAAAATAACTTGCAGGGGATGGGAAGACGTAATTGTAGAAGTATAAAATGGAAGTTTATGACTTTTATTACTTAAACAAGCATTACAATGTGAAAGCTAAATCTTAGAGCAAGGCAAATCAAAATTTGTCATAACATGATGAAGAATATGAGAGGATGGATGTCCTAGACGGGAGTGCCACTAAGATGCAGAGGTTTTGATGCTGGAAAAGGCAAGCAGAGGTGCAGAGGATAAGGGTGAAGGAGTGGGCTATTCATAAACTCCATCCTTAGCTTGGCCGGTGAGAAGAATTGTCCCCGTGTGAAGGTCCTTCACATGAAACAAGGTGGGTAAGAACTCAATAGAAACAAAATTAGAATTGCAAAACTAATATATGGAGATGAGATTTTTATGCATATGTGGAACACAGAGTGTATTATCTAAATGAAATTTACGAGTAGGTGTAGAGAGAGTAGCAGAACCGGTGTAAGTGATAGAGAGACCAGAGCCATCGCCAATGACAACATCATCACTACCAGTATAAGGGGTGTGTTGAGACAGGTTGTGTAAGTCTGCGGTTACATGGTGGGAGGCGCCACTGTCTAAAAGCCAGGTGGGAGTACTGGGATTTGCAATGGAGGCAAAGTTAGCACGGGGTTGCCAGGGAGGTGGGGGTCGAGTATGTGTGGTGCAAGGAGTTAACGTTGTATTGGGGGGGTGCGTGCTGAGAAGCCGAAAGGAAGTGCAACGTTTAACTGTATAGCCTTGGATGCCACAACCTTGACAATAGCCAAGATAGGGTCGTGAAGAGGGTTTGGTGATGTTGGATGGTTGTTGAGTGGAAGTAGGTGGCGAAGGACACCATGGTGGGCGCCAGTGTGATCTGTGAGTAGTAGGGTTAGCGGTAACAGGAAATGAGGAGGATGATATATAAGTGTGGTCGAGGGAGGCTTCTTTGTTTAGTAGTTTCTCATGGATTTCTTCAAAGAAGATGGGAGTTTCACGAGCATTAACGGCATCAACAACACCTTTGTATTCATCTCCAAAGCCTTCAAGAACTTGGTCAATGAGATCTTCATTCTCTACAGGACGACCAAGGAGTGCAAGCTCATTTGCTCGTTGTTTGATATATTGCATGTATTTATAAAAGGTTTTGGACCCTTTGGCACTGTTTCATAGTTGCTCTTTGATTTGTTTGATATGCCCACGTGATGGTTTAGCATAGGTGGTTGCTAGGGTATTAGGTGGTTGCTAGGGTATTCCAAGCTTTTTGAGAGGTAGTTGTGCGAGCGAGGAGTGGCTCGATGGGTAAGGAAACAGCACCTAAAAGAGCACTAAAGAAAAGACGATCTTGACGTTTTCAGGTGGTATATGCTGGATTGGAGTTAGCATGGCCGTTGGTTATAAGGGTGGGTGGTGGACTTGGATGGCTTTCATCAATGAACCCATGCAGATCATATCCTTCGAGAAGACTTTTAATTTGGAGGCTCCACGTAAGATAGTTGGTGGAGGTTAATTTGATTATATTTGTAGTATTGATAGTGACGAGAGGAATGACTGGTTCTTGTGTGTTAGGAATAGTAGTGTGAGCTGTGGAAGAGATAAATGCTTCTGCTGAAGCCATAATTGCAGAGAGAAGCGTAACAGGAAAGAAAAGAAGAGAGATTTAGGATCAAATAGGCTCTGATACCATAATAATGAAGGCATTAATCTTATTTTATTATTGAAGTAATATATATATAACATAAATTACAAAGCATATCAAGAATTACGATTGAGGAACAATCTCCTAAACTAAAGCTTAACTGTGATCGAAAATAAAGGAAGATAAGATAAATGTAATCTATAATCAATATCTATAAAGTCGGGAGAGATAAGATGAGAATATCTCCAATATCACCCATCTGTAAATTAAAAAAAGAAAACAAATTCATAATTAATATAAATAACCAAAATAACAGTAATCATAACTCTTTATTATTGCAATAAGGTCATTCTAATATATTATAATCTAACCTAAACTAGTCAACGGATGGTTCTGAATCACTAAATTCACCCTCGTTATCTGAAGAAGTATAAACATCTTCACTTGACATATCTACTTCTTCTTGGTTAATCATGTTTTCAGCAACTTCCTCTATATCACCATCTCCATCTACAAGTGAATCTTCATATACATCTGTGTCAACTTGTATTATTGGAAGATCTTGAACTTCATGTTGATATGGAACATCCCTTTCAATTTGTTGAGCACTAGGAGCATTTATTGTACTACGTGCCTTTATTTTAATAACACCCAACCAACCATTATGACCCTTTGGATATGGTGTATAATACACTTGTTCAGCTTGTTGTGCAAGTATAAAAGGATCGTATGCCCGGTTGTATCTTCTCGATTGTTTTATTTCAACAAGTCCATATTGGTGATGTACCTTTGTGCCTTGATTAGGAGTATTGTCAAACTATTGACACTTAAAAAGAACTACTCTTTTGATAGGCCAACCAATGAAACTTATTTCAAAAATATCAGTCAATATCTCATAGAAGTCATCTTCTATTTGTCCATTAGTGCCTCGTACACATACACCATAATTTAAAGTTTGCTTGCCTTCGCTATGATTAAGAGTATGAAACTTATATCCATTGTTGTATACATGAGAGATCCTATATGAATCTTTTCCCATGATAAAAAATTGAATTATGTATCTTTATGAAAAATATCTGAGTGCAGAAATAATATTAATTGTAGGAAAAAAATGTTTATTTTACGTAACGTAAATTAGGGGCGTTACACATTGATTATATATGCTGGCCATGATTCAACCTTCGTAAGTGGACCCCAAGATAAACCTTATAAAATATGATCTTGAATATTATTTGTTGGGTTTTCCACCTAGTTCAAAAAATATGTTATCTTATATAACATATGAGCCAATAACAAATTCATAGTTAAGTAAAATACTTACATATTCTCTAAATCACATAGAAAAATTGGAAGCAATCTCATAGTCAATTTGAGATTCTGATATATTATTAGGAACTATTTTCTTCAAAAATTCAGCATACATCCTACAAAATATAATATAAATGAATTGTGAAGTTGACTTTGAATATAACAGTATGTGCATAATGATTTATATGTATAAAATTTATATTTGCACTTACTCTAAGTAAGGCTGAATCTCTTCGCAGTTATTAAGAATGTACAAAATGGCAGCTCTCATGTCACAGTCATCAAGGAACACCGACTGAGATTTTTCATTGCCACGTCCAGCATAGTTGAAAATTGACATAGGTGTGTGAGAGGAAGAACTTTCACCTCCATCATTACGTGACATTCTAGTCCTTCTTGAACATACATCTGATGGATAATAATAAGAAGCAAATGTTGACATTTCCTCTATTAAATACGCTTCACATATAGACCCCTCCACCCGAGCTTTGTTTTTGACTTTTTCTTTTAAAGTTCTCAAAAATCTAAACAATAAACAATAATTTCATTAGGTAGTGTAAATCATATATCAATTACATAAAGTAAATTACTTAGGCAAATGGACACACATTTCAAAAGGATACATCCATCGATATTGAACTGGACCTCAAATCCGAGCTTCATAAGGCAAATGGATAGGAAGATGCTCCATTAAATCAAAGAAGTTTTGAGGAAATATCTGTTCATATTTACACAATATAATAGGAATATTTTCCTCCATAATCCTCAAATGATCTATCTTTAACATTGTAGAAGTCAAATCCCTAAAAAATAAGCTAAACTCAACAAGTGGATTCCAAATAGGTTTCGGTAATATGTCAAACAAAATGGGCAACAAGTGTTGCATGAACACATGACAAACATGACTTTTTATACCGTGCAACTTTGCCTCTTTCATATCCACACACCTAGCCAAATTGGACGTATATCCATCTGACAACTTCAAATCTTTCACCCACTCACATATTGCTAACCGTTGTGATTTACTCAAAGTATATTTTGCTTTGGACTTTATGTACTTATCATGGCTAATTTTCTGCATCTCAAGTTGCTTGCGTCTGCAAATTTCACCCATATCAAGTCTAGCTTGATATGTATCTTTTGTCTTACCTTTTATGTCCATTATTGTATAAAATATGTTCATAAACACATTTCTCTCTGTGTGCATCACATCTATATTGTAAGGCAGAAGTTGTATTTTCCAATATGGTAAACTCCAAAGTATACGTTATTTTGTCTAATTATAATCCCTATTACTCCCAGGTATATGGGTTCCTTGAGATTCTTGGATGGTAGGTATTGCTTTAATCATATCCCATATCTCTTCACCACTAAACCGTTTTGGAATGGGAGAGTGTTCCTCACAACGCTTTTTGAATGAATTTTTATTCTTCCTGTAAGGATGATTAAGTGGAAGAAACTTACGATGACAATCAAAGAATGTTACTTTACGACTGTGTTTAAGATAAAACGCTTTCGACTTATGCATACAAATTGGGCAAGCAAGCTTTTCTGCAGTTGACCAACCTGATAACATTCCATAAGCAGGGAAGTAATTTATAGTCCACATCAATGCTGCATTCATAACAAAATTTTGCTTCAAGGATACATCATAAGTTACAATGCCTTCATTCCATAACATCTTCAAATTATTTATGAGCGTCTCCATATAAACATCTATCTTACTCTTAGGGTTCGATAGACCCGAAATTATGATTGTCAAAAACATAAATTCTCTCTTCATACACATCCATGGAGGAAGATTATATAGAGTTAAAATTATAGGCCAACACGAATATATTTTACCAAATTGCCCATGTGGATTAAATCCATCAGTGCATAGCCCCAATCTCACATTGCGAGGGTCATGTGAAAATTCTGGATACACTCTATCAAAATGTTTCCATGCCTCTCCATCAGATGGATGATACAATACACCATCCTCTCTCTGGTTCTCATTGTGCCTTCTCATATAACCAGCAATGGACATTGATGAATACAACCTTTGAAGTCTTGGAACAATAGGAAAATACCACATTCGGGATTTAAGGATCTGTTTTGAGTTGCCTCTTCGACAAATTCTTTTATATCATTCTTCCTCACAAAATCTGCAATGTGTAAACTACTCATCATTTTTGTAAAATAACATGCAACCTTTTGGACAACAATCAATTTTAACGCATCCCATCCCAAATTGTGAGACATTCTTCTTTGCATAATAAAAGTTATCTGGCATACGATTTTCATTTGGTAATGCACTGCCAATACCCTTAACCATTCTATTAAAACAACCTTGGAACATATTATAATCTGACTTTAAACTCATAGCCCACAAAGATATTGACAACTCCGACTGAGTCTTACATTCCTCCCACAACGGTGCTTGTGAAAAAGCCAACATGTCATAAAATCTCTGAGCGGCTGGATTAGGATCCTCCTCCACATTTTTAGTCACGGCTTCACGAAATTCTAATTGAGCACCAATTTCAGGTCCGGCTGCATCCATAATCATTTGCTGATAGACATTGTATTCTTCCCTCAGTCCATCTTGACCGTAATACGAGCTTTCACCAACAATTGACATCACTTGTGGTGATGCTTCTCCATGGGCTGTCCACCAGTAATATTTTGGCATGAATCCTTTGCTAAACAAATGAACTTTAACATCATCCATTGTTTTGTACGACTGACACTTGCATTTTGTACAAAGACACCTAATCAAATCATCTGTTTCATTTCTGCTTTGACTAGTAGCGAAACGAATGAACTCAACAACTCCATCCACAAACTCATCCAATATTCCTGACTTCTTCTCATTTAACCTATTATACATCCACCTTCGATTCACTGGAATTTTCATATTGATAACCAACTGTAGGACAAGCTATCAGTGGCTAAGTTATCGTATTAGAGAAAATCGACGTATAACACATAGAATAACTGATAAAACATATCTAAAATTAAAAGCCTTGAGTCAGGCAACTTAAGTACTATGTAGTGAGCATTACTCTTCCTTCATCTTTCAAGGAGACTATCATATTTATAATACATACACAAGAGGCATTTGGTATATTATTGTATCTTAGATATTTTAATATTTTGCATATTATGATATAATGCTTCAAATATTTTTTATAAAAAAATGTAAATAACACATAAAAAAAAATTTGAGTTTTAGTCATAGTTAATCAAACACTAAAACATAGTGTGTGCATTTTCTAATGTATGCAACCACAACCACTAAAGCATGGTCATATATATTCAATCAATTTCAATCCACTAAAACATAGTCATTGTTGTGATTATCTATAAACATTCACATTCACATTCGTAAGGCCATAAATTCAAACCATAGCCATTCACATTAAAAAAGTCACATAACCTATTCGCGTAAACTATTAAGTTTTGAACAAATTCAGTTGTATAAAATCGAGTTTACCTATTTTAAATATTTTTTTAATTGAGTTCATTCAAGTTTGATTAAAACACTCTTGATAATGTCCTTACCTCTACATTAAAGATTGAATTTTCTACCATAACCAATTTTCAAACCTTGTGATTTATTGAAAGTTGTAATTTCACTTAAAATCAGTTTCAAACCATAAGGTCTTGTCCAGCCAAAGGTTAGGAACAAGTACTTAAGGCATTCGAGTTCAAAATGACAAAGTGGGCATAAGGGATCGGCACTTATCTTTCTTTTATGAAGGTTGAGATTAGTAGACAAGGTATTCTTGAAAACTTTGCAAATGAACATTTTTATCTCTGAGAGACTTTAAATTTTCAAAGAGCTTTTCAAATCTCAGAATCTAAGGTACTAAAGGAAGAGTTATTCTTACAATTAGGGTTAGGGGAATTTTCTTTAGTAATAACATAACCACTCTTCCCTGAATAATCTCCAGCTTAATTAAGATTATGGCCAAATGAGCATGTCAACATCATTTTCTTGGTTGATAAAATAGTAAGAAGAAAGTGCAGTTATCAAAAATTTCCCTAGCTAGTTTGATCTTCCAACAATGATTATCATGATCAATTATAGAAACCACGTTAGATAGGGAGTTGTTAGAGATGTTAGCAATTTTCTAATAGCCTCAAAGTCATCTATCAGACTACAAAACAATATCTTTGGACATTCTAAAAATTTAAACCATAGCCATGATCAATATCAAATATTCAAACCATAGCATTTACATTCAATATATCAATACTGAGTAGCAGAAAAATTACTCAAACCATAGCATTTACAACTCAAATTTCTCACTTGTAGTCGTGGAAGGTCAAGCTGGAGGCAGTGGCATCAAGCTGAGGCAAGTAGTTGTGGTGGCTTGGAGGCCCACTGCGACGAGACCTGAAGACCTGCACGAGATATGGCGTCGCCGACGAGGACAGCAGCAGGGGTGAACAGCAGCGCGGGGAAGAGAGAAGAAAGACCTCCGACGTGCAGACGAAAATCTGCAACCACTTGAGGTTGCTCGGAGGCCGGCGGCGAGGAGCAACAACACCCACACAAGATGTGGAGTCGTTGGCGGGGAGACCAGAAGCAACGAATGACGCTGCGGGGAAGAGAGGAAAAACAACGCACATACGGAAATGGGAAAAAATTTGGGGCCTAGGGATTTATTAAAATCCGCCACCAATTTGCGATCGATCGCGATATTCTGCGACCGATTAAGATGTAGATGGGAGAGCTTGCTACTTTACAACAGATTTGCCAGCCTTTTGCCATCGATTTTTTTGCGGCTCCTCATATCAGTCACTATATCGGTCTCAGTATGTTTTAAAATGTTTGCTTCGTCCTTATCGGTCACTACATCAGTCGTTGAAGTAGACAAAATTGTCTTCATTTAAAATCAGTGGCTACCGGTGTCTGATCAATCACAATTGGAGACCGTTCTATGGCGATCGCTGAATTCGGTCGCAAATGGCTAATTTTTTTGTAGTGTGTATATTGGGCATCCAGCATGGATTTTGACATCATCCAAAACATTCATAATAATATTGGCCGCCCCCAATGGCAAGTAATCAGTTTCCATGTATTCCATAAACTGGTGGATCGCTGTCATGGAAAAAGCTAAAAATGGAGCCTTGTCTGGCATATTAGGCGGGTCTAAATCCCTTGGCATGGCCTAATATATAAATTCTTTTCCCCTCTTATAAAAATGACCGTTTTCGTTAAAATTCGTTCTCACCAACTTATAAACACATTGCAATTTTCACCATTTCAAACACATTATTTCTCCCCCATTTTTTATATCATGGCTATATATGCCTCTCACCTCTTCCAGCTCCAACCATCAGCAGCTTGCGGGCTTTGCTGTTGCCTAGAACCATAGAAACAGCAGCCACTCTCATATGTCAAGCTTTAATGGAGGTAAACCAGCTGTGAATGGCTCCAATCATCAGCTTCTTCCTGGCTTTGCTGTTGCCAACAACCACAGAAACAGCAGCCTCTATCATGAGCTGAGCTTCAATGGAGGTGAGTCAGTGAATGGGTCCAAGCAGTTGTGACGTAGAACAAAACCAAGTGGAAATCACAATTTTCCAAAACATAAATATTTCAATATATTAATTTATCATAAAAAATAATTAATTTAAAATTTTAAAACTATATATATATAACTGAAATAAAAAATTCTATTCTTAAAGAAATATTAAAATATAGTCTTAATAAAATAATACGAATATCTAGTCCTAATATTAATAGGGTAATAATTTTTTAGGCTATAATGTCTTTATTGACTATCTAATCTAAAATTATTCTTAATTACATATTTTATTATAAATTCATAATTATTTTAAATTATAAAACAGTAATTCTTCTTTATGTTTTTGCAACATCCGGCTTCTTCCTGGCTTTGCGGTTGCAAACAACCACAAAAACAGCAGCCTCTTTCATGAGCCAAGCTTCAATGGAGGTGAACCAGCGAATGGCTCCAACCAGCAGCTTGTTGGTTTTGCTAGTGTTGCTGCCAACAACTACAGAAACAGCAGTAGCCTACCTCTTGTGACATGCTTCAATGGAGGTAAACCAGTGAAATAATGGCGTAGGCCAACTTGGTGTGAACGTCCAAAGAATGATGATGACTGAGCGGAGAAGAAGCTTTGTGACACCTCAACGAGTAAGGGTTTGAGAGTGTAATCGAGTTTTACCCTTTGAGAAACCATTCTCCAGCTTTCCCAGTGACTGATATTCTAAGAACAAGGGAGATTCTAAGAGCTAGTCTTCTATCTGCAATATCGTCACCAAGGGAACGCATGTTCAGAAACCATGATGCCGCCACCACCGGATCAGGCTCCTGTCTCCAAACCAGGGGAGATGCGTTCACTACAACCCATGAAGCCATTATCTGCACCAGAAGAGGCCCTGGTCTCCAAATTCAGTGCCTGTAACTCTACTCATTCTGAAATCTTATTAGCTATCCTAGTAGTCGTCACTCACAGCAACGCAGAGCAAGTGTCACCATTATGGAGCTTCATGAACGTAGTACTTACAGTGCCTGATATTGAGAGTAGTGATGGCGTAACCCATAGCCTTCCTTGCCAAAAACATGGGCCTAGGCATGCCCAATGTGCTTGGGAAAGTTTCCAACGTCGCAGCGCTTTGCAGCTCACGTGAGTTCCCATTACAAGTACGAAACTAAAGCTCAGAAGAGAAGGAGGCTCCTGGCCAAATCAGAATAACAAATCTCCGCCTTCATCACTCAAGGGTTGGATGAACTGTTCTTCCTTTGTCAACTACTAGAAACAGGTTCGCAAAAAGATTTGCTCAACGCAAAGAAGGACCACCTACGAACATGGCTGAATCAGAAGGTAACGTTGGGGGCCATTATCAGGTTGCCTCTTCCCCAGGAAAGGAAGCCAATGGTGACGGTTTATTTGATGTCAAAAATCAAGGAAGAACCTGCTCATTTTTAACTAAGGTATGTTTTATGCATTAGGGTCAATCTACAAGGTTCTCTTTATCCATTATAGGGTCTATTTATTGTGTTCATGTTATGCATTAGGGGTATGAGCTACAGTCTTTTGTTATGCATTAGCGTCTATCTAAGTGTCTGTTATGTTCATTTTGAGTGACTTTGTTGAGAAATTTTACACGAGACAATAAATTTTACACGAGACAAACAATCAGATGGATTCAATTTTTCACCATTGTTCTGTAACCAAGAGAAACAATGCAACCAATCAAGGGGGAAAAATCCCAGTCAAGGTCTGCACACTTTCAAGTGATTGTAAATAGGGGCAGAAGTATTCTATAATCTACACTATTAGACCTGTTCAACATAAAATCTCGAAAGACAACCGGAAAGGTATATGATGAAATTAATGCTTCTACGCTAAGGCAGAGATAGCTCTTATCATTTATGGGTAGGAAGGTAGATGAACAGCGAAACCAGTGATACCAATAACATTTTCTACAACAGAGGAAATTAGTGCTACTCATCAACATTCAACAAAAAAATGCTCCTCATCATGGGGCACTTCATACTACACTGAAATATTACTAAACTCAAAATGCTGGAAAGCTGCTAGTCTCGAGGCAAGACATTGTCAATTTGTCACTACTCACTAGTCAAACCAGACCATGATTAAATATACAAATTGACACTTGCACTGAATTTAAGCCCGGTGAAGGATACAGAAATACAATTTATCCACAAATTTTTTTGTTTATGACATAATAATTTCAATATCTTTTTCTCAAAGGCTTCGTAACAACATAATGGTGAAATGAATCCCAGCCCTACGGAGACTTCTGATATTGTCAATGACCCAAATCCTGGGGTCTTTTCCAAAGGTTTGTTTGTCGGATTAAATATAAAGAAGCCAATGAAATAAATAGACATTCTTTTTTGACAGGGATCTACAATTTTGAGAATGCCAGGGCCTTTCAGAAGCAGCATACACTTGCTAAGAGAAAAATTGGACAATATCAAAATTTGGACATCCAAAGATTCGGAGACTAGCATATATTTTCAACAATGTTATAGATCCTCCCCAGAAACGATGGCATGCAGCTGCTTTGCGGTCCATGTTACATCAGCGAGTCTATGAAGAGAAGCAGCAATATCTTCTGCCATAGTCATCAAAAGAGTTCTGCATTCTGCAATATGCAGGTCATATGGTATTAAAAATCAGAATAAAAAATCTTTACACTTAACGGAACTGCACTTTATCTATCCATCGTCATTCAATGTTCCAATAATTCCTCTATTAAAGATCAAACTGAAATTGGGTGCAGTTACAGGAGAAGATATGGGGAAGAAGAATAAGCAACTGGTCAGTGGTATAGGCCGGTAGTCCTTATTGCATGCAACGAATTCCAGAAACAATAATGATTAATAAAAAAACATTTTTTATATAACAAATGATATTTCTTTAAAAAAAAAAAATTCATGATATGAAGTTCCAAAGTAGTACTACTAATACATCCAAGGAAAAAATTAATGCACAAAACCAAAGAAGTATCACATGGTAAGATGCTGATCAAGTAGATCTACAGATGGTCTGAAAATCCAAAACCAAATGTAATAGTCATATGATAAAGTACAGTCTGGCTGAGTAGCCTGGCAATAGTTAGGAGAACCTTATAAGCAATAAGGCTGTTATATGTTTTGAAAAATTTAATATAAATAAATAAATTTTTTTTGTGCAAACTGAGAATGGGAGCTATTTTGGTTACTCATGGAATTTTAAAAAAAAAATGTGAACCGTGAATTTGTTTATGAAAACTGTTATTTTTTCAGTTGTTCTATTACGTACTCTAGATTAAGCCATTTCAGTTTATAGGTTACTTACTATGGTATTGTATTTTTTTGTCTGTCTTAAAAGGGTATTGTTATTTCATATTAACATTGAGTCATGTTATAAAAACTATGTCATTTTTGTTTTCCCTACTTGAACTGAATATATATTTTGTTAATTTAAGACATGAAGTTTGTATTTCCCCCTTCATTTTCTAGACATCAGTTTATCTGAGTCTGATATTTTACTTGACATGTTTATATTACTATTATTTTGACTAATCACGTTCTCAGGTTGCATATCATTACTGCTCGTGAATCGTGATATTAATTGGTCCATATGTGTTGTAAGCACATATTTAGCTGGGTTTTGATTTCTTGGTATTTTTCTGCCATTGAAATCGCACAGGCTGGAAACTTTTATCCTCCATGAGGTTTAGATCATCATCATAGAGACAGACTGTGAATGTAATATGGTTTAATACTGATACTTGAAATACTATTCAAGGGCACCATGGTTTTCCTCTTTTGCATTTAAGATGATACTCATCGGTGAAACTTTTCAAAACTAGCAGAATTTTTAACAAAAATAAAGCAGAGAAGGAAAAAGTGTATAACCTGATATTTTGCTGAAATTAAGCAAGGACATAGAAACAAGAGTCTTGAGTTCAAGTTCTCCATTTTCCAGGACTCCTTTCATCTGAGAGATGATTGCTAAGAAGGCAGCAAGGGGTAATCCAGCATTACATACTGAAGAAAGTGAGGAGCTCAACCATGCAACAGTTATTAGACATATCCTGACCAAATCTGGGTGTCTAGAGTCTAAACATCTCGAAATAGTCTTCAAAAATGGGCTTTCTCCATCACCAATCATTGATTCTAACAAGTTCACCAACCACTTTTCGCTCCTTTCTTCTTCATCTTCCTATGGTTTTAGTTAAAATATCAGGCAAGCTACATCAAATGACTTATATAAGCAACAAGAATTGCATGATAACAGAGAAGAGTTGTTCTGCATTTGATTCACTTTGATACTTCTAGAAGCTTGAGTGTCAATTTTATTTTGCTAGAACACAAGTATATCATCCATAATAGTTGAAGGAGTTCATGATGGAATTGATAAATGGACCTCCATATCTACTTGCCAAGACGAGCGATCTATTTGCTTCAATAAAATATATCATTGAAACATACATGCCGAGGGCATGTATTCTTTATACAGAAAAAGTATAAACTACGATGCTTTAACATATTAAAACCAAGCACTTCAGAATACTAATGTTGTGGAGACTTTGTTCCATTCATTTTTACGTTTTACAATACTAATGCTGTGTACATGAAGCCTAAGAAAGTCAAATTTACTTTCACATAGATTTGTTATTCCTGAAGCACTTAAGAATATGAAATTGATGTTGATGTTACTACCCCCCCCCCAACAATCACAGCCCGTTTTCATCCTCACTACTATTATCCCCTGTCAGAATCGTTCTACAGTTCCAATTCTCGATTGACGTCACATCCAATAGTGAAAATAGAGAAAGTAGAGACTAAAGAAAGAGGACCCGTGATTATAGTTCATCAGTGTATTGATGCAAAGAACTTTCTCCCAACCTCCCCAGAAATGCTTTAAGAGGCTCTCAAATTTCTTTCCAACCAAATAGTCCATACAAACAAGGCAGACATTGCCTTTCAAGGAATTAAGCTATTCCTGTTTCAGCCATTATTCTAATAACCAACCTCTAATCTAACCGGCAACTGAACTTGGCATGAAGCTATTCACCCAGTAATTGGAGACAGTCTAATATTGGGCAATGCAATTATAAATAATAAAACATCTTAACCTTTATTTCCATATTTGTAGATACAGCAAACTTAGTAGAAGAAGAATGACTTTAAAATAATAAAATAGAAAACACAGTATATTACTTTTGAACATCATCATTCAATAAACATAGTATATTTCTTACTTACAAATTCTATTCTCATTTATATAATCATGTAAACTTACAAATGGTGATATAAAAACAAACCAATGAGAAGGTTGTGGAAAGCATTAAACAACACTAAAGCAAGCAATATTCTGGCTCAACCATTTTAAAGATAAAAAAAATAAAAAGGTTGTGCAATTGATAAGTTAACAGTCATTATATGCATAGTTGCATACTATTAAAATTTTCAAGAAAGCGTCATTTCAAATAAATGTTGATATAATACAGAGTACATAGAAAGATCCTAAGAGATGATAAAGTAACAAAAGCAAACTTACCAATGAAATGGCCCCATCCCATAATAAACCCTCTTCCTCTTCCTCGTCGTCAGGAGTTTTGACTTCTGAAATATCAGATTTATATCCTGCTTGCTTTAAAATGCTATTCTTGGTCAGTATCTTTCCAGTTGACGAAAAATGCCCTCCCAAGATTAAAAGTGCTCTGCAACAATTTTCACGGACCTTCCCATCATTTAAGCTGGCATCAAGAGCCACTGCAATGGAATTCACAGCCTGCTCTCTGTATATGCTATACTTTTGAGGCTCAACCTGCAGTGCAAACTTGTTGTAGCCAATAAAACAGCAAGACAAAGACACTCATATTTTACTGGTTGGTTGTAAGATCACAGTGACAAAAGGTATATAGCAAGGAGGAATCAAATAGATATTTCCAGCAATAGTTTGATCAATGATTTCTCCCCTCGCTTGAAATCTATGCTTATTTTGTTATTCTATACGTATTGCTAATAATTTCATTCCTTGTTTCATGGAAAAACTTGCAGGAAAATCAAGAGCCAACCATTTCCCACTTTACATTAATTGATATTGAGTATTCATTAATTATGTAAACTGTTCATGCATGAAAATTTGTAAAACAAATTTCATATAATAGCTTATTAACTATGATGAAGAAATATGGTTAATAAGGAACTTCAACTTTAGAGATAATAGTAAACAAGAAGCACATGTACATAAAGAACTACCATTTCTCCTTCAGGTTTCAGGTGTTTATTTTATTATTATGTTTTGATGATTTTTGCTATTTTTTTCCACACAAGAAAGTGATAGAGGTGAGAAAGAAGACGAGATAGGCAAATTGTTAGGTGCAGATGCTTCCCTTAAATCCATTGATTAACATAGATGATTTTGAAGAGTTTAAAATGCACATATGATCTTCTTACATGGATTATGTGTTCCAGTAATTATATGTAATAATTTTCAAATGTCAAAAGCACTATCATCAGGAGAACAGTGCCAACTACAATAACAGAATAGTGGAATTATATGTTGTTTTCTTTCAGGAAAGCAACAATTCTCTAGTTAAAGAAACTATTCATTACTTTCCCCAATATTACTTCTACAATTAAATTAATACAAATATATTGAAATAGGGGTAGATTTGACAAGTCCCAGTCACAAGATTCCTACACTTAAATGTTAACTTGATAGAGATTATGAAATTGATTCCTAAAATATTTTACATTTGTAAGGTTGCCTCATCCCTCCATGCCTTTCATGTTGGACCAGTCAAGATTATTTCTAGTAATGATACAAGAAAACTGACATTGACTGAGCATAATGAAGAAACCAAAATAAAAATTTTCAAGACTTTTGGAGCATACCAGTAGATCAAAGTGCAACAAAAGGACAGCAATCAGGGGTTTTTGACGTGGTGGAGAATTCTTGAGATACATGAGCAGAACATGCATCGTAATAAATACATCTTCACCCTTCAAGCCACTTAAGAAAGATGTAACATCCTTTCTTCTACCAAAAAAAGTAGTCATGCAATTAACAGTTAAAAAAAGAGAACTAAATATAAGTGATCCTCAAAACATAATTTTGCAGGACCTCACACTACAGAAACAATAATTAGTGCCTGAATGTGCTATCCCTCAACAATTTATCCAACACAATACCATAGTTATACAGAAAGCAGAAACAATTGACAATAATTTATTTTGGTAGAGTTATGAAAAGCAAAATCGGGCCTTCAAAAACTTAGATCAATAGTTCTTTGATGTGATATCAAAGCCTAGTTGACCATGTCGTTTAGAATTCAATCATGCTTTACAAATAATTTTCAGTATAAAGCAAAGTTTTCCTTCAGTACAAGGTCATTTCAAGTCTGCAGATAGTCTGCATATAAATCCCAATCAGATTTCACATGAGGGAGCGTGTTAAAGTTATAAAACCATTCTTGGATCCTTGTTTAGCAGGTTAAGTTAGCTGTATTCTTGGGAAGTATGCCAATGGATCTATTAATGCAGTTACTACCTATAAAATAAATATGGGGAAAAAATGAGAATGAAACAGGATCAACTGCTAACAGAGGGAAAAAAAACTAGATATTGCAATGTTCATATTCCTGCTGATTTTTCATTTGGTTTTCCTAGTCAATATTGCCAATAAGTTGCACTAAATTAGAAAACAACAAAAAGGTTTCTAGTGAAATTGAATACCACAATCCGATAATACTCACCTCTTCAGTGCTAAAAGTTCAGTAAGCAATAATATTGTGTTTTTTCTTGGAGTAACCTCCTTGCTCAGAAGAAGCTCAAGAAGACATTTTTTGTTCATATCTCTTGCTATTTGATATATGCAACAAGAATCTGCTTCAATACAATTTATCAAGAGTGCCATCACATGTGTTTTCTCTTCCAAATTTCCCAATTCAAATCTCCTCAGAAGAAATGCTAAAACCCCTAAGGAGATGAGATGCCTGGCATAAGTTGTTTTGTCCTCTTCATTTAACGAAGTGAAAATACTCTCTAATTTGAAAACTGCAATCTCATCCCTATGTTTTAACTTAGGTTCTCTTGAATTTTCCAAGATTTGATAAGCAGAATCCGGGAGACGATCTAAATGTTCTGACTTCCAATTATGAATCAAACGCTTCAAAACAAGGTTGGTTAGTGGCATGGCCACACAATCTAAAGAAGCTCCTGTTACTGGACATGTTCTATGTCCCTTTTCAAACCATGTCATGATGGCTGCCCGTTCAAAGGTTTGTCCGGTCTCTATAGTGACTGGTTCCTCAAACAGATTTCCAGTTAGAGGACAAATAAACTCCTGTGGAATGGTTGGAAAATGTAATCCTGCATAAAAAAGTTTATGTAGTCCATTTACCTCTCTTTAAAGAAATCTGAAATTTAACAAAAATAAGCTCTTGAAAGGTAGTGAAGTTACTAAAACATTATTTTTTTCACCTTCAAGAGAAGAACTTATCTTAATTTGCTGCATTTGAAAGATGATGGATCAGAGAAGGTCATCAGAAATAAATAACAGAATGCACTATCAAACAGTAGCTAATAGTCAAGAGTACATTACATTTGCAAAAGAGTTGGAGACTAATTCCTTACTGGACTGTGAAACAGTGGGATCAAAAGAGCTTTTGTTGTTTTCCATTTCCGAATCAGATCTTGTTGCTTTTCCAAGAGTAAGTTCATATCTTCTAGAATCTAACAAGTGGCTATATACATTAGTTTGTTGGGGTATGAAAGAGTAACCGATGTCATCACTGCTATTTTTTTCTCTTTGTTCTTCATTTATCATTGAGATTCCTTTCTGCTACAATAATGTTAAATATTACAGACACTGTTAGATTATGTGAGAGATAGAGTGTGAGAAGAAACGAAACTCACGTACATGTGACTCCAAGAATAAAGATATTGTTCCAAAAAGAGAAAAAGAATGATTGCCATGAGTAATTCAGTATGATTCATTACTTAACCAATGAGACTCCTAGTTTAAAAGTCCATGATTTTATGAAAACTCTGGTCTAGATGTAGAGCCATCAGAACAAAAGCAATGATTCCAGAAAAAGGGGACCAAACATACTGTTGCATAAATAAATTTATATACGAACTACTGTTAAAGCTAAAAGTTATTGATGGAGAGACTGAAATGGTAAAGCACCTAATAAAGAAGGGATATAAATTAATAAGAAGCTCTTGTGCCTTTCGTGAGATGCAAATACATCTGATAAACTATTTCATTCATTCCATATTGCTACAATTCATATTTGCCACATCAGGTAGAATCCTGTAAAACACTAGTACCAAAATGTAGCATTCTGACTACTGAAGAAGACTTCAAAGATAATTAATTTTAAAAGGGGGAAAAAATCATTTTTACTGTCTTATATGTTTGATGTTGTAGGTAAACAACCCATTCAAATAGGTAAAAAAGGAAACAGCTGTAGTATTGCAGACCAAAGCATAAGATAGGAAGAAAAAAAAAGTATAGACAGCTAAAAACTTACAGGATGCAATGCAACAACTGGAATATTCTTAGTGAAATCTTCTTCAACATCTTGATCAGTATATTTAACCATTTCAGATGCATATATTAATGTTTGTTTAACCATAGCTGAACCACGAGAACCTCTCACACAAGTATCAAGGTTATTATCCTCCACATTATCTTCATCTTCATCATTTCCAGGCTTACTCAAGCTACCAAAAACAGAATCATAGAGTTTTTTGCTTAACATTGGTTTTGGTGAGAATGGATCAGTGGAGCTACAAAACTCCGAAGAATGACCAAGTGAACTTCCCTGCTGACTTTCTGAGATAGAGATTGATGGAATTCTGATAGAAGGAATAGATGGAGCTTCTACTCCTTCAGTGAGCCAGTCTTTGTAGTATACAGCAAAGATATAAGTTCCAGAATCCAAATGTTCATTATAAACTTTTTGGATAAGATTCAGTTTCCTTGTTCTGCTTGGCCTATCTGCTAGAATATCAACTTCCCTATTATACCATGCCTTCAAATGGGAAAGATGTGGGGAAAACAGATACTCCCACAGTTCAGGCAACAATGTTGTCCGTGCCAGAAAAGGTGAGTCACAAAACACTTGCAAAAGATGCTTTGCTGACACCTTATCTTTTTTCTGTATCTTATAGGCCACACTAAGGTAAAGATGACCACAGGCTGACAATTTATAATTCGGAATCCCACATGTAAACCCATATTTCAAATCATTTAAACTCAAACCTGTAATAATGCTTAGCTGCATTGAGGCTCTTTTCAAATCTTTGGAAGGTACATACTCCTCGGCCGCTTGTTCTATTGTCTCAGTTGCTTGTTCAAAACTTCTTATTACTTTGGTCTCATTACTGTTCTCTTCTTCCAGTTCAATAAAATTCAAGGAGGAGAAACAGTTGTGATGCAGTGTAGTCCGAAATTTCGCATCTTTTAGAAAACGTTTTATATATCCATTTAGAATGGAAATTATTGCTTGGACAGCAACTTCATCAAGAGGTAGCTGAGAAGATGCTTGTTTTTTATAACTATCTTCAAAGCTTTTGCTGTTAGATCTATTTTGGGAGTTCCCCTGTCCTTTTGTATTCGTCTTTGTTTTTCCACTGAAATGTCCAAGCATATTTAAATTGGAACTGATGACATGCCTCTTATCCTCCTTTGCATCCTTAATGGGCATTTCTCGCCATTTTTCCTTCTGTTTAAACTCATTTAAATTCTTCTCTTTCCCCCTCTTTGTCTCAGAGGATTCATTTGAATATATATCTGCAACTCTGTTATCTTCTTGCTGACTCACCTCAATTATCTCACATCTTGACATATTTTCTAATGAATTGATATCAAATCCTTTACCTGGCTCTGTATTGCTTGAAGGTTTCTCCTCATTTCCATTCTTCACTCGTTCATCCATTTTTTCTCTTTTAGAAAGACTATCCCTTGGTCTCATGCTCTTACCAGCATCACTATTCAGTAATTCACCTCTACTCTGATATTGCGATACATCAGACTTCGTTATCTCTGTTTTAATTCTTTCACATGATACAGAAAGTCTCTTTTGTTGGCTGCGGAAAGAGTAACGTGGCCCAGATTCAGCATCAGACTGCAAGGAAGATCTCGACCTTATCATTCTTCTACTTGCTTTGAACCCTTCCTCTGCAAGAAGCTTCTCCAAAGACGAAGCCATTAATAATGGAATTTAGGCCTCCTCTACAGCAATTGTCCACAAAATGGGTGCTATCCAATGGTGAGATGTTTCCTGAGATAGTGTCTCTTCCTGTGGACAAAAGAAACTCATTAAAAACTAGAAACATTAAAAGTAGGCCTAATTATGAAGTTGAAAACGAGATGAATAAGAATACCAACTTCCGAATGCAAGAGAAGAAAAGACCGAGTAATCAGTACTTTGAATGAACTTCAGAAATGCTGAGCTCTGTGATAAGTTATCAATGAAGACAGATTGTTTTCCAGGCTGCAGAAAGAAGTATATCAGAACGAACCAAAAAATTAATAGTAGCCATTGAAAAAGAAGAAAGATACAAGTGGTTCATATCAATTGTAAATCTTCGTCAGTTCTGTTACCTGAATTTCTCCTGTGAAATACCTCAAGATAAAAAGATTGCACTCCAGTTACAAACTTTATGAAACTGGAACTTTTAACAAACATCTACCATTCAATCGATCTCACACCCGTTCCATTTCAAACTTGGTTTTTATCCCACCCATAAAACTCTAAATTTGAAACCAATTCCGGGTTCAGTTTCTGACAAGAAGCATGGGAGAGGATGCGAGAGAAGTGAAGGAATATCGGGAAAGGCCATGAGGATATCCTATATGAAGGACGGCAACAAATTGATTGAAAAAACAAACAGAAAAATAGTGTGGAGAACAACTATGGGCGATAAGGCAAAGCGCAAGAGTTGAGAAGAGAATTGAAAGCTGACAAATGAGAGTACAAGAAGACTTTTGATAGAATGGAACTTGTCCAACGTTTGAATGGTCAAGCTTGGGTGTCACTGTCTTTCTCAATAATTTTGGTATTTGCTGGCCGTTGGTGTCTAAATCGTCTACTAAGTAATTAACTGTCTTCAACCGCCGCCTTCTCTCTTGTCCTGCCCAATTGGATTTTATGAGTGTGATGGATATGGCCGATCATATTTGGAAAGGGCAACAAATTTCAAGAAAACAAAAAGGTAAAAACAATGTAATAGCCCATATAATAGAAGGCTTTGCTTTCCATTTTTGGGCTTAAACAATAATAGCAGTTCTGCTCTAAGAAATGGAATCTAACCCTTGAGAATTTGGAGAAGTGGAAGAGTAAAAGGATGGGAAATATGAGAGTCAGATGTAATACAATCTTTATATTAAAACTAGGCAGAATTGAGCATTTGAGTTCAAGTTGCTATACTTGTGCCAGCCCCCGGTTCCCATGTTAAGGTATTCCCTATTATAAGTTTATAACCCTACTCAGATTTTTTTTTCTTTGGACAATAAGCCTACTCAAATCAGTACTCAACTACAATTGACTCTTTTGCCTATCGGCCTGCTGCCTTTGAGGGGTTGTTTGGTTTAGGGTAGGGGAGGGGAGGGGAGAGATTTTAATGGAGGAAAAGAGAGAAGAGAGAAAATAAATTTTTTTTATTTGATTTAGTTTAAGAGGAAGAGACAGAAATGATGATAAATTTTTTTTGTTTGATTTATGAAAGGAGAGAAAAAAAAATATTATAACTATTATACTCTTATCATTTTATTTTTATTAAAAAAAATTTATATTAATTATTTTTATTAAAAAATTTTGTTGAGAGACTTGGTTTTTAGTATCTTTTTATTTAAAAAAAAAAATTGTATTTTTTTATATATATTTTTTTATCTTAAAAAAAAAAGAGAATTATTTTTAAAAAATTACGTTTCAGCACCTCCCTCCCCTCCAAATTCCACCACTTTTGGAGGGGAGAGGTTTTGAGAGCCCAAAATTTTCTCCCCTCCCCTCCAAAAAATCTACCCAAATAAGTTAGTTTTAAAATTTTTTCTCCCCTCTCTCCCACTTCCCTCCATTCCCCTCAAACCAAACAATCTAACTCCTGTGTCGTGAGAATTGTAGCTCGGCTGGCGGTTGGGTTTGTATATACTTCCAGTTTCGAGTATCTTCTTGGATGGTTGGGTGCGTGAGTGGAGGAATTTCAATGGAAAGGACGAGGAAGAAAAAAAAAAAATTATTTGGTTTAATTTTTTTTTTAAAAAAAAAGAAAAATAAGTATTTTTTTGTTTAATTTGTAAAAAAAAAGTAAAATAAAATAAATAAATATTATATTTTTTTAATTTTAGATAAATATATAATAAGATAAAATAAAATTATTTCAGTTAAAGTATTTTTATTTTTCTCTATTTTATATATTTTTTTAAAAAAATTCTTTTATTTAAAAAAATTGGAAAAAATGGAAGATTTTATAGCTCTATTTTTCTTCTCTTCTTTTTTAAATTATTGTTTTAAATAATATATTTTAAAAAAATTTCTCTCTTCCCATTATTTTCTCTTCAAATATCTTAAAACAAATACTACCACAGTGGCCCATAGGCGCAAGACATAACATTTGACACCAACAATTATAAGCCTTTTATGTTAATTATGTTATATTATGTATTAAATCAATATAATATAAGTTTATTATATATTTATTAATAAAATAAAATAAATTTTACACATATATATATATATATACATACACGTTAACAATAACAATAATAACGATGATCACGGTAAAATAATAATATAATAAAATTTGTAATTATAATAATAATAATTATTTATTTTAATATAATTTTAATAATAATAGTGATAAAAACGATAATAATTACAATGATAAAAGTAATGATAACAACTATAATAACAATAATTATATTAAGACAATAATAATAATATAATTATAATAATGATAGTGTCCAAATGACTATAATAATTGTGATAGCATGATGGTGATAGTTATGATATTAGTATAGATAATAGTTATAATAAGACAATAATAATGATATTTATTAAAATAATAAATAAATATAAAAATAATTGTCCACAAAATAATTTATGCACAATTTTACATCCAATGCTTGTTATCACCCTTTGAGTGTGTATAGTGTTATACAGCATTAATTGTATGAAATGTCTCGAAATATAAATGTATATTATTTCATCAAACTTTATATAATACACCAAATACAACTAAGTGCGTTGTAATAATTATAAGGGGTATATCAGGAGATTCATTTTAGATTCATCCCTCTCATCGATCAGGTATCAAGATATTTTTAACTTTTGCCTTAAATTTGGCCACGTCATTCACCCATCTTCGTATGACGTTGCAGGACGTCATGGCAATGGTTCTGCTCTCATGTATCAAGATATTTTTAACTTTTATGTTAATGCATGCCAAATTAGAACAATAGGCGTGTCTTAATTAAGAAATAAATCTATGAAATGAACTAGTATATATATTAATAATTATTTAAAATATTGAATTTAATTCTTTTTTTAAAATTCGAATATTTTAATTTACGATGTGATTCGTTTACAGATATTTATTTTTACAAATTTTACGCTTCAAATATTTATTTTTAGTTTGAAAAAAGATGTATTGAAATTTAACATCGACTGAATATTTAAATATTATGTTTTAAGTTTACGTAATTCTCTCTCTCTTAATTTAAGTTTTAAAATAAAAATTAAACTTAATATTTTTAATAATAATAAAGAGAATAAGATATAACAATAAATCATTAAAAAAACATGAAAACTCTCAATTTGATATCGTATGCTATATTATCTATTGAACATAAGTCCCAACATTTAAGTTAAATTAGCTTCTATCGATAGAAAAAAAAGGGTTACACCACCTTTAAATATATCATTTACAAAAATAGTTACCATAGTGAAAATATTTTTATTTTTTATTTTTTATATTTCTAAAAATACATTAGTCTATGTTTTCACTTTATTTATTTTTTAACTTTGTTATTATATTTTATAGTGACAAACAATAGTTTTTGTCAAAGGAAGACCTAAAGCCCTAAACTAGCCTCATAATCCGTCACTCTACTCTAAGAGCTTCAACAAGGTTTTTTTGTAACTACAGGAAGTAGTTGTTGCTAAGGATAATGTGTGTTCTAGGCTTAACCATTGCCTGTCAAAATATTGTCTAACATCAATATCATTTATGCTTTTTTTTTTTAATTATTTGATGCATCTTATGTTCACTTTAATAATTTATTGATTAAATTATTAATTTAGACAAAATTTTAAATGTAACAGTGATAGAACTTCATTTTCTGAAATAGCACTATTCGACTAACTTTCACCCTCCACCGTTAGTTGTCCTTTTAGCGTTCTAAGCATCACCGTTAATTTGATTTCTTAAGAGTTAAGAATGGGGTGGTCTATAGTGAAATACACAAACATGCCCTTTCTTTCAAAGCTGCTAATGCTTCTAGAAAAGTTTATAACTAGCACTAGTTCATTCACTAACCAAATTGATTATTTAGTTCTACGAAAAAAAAAAAAAAACTCAGAATGCAAGATGCCCATCTGATCCGAACTCTTTGAAGAATCACTTCTCTAGACGACAATAGAAAATTTTGATATCATTTTTTACCTCAAACGTTCACTCATAAATAATATTAACATAAGCTTATTGTTGGAATTTTATATTTTTTTCAAGACTATAGTTTCATGTATTAGAAGTATATCATAACATATAATAATTATTTATAAATTTATAACTAAATAAATTTAAATTTAGTGATTAATTTTTTGTTTGTAATATCTAAAGTTTGAATTTATACAAAACACTCATAAATAAATAATCATAATATTTTTTTAAAAAATTAGCTAAATAAATGAAGAGTTTGGGAACCCAGGGCACATAAAAAAAACATATACTATATAATTCGATATTCTCTCTTAATCTACATTCATATATCTATCTAAAAATAAAAATAGGAAATAACTAGGTACGAATAATTTTCTAACACTATCAAATTTCAAGCCATTAGTTTGATTATATTGGTTTCGACTACTATGTTTTAATCTTAGAAAAATAAATTAATAATTACACAAAATAAATAGTGAACGTAGTTATAAAATATATAAATATTAAACATAATTAAAATATCATTAATAGTAATATTTTTTAAAATGATTTAAATAAGTCATACATTATTATATATTTTTTTATTTTAAATAATTTTACATTCTAATAACATAAAATTCACTAAATAAATTTTACAAATTACTTTATATATTTATATTTTAATTTAAAATATAATTAATTTATATTTTAATTTTAAAACAATAAATATATAAAAAATTTTAAATATTATTTTTAATATAAATTTTAAAATAATAAATACATAAATAAATTTTTTAAAATAATATAAATTTATTTTAATAATATAAATTAAAAATAATAAAAATATATAATAAAAAATAATTTTTTTTATATAAATACTTTTATTTATAAAAATAACAGTATTTAAATTAAATACTTTTTTTATATCACTTTATGTTAAAATAAATTATGGCCCACCGTACATAACTTTCAATGGAAGTTAAGAATCTTTGTAGATGCTCTTACATATTAGTTTTGTCAGATCAATGTTCCGAAATCCGGAGTTCGGGAACAGCTAAAAATCCAAAACCAAAACCGCCAACACTCGTCGTGGGCTTCCACGGGCCCCCATTCATTCAATCTCTGCTTATTTTCCGTATCGCACTTTCTTCTCCGTGTCAAAGACCTGAGACCCAACCCGGCCGCGTGTACGACCGGCTGTAGCCGGTAAATCCGGTTCCCTTCCCCGGTACACTAAATTCCTGCCCCTTTTTTCTTTCCTATTTCTTTTTCACCCGCAAAATCTACTCTCTCTCTTTCTGTCTCCGTAACTTTCACATCCTCGTTCTCCTGCTTTTCAAAAGAAAGAACTGCTTCGTCGTTATCAGAGACCGATTCAGCTCGATTTCAACTCGGTCCCTAGGGTTTATGAGGTTCGCCATTTTCATTTCGCTAGTTCCTTTTTCTGTTATCTCCATTTAGTTCCCGAGAAAGTTTGCATGGTAAAAGAAGCTATGCAATCCTGCTGTTTCATATTTCTTTTATTTTTGAAAAATTGGAACTTTATGTCAGTTGGAATCATTTGATCGTCTGTGTACTAGGGGAGTGGCGGTTATTATCTTTTGCTTGTGTTTTTGTTTGTCTCCTGTTGTGAATAGTCATAGTTGGCTATGCCATTTATATGTATTCCTTTTATTCTTTTTTTATTTTTTAGTTTTTACTTTAATCTTGCTTAACACTGCCGAAAATTTATGTATTTCCATTGGATTCTCGGTTGGTCTAACTAATCCGGTGCTGTTGGCTGGGGTTATAGTTAAATCGCTTAATTCAGAATTTCTTGTAATGAACTTTTCTTGTGGTCATCAACCGCTATGGTCAATTGATTTAACTGTTACTGTTGAGGTCACTGGAACTACTGGTTAGATGCTTTGCTAGTTTCTTTGTCCATTTGGTCCTGGTTTTAGATCAAATTGTTCAACATGGTGGATAAAGTGCTAGTTACTTTTTAACGATTCCTAATTTCGTTGCTACAAATATTTACAATGAGCCCAAGTGGGATGCTAGTTTTGCCGACATATGATGAAGATCAATCCATACAACGTCGGTGTTTAATTTTTTTCTTTTGTAAATGGTCCCAGTTATATATTATGCCATTTGCAGGATGTAGCGGGCTGTCTTTATCTGCTTTTTGCTTCTTTTAATCTTTTTGTGACGATTTTGGTATAAAATTGTTTACTGTCAGGAAAGGCACTTCAGAAATCTGAATTTCCTGTTCAGTTCCTAATTTGTACATATGCTCTGCCTCTAAGATTAGTTTTTGATTTTCTTTTTTTAATTAGATATTAAATTTTTTGTTTACTATCTGTAGAAAATGTCTCAAGTTGAAGCACTGTGGGAGAGGTTAGTCCGTGCTGTGCTGAGGAGGGAAAGGACTGGCGATGATACCTATGGGCTGCCAGTTGGTGGAATTGCTGGAAATGTACCATCTGCTCTCGCAAGAAACAGGGATATTGATGAAATTCTAAGAGTTGCAGATGAAATTCAAGATGAAGATCCTAATGTCTCCAGAATCTGTAAAATGTTCACTGCTTGCTTTATACGTCCTTTTTTTTATCTGGTTTTTTTTTCAACATTAAATTTAGTGGTACATAAGGAGGGTTACTTGAGCATGGAAACTGTCTTTATTATCAACATACAAGAAGTTGCATAAACAAAATAACAAGAGAAAGATGAAAAGAAAATATTTCCTTCTTTATGAATTGGTTCAATATAAAAATCCAGAAAATGAAACTAATTGAAACTCAGTTTTTTGTGAGATACTAAGCTGTTAAGGTTATTGTAAAGTTCAGGCTTTGGTATGGTTTGATTTGAATTGAAAATTTATTCCCTGTCTTTTTACTGTTTTCTTTATTTATTGTGTTAGGTTGATATCATATCTTCCCCTCTTGCACTTCCTTTCTCATCTGTACTAATGAAATTTCTTAATTTACAAAGAAATCTGATGTGGATTTGTAATCTGGATATATACTATCTCATTTACTGGATCCATGCCTGTACTTTGTAATGTGACTGCTACTATTTAGTATAGACTTATCTTGTCTTTGATCTGTCTAGTTGTCCAAGTGATTCAAAGTTGTATTCCTATGTTTCAGAATGCCATATCTGATATATCTTATTTACCTGCAGTATGTGAGCATGCTTATTCATTATCTCAGAATTTGGACCCTAACAGCGAAGGTCGAGGTGTTTTACAATTCAAGACTGGTTTGATGTCTGTCATTAAGGTACCATATTTATGGTTTGATGCCATTAGTCGTAAGTTTTAGTGGGAATTTTTAGGTTGTGCATTGTTGTCAAGATAATTGCCAGTTTACTGGCATGTGTTTATTTGTCTGTGGTGCTTGATCTGCATAATATTTGGCATGTTAGCATATTCGTGTAATATTTTTCTTTTTGCCGCTTGTCTGAATTTCTAAAGTTAAAATCTTTTTTAGCTTCTTTTCTTGTGGGCGTCCCCTTTTTATGCCCAATGGATTTGTGCAAAATTTACCTTCTATTCATTTTCACAATTATATCATGGGTAGTACAGTGATTTCTGTTTAATGCAAAGTTAACCGTATCTTTTATCGTGTACTTACTCTTGTTTCATACTTCAAACTTTTTCCTTACTTTACAGTTTACACTACAGTATATATTTATGGATTAGGCTCTATAGTGTGCATGGGACTGTTATGAATTTATTTGAATATAAACATACAGTTCTGGTTTATTAAGTGTCAAATTATACTGCATTTTTATCATGAAAAGTCACTAGTTATACCCTTAAAGTGGGTGGAAGTGTCATCAAATTCAAGGGCGACTTTGCTGTTCTGTTTAACCTTCTTTCTTTATTTAGTTTCTTCTCATTCTAGTAAAGTTCTTCCACTTATTTTGGGCAGCTATGGTTCATTTGCTCAATTTTTTGCTTTTTCAGCAAAAGCTGGCTAAGAGAGAAGTGGGAACAATAGATAGAAGTCAGGATATTGCACTATTACAAGAGTTCTACAAGCGCTATAGAGAGAAGCATAACGTGGACAAATTACGGGAGGAAGAGAAGAAGTTGAGAGAATCTGGTGCTTTCAGCGAAAACCTTAGCGAGTATGTTTTTGAATTAGTGAAAGAATATTTTGCCATTTTAGATCATCCCTTGCTTTCTCTTTCCCGCCCCCCCCCCTTAGCACCCCAACTCCCCAATTATCTTGTATCTTCTGTTTTCTTGTTCTGTTCTTTATTTTTCTTGGGGGATATCCAATTCTCCTCTTTTGTAATTTTCTTCCTTCTTAATATAAGTTCTTTTATCCAAAAAAAGTAATTGAGATGCCAAGCCTTTATGCCTTAGTTTACATAGTGGAGCTATCGATAGGGAGTAAAGCAGTAAAAGTGATGCTGAGTAAATAGAAAATGAGACAAAGTGTCACCCTGTGTAAGCCCTTGATGGCCTCTATTCAAATCCTAGGTGCCCCATTGGTAATAAAAGAAAAGATGACAGAGAATAAGCGCCCCTTAATCCACTATTTCCTCTGAAGGTCAAAGTCATCCTATCTCGTGGCATTCTCCAAAAACGCTTTACTCACCATCTCATAAGGCTTGTTAAGATTCAATTTCAATGCTAAACTGGTTGTCCTTCTTGGCTTAACTTAATCAACAATTTCATTAGGATTAAGGATGTATGAGTGATCTGCCTATATTTAACAAAAGTGAGATGGTTATAGAAATAGTCTCACCTAACATCTAACTCAAACTATTATCAAATGCTTAGTCACAAAAAAAAAACCTGCAAATCTAGTATCCCAAGCTTGCCCCCAAAGGGCCACAAGAAATGATAAGACTTTGACTCTTGAAAACTTATCATTTTTAGTAAGTTAACATTTTCTGCAAGAACGAATTAGGGGATGTTGTCAGTTTTCACAATACCTTCCCACACCTTTCTTTATTTAATATTTCCTCTTAAACTTTTTGACTCAATTTTCAGTGACCAGCTCCACTCTTTCTCTGCCTACCATGCCAGTATATATGATTTAAAACTAACATCTAACATTTAACAATAGTAACTTATAACCTTCTTTCTAACATATTTGGAAAGCTTGAAAGAGCTGATGTTTTCTGTTACAGGATTTCCTTCTTTTTTTTTCCCCCTTTTCGTTTTGTTTTGTCTTGTTTTGGGAAGGTGTCTTATCCTCCATTTCTGCATCCATTACAAGAGCAAGAGATCAAAAGATGAATGAAAAGAAAAAAAATATTACGATTTGCTTGTTCCTGAAATATTTTATCAGCTAGATGGTGTAGAGAAAGTTAACCGTATCTTTGTACTTTCTTCTTTCTTAACGAAATTTCTTTTTCTATAAAAAGAAAGTTATTCTTTTATGAACAAAAACCTGGAGACTTACGAGGATTTTGAGGTTTGTTGGTGCAATCTATAGTAGTAAAGGCACCTGGAAAATAATTTACAGGAAGAGATTCAGCATGTTAAGTATTATTAAGTAAAAGTCATATTATAAACAAAATACCCTTTTGATTTAGAAATTCTGATCATGAATTATGAAGGACTTAAGAAATTGTGGTACTTAAAAGATTAGCACGCTCTTATTCAGCTCCTTGGAGCATAGATGATTTGCTCAATTATCACCACTTTGTTGGGATTGAAATAACTACACACTCATTTTTTGCTAACTTCTTTCATTTGAAATCTCTATCATTACATATTTTACATCCTTGTAATATATTTTTGTGTTTTTTTATGGTCATACCTTTCAAAATTAAAGTTCTTTGCTGTTGAATAGGTTGGAACGGAAGACTGTGAAGCGCAAAAGAGTTTTTGCTAGTTTAAAGGTTTTAGGAATGGTAATTGAGCAGATGTCCACAGAAATTCCTGATGAGGTTGGCTTCCCTTTGCTTTTACATCTGATGATTATGTTTCTTATCTTTGTGGAAACAGTGTCTCCGAAGAGTCTCTAATTATTATATATAAGAAACTTATGTTTTTAAAGTGTTATATTTTATGTGTTTCCAAGACAATCACTGAAAGAGTGAAAAATAATGAAGAAATGTTGTGGAAAAGTTGCTGGAGAATGGGACTGTTTATGGTTCACTGGTTTAACTGTGGTCAAATTCAGTTCAACTGGTGTGTCATAATCATAGGAATACTTATATATTAGTTGATAATAGTACTATTGTATATATTTTGTCAAGATATATTTCTCATCTAGTGTTTACATTTTTTTTTTGTTAAATAATTAATTAAGTACACCCAATCCCTGCAAATAGATAGCACGTCCTCAATGCTCAAGCAATACTATGTGATATTGGTGAAGAACCATAATTTGAAGTCTTTCTTTTGATGCATGTCCTTCATGTTAGAGTGTTTTATTTGCCATACAATGTAGGGTAAAAGACCTTGAACAAAATTTATGTAATTGAAGGGATATTTGGAGAGCACAACATGGTAAAAAGTGACTGAAAACACTGCCAAAGGCGCTGCTGGTTTACTAATCAAGCTACCAATCAGAGGAAAGCTTCTTAGGACCGATGAAATAATTAAATCATTGCAGCCTTTGAGAACCCCTTCAAATAGAATTGTAGTATTGTCCTACAACAACAACAACAACAAACTAAATTTTTTTTCACTTGGTAGAGTCAGTTACAAGACGCAAAGTGTTCTATTGTTAGTGAGATCAATAGAGAAATTATTAATTATTAAATTATTTTTAATAGTTTTACTTATTGTTTTTTAGTCCCCCTCTACCTCTAATTATCGAACTACTTTCTATCTAATCTACTCTTCTTATCGGGCTTCTGCACTTCTTCTCTACACATGGCCAAATTATTGTAGGCGAAATTCTACCATCTTTTTTCACAATAGTTGTTACTTCAATTTTCTCTCTAACGCATTCATTTTTAATCATATCTCGTCTAGTGTGTCCACAAATCTAACAAAATATTTTCATCGAGGTTACTTTCATGTTGTCTTTTAATTATCCAACATTCAGTATCATACAATATTGCAAGTTTTATAGTTGTATGGTAGAATTTTTTTTAAATTGAGTGGCATTTATTTATTACAAATGACATCTGAAACTTTTTTCTATTTCATTCACCTAACTTGAATTCTATGTTTTATATTTCTCTTTATTTCTCCGTCATTTTGTATAATGGGCTCAATATATTTAAAACTTATGACTTGTTTTATAGAAGATTGTAGTATTGTCCCAATTAATAAAAAAATCACATCCTTAAATGGGTTTGATCTTGACAGTCCAAAATAATTTGTGAGAAGACAAAAAAGGTGGGGATAAAAGATCAAATAAAATGCTACTGCTGTACTTGTGCCACTGCAGTGTGAACAATTCTTGCACTGCAGTAGCATGAATGATAAACTGGATTAACCAAATTGGAAGTTTGGAGACAAAATTGAAACAAAATTCCTTCTAAGATTAATATGGCTCTTATTAAGGATAGTGTTTAATAAGTCTCTATTGGCCTTCTATTACTATATACCATGTGGTAATACAAGCTAGGGTTGAAAAGTGTTCATTGGCCGTAATTACTATTTGGTTGAAGGAATTTAGAGTGAAGAGTGATAGGCATGCTTTAGTGAAGGAAGCCCATGTTTGCTGTATTTGGTTGGAGTAGATAGCTCAATTATGTTTGTATTAGTAGCAGTTTGTTTTTGTGCTAATTTTTAAATGCCACGTCAATATGTGCACCTTGTTTCTTTTATTTGCCTTTTTTTTGGAGGTGCCAAGGAGGTTGATGGTTTGTGGGCCATGATGAAGATGCAACGTAAGGTTTTAGTTGGTATTATGCCTATAGTCATATTGGATGACTATTATAGACTGGTAAATCATTGGTATACCCAATGTTTCGAGGATTATGTACCCTTAAGAAGGAGAGAAGAGAAATACCATAAAGCATGACAGAAGAGAGAATTTTGCACTTAAAGCTATCTGAGCAACCTCTGTGTTTATGACACCACGTGATTAGCTTTTATTCTGCTTTTGTCCTATCCACCACTCACAAGGCACTTTTTACCCGTTTCTCATGGCACCTACACCCATTCCTTTTATTTTCTCTTAGCATCTCACTATTTTTTTTTGGATAGAAAAAGAAATTTCATTAAGGAAGAAGAGAAGTACAAATAAAGGTGGATAAGTTATCCTCCACAGGGAAAACTACTGAAAGAGAGAATACAATAAAACAAAAGAAACCAGAACTCAAAGTTGTATGTACAAAATAGTAGCACAATGATCTCTTTGCAAATTTGAAACGACAACCCCCTTAAAAAGACATGAGTATCTAGATCACTAGAGGGAAGCCATGAACCTTGTCCTTTCCCATAACTCATCCAAGACATTGAAGCACTTTGAAAATTTTGAGCATTCCTTTCTGTTAGAAAGAGAAAACCAAAGAGGAGAAATAAGAAACACTGCAGAAAATATTTTTATTTTTATGATAAAACCAGAGGAATGCACCGGAATTTATACAACCATCCTAGAAGGATAAATCCCATAATTTCCGGGATTACAAAACAAGAAAGGAAGATAATAATTATCCAGATTTAAATTGATAAACTTAGTCCTAATTGCCTCCAAGAATCTCGGCAAATAGGATAAATCAGATATCCAATCACAGCACGCATATCTCGGTAGATTTGATACCGAGAACAGGGTTTCCAACACCTTCCAACCGAACAAACCACAGAACTATGAAAACAACACAATTCTACAATGTCTCATCCTTTTTTTTTTCCATACCCTTTAAATCTTATTGATAGAAAGTCCTTCAAAGAGTTAGGACACACCTAATTTTCTCCACAAACTCCAGACAACTTATTTGACAAAAATGCAGTGACAGGGCAATGTAAGAAAAAAAAAAGTGCTACTGATTCCGAATTAATTGGGAGAAACATCGGTTTTAGGCTTACGAATTTACAATATGTCATTAATATTAATCCTGTGAAGTACTGTAGTCTAGATAAAAGATTTCACCTTAGAAGGAGCTTTAGATTTCCAAATGAATTTATCTAGAACGAACTTTTTCCTATTAGGAGAATGGTTTAAAAATTGAAAGAATGATTTGCACAATCAAACACTAGAATGATCAAGAGTCCAAATTCTCTTATCTGGATTTGATAATAAAAGCTACATTTTTTTAGGAGAAGCAAGAATGATTGCAAATCTTGAGTATTTTTATCATTAAGAATTTTGAAAAGAAGAAAATTCCAAGAAATTGAAGCACCTTGAAGAATAGGAAATTGTTGAAACGGTGCATTATGCAAAGAAGAAATGTTATAAAGATGTGGAAGTGCCTCCATAAAGGAGATATTACCTTTCCAAATATCCAACCAAAATTTAATTCAACAATCACCCAATTTCACGGAAAGAAAAAGGAAAAAAGAATCATAGCACTGTGAAATGAATTTCCATGGACTCCATGAATAGCAGTGAGGGACAATTGGCATTCCAACCATTCATTTTGATTCAAACCATACTTACTGCAAATTACTTGGTGCCATAAAGATAAAGTGTCTTGAGGGAAACGCCATAGTCATTTATCCATGAAAGCAATGTTTTTGGCCACCAAATTATCCAAACCGAAAGCTTAATTTTTTTGCCTACCTCAAGTTTACCACATTACAAGGTGATCTCTTTTGAAGTTGCCAACACCAGAACAAAGAAAATCCTGCATAATTCACTCTAATCTCTGTGCCACACCTACAAGGATATGTAAGATGGAAAGATAATAAAGTGGAATGGCAGATAAACGGGACCGGATAAGGGTAATGCGACCGCCCAAAGAGAAATGTGCACCCTTCCAAGTATCCAAACCTTTGGAAACTTTTTAAATCACAGGATCCCAAAATGATATAGCCTTTGGGTTTCCTCCTAAAGGAATACTCAGATAAACCAAAAGTTGGTGAAGAATTTGACAACCTGCCATAGAAGTAAAATCATATAGAACCTAATTAGACACATGAATACATGCCAAACCACTCTTTGCCAAATTAATCTTTAGTCTAGAGATATCCTGATAAACCTTCCGGATGACCAGAACATTAGCAAAACTCTCCCCATCAATTTATAGGACGCTCTAGCTAGTCCTATGTCTAATGAAAGCAGCAGAATATAGGGGTAAGAAGTAGTGTGTACCTCAGATATGCTGTACAACGTATGAGCAGCTCCTATCTTCTTATGCAGAAAAACTCAGGTGAGTGCAGGAATTTGTAAATACTAAGTGCGGCAAAATAAAGGATAGGTTCTGGCACATTTTCTAGGCTGCCAGACTGCCTCCCAGACCCTACTTCAGTTTTTCCTCTCCTGCTCCCCTCCCCTGTTCTCCTTTTTATCCTTCCCTTTAACAAACTTCCCACTCATAACCGTTTTCTGCTGTTGGCCAATCTGCCTTGGACACTTGTCCCCTCCAGCTTTCTCACATTTTTCACACTTTTCTAATCCATTTATGTCTCTAGCAGCCATATTTTTATTTTTTTCTGTTAAACCTTTTTTATAGGAGGTCTAACAGAAATCATCACCTCACTTGAGCCAATAGAAATACCTTTAATAAGACCCCTCTTTTTACTTCTAGAGATCATCCTACTCAACACATCAACCATTAACATAAACCAAATGGAGACAAAGGATCCCCCCTGATTCCTCTTTGACCTTGAAACCAAGACTTAGGTTGCTTGTTAACAATTAGTGAGAAAGTTGACGAAGACAAACAACCTGTAATCCAATTTTTCCATTTGGCACCAAAGGCATTTCTGGCAAGAACCTTATCAAGAAAAGCCCAAGTGCCATAATCATAGGCTTTTTCAAAATCTAACTTAAAAACCAGAAGGAACAAAAGCACTTTGGTTCTGCATAACAGTAATTTGAATACCTGACTCAATCTGCCTGAGAGAACCTCAGCATCTTGCTATTCCTTTAAAGACGTCAAGATCCACAGGCACACTTCACTCTTCCCCTAGCATCTCTCATTCGCGCGCGCACACACACCCACACTCTTTGCACATCCTCGATAGAGAAATCCCATGAATCTCTTTCTTCTTCGTCACCTCCCATTGAATCTTCCCTGCTATCTCCTTGAAGGTATGCCTTGGTTTGGAGAGCTTCCTTTTTGATAACATTGTGTATTCTAGTTCTCTCTCTTTTTTTTTTTTTATCAATGTCTTTGGCTTTATTAGGAGTAAGCTAATATGGTTTTGAGGTTGATAAGAGTAGGCCATGTTTGTTGGAAGCATGTTTTATGCTGTGTAAATCACCAATTTTATCGTGCAATCAGAATGTGTGTTACTATGCTACTATTGCTTGTTACTTGGGGACTATGGATATTTGTTAATGTAATTAATCATTTCTTCAACTATTCTCTTTTTGTTGCAGCTGAGAAGGGTCATGGAATCAGATTCGGCAATGACAGAGGACCTAATTGCTTACAACATAATCCCCTTAGATGCCCCTTCCTTAACAAATGCTATTATGTCTTTACATGAGGTTAGTAAGTTGATTTGCTTAAGATCCTAAATTTTATACATTCTAGTCTGGTTTTTACCTGAAGAAATTTATTGCTAGGTGCAAGCAGCAGTTTCAGCTTTGAAGTACTTTGGGGGCCTGCCAGAGTTGCCTCGGGATTGCTTGATTCCTGCTACAAGAGATGCTGATATGCTTGATTTTTTGCAGTATATTTTTGGATTTCAGGTCTGTATGTAAGGGTTGCGATGTTTCTTTCAACTCGGAATTTATGTGGTTCTTCAAATCTTCAGTTATTTAGGGTTTGGTGGGAATTAGTAGGCCAAATATTTTGGTAATTTGTTATCTTTGCTGTGTTTTGGTTCATTCAGATGGGGATGAATGCCCACATGTCTTAAGTTGTTCATTTGTCTGTTCAGCGGTTGTCGGACTGGATGGCTTTCTTTTGGTGTTCAGCACATCCCTGAATTTCTCTGTGCAAGCTGCAGATTACATTTTTTTTTCCTTTTTCCTTTGGTTTGCAGCTGACGGTTTTTAGTATTTAATTCCTGATTCTGCTTCCCTATACTGTGATGATTTTTTAGCTGAGAAAATCTTGAAGATATTGGTTGAATAAGGCTGTGAAGATTCTTTACTTGAGTGTAGTTTTTCACAATTGTGATTCTATCCTTGTGATCTATGTTCTTTTGCTCAATTCTTTTATATAAAACTCAAAGTTATATTGTAATTTATTTGATCTTGTGTTTTGATTGAAAGCTATTAAATGCAGTAGTTTTATTGGCAATTTCTGCATTTAATGATTGGCATTTGTTGTTACCAGAAAGATAATGTGTCTAATCAGCGTGAACACTTGGTTCACCTGCTTGCAAATGAGCAATCTCGGCTGGGAATTCCAGATGGAACGGAGCCTGTAAGTCTCAAATCCTTTTAGATTATAGGGTCTTTTTGTTTCATTGCATTGAATGTTCAATAAATTGTCTATGCCTGACTCCTAAAAGTTTTCCAAGGTTTCATGAAAATAAATTGTCTATGCTAGAGAATTTAGTAAAGATGAAATGTGCAAGGCAGGTGTTCATAATTTTGAAGTTGTGGTGGGCCATGGGAGAGGAACTTGTGTTCTTATGTAGGCTAAAGCAAATTTATTTTCTGTGAATGCTTTATAAGGTGGATATGTGCAATGCTATAATTAAGATGCAGAAATCTGTACCTGTCATTGGTTTCTTTTGGTTCCGTTTTCTGCTTTTGGATGTTTTAGGAGGATATTTCATCCTTTCTTCATAGTGGTGTTATTGTACAAGAAAAAAAGGGTGTCAATTTTTATCCATATTAGGGGGGAGGCATTGTTCTAGCGATGTTTCACTTCTATGGTTGTGTTCTCGTTGAGTTTATGGGGTTTGTGAATCTACAACAGTTCCTCAGTGCAAGGACCATTTTAATCCAAAAATTTGAGCTATTAAGTGAAGGCTTATGATTTGTTTTATTAATATCTATAACATTGCCTCTCACACTAAAGCTTTTTCAGCTTGAAGTTTGGGCAAAGCAAAGGCCCCACCATACATTGTGCTCAGACAATTTTTAAATTAGGAGAATGTGGGCGGCAAGAATTGAACTCCTGTGTACTTGGTCATGGAGCCTTTGTTACTATGTCAAGGGCCACTTCAACCCAAAATCTTAAGTTGTTAATTGAAAGTCCACAATTGGTTTTATTATTTCTCCAACACTTAGTATATGCCTAGCCCCAAGACTTGATATTTGAAGGAACTTTAGACTCCTAAAGGGTTTTTCAAAATACAAGAATACACACCAGAAGAATCAATATTATGGCTAAAGAATATCACTAATTCCATCAGTATTTTTGTCACTTGATTTTTGATATTTTTTTTTATTTCTCTCTCTTTCTTCTCATGATATATATCTCTTACTTCCAGAAATTGGATGAGGCTGCTGTACATAGAGTATTCGCGAAGTCCCTTGAGAATTACATAAATTGGTGTCAATATTTATTTATTCAACCTGTTTGGAGCAGGTATAAATTTTATCAGCCTTTTGTGACTGAAATTTATTTGATGACTGACAGTTAAGGAGCTATAATGGTTTTGTGCAGTTTGGATGCTGTTAGCAAAGAGAAGAAATTGCTATATGTTTCTTTATATTACCTAATATGGGGTGAAGCTGCCAATATCAGGTTTCTACCAGAATGCCTGTGCTACATATTTCATCATGTAAGTTAACTGAGCGGAGAGTGAGTCATTTGTTTTTGGTTGACTCTTTTAAGTATAAAGTTCATGTTAGTTAATTTGCTGGCATTGCTGTAGATAACTTCCATCCAATTTTCCTTTATATAAAGTTTAACCAAGTTTTTACTGAAAGGAAAAGCATTGCCTGCTCATAAATTTATAATTCTATATATTCATAAAACTGCCTTGCTATTTGATTGCAGCATTGCTCTCAAACTTTTTAGGAACTCAAATGCTATAGGATACATTGTATTGGCATGAGTTTGTTACTATCGGTCTGTCTCTTGCTAGTTGGCAGATTGCTATACTTTTCTGCCTCTATCCTACCTGGGTTTATTTCAATTTCCTTTACACGTCCTGCATCTGTATACTAGTTGTTATATCTCTTGTCTCTTGCTTACTGCATTTAGTTTCTAGGCACTCATATATTTGATGTGCAGATGGCCAGGGAAATGGATGAAATTGTGAGACAGCAAATTGCACAGCCAGCTAATAGTTGCAATTCTGAGAATGGTGTCTCGTTTCTTGATCAAGTTATTTTGCCTCTCTATGATGTTGTTGCTGCAGTAAGTTTTGGCATGTGTTACACATTTTACTACCATTATAGACAAGAAACCATTATAGACAAGAAAAAGTAATAGGGGATATAAGCTATGTACATGGAAAATATGTGTTGATTTGACCACTGTTTTGAGCTGTGGACACGGCTTAAGAGCTAAAAACAAAGAGGTTTATTTTTTATTGTACATATATATATATGTGTGTGTGTGTGTGTGTGTATGTATGTATATTATTAAAGAACAAAACTAAGATTGTCTTATAATGCCAAGAAATGTTATACTCAAATGGCAAAGACATGCAGGAGGTTAAGTCTGTTAGAAAACTCCAATAGAATTTCCAAACAACAAGGAATGGGTTACCATCCCCTACAACAACAAACAACAATCAAGCATTTTCTCATTAGGTAGGGTCAACTACATAGATCAAACGCCGCTACATGGGTTATCATCTCCTATTTCATTAAAATCCAAACATTGGAATGGGAATTGCATGTCTTCTGGCTCCATTCCATCGCACTTCAATCCATTAATGACCATTCCACTCCACTCTTTAGAATTCCCAAACAAACCCTAAGTTTTGGGTGATGGCTCTCATATCAAGTATTGGGAGGATTGCTGATGTGCAAAGAGATTGGACAAATTTATTGTATGCTTTAGCAGTTTAGCCACCTTGGCTCGCTACTTTCTTTTGATATTTCATCTTTGGGATGATTTCTTTATCCCTATCTGTATGTACTTTCTGTCTTTTCTTCATAACAATAGATTCCTTTTTAAAGTCTAAGGTGACCATTTATTTCATTGTCCTTGAAAATAGTGGGATATATCCAGTTTTTTGATGCATTGTTTGATCATAATGCAGAGTGTATTTTAATTGAAATTTAGCCGTTTCCATCTTTGCTGATTAAAATTTAAAATTGATCAGTCATCCATGTGAACTTTCAGGAAGCAGCAAACAATGACAATGGGAAGGCACCTCATTCTTCCTGGAGAAACTATGATGATTTTAATGAATATTTCTGGTAAGGATTCTTCGTGGAATATTTCCGAGTTGAGCAAATCTATCCTATTTTGCATTCTGAGTGGTTCCGTTCCAGGTCTCTCCATTGCTTTGAGCTTAGTTGGCCATGGCGCAAGAGCTCTTATTTTTTTCAAAAACCACAACCGAGATCGAAGGTTTTTCTATTTCATAGATGATTTATATTTCCATATAATTGCTTCACGTCAATAGATTTTGTTACATTTTGTTTTTGTGTATGGTTTAGTATTACAAAGGTGGTTAAAGTTAGGGAAATATTCCAGAACAATTATAAGGGCTCCAATGCCTGGAATTCATCTAACTTCTGAATTAAATAATAGAACTGCTACATGCAGTTATTCTGAAAGGAAATATATGGTAGTATTGCACATGCACAGCCCTCTAAATCTAGCTGATGTAAGATGGGCCATGACATTCTGTGATACCAAAATTGATATACAACAAAAATAAAATTTTTTTTCTTTTTTGGTTGAGAAAATTGGTCTCTGTGAGGCTGTAAATCGTAGAATGTTATATTGAAAAGGAGATAGCACTTTAGAGAGAAATTGTTTGACACAATCCATAGAAAGTAAAGTTTCATGGGTACAGAAGTTCTTACTAAACAAGTGAGTATCATAACTTGATCTTCTTTTGGTTGATAATTTAATTCTTTTGCCTCGAATGCAGAACTTTCTAAAATCTGGTGGAAGTCAGCGTCGAGGAAAAACATCTTTTGTGGAGCATCGTACTTTTTTCCATCTTTATCACAGTTTCCATCGTTTGTGGATATTCCTTCTCATGATGTTTCAGGTTTGTGCATTGATTTACTTGCCCTTTGCCATGGCCTCTTAGTTGACTAATGGTTGCTGCCCTCCTTGGCATTTTTTAACTAGGACATTTTTGTTGTTTGTATTGACATCTAATCCAAATTGGTATTTAATTTTATGGTTCATCCATGCTTTGTCTGAATGGATTTTAATAATTTTTGTTATTTTATTCTAAATTTTCAGGGTCTTACAATTATTGCTTTCAATGATGGACGGTTTAATGCCAAGACTTTGCGAGAGGTTCTTAGTCTTGGACCAACATTTGTTGTGATGAAGTTTCTCGAGAGTATGTGTTTTTATTTTAAAGTTATGCTGGTTCTATTTTCATGAGTTCCTTTTTTTTTTTGTTTTTGTTGTGATGAAGGAAAGATATGCTATCAGAAGGATAAGAAAGTATGTCTTGGTGGAAAATAAAAAATCCTCTTTAAATTTTTTTTTTAAAAACAGCAAGCCAAAGTGGCTAAAAGAGGCAACGAAGCTGTCCAATATTTTTGCTTATTGGTAATAGAAATTTCCTGGAAACAACCATAAGCAGATCAGCAGAGCACCAAAGAGATGCTATAAAAATGATTAAATACCATTTTTAGAAATATTGGAACAAGCTAGGTTAAAATAAGTGTGTTAATAACTAATGGGTTGAGCTTGTACATGTACTCGGTCAATTTTATAATTATAAATAGACACAAGGGGACTGACTAAATAAGTCAGTTATCCCATTTAGTTTTTATACATGGTATCAGAGTTAGGTTTGATATAAAAGTAAATATTTGATTTATTGCTTTTAGGGTCGGAGCTCATATCACCATTCCATGGGAGCTCCAGCCCTATTTTATTTGGCATAGCTCCGGTTTGTACTGTTTGACCATTTTTTCTATGGACTGAGTACTTTTCTAGTGAGTGCAAATTTCCGACAAGCCTCTTCTTTAGTAGTTGATCCTCAGATTAGGTACAAAGACCTCCGATTGGTACATGGATGGTGATAGAAGGATGGAATTTCTACACATGCGCTTGCACACACGAAATCTTTACTTTATGCTGTGTTACCATGTGTTGCTGTGTTAGGGCGCATGGAATAATGACAATCAAACTAGTATGACCAAAAATGGCTGACATGACACTATGGACCTATTCCCAGTCTTATTTTGTGTTGGGTTTTCATTTTTTATGGAGTTTTGGTTTTGCTCTAGCCTATTCTGGTGTGGATCTCATCCTTTTTAGCTATAACGTACTGGTTCGATTCATGTGTATTAACCTGGGTCTGTTGGTTCTCTCTACCCAGTGTTATTCGTTGCGTGAGGATGAGAATTTTTGTTGAAACTTTGGTTTCATTTGTGGGTTGCAATATGATTGGTTAAGTCCTAATGAAGCTTTTGAGCCATATTAAGTCTTGGCAAATTGAAGAATTCAGTGCACTAGAGTTATGTGTTAATGTATGTGCGGTGAGCAATCCAAGTAATGGAGACCAATTGGGAGAAAATTGTGGGGACTACTCAAGAGTGGGTCAAAGACTTATGGGAGTTGGGTCGTACATTAGATGATGTGGTCAGCTGGGAGAATGTTGAGGGGGCCGCTCATGGGAATTGGGAAGTAGGTCAAACTATTCTCGGAGCTTTTTGTTGATATTGTAGAGGAACCATTAATGGTTGAAGTTTTTGAATCAGTACTGTGTCTAGGTTTTAATGTAGTGTCTATGTTATTTCTTTAATTGGATTTTATTTTTAACAAGTTCTAAATTTTTTATAAATTTTAGCTTGAGGAGGAGTTATAAGTATAATAATAATGGCGACAATTAGGTTAAAATAAGTGTTATGTTATAATGACTAGTGAATTGGGTTTGCATATGTACTTGACTTACTTTATAATTATAAATAGACATATATGGGGCTTGATTAAGTATGTAAGTTATCTCATTTGATCTTTCTATGTGGCATAACCGATGTAAGTGCAAAGAGAGACCCTTGAAAATACAAGTATTTATCTCCCCTTAGACACTAGACATTTGCATAAACTGCACTCTTCCATAAAACCATAGCCTTCATTTTCTTGCCAAAACCTTTAAAACATATTTAGAGAAAGTGGTTCAAGCTGAAAGTACATACCTTATAATGGATATTCCTTGAGCTTTTCTTTGTGAAAATCTTTGTGGAAGATCAAGGATCTCTCTATGATAAAATCTTTTGTTTGGACCGTGTACTTAATAAAATTAATAAGAATGATCTGCTTTAGAGTCGACGGCCCTACAAGGCTATGTCATTGGATGTTTGTGTGATGTGTTATCGGAGATCAGAGATAAACAACAATCTTTTCCTGCATTGCGAGTTGCCATGGAAGATTTGGAATAGACTATTTGGAATTCTTAATGAGCATTGGGTTTGTCTAGATGATGTACCACTTTTTTTAGCTAGTAAGTTTAATTGTTTCGGGTAGAAACAACAACAACAACAACTAAACCTTTTTCTATTAGGTGGAGTTGGCTACATGGATCAAACGGCGCTACAGTGGCTTATCATGAATGAGATCTATAGATAGGTTATTAATTATTAAATCATTCTTAATAGTTTTATCTATTGTTTTCTTTGACTTCCCTCTACCTTTAACTATCGGATTATTCTCCATCTGATCTACTTTTCTCACTAGGGCTTTTACAGGTCTTCTCCACACATAACCAAACTACCTTAAGCGAGATTTCACCATCTTCTCTACAATAAGTGCTACTCCAACCTTCTCTCTAATGCACTCATTTCTAAATTCTTTTAGTGTTGTGCTATATTTGCAATTGCAGGATTCTGGTATCCTTTGTTAGAATGCAATGCATGAGTTTTAATTAGAAGTCTGTTCCATCACATCTTTGGGAGAGAATTATTTTTGTGGCCTCCTTGTGGGTTTCAACAAATTTTTTTTTAGGGGTGGGGTATTTCTTTTGGATTTAAAAAGGGATTTGAAAGCTCTCCTGAGTTAATGATTCTTTAGTCTTAATTTCATGGTTTTGGGAGGACTACCTGTCCTCCATTATTGAATTGTTTTTTCTTCTCATCAATAAATTCTTTTTCTATCCAAAAGAAAAAGGATGCACCTCCCTTACAATGCAAAAATGAGTGGGCTAATATTTCTGAACTAGACTTGCACATATCCCACATAAAAGGAGAGAGCTTTGTGGGGTCTATGAATTGCGATACTTGACTTGTATACATCATACCAAGTACCACAGTCCAAACACCTTAGGTGGAACTAAAAAACATGTGTTACCTTGAAGGAGTTCTAGAGGAGTTTCGAAGTCTAGTTTGCTAAGTGCCATCCCATTGATGAGTTAAGTTGTTTTAAGGACTGCATTCCTCAATAGATGTTATGGACTTTCTTATTAAATGTCAATGCAATTGCTATTCTAACAAATGATTATTTTTCTGCTAAAAAAAATCCTATTTTGAGCTAGATTGTACACAGCTGGTTCGATGGATAATTGCAAGATGGCTAAGATAAGGTTTCCATTTAACTTTTAAGCACCATTCATTAGATCCCAGATTCTTTGTATAGAACTTGTAGAAAGAGTAAATAGGATGTTTGACTTGCTTAGTTAGGCTTTTATGTGTCTATTTATAATCATAAATTAGGTCAAGTACGAGGGTAGTACAATTAGTACAAGCTCAGCCCTTTAGCCGTCAGCACACTTATATTAATCTAGCCATCAACTTTATTCTAAAAGAAACAGTGATATAAGGAGGGAAACTATTCTTCCATATTTCCAAAAAATGGATGTCCAAGTGGTGAAGCCCATGAACTAAATATTAGTAAACAGAAATTTTCACACCATTCTGAAAAACATGTCTAAAAAGGTTGGATGTGGAGATAAGATTTAGACCTTCCTTCAAGCAAGTTTACCCCTGCATATATGATGAAAAGTGATGGGAAGAATTTGTCATATGCTTTGAAGCTTTCGAATCAATCTCCCAGAGAGTGAGTTTTTCACTATGAGAGACACTCAATGTGAGTGAATATAAGCGAAGATTAGCAATTAAACTCCTGAGAGTTTGTAATTCCTCTTTCTTTAGTAAGAGTGATGACATTCCGGTTTATTGGAAAACTCAAGGAGATCAGTAGATGAGTAGTTAAACCACCACTACTACCTGAAAAATCAGAATGTTCCAGATGGTTTCCAATTGAAGGAGGAGCTGCTAGTAGCTGAAAATACCTCAATCGATGTGAATAAAGGAGACCAAGTAGAGCAAACGGGTCTGTCATGTCAAAAACCTAAACCTGCACAGTTCCCATGACTAAATCACTAACCAAGCCGGGCTTGTCATTTTCAGAACTAGTTTTCATGCACATTTTTGCTGAACAATGGTCAGAGCCTTTACTAACGCACATCCTCTGGCCAAACAAGAACCAAACCATACTGAGACTCTAATCAGCAGAATAAGTCACTCCTACTAGGCTGCTTGGTCCCTTTAGGTTGAAATACACCAGTCAGACCTTCATGATTGAGTAATCAGAGAAATCATGAAGCTAGGGTTGCAATCGCCAAAATTTGACATCTAAGAACTCATCCATCAAAATGGATGCTATGGCCACATGTGCACCACCATGATTTCATCAAGTTTGCAGCCCCTCTCCTGTCCTTTTTTGTTCTGTTTCTCACTGTCTTTGATCACTCTCTCTCTTTTCTATCTCCCTCTCTTTTTCTGTTCGTTTTTCTCCATCATTGGGCCTGCCAGCCTGCTTTCCATGGCAGTTTTGGCTTTTTAATTCCTCAGATAGATGCCACCTGTATTGTTATTTTGTCTTTTGCTGTGGTTTCCTTGTGTTTGGGTGTCATGGGTAGAAGAATATTTAGGGAGAAAAAAGGGGAAACATGGCAGTGGGTGAAAGAAAATGAAACGTGGCATTGGATGAACATATATAAACCATCAATCTGGCAGTGGTTTATAAACTTTAATATGTTGGGTCATGACAAGTGATTTGTGGGGAATGTTTTTGCTGTTGAATTTATGTCTTCAATAAAAAAATTTTAAAAACAAAAGACATAACATAATGAAAAAGATAAAGCGAAAAGTTAATTTTTTCACAATAAAAATATGAATAAGAAATATTATAATGAGTTCTATTTGTATTATTATTTTTATTTTAAAAATATTATGCATTAGTAGTTTTAACAAATATAAAATATAGAATATATTGTATTCTCTCGGTTTCTCTTCCTCATTCTCTGTTTTTAAATGAGTGCTTAAGCTGACTCATCATGGAAATATTATCACTTGAAGGATCCTAGCAATAGGAATATTGTGGTGTGTAATTTTTCTATTGCACATTATTGTCACATGATTGTTGGAGTTATGTCTATCTATGTGTCCATGTGTGTTTTGTTTTACTTGTATTTTAGTTTTTTAATCAAATAATTTTTTGTGTCACATTTCACTGTTGCAATGTGCTGTGCTGCATGCTGTGGCTCCAGTCGCCCCTATTCCAAGGGTGCCCTACACACCATCAACAATTATGCTTAGGCCTTTTGCTTGCCAAAGAGAGGTGCTCCAATTTGTGGGCCCATTGGAGCCTTCTTCCATGTTCATGTCAAAATTTTGACCTTATAATTAGTTCTTTAGTCTTGGAAGGATGCAGAATTGTTGTAGCTAGTATCATATCTTACTTGCCACTGTTACTTTTTTTTCTTCTCAAAGTTGCTGTCTTTGTGCAGGTGTTCTGGACATTTTCATGATGTATGGGGCATATGCAACTACGAGGCACTTAGCCATCTCTCGAATTTTTCTTCGATTTATTTGGTTCAGTGTCGCTTCAGTTTTCTTAACTTTCCTCTACGTGTATGTCTTCCCCCATATGCAAATTTTTTATCGTTTTATTGTTTCTTTGTTTTTTTTAGTATGTCTAAGGCGATTTATTTACTGACTGTCTCTGGTTGATTGCAGTAGAGCTTTCCTGGAAGAGAGTAGAGGAAATGGAACAGTTTTCTTTAGATTATATGTGATTGTCATAGGGATTTATGCAGGTGTGCAATTTTTCATTAGTTTCCTCATGCGAATACCTGCATGTCATCGTCTAACTAATCAATGTGATCGCTGGTCTTTACTTCGCTTTGTGAAGTGGATGCGCCAGGTTTTTATTGCCTTCAGTTGCACTTATTCTTGACAAATATATTACTTCGTCTTGCATCCTTTTTAATATCTTGTGGAGTTATGGTGACTGATTGATATACTTTTTTTGTCATTTCTGAAGGAACGATATTATGTTGGACGGGGAATGTATGAAAGGAGCACTGATTTCATTAAGTACACACTTGATCTTTGTACTCCTGACTTCTTTTCCCCTGTAGATTGTATTCCCAAAAACAGTGAAGAACTTCCTTCTGACCCCCTCTTTCTTATGAATTCTCTATCACTAGAAAAGTTTCTGAGACTTTGGCACTGAATTGGTGTATGATCTTGAATCGCTTTACTAACAAGCTACAGTTGTCCCTTGGCTGCGCACTTTTATGTTCCTCATGGGCATAAGTAGAAAGATGAACTCAAGTATTCCACCCCCCCCCCCCCCCAAAAAAAAAAAGAAAGAAAAAAAGCCCAATTTACCAAGTACCTTGATGGTTTTTCTATATTAAGGTTTATTGAGAAAATAAGGAAGAGTCAACATTAAGGAGAAAAAGAAGGGACGAAACAAAATATATTTTTGAAATACTGAATAGTGGTGTGTATAACAGTGACTTTTAACCTCTATTTATACTAGTATTATAACCATACAAACACTTATTCCTTACTTTGGGTGCTTAACAAGTAACTCTTCTTGTAACCTACAAGGCTTTCCTAAATGCTCAATAACTCTTAAGAGGGTGACCTAAAAGACTTCCCTATATTCTTAATACCTCTTGACTAGTTTGATTGCTGCCTCTTTTTGCAGGTATGTGCTATTTTGGCTACTTGTTTTGTGTGGAAAATTTTCATTTGCCTACTTTCTTCAGGTTGGTGATTCATTTATATTTGCATGACTATGTACATAGATACATACAGGTGTACATTTGAGTGCGAATGTTTGCTTATGGTCATATATATATATATATATATATATATATATAATCCTTCAATGCCTTTTTATTTGTTTGCAGATCAAGCCACTGGTGGATCCAACAAGGGTGATAGTGACCCTGGATAATATTGAATACTCCTGGCATGATTTTGTTTCTAAACGTACGTAATGGTCTAATTAATGATGTTCTATAAAGAAAAGGTCCAATTGATGATGATTACTAGTGATAGAATTATAAGTCTGAAATTGATACTTTTTCTATGGGTTGCCCATCTGAAATGTTGAAGATATGGAAGCATTATGTGTTTTTTATTAGTTTGCTGTAAGCCAATGAGGTTTTGGAAGAACAAGTAGAAAGAGAACAGAGAGTTGGTTATGGCTTTGTAGTTTCATCTTTGTGGTTTATTATTATGGTAATTCAAAGTGCTCTAATTCTTGCAGATAATCATAATGCTTTGACAGTTGTTAGCTTATGGGCTCCAGTGTTTGCTGTAAGTCATTACCTTTAATTCTTTACTTGTTTAAATTTGAATGTCTTGGAAATTGAGTGATTATTATGGGTATAATATGATTGCATTTCGTTGTGTTTCTCTTTTTTGCTTTTATACCATATTATGTATTAAATAATTTCAATCAAGAGGTTCTTGAAGTTGATAATCTAGATCAGTCGTGTCAAGTTGCATGGATATAAGTTTGTGTCATGTGGCATGTATCTTAAAGAGTTTTTTTTTTTTTTTTTTTTTTTTTTCTGAATGTTATGCTTATTTGGTGATGCTGGAACTGAGTTCTCCTGATGCCACCTGGTTCCAATTTGAATCAATATTTTATCTTTCTGAGAAGCTGGACCAGTCTTCAGTTGAAACATTGTCATTGGCAAGTCTTATTAATTTTAATTGTTTGTAGTGAATAATTATGTAAGCTGTTTGCTGGTGATCAGGGCATTTGTCTAATTGCCAAATTTCTGGTCAAGTACTAAAAAATTCTGTGTGGAATTCCTTAACATGTTTGTCCCTTTAACATAATTTATAATCAATACTTCCTTTTAAAATTGCTTTGTTTAACTGATCTTTTACGTTGTTTTTGTTCCTTTGCTTCCTCGGGTTTTCTGTCGCTGTTACCTATCCGTCAATCCCCACTGGTTCAGATGTATCTTTTAGATATTTACGTGTTCTACACAGTTGTATCAGCTGTCTGGGGATTCTTGCTCGGGGCAAGAGATCGTTTGGGAGAGGTATGTAATCCTTTTTGCGTATATTAAACTGACTGACTATGCCTTTTGTTTGGTAATATGCTCTTTTCATCATTACCATTATTGCCCTCTGTTAGTCTTAACCTTTCAAATAATTGCATATGCAATTGTGTGGTATTTTTATGTTCATGCCTGCATATGATCACACCAGATTAGATCATTGGAAGCCCTACACAAACTTTTTGAGCAGTTTCCTGGAGCTTTTATGGACACTCTTCACATTCCTCTGCCCAACAGGTTACATTTGTAGAATGTGTGTGTGTGTGTGTTTTTTTTTCATTTTATAAAGTTTTTTACATTGTAATTTTAAATTCTTTCTGAGTGGTTGGCCCAATCGGGATATAGCTGTCTGTGTATATGTTGCTTCAATATTTTTTTTCCTGTTGATTCATGATTGTTACCTTGCATCTGCTCATATAATTTTTTCTCAATTTCTTTGCAGGAGTTCTCGCCGTGCATCTGGTCAGGTGAGTCGCATTCTATAGGGAAAGGAAGATAAACTATGTTTATATCAATATGATTGTTTGTTGGATACAAACATCATTTCACACCTTGATAGTAAAAAATTAGAAACAAATTTATTCATGTTGATAAGAATATTATGGTAAACTAGTGCTATGCGACTTCTCTGAAGTTGAGAAAAATTTTACTTACCTAATTACCTCTGCATGTGAAGGCTGTGGAAGCCAACAAGGTTGATGCTGCGCGATTCTCCCCCTTTTGGAATGAAATCGTTAGAAATCTGAGGGAGGAAGACTATATAACTAACATGTGAGCGCGAGCACATTTCTTTTAATAATTTTTATTCACCTCATTTGTCAGTAGACATTTAACCTATCTTTGTTTATCTTTTTTCTGCCCTTACTTAAGTGATGCCCATATATTTTCATTGATTCCTTGCTTGCAGGGAAATGGAGTTGCTTTTAATGCCCAAAAATTCTGGGAATCTTCCTTTGGTTCAGTGGCCTCTTTTTCTACTTGCTAGCAAGGTAATTCTGGTGTTTTAATTACAATAACATGCACATTAATTGTAGAGGATTTGTATGTGTGTGCGCTTATTATCTGTGAACATGGCCTTTAGTTTTAATTTGGTCAATAGTAATTAATAAATTTCCTGTACATGATTTTGTAGATATTTCTTGCTAAGGATATTGCTATTGAGGGTAGAGATTCTCAAGATGAGCTTTGGGATAGGATTTCAAGGGATGACTATATGAAATATGCTGTTGAGGAGTGTTACTATACTATTAAATTCATATTGACAGAAATATTAGATGAAGTGGGAAGGATGTGGTAAGTATCAATTGGAAGGTGGAAGCGAATTGAACTATATATCTTCTATAGGATGTGCAATATGGTGAGTGTATTAACTACTTGCTTGGTTTTTTCACAATTGTTGCCATTATGCCAGGGTTGAGAGAATTTATGACGATATTAATGCAAGTATCACAAAGAAGAATATTCATGTGGACTTTCGACTTAATAAGTTGCCTTTTGTGATATCAAGAGTATCTGCGCTGATGGGGATTTTGGTACACATTTAATATTTCAAGCCCTTATCTTGTTTTATGCATGTTTGTAGAAAGCTGCCAAGAGTAGTGTAGATGGCTAATTTTTAAGCTAGCTTTGTACTTTCGACATTTGTTGTGAGTTTTTATTCTTATTATAAATATGTGTTAGCTGAAAGCATGTATGTTAGATGCCACTGTTGTCTCCCTAATATTAATGTGTCAAATTTAATCAAAATAAGGCATCCCAAAAATTTAATTAGAATTTTTCTAAAGGTAGCATGTTACATTCAGATGTGCAATAGGCATTGAAAATGTTTTGGCATTGTTAGGAACCTGGTTCCTAACCAAAATTATGGAAGAAACAAAAAGAAAATAACAAAGAAAACAATAGACACTTTTCCTAGAGCTTCGAGGGTCTAGGGCCTCCCCACAACCATTTTCCAATTTCTGCCTTTCTTCACCTCTGCCCCCTCCCCCTTTTTATAACTAAAATCCTAACTAACTACTCCTATTACAATTTTCCATGTGTCCCTTGTCAAAATTCCTAAAATAACCTTTTATTTTTTCCTTTAACCATGGAGTTCCATCAGACATGTTCAATTATCCATTCTTTAGTGTAAGTTGTCTGTTTTTTATGTTGAAAAATCTGTCTATGTTCTAATGGATTTGACTGATTAGGAGTTTATGAAAATCTAGCCTCTTAAGAGTTTATGATTGTTTGGGTGTCTTATAATTATTTTTTACCATTATCTTTAGGTGTTTAGCTTGTTAATTTCTATGTCGGGATTATCATAAATAGGAGAGGAGAGGGGCGCTGACGTAGTAAGACAAGTGTATGTGCAAGCCTTCCCATTCATCTCATTTCTTTCAATAGCTTATAACATTCAAGGCTTAGGCTTCGACAACTTCTCTGAGAGAGTTCTGGCCTCCCTTTCTTCCGTCATAGCTATGTGGTCTCTTTCTTTGATTATTTTCGGGTGATTGACATATTTTCCAGTGATTGTAAAATTTTCTGGCGAGTTCCTTTTGGACCAGAGGCACTCAAGAAGTGGAGACCAGTTGATAGAAGGTCAAGTGACTACTTTAGAAAAGTAGACCGAAGACTTCTTGGTGCTGTGCCCTTGTGATTGGAAAACTTGGTTGGGGAGAGTAGTTGGGAGAATGTTTAGGGGATTGCTTATGGAAGAGCTTCCATGATTTTTAGAGCTGTTGGTTGTCTACTGTGGGTGTTGTCCAAGGAACTACTAGTTGCTTTGAAGTTCTTGAGTTGTGGTTGATTATGCAGGTCGCAAACTTGTGAGTCACAGTACAATGTCTAGGTGTCCCTGGCTAGATCTGTTTTTGTTTTTGAATTGGATCACGACTCTGTGAGTCTCAGTGCACTATCTAGGTGTCTTAGTTTAGATCTGTTTTTGTTTTAAATTCGGAGTTATTTATTTATTTATTTTTGATGGAAAAAGAAACATTATTAGGAAGAGAAGAAATTTCAACTAGAGGATGAGGTATCCTCTAATCAAGAAACCAGGAACATACTAAAAACAGAAACAGGAACCCTGTAAAGCCTATTAGTCTAGAAGAGCTGTCCAATCTCTCTGCATATGGGAGATTCCCTTAAAAAATCCATGTACCAAGCACCAAAGGGAAACCATATACACAATTCTATCCCATAGCACTCGGAAAGTGGAGGATATGCCCTTAAAGATCTGCGCATTCCTCTTCAAACAAACAACAGTATCCCCTAAACTGTGCATTGCCACAAAGCTTTGTTTCCTTCTTGTAACCACCCGTAAATTGGGTGTTACTTGTAACAAGTTGAAGTTTGTATGATCTTGAGCTTGAGGGGGAGTGTTAAGAAACCTATCTAAGTAGAACTCCTAATGAATTAGGAGTTTATTGTTGCTTAGGAGTTATAATTACATTTTATAATTATGTTTAGGAGTTTATCTTGTAATTAATCTCTATCTTAAGAGTATAAGAAATAAGAGAAGAGAGGGGCTGCCACAATAATACAATTGTGTATGCAAGCATTCCCATTTATTATAGTTCAGTTTTTATCCTGAATTTTACAGTTTATATTGATTGCATTGAATGCTGTGAATGGTTATTTAAAATCATAGTGATTTCTTGTAATGGCATGCTCTTTGGATGTATTTCCTTTTATTCTGTTTTTAAAGTAAAGTGCAATTCATAATTTTATATCATATATAAAAATATGAAACCAAATTATTCTGTTTGATGATTGTCAGTTTGATATATGATTTGGCACATAAATGTTAGTACTTATCTCTTCTTTATGTGCTGCTCTTCTGATGGAAGTTTTAATCAACTATCATGTAAATTTATCATTGACTTGTCATTGTATAGAAAGAGCCAGAAAACCCTGACCTGGAAAGGGGTGCTATTAAGGCTGTTCAGGATCTGTATGACGTTGTGAGACATGATGTCCTTTCTATAAATATGAGGTTTGTTGCTCTCCCTGATGTACACTTAAATTATTACATTTTGCTGTCTCCTTAATGTTCACTTACTTGTACATCTAGGGAGAATTATGACACTTGGAATTTACTATCCAAAGCAAGGAATGAGGGCCGTCTGTTTGCAAAGTTGAAATGGCCCAATAATGACTTGGTATGGTTGGATCGTGTCTTTCTAATTTGGTATCGTGTATATACTTGTTTTCAAATTCAGTTACTAGTTAATATACGCAGAGAGCACTGGTGAAAAGATTGCATTCACTATTGACTATCCAACATTCTGGTTCAAACATTCCTAAAAATCTTGAGGCCAGACGAAGGCTCGAGTTTTTTGCAAATTCACTTTTCATGAAGATGCCTGTTGCAAAGCCAGTTCGAGAGATGTTATCCTTCAGGTAATTTTTTTCCCTCAAACGACAAATTCTTGTTATTTCTGGTGTGCTTATCTCGTCCTGTGTTTATGTGCAGTGTTTTCACTCCATATTACTCTGAGATTGTGCTTTATAGTATGGCTGAACTCCAAAAAAAAAATGAAGATGGCATATCAATCCTGTTTTACCTTCAGAAGATATATCCAGGTGGTTATCACTTTATTCTGCTTCAATATGGGTGTAAGTAGATAGGGTGCATGGTTCAATTGGGCATGGTCTTCCCTGTTTCATGCTGAAATGTGTGTGTGTATGTTAATTTTATGTATTATATAACATAATATATTAAAATTATAATACATAAAATTAATTTATACTAATATTGAATTTATAAGATTAAAATTTAAATAAATTATTTTTAATTACTACATGAATATGTAAAAAAATTTCTTATTTTTTATAGACTTAAAAAAAAAAGGGCGGCCCAGTGCACGAGACTCCCACTTGGTGGGATCTGGAGAAGGTAGATGTACGCAGCCTTACTCTTGCAAGCAGAGAGGCTGTTTACAGGAATTGAACCCATGACCTCTAGGTCACAAGGCAATTTGATATTATTAAACATACAATGGAAAATTTTCAAATAGTGTAAGTTTAATTATCTCATAAATTTGAATTTATTTTGATAGAAATAGAAAGGGACTTAATAATTATAATTAATGCTTTAGCTGAATGGCAGCAAGTCTCCCTCTTCATTTTTGAGGCCCATGCTTGAATTTTTCCCATAGCCTTTTAAAAAATACCACAGGGATACTGATCACGTGGCTGCTTCTCAAATTGCCACGTCATCTTACTCATAACTGGTTAACCCACTATGGACCAGTTTCCCAGTCCAACGAGTTGAACTGGCTACTCTGGTTCTTATGACACTTCTTATTAGAGATTGAGTTTTGAATTTTGGGTTTAGATACTCTTTGTTGCTTGTCTGACCTAGAAGTATCAGCTATTTGCTACATGGGTAAAGTTGAGCTTTTTTTTCTTTTGGCACTCAAAACCTAGGCACGAAGTTGGGAAGATAGTAGTAATATCAATTTTAAATTGAGATCGGTCATATATTTGCCAGAGGAGCTGGTTCATTGGTCCTGCTGTTCTTGAACCGGTAGTACAATATATTGTATTTTTTTTAAATGTATATATTATGTAACATAAGAAGAATAATAATTGAAATAGTACATAAAGATATGTTTGAAACATCATCCCAAGTTCTATTATAGATCAAACAAGTTTGTACTTCTACATTATATAATATTCAATAGTTGTAGTCATTACACATTTCTTTTTACATTGTCAATTTGCTGAACTGCTGTGGAATAAGTTGTTTGGAGTATGTGGAGAAAGTTGGGCTTGTCCAAACTCTTTGGAGGCTTTCTTGACAATAAGATTCAATGGATTTGAAAGGAGAAAAGAAGTTTAAGATATTGTGAAATCATGCTGTTTTTACTGTTTTGTGGTGGATTTGGTTGGAAAGGAATGCAAGAACTTTTCAAGGTACTTCAATGTATTTGGACATGTTGTGGGACAGGATAAGATTCATGCATCTCTATGGTGTTCTGCTCATGGTCTATTCAAGGGGGTTGTTGTTTCTAACTTGCAAAGAGATTGGAAGGCTCTTTTGCATGTTTAGCTTATAGTTGTTTGTTTCTTTCAATTTCTTGTAGCCTTTTCTATTGCTGGCTTTCTTGAGGAGGATAACTTATTCTCCTCATATTGTACTTCTTTTCTTTCTTCAATGATATTTCTTTTTGTTTTTCTTTGAAAAAATAATCATTACAATAGCTTTATATTTAACTTATATTTGAAAAAAAAATGGCAAAACGACGTCGAATAAAGAAAACGTATGGACAAGTCTGGTTCACTGGTTTTTGACCCATTTAAGGGTTTACAAGGACCGGTTCCTGGTTTTTCCGGTCTGACCAGCTTGTCGGGTCAGGTTTTTTGATCACTGAATAATATGCCAAAAGTGACATAACGGAGCAACTTGCTGCTAACCCTTGTTACACTCTGCCCAAATGCAACATGCCTCTGCAAATAGATCAGACTTCCACTTAGCCTTACATTGTTTCTTCAGATTGAAAACTCGAGTATGTTCAAAAAAATCTGGCAGGCACAAGTGTCCTAAAAGTTGTATGAGTTAATTTGTAAATCTGCCAAGCTGCCTCTGTATAGGAATTGATGATTTTGAGTCTCCAATTTAGTTGTCAAATAAATTTTGGTAGTAGTTTTTTGCTTTTGGTCTTAGATTGGTAGTTTAATTGGGTTTTATTATTCAAATGTTTTTCAAATCTTTGGCATTGTTCTTTGCCTCTATTTTTCTAGGCTTTGATTGTTATTAGTCATCATTCTCTCTATATCACTGTTAATGATTTGTATTGCTCATTGCACTAGCTTGAACAACTTCCTTTGTTGATATCTGAATAAATTTTCTGTTATTCATTAATTAACTGTATTCATAATTCACTGTAGATGAGTGGAATAACTTTCTTGCTCGAATTGGCCGTGATGAAGATGCACTTGACTCAGAGCTTTTTGATAATCCTAGAGATATCCTTGAACTGCGTTTTTGGGCTTCGTACCGGGGACAAACATTGGCTAGAACTGGTAATAGATTCTCTTCAAATGCTTCATTTAGAGGTTTTTACTTCAATGCTGCAAGACATTCCTATATGTCATGTCAATATCTTTTTTGCAGTGCTTAATAATGTCTTCTATTGCATGACATTTGTGCATGTGTACTTTGTTATTTTGTTTGTCTTATCTATGCCATTCAGACGTAAAGCATTTCTTTATTGCAGTGGTTTCTTATGTTTTTAATTATTTCAAATGATTCTCTTCGTAGTCTTCTAGTTTTCTGTGAGAATAATCTTTGTTCTGCTTCTTCCCAATTTATCTGAGATCCTCTTATATCTTGTTGCAATCCGTTTTTGGTTGTGGCTTGCTGATTTTCTGATGGATATTGTCTGCTGCTATGGTTTTCTTTCTTATTTTCTTATTTTCTGATATTATACTTTTTATCGTAGAATTCAAGAGTTTGAAGTAGAGAGGGCTTTGAAGAGAATGGATAATGACAAAGCAGTAGGACCTGATAATATACCTATTGAGGTGTGGAAAAGTTTAGGAAGGAAGGGTATAAGTTGGCTCACTAAGTTGTTTAATGTGATAATGAAATCTAAGAAAATGCCGGATGAATGGAGGAGAAGTACTTTAATCCCTATATATAAAAATAAAGGAGACATACAGAATTGTTCCAACTATCGAGGGATTAAACTCATGAGCCACACTATGAAGCTATGGGAGAAGATTATTGAGCAAAGATTAAGACAAGAGACTCAAGTTACAGAGAACCAGTTTGGATTTATGCCAGGAAGGTCAACTATGGAAGCAATTTATTTACTACGGAGATTGATGGAAAGGTATCAAAGTAGGCAGAAAGATTTGCATATGGTTTTTATTGATTTGGAAAAGGCATATGACAGAGTGTTAAGAGAGATTCTATGGAAGGCTTTAGAAAAGAAAGGAGTGCGTATTGCGTATATTCGAGCAATCAAAGACATGTACGACAGGATAACGACTTGCGTGAGAACACAAAATGGGGATACAAAGGATTTTCCCACAACTATTGGACTACATCAAGGGTCTTCTTTGAGTCCGTATCTTTTTAATTTGATTTTGGACGCAGTTACTGAACATATACAAGAGTTGGGGCCTCAGTGCATGATTTTTGCAGATGATATAGTCTTAGTTGGTGAATCGAAAGAGGAAATAAATTTGAAACTAGAGTCATGGAGACAAACTTTAGAAACACATGGTTTTCGGATAAGTAGAAATAAAACAGAATATATGGAATGTATTTTTAGTAAGAGACGAACAAATACGAATGTAGACGTGAAATTTGGAGACTATATATTAAAACAAGTTACAAGTTTTAAATACCTTGGGTCTATTATACAAAATGACGGCGAAGTAAAGGAGGACGTAAATCATAGGATTCAAGCTGGATGGATGAAATGGAGGAAAGTTTCGAGTGTCATTTGTGATAAAAAAGTGCCGCTCAAAGTTAAAGGAAAATTCTACCGTACGGCTATAAGACCTGCTATATTATATGGTATTGAATGTTGGGCGGGTAAAAGACAACATGAAGATAAACTCAACGTTGCAGAGATGAGAATGTTGCGCTGGATGTGTGGACACACCAGAAGAGATATGATTAGAAATGAGTGCATTAGAGAGAAGGTTGGGATAGCACCTATTGTGGAGAAGATGGTTGAATCTCGCTTAAGGTGGTTTGGCCATGTGTGGAGAAGACCTGCAGAAGCACCAGTGAGAAGAGTAGATCGGATGGAGAATAGCCCAATAATTAGAGGTAGAGGGAGGCCAAAGAAAACAATAAGTGAAACTATTAAAAATGATTTAATAGTTAATAACTTATCTATTGATCTCATCCATGATAGGCCACTATGGCGCCGTTTGATCCATGTAGCCGACCCCACCTAGTGGGAAAAGGCTTAGTTGTTGTTGTTGTTGTTGTTTCCTGTGATTAGTTTTCTTTTGAGTACTTTCAGATTTTTTATAACATTGAAAATTAGTATTTTGTGATAGTTATAGTTTTTAGGTTGTTATAGTTAATATTTTAGTATTTTGCAGAAGGATTGGCAAGCTTTGATTTCATTATGTGCTTTTGTTTCTTTTGGATTCCTTGCTTTGATTTCATTATGTGCTTTTGTTTCTTTTGGATTCCTTTATTACTATATTTTATCCTCTGCTCGTGTACTTCTTTCTTTTTTCTTTTTTGTAATAAAAATGAATTGCAAAATTTGCTTCATTGGTGTTGCTATTGTATCCTAAGTCTTGAAATTATTGCAATTTTGTTTAGCTAAATTGTGTCCTCATCTGCTTGACTATTTTGTTGTTTTTGAGATCCACAGTTCGGGGGATGATGTATTATAGGAAAGCGCTTATGTTTCAGACATATTTGGAGCGGACAACCTCCGGAGGTAAGAGCCTTTAACCTATTCATAATTTTTTTTATGTTATGGCATATGTAATCTAATTTTTGTATGGCAATGTAGATTTGGAAGCTGCAATTGGCAGTAATGAAGTGACTGATACACGTGGCTTTGATTTGTCACCTGAAGCACGTGCTCAGGCAGATCTTAAGTTCACTTATGTTGTTACATGTCAAATTTATGGAAAGCAGAAGGAGGACCAAAAACCTGAGGCTGCTGATATTGCTTTACTTATGCAAAGGTGAGTTCAGCAATTTTAGGGGTAAACTTTTAATTGTTACTTGTATTGTTCTGTGCCTTCTCTTTCTAAATACAATTTCTTATTTTATCGAAACAAGATTATTTGCTGCTCTTGGCTTTGAAGGCTTAATTCTGTTGATACATATCTAATTTTTCAAATTTGGATATGATAGGAATGAAGCCCTTCGTGTTGCTTTCATTGATGTTGTTGAAACTCTAAAAGATGGGAAAGTGAACACTGAATACCACTCAAAGCTCGTGAAGGCTGATATCAATGGGAAGGACAAGGTGCCATTAGTCTCTATTATTTTTTTAGTTTTCTAGAGGACAAATACAGTTCATTCTTCTTTTCTATGTGAATATGGTTTTTTATTGCTTGTTTACCGGCTTTTCTACCATAAACTTTTTTAGTTAGATTCTTTATTTGTTTATTTTTTTCATCTATTTAATCCCTCTAGTTTTGAGCAAAAGGACTATGTTAAAAACTATGTCTATGAAGGAATCACCATCTTAGGTACTGAATTACATGAACTTCTTGTTTACTTGGGTCTGTTGCTTGTGTCACCTATTGCTTAGAGAAGAGTGCAGTGTTATTTTGAAGAAATTTTTTTTATTTAGAAATAATAAGGTTGGATCTCATCTTGAAAAGAAGTTTGCAGTTGGTAGAGAATAACCATTGCTCAGGAAAATCTTAGAGACAAGCATTAAAAGAATTGTGCATATGATTTAATCCCAGGAATGTGAATATATAGTGGTAGGCCTTGTGTTTGTTTACCAAAATTTTCAGAGTCCGCATGTCAGGCAGCTTCTGCTATATGGGCAGCTTTCTGTTCTCATATTATATTACTTTGGTTATTTTTACCCTTCCACAGGAAATATACTCGATTAAATTACCCGGAAATCCCAAGGTTGGTGAAGGGAAGCCTGAGAATCAAAACCATGCAATTATATTTACTCGTGGAAATGCCATCCAGACAATTGACATTAATCAGGTTATAACATTTTTCAGAGCGCTCTGTAACTGAGTTTGATTTATCAAAAATTGCGTTTATTTGATAATGTTTTCAGGTTCTTGAATTTTTATTCAGTACCCCCGCTGGGGGATGTGCTCATTGTGAAGTCCTCCATGATTTTTTTTCCCAGCTCCTCCCATCTTTTCTTTTCAGTTACCATGGGGTTTAAGTTGTGGATGGTATCCTATATGCATTTGTCACCTTTCAGTGAGATTCATTGATTATTACATTGCATGGGCTCTTACTATAATGTCTATGGACCTTTTTAGTAGAAGAATATCAGATTGACATTTCAATTTGTCATTTACTGTAGTTTGCCTTATTTTCATGTAAAATTAATATATCAGTCACTTTCGTTGACTGTTCAAGTTTTCGGTCACTTTGAGTGGCATTTCATTTATGCTGTTGAGTCATTAATGGAGGTAATGGTATTGAAAGGCAAAGGTATAGTGCAGCAGGTGTTTTGCTGATAAAAATGTGACTATTTTCTATCATTGCAAGATAAAAGTGGTAGTTTAAATGATATTTTCTTCTAATGACCAACTGGTTAGAAGTTTAGTCCTTGCTGCCATCGTTCTCTTATTAAATTATATTGAAGGACAATATGATTGTTAGCCTGTTCATTGTGGACCATAATCATCAAAATCATGCGATTCATTATTTGACTTGATTCATATGAATCGCCGGGTGAATTGAAGTTTTACCAAAATTGGTACCTGAATCATGAATCGCATGATTCCGGCGATTCTGTGTGCTTCTTCCAGTTGTGCGACTTGAGTTCCAATTAGATTGTTTTTTTTTTAAATTTTTTTGTTTAATAAAATTATGACAGAATGTTGGATTTTTGGATTCTGTCTTATAGTATCCCATTAGGAGTCTTATTAACTGCCTACAAACCTAATTTAAATATAGTTGCGTGTGATAAGTCTTCTTCTCTGGGAAACTGTTCTCTGAAGTCTGAATATAATTTCCAAAGCCTTTGTAATGCAGCAGCAGCCTTAAGCCTTTGTGGCTTTGATGCAGTGCAGCCTTAAGCATTTGAGGTTTTGACGTTGAAGCTGGGACTTTGTTTTTCTTTGTTATTGGTAATTTGGTATGGCTATTATGGCTTCAAAAAATTGGGTGAAAATAGATCTAGAGTTGGGATCATTGCAAGTCTCTTGAGACTTGATTATGCGTTAGTATGTCAGTATGTCTTTTCAAGACCTATAATTAATTACTTTTTTAAATTATTAGGGTTAATACATTAATTTTAGTATTTTGTTTATGCTATATATATATATATATATATATATATATATAGTCCAACAGTCTTTTGCTTGAGGAGTTGGATTGGATATAAATCGAAACCATTATGTGCTGATATTCGAAACTTCTGTAATTTTTGACAAGTAGCACTCTATTTTGGCTTTTGATAGAAGTAAAAAGGTAGATCAATTCCGTATCCTCTTTCTTTGGAATGTTTTCTTCTTTTAATCAATTCTTTCTTTATGTAAACAAATATAAGTAGAGCAATGCTGTGCTATTTTCCTGGTCGGACAACTATGGTTTGAAGCTTGTTGCTATAGGAGGCAATGAATTTCTTTTGCCTGAATTGTTCAATATTATTTCATTAGGCATTTATCAATTTGGAAGAACCTAACAAAAGAGAGGAAATACTAAGGAAAGTGTAAGAAGATTAGCTTACGCTGTATTGTATTTATAAAAAGGAAAGTACTATTCAAGTTAAGTAAGTAATGTGGGACTAAAGAATTTACATCTTAGCATATTGTGTTCACTTAATTCTAATACTCTCCCTTAAGTTGGAGCATAGAAATCATATGCACCAAGCTTGTTACAAATATAGTTGATATGAAAACCTCAAGGGGATTTGGTAAATATATATATGCTAATTGATTATTTGAGCTGACGAAACTCATAATAATGCAACAAACAACAACAACTAAGACTTTTTCTATTAAGTGGGGTCTGCTACATGGATCAAACGGCCCCACAGTGGCCTATCATGAATGAAATCAATAGATAGGTTATTAATTATTAAATCATTCTTAATAGTTTCACCTATTATTTTTTGTAGCCTCCTTCTACTTTTAACTATCAGACTATTCTTCATTTGATCTACTCTTCTCACTTGGACTTCTGTAGGCCTTTTTCACGAAACTCATAATAATGCAATCAAACAAAATCTTCTCCATGGTGGAATGATAATTAATCTCTATATGCTTGGTCCTCTCATGAAAGACATGAAAAGCTATATGTTGGCAGCTTGATTGTTGCAATTTGGTTTCATTGCAGTAATTTTCCCCAACTTCAACATCTGAGATGCCTGGTTCAATCAAATATGTTTACATGTAGCTATAGTCATAGCATGGCATTCAACTTCTGCAACTAATTTAGCAACAACACTTTTTTTTTTTTTTTTTACTCAGAGGAAACCTAATTACTTCCAACGAAAACAGAATACTAAAAAATCAAATTCTTATCTAAGGAAGACCTGCCTTTCATCAGTGCAATCAATCACATGTGTATTACCTTTGTCTTCATATAGTAGCCCATGGCCTGGAGCTTATGTAGAATATCTAAAGACACAAGTCGCAATATGCCAATGACTATCACATGTAGATTATAAGAACTGACTAACATCACTAACTAGAAAAGGAAATGTCTGGTCGAGTAGTTGTGGGATAATTTAACTTAACATATAGTCTCTGGTATCTTCCAGGACATGCTTGTGGCACCAAATGTAATTCATCATGCCAGTTTTCTCCAATATATTCGAAGTATACTTTGTGCAATAGTGGCACCAGTCCTAGTGTGAACAACCTCAATATCTAGAAAACACTTATATTTATATAGGCTTACACTGATCACTGTGGCGCCGTTTGATCTATGTAGCCGACTCCACCTAGTGGGAAAAGGCTTAGTTGTTGTTGTTGTTGTATATAGGCTTACTCTATTATGTTTGTGTGGGAGTATAAAGCCCAACATAGGGCCCTATATCATTAAATAGCATATCAGTTTCAATTCTTGATCTTTTTCTCTTTGTTTTTCCCGTTACAATAGTTTAGGAGATTCTCTATTTCATTTGCTTTATTTGCTCCTTAATTATCGGAGTTGCTGATATATATATTCTTGCTTTGCTATGAATAAAATTATCTTGGCTTAAACTCACATGGTATTAGAGCATGGAGATGGGGTAAAGACCCGTTCATGTTCTCTGTGCGTTCTCTGCTTCTCTCTGTTATCACAGAGGACTCATCCAAGGCAGACGCAAACCATCCAGGCCAAACCCAGAAAAACCATCCAAACCAGTCGCGCATCCTAACTCGCATAACCAAGGCAGATGGACACCTAGACTCGATAAGCCAAAACGCAAACTGCGACTCACGTAACCAAGGCAGAACGCAAACCGCGACTCACGTAACCAAGGCAGACACACATTCAGATCCCGATAAACCCAGTCCAGTGCTTAAAGGCCGGAAGTCAGCACCCGATGGCAAGCCGCAACACCTGGAAGACTGCCTTAATGGGAATGACCAGCTAGGCTTCACCCGTGCATGATGGAACAGGCCGGGAATCAACTATATTGGGAGAAAATAATGTATCGCCCGCGGGAAGAGGTGCTGCATATGTCCAACACAACTGGGCCAGTGTTTTTCCAGTAAACCAGGGGAGCAGCAATGGGATGGACTCATCTATGACCTCCCTCCAGGGAAATCAGAATGTCACTTCTTATTATAATGAGTTAATGACTCTCTGCCAAGAGTTGGATTTATGTTATGATGATGATTGGAAATGTTTTGAAGACAATATCCGATTTATGAAACGTCAAAAAAAATGATCGGGTATTTATGTTTTTAGCCGGATTGAACAAAGAGTTAGATGAAGTACGAGATTGTATTTTGAAAAAAAAATCCTTTGTCCACTATTAGAGAAGCATTTTCTGAAATTCGTCGAGAAGAAGTTTGACAGCGTGTTATGATGAACAAACACTCATGATTCAGAGGTGGAGAACTCTGCTCTTTTTACACAAAGTGCTCCTGAGACTGCCAAGAGAGATGGTAAAAGACCATGGTGTGATTATTGCAAACGTCTTGGACACTCCCGAGATACTTGTTGGAAAATTTACGGTAAGCCGCCGAATCAGAAGAAGAAACTTGGAAGAGATGGACGCGCATTTCAGACTAGTGTATTTGATCAAGAGCTGCAATCATCCTCAGGTTCATTTCGTTTCACAAAAGAACAAATAGACCAACTGTGCAAATTATTGGAATCTCAAAGGACTCCCTCCTGTTCTTTAGCTCAAAAAGGTACCTATTCTAAAATAACCCTTTTGAATGTTAACTTTGATCACACTTGGATCATAGATTCAGGTGCAACTGACCATATGATAGGTATATCTAGTCTTTTTTCGTCTTATAGTCCATGTGCAGGAAAGCAGAAAATGAAAATTGCCGATGGCTCTCTATCAGCTATTGTTGGAAGAGGTTCTATCATAGTTTCTCCTTTTCTTACCCTGCATAATGACCTTCATGTTCCTAACTTATCTTGTAATCTGCTGTCTGTTAGTAAACTTGTCAGTGATTTAAATTGTCAAACTAATTTCTTTTCTACTCATTGTGTTTTTCAGAAGTTGACCTTGGGGAGGATGATTGACAGTGCTAGAAAACATGGAGGCCTATATCTCCTTAATTCTAAAGTAAAATTGAGTCAACCATCGCCAAGTACAAGTTCTAGTTCTTGTTTTAAATCTATTTCTGTTTTTGAAAATAATGACATTATGTTATGGCATTTTAGGCTAGGGCACCCTAGTTTTTCTTATCTTAAACAATTGTTTCCTCATTTATTTTATAATAAAAATACATTTTCTTTTTAGTGCGAAATTTGTGAATTAGCAAAACATCATAGGACGTCATTTCTATCACAACCATATAAGTTTTTCAAACCATTTACAATTATACATAGTGATGTGTGGGGTCCTAATAAGATAAGTACACCTACTAGTAAGAGATGATTCATCACTTTTATAGATGACCATATTCGCCTATATTGGGTATACTTATTAAAAGAGAAATTTGAAGCGGAACAAATTTTCAAAAACTTTTATTATATGGTGCAGACTCAGTTTCAAACAAATATACAAGTTTTTCGAAGTGATAATGGAAAGGAGTATTTTAATAGAATTTTGGGAACCTTTTTCTTAGAAAAAGGAATTGTTCATCAAAGTACTTGCATCGAAACACCCTAACAAAATGGCATTGCCGAAAGGAAAAATAAACATTTGTTGGAGGTGGCTCGAGATCTTCTTTTTTCTACTCATGTTCCCAAGTATCTTTGGGGGGATGCAGTTCTAACAGCTGCATATCTAATAAACAGAATGCCCTCCAAAGTTTTACAATTTCAAACTCCTTTTCATACATTCATGCATTACTTTTCATCAGCAAGACTTTCAGCTGATTTGCCTCTAAAAATATTTGAGTTTACTGTTTTTACTCATGACCACAAAAACGGTGGAAAACTTGAATCACGAGCTATCAAGTGTTTCTTCATAGAGTACTCCCCAAGCCAAAAAGGCTACAAATGTTTTGATCCTATTTCAAAGAGAACTTATATTTCTATGGATGTCACCTTCTTTGAACATCAATCGTATTTTAAAGACATTCATCTTCAGGGGGAGAACTTGAAGGAAGATTCACTTGATTCCTCTAATCTCTTTGAAGTTGTCTTTTTGCCAGAACACTCAGATTCATCTGCACCTACAACAAAAGATTGGGACTCATCCTTTGGACATCCTCCTTCTATGAGCGAATGTCGAAATGAGCCTCGACCTACATCTACTAAAATTTTTGAAAATCAATTTTTTAAACATGAGGAACAACCTACTATGCCACAACATAAGAAGGACATGGAAAATAGAACTTGAAAAGGGCTTGTTTACTCAAAAAGGAAAAATAGAGATGAGACTGAACTTCAGCACTGTCATAACTCCAACTCGGGGGCAAATAAAGGTAATTATAACTTGTTGTCTGATAATCTATCTCTTGAATGTGATAAGCCTATTGCTCTTCGAAAAGGAGTTTTGTCATCTTCATTTGTTGCTTTCACATCTCACTTGTCTAGTATAGAGATTCCTAAAATTGTACAAAAGGTTCTTAAATGTCCAAAGTGGAAGGGAGCTGTACTTGAGGAGATGAGAGCTCTTGAGAAGAACAATACCTAGAATGTCGAAGCCTTACCAACAGGAAAGAAGACAGTGGGTTGTAAATGGGTCTTCATTGTGAAGTACAATTCAGATGGTTCTATAGAAAGATACAAAGCCAGACTAGTGGCTAAAGGATTCACTCAGACATATGGAGTGAACTATTCTGAAATTTTTGCACCTGTTGCAAAGTTGAATACAGTTAGAGTGCTGCTATCTATTGCTGTTAATTTAGACTGGCCATTACTGCAACTAGATGTAAAAAATGCTTTCTTGTATGGTGACTTAGAGGAAGAGGTATTTATGGAGTATCCCCTTGGTTTTGAGGAAAAAGTTTCATCACAGAGTATGTAGATTAAAGAAATCCTTATATGGCCTCAAACAGTCTCTAAGGGCTTGGTTTGAAAAATTTATTCAGTCAGTCAAAAGACAAGGATATACTCAAGGTCAGACTGATCACACGTTCTTTAAATTTTCTCCAGAAATAAAAATTGCTGTATTAATTGTTTATGTTGATGATATCATTCTTATTGGAGATGATATGGCTGAAATGGAACGGTTAAAAAGAAATCTTGCATCAGGATTTGAAATCAAGGACCTTGGAGCTCTTAAATATTTTCTTGGCATGGAAGTTGCTCGCTCTAGAAATGGAATAGTAATTTCTCAACGAAAATATATCGTTGATCTTCTGAAGGAAACAGGGATGAGTGGATGCAAACCAACTGAGACTCCTATTGACCCAAATATAAAATTATGGAAAAATGGGAATACACCTGTTGACATTGGAAGATATTAAAGGTTGGTTGGAAAGCTAATCTATCTCTCTCATATTAGACCAGATATTGCCTATACTGTTAGTCAATTCATGCATGCTCCATATGAAGAACACCTTGAAACTATTTACAGGATTCTGAGATATCTAAAATTATTTCTTGGAAATGGTCTATTCTTCAAAAAGACCAATCACAGGAACATTGAAGTCTTCACAGATGCAGACTGGGCTGGATCAGTCACGGATAGAAAATCTACATCAGGATATTGTACCTTTGTTTGGGGCAATTTAGTTACTTGGCGGAGTAAGAAATAAAATGTTGTGGCCAGAAGCAGTGCAGAAGCTGAATTTAGAGCTATGGCTCAGGGAGTATGTGAGGAATTATAGGTTTATAGAATTCTTTGTGAATTTAAACAGACTATAGACCTTCCTTTGAAACTATACTGTGATAATAAAGTTGCTATCAGCATTGCACATAATCTTGTTCAACATGATAGGACCAAGCATATTGAAGTTGACAGATACTTTATTAAAGAAAAATTGGAAGCTGGAACCATTTGCATGCCTTTTGTGCCCTCAAATCAACAAATAGCGGACATCCTTACCAAGGGGCTTTTACGATCACAATTTGACTACTTAATTACCAAGTTGGGCATGTTTGATATCTATGCTCCAACTTGAGGGGGAGTGTGAGAGTATAAAACCCAACATAGGACCCTATATCATTAAGTAGCATATCAGTTTCAATTCCTGATCTTTCTCTCTTTGTTTTTCCCGTTACAATAGTTTAGGAGATTCTCTATCTCATTTGCTTTTTTTGCTCCTTAATTATCGGAGCTGCTGATGTATATATTCTTGCTTTGCTATGAATAAAATTATCCTGGCTTAAACTCACAGTTTGTTATAAGGAAAAGTCTGTATATCAAGTCAGATAAGGAATGTGGGTGATAGGACCCTGGATGTGGGCCAAGTGGTGTTGAATCATGAGGGAAACAAACTTAAAACATGGCTTGTTTGTTCCAGCACGAACAAGAAACAGAATGGGCGTGCACAGACTTAGTATATAGAAAGTTATTTAATAAGAAGTTATGACAGTTGTTTACATGGCAGTTTATGTATGGCAGTTATCTTAGCAGATTTTAGAGTCAGTTACCTAGGTGTATGTGGGGGTATTTATAGGTGTAAGTTAGTGGTTTAGTGGGCGTGGTTGTATTTTCTGGATTGTTAAAGGTCTGAGAACTGTCCTCAGAAGAAAGCCTTTGCTTTGGGCTGACTGAGAAGTTTTCCCAACCAGATTTACTTATATCCTACTGTATTCTGTTGTATTTTGTGTGAAACTCTATATAATTCAGTACTATTTTGTGTCTACTGTTTTAGAACCTTGGGATAAAGGATAATGCATCTTAGCGTACTTTTTACACTTAAATCTAACAGTGGGTTTGTCCAGCAGACTTGGGCCTTTTTTGGGCTACTAATTTCAGGAGCTTTGGGAGTAACAAGGAGGAAAGATTCCTTTGGCTGGGTGCTGTATGTGCAGGTTTGGTGTTAGTAATTACGAAGGAATGCAAGAGTTTTTAATCAAAAGTTTCGCCTACCAAGCTTCTTTGGGAAAGAATTATTTTCTTGGCTTTGCCTTGGGTTTCACACATGGTTTCTGTCAAGTAAGAGAAAAATAGGATTGTAAAATATAGTCCATGAGAAAGGCCCACATCAGTTTATGATATTTGTAGGAAAAATTACAAATAAGTCAATAATTACAAAATATGATTACGATCTCCTAAATCAATGTATATTACGATTCTTAAATCAAGTAATAAGATGGTTGCTATAATCCCTTAAATTAAGGGATATAACCGACACTCTTTAATTACACATAATCTATTTATATTAATTCTAAGACTACAAGTTGGATCATATAGGTCATATGCACAAAGTTTGTTACAAATATAATTTATTTGCGGATTTCTTAAGGAATTGGTGAAAATATCAGCTAATTGATTATTAGAATTGAGAAAACTTGTGGTAAGAGTCATCGATAAAATCTTCTTTCTAATAAAGTGGCAATCAACTTCTATATGCTTAGTGATATTAGAGGCAATGTGTAAAGTAGTTTGATTGTCGCAAATGAGTTCCATTTTGTCAAGTTCTCCAAGTTGCAACTCTTAAAGCAATTGTCTAATCCATACTAGCTCGCACGTAGTCAGGTTATTGTCTGTCAGCTTCTACAATAGATCTAGCCGCCACTTCTTGTATCTTGCTTTTCTAGGATATCGGGTTTCTTACAACAAATACACAATAGTTTGTGGTAGATCGTCAATTTAAGGGATTTGCCCAATTTGCATCTGCATATTCAGTTCTTCGAGCATGTTTATGATTCTCATACAATAGTCCTTGTCGAGGAGCGCCTTTTTTTTTGGATAGATCAAAGATCATAACATACATTAAACATGCATTAAACTTGAACATACAGAAGCCTTAACAAGGCAAAACAAGATAAAAATTACAAATCAGCCTGTATTTTTGAAAGATAAAAAAAATTTAGATTACAAGTCAACACTTTCTAACTTTTACTACCAACATCATAGAAAAAACAACAAACTTTAAAATTAGAGGAAGGCAACGCACCTCTCAATTTTCTTTGAAGATTATGACTCATGACATTGAAGATTTTTTCAACCTTGAGATGTTGTAGATCTGGAGTAAAAATATGTGGATCTTCTAAAACTAATAAGCACCGGATAATCTCTATAAAAGAGAGAAAATTTTTCCTAGAAAGAAATAAACGTTCCTAAAAGATGGAGAGGGGCTTCCCTAATGGAGGAAAAGAATTTCCCTGTTGGAAGAAGATAAAATGATAAGTTAAAAGAAGGGGGAAAAGGGGGGGGGGAGAAGTTGCCATTGGTAGCAACCTCCCCAAGCAGTTGCAACTGTAGAGCTTTGAGAGAGAGAAGTGGCGCTAGGGTTGGGAAGCAAAGGAGCGTTAGGAGCACCCTTGATATATCTTAAAATGCATATCATTGCATCCTAGTGACTTATGCGTGAAGATGATAAGAATTAGCTTACAACACTTATTGCGAAAGAGATATCGATATGAGTGGTCATGAGATGGGCAACTTTTTTACAAGTCTCCTATGTCTATGAGGATCAGGTAAATGCTGCCCTTGTTCAGATAAAAGTTTAGTATTTGAATCCATCAGAATTTTAACTGGTTTACAGTCTAACATTTAAGAATATCTAAGACATATTTCCTTTGAAATATTACAATACCGGTACTAGACTGTGCCACTTTAATTCTTAGAAAATATTTTAACTTCTCTAAGTCTTTCGTCTGAAAATTCTTGAGAAGATATTGTTAAAGTTGGGACACTTCTTTTTGATCATTCCATCTTCTGACGATGTCATTCACATAGATAATTAGA